>CM074732.1:131168038-131768038 GCA_037367245.1 Phrynocephalus guinanensis | reverse complement strand
CTGCCCTGGATGGTCATTGGCCTAATTCAGCAGAGATCTCCTTATGCTTTTAGCTGAGCTCTTACTAAGCCAACCCACTCCCTTTAAAAGAGAAGCAAGGTAGTCTGAGACGTGGTTGTCAGAGAGCTGGTGGAATAAGGTGATGATTAGGCATGTATAAATGGCGTTGTTTTTAAACCCTTGGACTGATTTAATTCCTGGCTCCATTTTTCCTCAGGAAAGACCTAATGCTGAGCTAGGTTTTCTTTTGCATGTCAGCATTCACTAAACTCTGCTCGCGAACGTAAAGCTTTCCTGCCAGATCCCTTTGGAGGGCGACTGGCTTGGTTAATTGTCATAGATCCCGATCATTAAGTTTTGCTTGCATGGTATTTTTCCCCCCTGAGTCACCAAGTGAACAAGTGGCAATAAAGGGTGCACACTTTATTGAGCAGAAGCTGGTAAATTTATTGCAGAATGATTTACAGCAGCAAAATATAGCACGTCGCACAAGTCAATGCGAGAGGTTAATATGAAAGGTTAAGGAACTTGAGTCTGGCTGATTTATAGCATCTTCTCTCGCTTTCATCCTAACCACAGCTTTGCAACTGTAGCCAGGGGTGATGGAAGGAAAAATGAGTCTTTAAAGACATTATCCCCGACTATAAAACAAAACTTCTAAAGTGACCAGTGACCTGGTAGCAAGACATACATAGAAGGAGACCCCAAGGGCTGGTTTGAATCTCCCCTCCCTTGCCTCCCTACCCACTTTGGGGATTGCTTCTTTCTCACTGCTAAGGGCTAGTATATCTTAGTCTATATAAACACATGTGATTATATCCCCTCTCATAATCAATTTAAAACTAATATTATAAGTACGTAACTATCAAGTCTTCTGTATGTTTTTCAAAAAGCTAAGCAATATTTCACATTTTTCATTATATTTGAATGTGTTACTTATCTGGCTATATGGAAATATAAAAATGAGCAGTCTATTTTTTCATCAGACATTAGTTTAAGCATTTGTACACATTGCACTCAGCTTTAAAATATTATCTTTAATGATAATATTTTAAAGCCACCTTTGTATATTTATTGCTTTTAGATCTATATATATTTTATGACAATAAAAGATAATATGTATTGCTCCTACTAGCAAGACAGTTTTAGAGCACATAAGAACATAAGAACAGCCTTGTCGGAACAGGCCACAGCCCATCCAGTCCAGCATTCTGTCTCACACAGTGGCTCACCATTTGCTTCAGGGTATTCCCAAGCAGATGTCTTCACCTGCTTAGATTCCCTGCAAATGGCATTGAGAGATATCCCCCCTATCTCTCCAACCCAGAGATTGTCCTTAGGCATCCATAATGATAGCCATTGATGCCCTTGTTCTCCATGAACGTCCAATCCTTTCTTAAACCTGTCAAGGCTGACAGCTCTCACCACTTCTTCTGGCAGGGAGTTCCACCGTCCAGTGATCCTCTGGATGGAAAAGTACTTTCTCTTAGTTGTTTGAGATCTAGCACCCAAAAGTTTCATGGAGTGCCCCCTAGTTCTAGTGTTGTATGACAGGGAAAACAGTTTTTCCTTATCTACTTTGTCCATACAAAGTATGTATGATTTTATAAACTTCAATCAGGTCACCTCTTCGGTGCCATCGTTGAAGAGTGAAGAGGCCCAGCTATTGCAGCCTCAGATGGTAAGGAAGGTGTTCCAATGCCCTAATCATTCTGGTTGCCCTCCTCTGCACTTCCATTTCCATAATATCCTTCTGGAGCTATGGTGATCAGAACATTCTACACAATACTCCAGATGGGGCCTCACCATAGATTTGTAAAGAGAAAAAAATGACACTTGCTGACTTATTTTCTATACCCTTCCTAATGATCCCTAGCACTAAGTTTGCTTTTTTTCACTGCTGTGGCACACTGGGTTGACACCTTCATTGAGCTATCCACCAGGACACCAAGGTTCCTTTCCTGCTTTGTTACAGAGAGTTCAGACCCCATCAGTTTATAAATGTAACTGAGTTTTTGCCCCAATGTGCATTATTCTGCACTTACTAATGTTGAAGCTCATTTGTCACTGGTTTGCCCACTCTCCCAGTATCAAGAGATCCCTCTGTTGCTCCTCACAATCTCTCTCAGTTTTTACTATCCTGTATAATTTAGTCTCAACAGCAAATTTGATTACCTTGCTATTTACTCCTACTTCTAGATTATTTATGAAGATGCTGAAAAGCAGGGGTCCCAGTACTGAACCTTAGGGGACCCCAATCTTTCCCTCTCTCCACTTGGAGAAGTATCCATTTCGTGCTACCCTCTGTTTCCTTTCCCTTAGCCAGTTGCTGATCCAGGATAAGACCTGTCCCTTGATTCCATGACTGGCAAGTTTATTCAAGAGCCTTTCGTGTGGGACCTTGTCAAAAGCCTTCTGAGAGTCCAGATAAAAATGTCAACTGGCTCTCTCTTATCCACATACTTGTTGGCACTCTCAAAAAATTCCGACAGATTAGTGAGACATGATTTGCCCTTGCAGAAGCCATGTTGGCTCTCCTTCAGCAGTGCCTTCTCTTCTATAGGTATGTGCCTATCAATTTTATCTTTTAGGATTGTTTCCCACTTTACCTGGGACACATGCCAAACTGACCAGTCAGTAATTTCCTGGATCACCTCTGGATCCTTTTTTGAAGATTGGATCACTATCTTCTAGTCATCAGGCACAATGCCTGATTTGAGGGAAAGATTATATATTTTGGCAAGGACATCAGCAATTCTTTCCTTAAAGAAAGAATTCCTTGAGAACTCGTGATCTTGTCCTGGTGATTTATTAGCATTTAGTTTAACAAGACATGCAAGAACCTCTTCCCTGGTTATTTCTATATGGCTTAATTCTTTGGTTTCCCTCCCTACAAAGATAGGCTCTGTTTCGGGCATGTGGTCTCTGTCTTCTTCAGTGAATACTGAAGCAAAGAATTCATTGAGTCTCTCTGCAATCTCTGTTTCCTCTTTAATAATCTCTTGGCTTCCATTGTCATTTAATGGTCCAATGGCATAACTAGTTGGGTTCCTACTACTAAAGTACTTAAAGAACTCCTTGTTATTTCTTTGAGTGTTTTTAGCGATACACTCCTCAAAGTCTTGCTTTGCTTTCCTGATTGTTGCCTTGCATGTGTTCTGCCAGAATTTATATTTCTGCCTGTTGTCCTCCTTTGGACAAGCTTTCCATCTTCTAAATTAGCTTTTCTTGCTTTTGATCACTTCCCAAACTGCTACTGTAAGCCACATTGGAATCCTCTTTGACCTGGCAGTGCCCTCTTTCCTTTTGAGTATGCATTCCAATTGGGCCTCTGTTGTTGTTTTTCTGAGCAGCCTCCATGCCTCTTGGAGTGTTCGGGCTCTCTCAGTTTTATATTTCAGAAAAGGTAGATGCAGTATATGTGGGAGGGGGTGTCCACCATGGACTTTTAATATACCTACCCAAACTGCTATGAAAAGGAGGGAATGGACAATATTATATATGGTCTTTTATGTCACTATATGATGTAAGCCACCTTGAGTCCTTTTTAAGGAGAAAGGTGGGGTAAAAATATTTTACTTAATTAATGATACATGAAAGGTCTTTGAGGGAGTGTTATGAGGCGTCACCTTTCCATTAACAGTCAAACATTTGCCTCAGACTTACAACTACTGTGTTGTAGTAACAGGTGAGATGATCTCTTTATGTTTTACCTCAGCCACAGGGCTCTTTTAAGACTCAGAGAGGCCACAGGTAGAATGGCCATTTAAGGCATCTGTCCATTCCCTCCTTCTCTTAGTACTTTGGATAGGTTCATTAAAAGCCCATGGCAGACACACACACACACACACACACACACACACACCGTCGTATTCTGCATCCACCTTTTCTCCTCTAAAACTGTCTTGCTTGTAGGAGCAGGATCGTCGTTACCTAAATCAAGGGTGGGTCAAATTGCAGCCTTACATCAGTTGTTGGACTGCAACTTCCAGCATTCCTCACTATTGGCTACGCTGGCTGTGGCTTGTAGATGTTGATACCCAAGAAGATCTGGAGGGCTGGGTTTTGTCCATCCCTTATCCATACCAACAAAGAGGAGTTTCTGAGTATCCATCTCCACCATAATTCCAAGACCTAGAATGTTAGACACTTGTGACTTGGCAAGCACTCTAAATGCACTCTTATATGTATCATGGTTGTTTGGGAGGTTTTGTGTGTTTATTTTTGTGGCAAATTGAATCATTTTAGTTTATTTAACCTTATCTGTAGCCTGCAATACTACCCTCAGTCACTAGGTAACAGATGCCCCTAGCCATCAGAGAGGAAACTGTAGTTAAGCCTAGCATATTAAACTCTACAGTCCATTTCTAGGCAGCTCTGTGTTTCCCAGGGTGAGCGTGGACGTGCCATGCAACACAATTGCTGTTCCCAATTTTGGTTCCTCAAACGCTTAAAAACTGAAAAATAATGGTAGCGTTGTATCACTGCTTGATAAGTAGTGTATAGTAAGTCCATTATTATTGGAGTACTACATTATTACCGTGAAGGGGACATGATTATGTGATTTTGGACCTGTTTATCATCGGATCCATCTCAATGCATGCCTTTGCCCATAAGCAGTGATGATAACACCCTTCACATGATATCCATTAGAAAACATGTTCCCCCACCAATTACCTCCAGAATCATTTGCTTTCAACTGCCCAATGAAACAGAGGAGAATATATAACTTTGTGTTTGCAGAGAACTTTCTCTTTGTATGCTGAGAATGCTCTGTGGGTCAAAAATAAGCTCTTGGGTTTACACAGATTGGTTATACAAATCATAACACTTTTAATCTCATTTGAAACTTGAGTCTCTCCTAGACTTCTCATCACAGAACAGAAAGGTACTGTATTTGTTGTTTGTTCCTTTGCCATGGGACTAGGCTTTGAGTTTTTCATTTATTTTTAGCCAATTATTGTAGAATTAGTCCAGATGAATATATATATATATATATATATATATATATATATATATATATATATATATATATATATATATATATATATATATATATATATTTGTGTTTTCGTAGATTTTCACGGGTATATAGGTATGCATGTTAGGGTGGATTCGGGTTTCTTCCCGTGTAGAAATCTGGTTGTTTTGGCGACGTTTCGACGAGGTCTCACTCGTCATCTTCAGGCTGGTGTTCTGGCTTCTTTCTTCTTCTTCTGCTTCAAGAAGAAAGAAGCCAGAACACCAGCCTGAAGATGACGATGAGATCGAAACGTCGCCAAAACAACCAGATTTCTACACGGGAAGAAACCCGAATCCACCCTAACATGCATATATATATATATATATATATATATATATACACACACACACACACACACACACACATGGCTTACTGCCATGGTTGCTGTGGTCACTGCTGCTTTCAGCCTAGAGTTATATTCAGTGTTGTTTCACTCAGATTGATTACACAAAATATAACATAACTGTCTGCTCTAAGCTAACCTGGGCTTTTTCTAACTCTTCTGAATAAGACTAACTGCAACCACTTCTGTTGGGTACGCTATGCCATCCTTCTTCCAGGATGAGTGTACTTTCTCAACATCTCCTCGTCAAGATGTTGGGCATCATTTGGAAATACTGGGCATCATTAGAATAGACAATGCAACATTGCAAAATTAGAGATGGGCACAAAACGGAAAAAAAATTGTACTGTTATTTGTTATTTGTTTCGTTACATAACAAAACGAATAACGAAAATTGTGATGAAATTGGAACGAACCGAACAGAAACACGAAAATTAGGTTCATTATGTTTCGTTTTCATTAATGGCGATGTGCAATGAAATGAGCTGTTTTTAAATGTTAAAAAACCTCCTGAATATCTGTAAAAACCCAGCGATAATTATTTATTCTGCCTGATAATACCTACCGGGGCGGGGGTTGGGGTCCTTAAAATGTGCATTTATGTCTTTTCTCAGATCGCTGTATTTTTTTCCTTTAAGGGGAGTTAGGGGACATCAACCCAAAATGGCTCCCAGATGCCTAATATTGATTTCTTGGGTATTAAAACGCCCTGGACATCCATAAAAACACAGCGATAATTATTTGAAATTATTACCTACCGGGGGTTGCAGTGCTTAAAACGTTTGTTTTTGTCTTTCTCCCATCGCAATGTATTTTTTATTTTCCCTTTGACAAAAAACGGATTCCAGTCACAAAATTGATGCAACCCATGTGATGGGATCATGTAAATTCTTGGACAATTTCAACCAATAGCATGCTCAGGTTGCAGACTGGGTAGGTGTGGCAGCCACAGAGGCCATAAAAAGCTTTAGCAGAATCCGTCCTCCTTGCAGTCTGCGGTGGGATTTAGGGTGGGATTGCTATCTCTGCGACTTGTTACTTTAGGCCAGCCAGGCAGGTGTGTGTCTCTGTGTTCCTGCTGGCTACAGCCTGGCTCTTAAGGGAGAGAAAGAAGAGATTTCTCTTGCAGCCTCCCTGTGTGCATGAATACCTCTCGGTGAGTACCCTCTACGGCTGCCTTATGCCCTGGGCAATGCCCGCCGCTGCCTTTGCAGCCTCCCTGCGTACCTAGTCTATACTGTGTCTCTGCTCGCATAATTTTTTTTTAGTGTTTTCCCTCTGGTCTGGGGCATTGGGGGACGCCCGCGCGCAGAAATGCTTTAAAGCACACAAAAAGCAGGTTAAAATGAAAAACGAAAAATGAAAAATGAAACATTTTTTTTTCAAAAAATTCACAAAAAAATGAAAACGAAATGAAACGGGACCCACAATGAAAAATGAAAAAATGAAACATCATTTTTTCGATTCGTGCCCATCTCTATGCAAAATAAATGGTACAACCAGTGACAGGGTTCCATTCTTCCTTGTGCAGCTTTATGTATTCTAATTAATCTCTACATTACTGAGCCTTACAACTCTGTCATTTTAGCCTGCAATCCTCTACACACAAGCTAAAATCTTATTACTTGCATCTACTAGTGTTAAGTCTTTTAAGGCCACAAATCTCAGTCCAAAATTGATGCGAGTTGAGAAGTCAGCATAGGCATCTAGTGGCACACACATAATATGACTTGATGTGTTACAACAAATGCCTACTCCAGCTTCTTAAACCAGCAGCAATTCATTAAATGTATGCCAATAATCTTACACTGATTCATTTCTTCAACTGAATTTTGGCCACTGAGATATAAACAACAAAATCCTTTATTTACTGTCACAGACCCAACCAACACTGATATATAAATAAGCCTCATGGAATTCTTTGTTGCTCTCCTCACACAAAAATAAAACAAAATAAAATAGCATGGAAAATGTCATCTTTTGATATATACTGGCCAATGATAACCTTTTTAAAAAAAACAGAATGTGGAGGTTCCTGACATTCTGTGGAGCCGTAAAACAAGATAAATTATCCCACAGTAAACCTCTGGAGGATATATATTTCAGCCAAAAACAAATAAAATTGGAAGTGAGAATGCTCTGAGAATTCTGCTTTCTGGGAGTGGTGTTCAAGGCCCTGAAAAAGAATGTGTTCCTCCCTGGCTGCATGTTGCCCACCCATGCTATTTACAATGGCACGAATGCATAAATTTAATCTTGTCCATCTGCTAATGGATTCTGGGAGTTGTAGTTCAAAAAAGTAAATTTTTGCATCTCTGATTTAGAAGAAAATATGTAGGTTCCTTTTTCCTTAGTAGCCTTCATATAGCAGGAATGTATGAATCACTGGAAATATACTTTGGAATTGGCTGAATTCCCAAACTATATTCAGGCCCAATGTTTATGAGGTCCAGCTGGAAGCAGGAGTGTTCGGTTCTGTAGCAAAGTGAAGTGGACTGAGGTGATTCCATGAGACTTTGATAATTTAGGTTCAAAATGAGCGGGGAAATATCAGACTGTGCTGAGGGATTTGTGAATGAGAGATGGTGGCGTGGTTGAAAGAAAAAGGAGGGAAGCTGGTCTCCAGTGGCCTCTTTGCTGTTGACTACTCTATGAATTAGGATGCAGCTCTATTTGAATTAATTAGCCACCCCAGGAGAGAGTAGAAAGCCCTGTTTGCAGCTTGTTTACATAGCTCTCAGGTGGCCCAGCAGATGGCCCAGCTTCAGAAGCACATCTGAATAAGCTGTAATGAGCTGTAGACAAGGCTTTCCTCCTCATCCTCTACTCTCTCTCTCTCTCTCTCTCTCTCTCTCTCTCTCTCTCTCTCTCTCTCTCTCTCTCTCTCTCTCTCTCTCTCTCTCTCTCCTGTCTAGGTGCCCAAGTGCACCAGTGCTGGCACCAAACTGTTTTTTAAAAAGCAGCGGTAAACGGAAAATTATCACACCTTGCCATACAATTTTAGAAAGACTTTTTGTTCTGTTTTTTTAAAATTGCAAAGGGAAAAGGACAGTGTAACTGGAAGCATTGGTGTTGCCCAGAGCTCTAAATATTCTTTTTAATATTCTTTTTAAACTAGAAGTGTACAAATTGTGTACCTCCTGACGATGTTGCACTCCAACATCCAGCAGTCCTATCCAACATATTGCAAAGCAAGGAGCATATAAATGTCTGAGAATCACATATGTCTACCATTGGACTTGGAGGTTCATCCAATATCTATTTCCATGCCCATACAACCCATTGGGGGGAGGGCATTTTTTAAAGAAAACTTTTAGAGGGGCAGAAAAAGATCCCAGGGGGCCAAAATAATTTTTCTCCATTTACCTCAGAAAATGATGGGGATGATCAATGGGATTTCAGGTTCAAGTGTAACAAACTTTGCTTCTTATTTATTTATTTACAGATTTTTTTTTACCCCACCCCACTACCAAGTGGCCTCTGGGCAGCATACAACAATATAGTAAAACTATAAAACAACATATTAAAAGCATCAAAATAACAGTTTAAAACAATCAATATACAAATAATAAAATCCCCTGGACCCAGGACTTTTTGAGCCAAAAGTGTAGGGTTTCTTTTAATATAATAAAACTTGAAGGCTTTAAAAATGTAGAAGATACCTTTTATGCATGGGGGATTGGGGAGGGGTTATAGCAATAGGCATCTAGGGCAGTGCTCCCCAACCTTTTTACCACCGGGGACCGGTAAATGTGTGATAATTTTTCCCTGGCCCACTTGCGGGGGGGGGGGGGGGTGTCGCGGCGGCGGCGGCGGCGATGGCGGGGGCGGGGGCGATGGCGGGGGGTTCGCGCGGCGGCGGCGGCGGCGATTGCGGGGGGGGCGATGGCGGGGGGTTCGCGGCGGCGGCGATTGCGGGGGGGCGATGGCGGGGGGTTCGCGGCGGCGGCGGCGGCGATTGCGGGGGGGGCGATGGCGGGGGGTTCGCGCGGCGGCGGCGATTGCGGGGGGGGGGCGATGGCGGGGGGTTCGCGGCGGCGGCGGCGCGATTGCGGGGGGGCGATGGCGGGGGGTTTGCGGCGGCGGCGGCGGCGATTGCGGGGGGGGCGATGGCGGGGGGTTCGCGGCGGCGGCGGCGCGATTGTGGGGGGGCGATGGCGGGGGGTTCGCGGCGGCGGCGGCGCGATTGCGGGGGGGGCATGGCGGGGGGTTCGCGGCGGCGGCGCAGCGATGGCGGGGGGGGGGCGATGGCGAGGGGTCGCGGCGGCGGCGGCGCGATTGCGGGGGGGGTCGCGGCGGCGGCGATTGTGGCGGCGATGGCGGGGCAGGGTGGGCGCGATGGCGGGGGGGTCACGGCGGCGGCGGCGCGATTGCTGGGGGGGTCGCAGCGCGGCGGGCGGCGATGGCGGAGCACCACGGAGAAGGCCCGGCGCACTGGCAGGTGGGCCGGGGGGGGCGATTGCAGGGGGGTTGCGGCGGCGGCGGCGGCGGCGAAAAGACCCGGGCCGGCCTGAGACGCCCCCCCCTCAAAAGAGGCACACACGCACGGCGCCGGCCGGCCAAAGCCCGGCCCGGCCTGAGACGCCCCCCTCCCCCCCCCCCCCCCAAAAAAGAGGCACGCGCGGTGCCGGCCGGCCAAAGCCCGGCCCGGCCTGAGACGCCCCCCCCCCCCCCCTCCCCCCCCCCCCAAAAAAAAAAAAGAGGCACGCGCGGCGCCGGCGGCCAAAGCCCGGCCCGGCCTGAGATGCCCCCCCCCCCCTCCCCTCCCCTCCCCCTCCCCTCACCTCAAAACAGGCGCGGCCTGCCTGCCTCGCCGCCGCCAGCCAAGAGCCCGAGGGGTTCGGGAGTCGCCGGGAGAAAGCGGCCCTTCCGAGCAGGGCCCCTTTCTCTCTCTCTCTCGCTCGCTCTCTCGGCCCCGGAGACGTGCTCTCCTGGGGCTGCTTTTGGGCGCGCTGGGCAGCTTCACCAAGGAGGAGGCAAGCACCAGCCTTGGGATAAAAGCAGCGCGCGCGCCTCGGCTACCTCCCGCCCGTCCTCCCAGCGCATGCGCTCAGCTTAAGCAGGTGAAGAAGGGGCGGCGGCACGTGTGTGCCTCTCTCTCTCTCTCTCTCTCTCTCATTTCCGGGAGCCGGGCCGCCGCCACAGGGGAATGATTGGAAGTTCCTCGGGCGGCGGCCCGGCGTAGATTGCTCCACGGACCGGCACCGGTCCGCGGACCGGGGGTTGAGGACCACTGATCTAGGGGACCTGAAAATGGCCTCTAAGGGTACCTGTGGCCCTCAGTGTTGCTCACTGCCCACTTCTGATCTAGATGAACTATTCCTGAATTCAAGGAGACTTTTTAAAAGAAACATCCTCTTTGGGTAACACCACTGCTGGTACCCAGTTCAAGAGATCAGCATCTTCGAGGAGCTTAGGTACAAGCTTGGGCCAGGTCAGAACTACATAGGGTTGAGAAAACAGATATGGGGACATCTCTTTGAAATAGAGAGAGAGACAATTCCTGGGGCTGTTTGTCTGCTCCTAGGAGCCACTATAGGTCACAGCAGCCTGCTGGTCTCTTCCACATTTGCAAAATCTTTGCTGGTTTTCAGAAACGAAGGGATGAGAGAAGCTGTTAAAACAAAATTGAGGAGAATCTTGCTTTCTGGATGTGTGAGTCTCATCCTTGCAGCAGGAGACCGAAAACCTTGCAAAATCCCAAAATAAATAAATAATGGGGGAACTCCAAGGCCCCACAAATGATACTGGGAGCAGCAGCATTCCCAGCCCTGTTCTCAAGTCTAGATCTAATTCGCATTAGCAGACTCATGCTGCCGTCCTGTGTGCGGTTACACTGTCTAAATGTTTGGCAACTGACTGGGACTTAGAAGATCCCGCGAGTTGCTACAAGTAAGCTGTTTCACAGGCCAAGTCTTAAAGTTGAGGCCTCATCAATCCACAGAATCTATGCTAAGGAGTTACATTTTATACCCCTCACCTGTTCTTACCTCAACAGTGCAACTTCCATCAGTGTACATCCTCTGCATAATGGATTGGGCAGCCCATCCAGTGATGTGGTTTGAACCATAATTTTTCCTAAGCCATTCTCAGTCCTTTTATATCCTTTAAAAAAAACAGATTGCCCAATGATAAGTATTTCAGGATTCCATCCTTTCCCCCAAAGTATTTGTTTCACAGTTTGTGCTGGCTTTTATTGAAAACATGAGGTTAATAGCAGTGGGAGGGGAAGGGACTTTCCCCTTTTCTTTCTGGAATGCAGCCATCAAAATAAACATTAACGCAAAATGCAGAGTTTGAGTTATTATTTGCAAGGGTGCTGGAAAGGAAATTTATAGCAACATTACCGTGTCTTGCTCGAAATCTCCTAATGCACCAAAGTGGGAAAGAGTGTGTGTTTTTTATTAAAATGTGGCACTCTATAAATCTGAGTGGCAGAGAGGACACAGGTGGCCTTGCAACACGGCTCTCTCCGGACTGTCCTTCCCCACTTCAGAGCACTTTGGTGTGGGGCCTTCCACTTCATTCCACCATCAAGTACATGTGACCCATCAATTGTTGCGATCCAAGATATCTCTGCTGTAATCTCTAAAATTTGTTTGTCCAGATCTTTATCACAGCTATCTGAATACACCAGGCCTTTCAAGATTAATCGTAGCTCAAATCCTGAAAATTTAAGAATATAAGAACATAAGAAGAGCCATGCTGGATCAGGCCAAAGGCCCATCTAGTCCAGCTTCCTGTATCTCACAGTGGCCCCACCAAATGCATCTGGGAGCGCATGAGACTAGATATCTGTCTCCTGATGCCACTCTCCTGCATCTGGTCCTTGAAGTACCCTGGTTTTAAGCCTAGAGATTACACATCTCCATCATGGTTTGTAAACTGTAATGGACCTTTCCTCCAGGAATCTGTCCAATCCCCTTTTGAAGGCATCGAGGCCAGATGCCATCACCACATCCTGTGGCAGGGAGTTCCACAGAACTAACAACGCACTGGGTGAAAAAATATTTTCTTTTGCCTGTTCTTACTCTCCCCTAATATTTATTAGCTCATCTTTTCTTTTCTACTGCTATAATTTGTGTTTACAGCAACTTGAATCACTTGCCCAAAAGGAAACCCACCAAGATCCAGAGTTTCTAATGCATAGGTTCTTTGAAGGTTGTAAGAAAAGGGCATAATCCTAGGAAAGTTAGGAATACCTGTAGCCCACAAAAATAAATGGGATTTGAGTACATGCCATTGATCCAGTGTCTCAAGATTGTTCCCACAGACTCTGGACATTATTGCCAATTGAATAGTCATGTCACGTGGCTGTCTCATATGTGACAAAATTGCTTCATGAAAGCCCATGACATTTGGGGCAGCATTGTGATAACCAGTGAAAGAGTGTATGATCTTTGAGATGGATGCATGGCAGAAAATGCTGGGACACGATTCCTGGCTCATGTGCACTCCCCACTATGGTTGCAACTTTGTAAAGGATTCTAGAAATCTTCTTTCAGGCTTCATAGAGTAGATCGCTTAAGATATCAAAATGGTTTGGGACATTTCCTAAATGAAAGCATGCTGTGAAAAAGTGTCCATGTGTCAGAGGTGGAATTTAATCAGCAAGTGGAATCTGTCAGAACTGGGATTTAATTCTTGTGAATGTTTAGGTGACACCCACTTTTTTCTGTCATTTTCATCTATAGAGTATTAATTGTGTCTAAACTGTCTATTAATTTGCTGGTGTTTGGTATTGTTACTGAAGTGAAACAGAATAAGGAAAGCGACTCATAATCCAGATTGGAAGGAGGTACTGTTTGAGGTTATGGGTACTCATGATTTTAAATTAAATACACCTTGACTAAAATCCACTTTAAGAGGAAGCATATCCTGAAGACCTTGTTGGTTCTGCCTTTGCCATTGATGACAAGTGATAGCAACACTTAAGGTTGCTGTGGCTGGTACACAAACCGTGACCTTCCATATTTTTTATTATAACTTCTGTGATCTTTCACTGGAGCTAGACATGCATTGCCTATCCCGGATAGGTGATGTACACCAAACTAAAAATGTTGAAGGGGAGTACGTATGCCTCCTCCTTGTCCTTGAGAAACCACACCTGGTCTGTCACTCACATCGCACACTGCTTTCATAAATTACTCTTGATGTGGATGAGATGGTGGAAGCCGTCCCCCAAGCCTACAAGGGTGGCAGTATAATTAATAAGTGCAGTCATTAAACCTAACGGAAGGCTTCCTACTGTCAGCTGTGGGTGCTTCAATGTATAAAAAAAGTAACAGAAAGTGGCTAATTGGTAGAGGACGGGACACTAAAGATCATATAGTTAAAACTATTAAGGTCAAAAATTAAAGGGAGAGAGAGAAGGAAAGCAGCTAGGGGGAAGAGACTGAACTGTTGGGTGGCAAAAACACTAAAAGAGGATAAGAGAATCTTCTTGACATCTTATCAGAAATAGTGGTAGTAATCAATACAGTTTTAAACCTTATGGAAAAATTTAAAATGAACATGGCACTTGATGGCAACTCCTTATACGTTCTTGCCTTCTGAAAAACGTATTTTTCTCTACTTACCATTTTGTTTTTGTGAAAGTGTGAATATTGGGATTTCATGTGTATTAGTCTCGTATTCCATCTTCTTAACTACAGAATAGCCTCTTGTTTCTTTCTCACTGGAGCACTGAGCCTAAAACATGATATCTAAACCTCACAACATTTTATGTGTCTTACTTCCAGCCAGGTAATGTACTCAGGCCACATCTCAAACTTGGGTATTGGAGGCTTGGATACATGTTGTAATATTCCTGTTTTGCTGTTGGGTTTAGCATGATTGAAACTCAATTTAAAATTTTCTGCTACACACCATACAGCTAAGCAACTGTCTCTCTTTTTTGCCTGGAAGCAGGGGGTTAACACCCACATGGGGATTGTATATTTCAATTTAATATTTCAATCTATATATTTCAAATTAATTCTGATTGCACTTTTTAGAAACTCGTTTTGGCACCCGTTATCATCTGTGTCAGAGTAAATTGTATCTGGAAGGGTTGACAGATTTTGAGTGACCAAGTGACCAAATTTTGGACTGCAAAATACTCTGCAGTCTAAGCTCTTTCTTTTTTACCCCTCTGTGTTTCTAATTTAGCACTGCATCACTTAAACACTAGAAACTAGAGGTAATTGCTTCACTATTAGATTTACTTCTTATACTATACTGGCCCCTTCAGCTTCTGAAATATAATAGATGCACCTCTCTTCTTGACCAGGCATTGAAAAATATCTTGCTCATTGTTTATTACATCTTTGAAAGCCAAATGGTGGTTTGGGCACCAGGAGACTCATGGGAAAATAACACTCAAAATGAAATGAATGACATCCAGTAAGATCAATAATGCATCCAAATAAACAGTTTATTTGTCTAAACATTCAAGTCAAACATTGAAACATTCATATTCTTTTATCTGCATCTGCTCCTGTTCCTGTCCTGATACCTCTTTAAATATATTCATGTTCTTCTGTGTTGTCCTGTTGTGCCTGACAAGGGGCAAGAAATAAATTAATGGCCTCAAAGATTCTATCTTTAACAGGCCTGCTCAAGTCTTACAAAACAAAGGATGTGGCTTCCTTTCTTGACTCAACTCATTACTCCCTTCAACTTTTGCTAATATTTTTGTCATTTTTCAGTGAATTTTGTGTTCTCCCGGTGTGGTCAGTATACTCATTTTGGCTTCTAGTGACAGTGTCAGCTTGATTTGATCCAGAATCTATTTGTCTGTCTGTCTTGTTGTCCATGGTGTCTGCAAAGCTCTCCTCCAACTCCACACCTTTAATGTGTTTGTGTATGTACATGCTATTTTCTTTGTCCAGCTTTCATATATTTACATTCTAAGTCAAAACACCACTGTATGGATTATCTTGGCCTTGATCTCCAGCAACCAGCCTTTTATATTTAAAGATCTCAATTTCTTCACAGTCAAGTTTCATTCTTCTGATTTTTGTTTGGCTCTTCAGGATATTGCTTCAATCTATTGGCTTCATCTTCTCTTTATGTTATCCTGGTCTAATAAAATATGATCCTGTTGATCTGATTTCATTTTGGATTGTCTCATCAGAGTTTTGAGGTTTAAAGTGTTCAGAAATTATTTACCATTGCAGCCTTCTGAACAGTGCAACAAGTGTCACTACTGCTGGTGGGTCCTTTTAAGGAGAAAGACAGGGCTAAAATATTAAATAAATAAATAAATAAATAAATAAATAAATAAATAAATATCCTTATCACATTTTCCAGTATGTTGCCTAGTACCTATGCTTTAAGAACATAACAAAGAAAACTTTTTAAACTAATAGGCTTTTTTCTTGCTAATTGAAACTCTCAATATTAAACATGTTAAGATTCTCACCCTATTAAATCCAGGGTGATGGAATTAAAATATTTTTTTCAGTTTTTAAATTATACAACATACATAAACACAATAAACATTAAATCAAGTTTATTTTAAAAAATCAAACTGTCATGCATCCAATGCTCTCCACTATCACTGGGATATTAACTTACTGATTACAAATTTTTTTCACCCTTCCTTTCTTTATAGTTAATATACCCCATTTCTCTCCAAAAATAATGAATCTTGCACTAGAATTTGGCCTTTGATCCATAAATACCGCACAAAATATTCAAAATCATTAACTTCTAGTGTTTCTTTTTAATTTTCAACTCACATGTTATTTTATCATTAATCATTAAGATCCACATTTCTTCCTTCCTACTTTCTTTTTTCTTTCTTTGTTTGTTTACTTGCTTATTTGTTTGCTTGCTTGATGCTTGCTGTACTTTTAGGTTGCCCAACATAGTGAAACATTATTCAGGGTGGTTTACATTCTTAAGCAAAACATCCCACTTGAATAATAAAATAACAAATACATAACACCACAAACTGACAAAAAGCCCTCTTCTATATAAAAGTTATAATTAGCCTTCCAGGGTTTTTTGTAATAATTAACCTTGGAGCAGTTGCCCATAATAAAAATGATCTCATTCTCCCCTCCCCCTCCCCCAAATTCAGTTGTATATTACCAATACTGTACTATTTAACAAAACAATCTTTGGATGCATTTCCAAATGTATACCTATGATACTCTCTTTAAATATCATTTCCCAAACTTTCTGAATCCTCTCACATCTCCACCACATGTGGAAATAAGTACTGAGACCCTTCTTGCATCTCCAACAAAGGGATACATTTTCAGAATCCATTTAAATTCAATTTGGCTGGAGTTACGTAAATCAGGACTGGTGAAGTCAATGAAATCTTATTGATCAATGTTACGTTGCTCCATGATTATTCAGAAGAAATGTTCATTAGAACACTCCTTACTACACTGGCAGGGTTATGATCTGCTTGCGATATGTAATTCAATCCAGTCCGGGTTGCTTTTCAAGATTTCTATGTATAATTGCACTATTATTTCATATATGTTTGCAGCCTCAGCCTCCAATAGTTCTGAAGGGTAAAAAGGCATATTTTGTAAATGGGACATATGTATGTAATAGCAAATGCCATTGTATAAAATGAGTTTCCTCCTGCATGGAAGTGAATAGACTATCTCTTCAAAGATGGTCCTTCCTTTCAGTTCTATTTTTTATGAGACTATTTGAAGTGTTGCCGCATTAAACACAGATGCTGTAATACATGTTATCTGGAAGCAATGGTGTACATTAAAACAGCACTTGATAAATAAATGAAATGCATTTGGAAAGGCCGTGGACATGTTGCAATAAAAACATTATAGTAATTGCATTTGAAACCAATGGGAACCGTGAGTTTCAATAGACTGGATTTTTTGGCCCATTGCTTTGCCTAACTAGTAAAGATCTCAGAGAACAGGCTCCCCCAAACAGTTGTATATCATTTTGCTTTTATTCATTTCTGATTTCCAAAAGTCATGGCTTGGCCTCTTTAAATACCTTCTTCTGCTCTCACATCTGCAGCGATGTGGGTGACCCTTTTGCATCTCCAACCAGGGATACATTTTCAGAAATTTAAATTCAAGCTGAGTTTTCTAAATCAGGTATGTGAAGTCAATGAAATCTTATTGATCAATGTTACGTTGCTCCATGATTATTCAGAAGAAATGTTCATTAGAACACTCCTTACACACTGGCAGGGTTATGATCACTTGCACACACATCCAGTCCGGGTTGCTTTTCAACATTTCTATGTATAACACACTACACACACACATGTTTGCAGCCTCAGCCTCCAATACTACTGAGGGTAAAGAGGCATATTTTGTATGGGTCATATGTGTAATTGATCACAGATGCCTGTGTTTCCACAGCATGGAAGCTCCAGCTATCTGATACCAGAACCCCTTGCTATTGTTTTATGAGGAGAGCTTGGCCACACAGTTGAGGATGCTCTTTCTGGAAGCAATGGTGTTTGAAAAGATACAGATAAACCCTGAAATAATGGTGATGTGTGCAAAAAAACAATTGTTTGAAACCAATGGGAACCGTGAGTTTCAAATAGATGGATTTTGGGTTGCTTTGCCTAACTAGTAAAGCCAGAGAACTGGCTGAAACTCATTTTGCTTTTATTCATTTCTGACTTAAGTCATGGCTTGGCCTCAAACCTTCTGGCGCTACCCTTGCAGCGATGTGGGTGTCTACAGGCAGGGTGAAGGCAGGTGCTTTGCCCAGCCAGGAATTCTCAAGCTGACATTTCTTTAAAGGTATGTAGGTACAATAAACGTGTACACCACACACACACACACACACACACACACACACACACACATTCCAACTACAGAGAAAGAGGTGTAGGTCAAGTGATTGATCACAGATGCCTGTGAGACCACAGCAGGCTCCAGCTCTGATACCAGAACCCCTTGCTCTGTTCTTGAGGAGAGCTTGGCCAGCAGTTGAGGATGCTCTTTCTACAAGTTTGAGAAGATACAGATACCCTATAATGGTGATGTGTGCAAAAATCAAGTTAACCAGCCTTAGGTATCCGTAACAGAGTTTCCCCAGCCTACCCTCAAGCCTTATCTACATTTCTATACCCGATATCCATTTACATCAGGCATGTCCAACGTCCGGCACAGGGGCCAAATGCGGCCCGATTTAAAATTTTGAGTGGCCCTCAGCCTTTTCTCCCTGCCGGCTCAGCCTGTCACTCATCCCCACCAGCCGGCCCTTCCCGTGCTGGCTAGAGACATCAGCTCACAGTTTTATGGTTTGCCTGCCCTCCCTGCCTCCGTCCATCCCCTCAGCCACCCGCCCTGCCTACCCACTCCTGACTCCTGCTGCAGCGTCTTCCCCACCTCCTTGTAAGGGAGGGCAGCATATGCGAGCAGTGGTGCATCTTGGGTGCACAAGGGCTGATTCCTGGGCCATGCAACAGCTGCCGCGCCCTTGGACACCTTGAAACTGAATCATTTGCATCTGTTGCAGATGCCACACCCTTTGTCACCCCTTCAGGCTGAATGGTCGGCCCCCACACATTTTCACCCTCACCTAATCTGGCCCTCCTTGCAAAAAATTTGGACACCCCTGATTCACATGCAAGCTTTGCTTACAATGTATGATTAGAATGAACCGTGGCATCATCATCATCAGGGCATCCTACAGTAGAAATGAGAGGGGGGCTCTCCAATGAATCAGAACTACCTGTCCACATTCTGACACCAGTGAAGCAATTTGCTTTTCTGTCTCAAGACGTTGCTCCCTAGATGCTGAAGTGCAAAGTTTAAAACCAGCTAAATGCTCCATTGGCTTGTAAATGGAGCTGTAGACTGTGCTGGGGGGTGGGTTCTCTTCCATTGTGCCCTCCCCTGCTGGAAAGTCTGCAGACATGACAGAGGCACACTTCTTTAGTGCTAGAAATTGTTCGGTGAAATCACCAGGAACAACTGAGGCTGCGATCCCAAATTGCTCAGTGTGGAAGTGAGCTAACAGTTTTTATCTCAGACAAGTAAAACTACAGCATGGGTCAATTAAAGAAGTGTGAGAGAGTACATGACTAAAGGGAGCCAGTCAATAATGCACAAGGACAACTGAAATAATGTGGAAAGAAACCATTTGTTGGTTGGTTGGTTGTTGGTTGGTTGGTTGGGTCAGTTTACAGACATCCAAGTCGGACAGTGATGGTGAACCTTTTAGAGACAGAGTGCCCAAACTGCAATTCAAAACCCAGTAATCTTTCACAAAGTGCCAATACAGCAATTTAACCTGAATACAGGTGGCTGTGAAGGGGTGATGTCGAGTGCCCACAGAAAGGGCTCCGAGTGCCACCTTTGGCACCTGTGCCATAGGTTCACCAACACTGACGTAGGACATGTGATTCTGAGAGGCAATGAAGAACAGTGTTCAACAGTGCCGGCCCTGCTATTAGGCAGAGTGAGGATGGGTCCTCAGGCAGATCTGGCAGATCATGAAGGAACAGCGAATGGTTCCTTACTTCATGTAGTCGCTCCTTTTCTATTCAAACCTGGATGCAGTCATAGCTATCACTGCCCTTGGATGTGGCAATTCTGAGGTGCCTGCAGATCGCTACTTCCGGTTCTTAGCCAACACTTCTTTTCCCCATTCACTTCACCTCCAATGATCAGCTGTAACAATCTGGACTTCTCCTTTTCCCGTTCCGTGGCCCACTCCTTCTTGCTTTCTCCACTTTATGAGTTTTATTATTTCTAAGTGTTGGCTCCACTGTTCTAGTTGTATTAGACTGCCAGGGAAGGGAGGGTTCATTTGTGAGTGAGACTGGGGGGAGGGGGGGCAGAAATCTGGGAGGGGTTTTTTTGGGAGTGATGAGGGAAGGTTTATGAAAGGACCCCGTTTTTGACGATCCCTCCCATTGACCCCCACGGAGATCAGCGGTCATGTGCTGGGGAGTGGGGATTACTTTCCCCATCCCTTGGCAATTAAGACCGCTGGGGCTTGCATCGTTTATTGCTTACCTGGTTATAATTAAAGAGGCGATTTCCCATTACACGGACGGGAAGCGAGCTTGAGCTTGCCTGTGGAGAACAACGAACACGGCCCCCCTCTCCCCTCAGCCCGTAGCTGCCTATAATCTCACGGAGGGTTGAGGGAATCGAAAATAGCTGGGGAATTAATATTGACACGGCAACTGTAAATAATATCGCATTCCTATTTGTGGCTTTACTATATTCAGAGAGAACTAATTAAGTAGTCCGTCGGTCAATGAAACATGAGGATGATGATAGAATAAATAGTAAGGATAGTAACGTCCTCGAGGTATAAATAGAGCGGATGCCGAAAAATTAACCTTATGACAGGAATATGACCTTGAAGCAATTGTATCCTTTGTGACAAACGCATCAGGACGATGGGACCCCCTAGAGACGGCCCGCATTCGCTTATGTATAACAATATCCTGTCTTCTTTTTATTGAGTACAGCCACGATCCGTCCTGACTCCTGCATTTAGGTCTGCTCAAGTCCCCGCTGAAATCAGCGGATCGTCATAATTCTCCCTGCATGGAGAAGTGCGACCCTAATTATATTCCTTACCACGCCAGAAACCAATCGGGCAATACATGATAGCTGAACCGTGGCAGTTCTCAACGGTCGGTCTGATTAATGAGAGGCATTTAGCTTCGCAACCCGATAATGCAACGAGTGGCTGTGTAACTCGCTTAATTACTAGAAAGCAAGCAAGAATACCCATAATTTTGGATCGCACCAGCCAACTTCTTATGGTTGTTTTTGACCAGGTCCTTCAAATCCAGGACGCCGTTCCTTCCTTTTGTTAGTTTCCTCCTCCTCCTCCTCCTCCTCCTCCTCCTCCTCCTCCTCCTCCTCTGAAAAATGCGGCCAAATTCGACAGAGGCCAGAACGACAAAGAGGTCGATACTGTCCTCTTTGGACCCTAAACAGATGCTAAGTTTCCAGTGGTGGGAAACATTACTGTCTGTAGCAGCTTCCGATTGATTGGTATTGATTGGACGAGACAATGAGGGTTTTTTAAAAGGCCCTTTTTTGTTAGTGGTTCCAGTAACAGCTCCATCGATTCAAAAGCGGGATCATCCAACATGATTTCGGGGCTCGGTTTCTCAAGACGGGGAAGAGCTGTCTCTTCCACAACGGTCACACGTGGCCTTCCTGGCAGCCAGCAGCGCTGCCTCCAGTCCTAAGGTGAGAAAACACAGCATCTAATGTGATCATTGTGTGCGTGTTGTGTCGTTACAGTCGTTATCGACTCTTTGTGACTCCATATCCATGGAGTTTTCTTGGCAGGAATACTGGAGTGGTTTGCCAGTTCCTTCTCCAGGCGCCTACAGCACCTGGTATTCCTTGGAGGTCTCCCATCCAAGTACTAACCAGGGCCGATCCTGTTTAGCTTCCGAAATCAGGCGAGATCGGATGTGCTTAGGGCATCTAGACAGCTTTTGTGATCATTGAGTTTGGTGCAAATCTAAGTCTAAATACGTCTACTGCAAATACATCGCTTCTGATCAGTGTAAGTGACCCCACTAAGTGCATGTTTAGCTCCCGAGTCTACATCATCTTCACATTTACCTGCCTTCACATTTACCTTCACATCTAACTGCACTACTCGCAGTTAGTCAAAGATTACTGGAAAGGAAGCCAGCTACAGTCAATGGGACTCATCCTCCAAGAACATCGGGAACATTGGCACTGAAGGTTTCCATGAATCTGCATGGTTATAGCTGCTCTCTCTGAAGAAATAACAAAAATCCAAGAGAAGTCCAGCTACGGTCTAATTAAGAGATGGGCATGAAAAAAAACCAAATAGCAATATTCATCAAAAATCACTAATTCACCTGAAATGGATTGTGTTATATTCATTCTGTACAAAAAGACTATGAAGTGCCATTTTTTAACCTGTTTCATTTGATGATTTGTCTACCTCTTCTGGGGCTTCCATCTTTCTGTGCCATCTGCAGCCTTCTGTTTCCAATCAGCAGGTCTAGGCAACCCTGGGACAGACCTAGAAAGTTGAGTCATGGCAACTAGACTTCTTTTCTTGAGAGATCAAAACGTTTTACTGTTCATGATGAAGCTGCTTGGCCAAGCAGTGAAACGTTTCAATTTCTCAGGAAACAAAGTCTAGTTGCCATAACTCAACTTTTGGATAACCCCACCTGGATGACTGAGAATCTTCACAGACTGTGTGTGTGGGAGGGTGTTCCTTGTTATTAGGCTTTATAAAGCATTATCTTTGCACCCTATGGAACCATTTCATTACTGGCATGCTGCAAGGCCTGCCTCGTGTTCTGGAGGAGGACAGACCCCAGGCATCTGTCTTCCACCGCCCCTCTGCCAACATTGGGAGAGGCATCACCTGAGACTACAGTCTGTCAGATGTCACTACCATCTGAGGGGGAAGAAGAGAACAGCCCCAAGGGGAACAATGGGGAGGCAGAAGGAAGCACCTCCATCAAAAAGGACAGCAACTGGGATTGCTGGGCCTGGGAGCCTGAGGTAGGCCATGCTCCAAGACACTGCACCCATTGGGTCTGCACTGACCCTCAGCAGGTGGTCCAAGGGGCAGGAAGTGGCCACTTGTTACCAAAACCATTGCCTTGCTCTGGTATCCACTGTCCACCATGGAAGCTCCATCCTTCCACTGGCTGCATTGGTTGGTTGGTTGGTTGGTTGGTTGGTTGGTTGGTTGTTGGTTGGTTGGTTAGTTTTGCCCTTCTGATCCTCCCCCTGTCACTGAGAACCATCAGTAGTAGAGTCCTCCCTCATTCTACAACCTCGTGAGGAGGGTGGTCCACACCCAGCTTTCACACTTACAGGGGCACAAAGGTACAATCACCAAGCTGGAGAGCATCATGTGCCACTCAGGGCACACAACCTACCTCTCCTGCCAGTTTTAGGAGGGGGTATATAATCACACTGGTAATTTGGGTGTCTGATTCCCACTTTGGAATCTTCCTAGAGGCTCTGTCCTACCCACTCCCAGGTGACCATGGGCCTGGAATGCTGCCAGTAATCCATCAACATGTCGGTGGTTGGTTCGCTGTCAGCACTACATACATAAAGAACATGTTGGCCCACATGAATCTTTGACCAGGACCTATGTTTATGTGCCTTGGTGCTCAGGGCATCTGGCAATTTGGGTTTTTCATGCTTCAATCTATTGGCAGAGATAGGATGTATTACATGATGATATTTTGCAGAGTATCACAGTTTAAAATAATGTGGTCTATGAGATCTATGCCACGTTTTTATTTAATTTACTTCATTTTCCATCATGAAGATGCCATGTAGTGCGGGACTGTGTTGTTTTTTTATGCTTCACTCTATGAAAACAGTTGTATCCACAGTTTAGCAGTACTTATCTGGGAACTCCATATAAGTTATAACAATCATATTAATCCATAAAGACCTGTGCTTTGGATTCATGCAGTCATCTGATGCCCAAAAAAACAGAGCCTTAGATCCAGGTGCTTGCACAAGGCTTTAATGATCCACAGTTTCAGTTTTATTGGCTGCGTACACTGATGAGACCTCTAAATTGATGGTGGCTTAGCAGATATTCCATGTAAGATTTATGAAGATCCTTGATGAACTTCTTGTAGCTAGGTAGGACTGTCTATTTATCATTGCACATAAATGGAAGATATATAAACATTGCAGTGGTTTGGGGAGGATCCTGGAATGAACCAGTGCTTTCAGGAACATGTAAAAATCAAGTGGATCCATGAGGATCTGTACATAAGGATTCATAGTTTGGACACCACTGCAAAGCTATGCATGGAAGGAGCCATTATTTCGGTGGTGTAATTGGAGGCTACAGGTGGGGGTCTATGATTGGGCAGTGGTTTGGGGAGGATCCTGCAGAAAAATCAGATAGCTCCATCAGGATCAGTGGGTTGGACCCATGTTTTTCCACCACTAGAAAGCCATATACAACAGGAATCATGCTTTTTGTTTTGTGCTCTATGGGCAGAAATACAATCTATGAAATGACAGGGGTTTAGAAAGGATTCAGTTTTAAAATCGGAACAAATCATAAGGATCGGTGCCTACAAGCCGTGTTTTTTTAGCGAAGCCATGCTCCAAAGGATCGGTGGTTTTTGTTGTGCAATCTGTGGCTAAAAGTGGGATCTATGATTTAACGGTGAATTGGAAAGGCTCCGATGTAACAATCATATGAAATCATAGGGATGCGTTCTTGATGTCATAGATCTGCCTTTTACCCAGATCCTACACCCATCCCTGGGAAGACGTTAAACGCTGAATGTATTAAGACTCGATCCCATTAAGACTTTCCCAGAATGTATTTTAGAATTTATTTATTTATTATTTATTTGGTGCATTTATATACCGCTACCTTTTTCCATTCAGGAACTCAGGAACATTGTGTAGCGTCAGTATAAGCCCCCCCCCTCTCCTTTATTTTGAAGATGAAACGCAGGGGCCGAGGAAATGATTTGTTTTGTATGACCTTTAAAACAAATAGTCCCATTCTCTCTCTCTGGACATTCTGCTCGCTTCGCCCTTCCCCCCCCCCCTCCCCCACGCGCTGGGCTTCATTCTCAGGCTTTATATTTCATCAGGCGGGGAGATCGTCCCTGGTCCACCAACAGGTGTACCCAAATGCCTGCCAATACCGCTGGGGATCAACGCCCTCCCTTTTTCGGGCAGCAGCCTTCCCAGCCTCCATCTCCGTGCTGGCTCCTGCCGGGTCCTCTTTGTATTGTGTCCCCTCACAAGGGTCAACAGGGAGGATGTACAAGCCTAGGACACGCAAGGACTAGGGTGGGGAACAGCGAATGTGGCAGGGGCACAAGCAGCTGGTGGCAAGAAGAGGCCAGGCTGCACCCTGGGACCTTCGGGAAAGTCATCGTCCCGGAAAGGGAAAATGGAAATGGGAAGACAAACTTGATATATAAATAAACGTTAATCTGTTAGATTTTTAAAATAATAGAGGCAGTTAGGTACAGACAAGAACTTCTATGTATAAAGTGAAACATAATGACCAGGAGGCAGCTCTCTTATAAATAGCCCATAAAGGATTAATTTGAATTAGTGATGATTGCTGAAATTAGGCATTCTTTGGGGAAAAATGGGTAAATATACTGAGGATGGTATATAGAGTATATATAAAGTACTTAGCCAAATCTATCCTAAATTGCTTAGTACCACAGCGAGTTTGAATAGATTGCTGAGATAGTCTATATTATTTGTATTAAAAATAGATGTAAATATAAAAAGAAGAGGGATGAGATAGTAAGGAAACTACAATCAGTATGAAAGTACGCTCATTTAACCTGGGAAGGGAGATATGAATTATATTGGGCTCCAATGTTGGGGGAAACTGTGATTAAAGCAGCAACAGGACAGAAGAAAAGCAATATAATTCCTTTATGTAACTTAGTGTAGAAAATAATTTTTAAAAAAAATAAAAAGGAAAAAGTCATCGTCCCTCTGTGCCTGGCTTCATCCTGGCTACCCTTGGGCGGGGTCTTTTTTTTCCATTAGCCAATGAGCGCAGAGGAGACCCCGCCCCTTGCCTCTTTGGTCAACGAGAGAAGCGTAGCACTTGCATCCCCTTAAACTACCCGGCTTTCCCACCCTTCGGCTCCTTACCCACGTGCAGGGCGCGGCGGCATCAACGGGAAGGGGAAGCCAACCCTCCTCCTCAGTTCTTGGAAGCGAGGTTGCCTGGTTTTCAAAGCACCTACGCCTTCCTGAATTCCAACCAGCTCCTTAGAGCAATTGCCGCAAAGCAAGCGTTTTGATACACCGTTGTGGCCAGGCACGCCATCCAAAAATATAGGGTTTGTTTGTTTGTTAGATAGATAGATAGATAGATTAGATAGATAGACACCCGCGCACACAGGCAGGCATTATGCAAGCCCTGATATCTAGACAGCCACTATTTTCTCTATGAAGCTTCTGTGTGTGTGTTGCATCGTTACAGTCCTGACCAACTCTCCCTGACCCCATGTCCATGGAGTTTTCTTGGCAGGAATACTGGTGGTCTCCCATCCAAGTACTAACTAGGGCCGACCCTACTTAGCTTCCGAAATCAGGCGAGATCGGATATGCTTGGGCATCTTCTACCGTTGGTCAAATCGTGATTTTTTGCAGGGGAAGCAAAGGGCGATTTCATCCCCAGAAGTGACGCCTTGAGAAATGAGTGCCCCATAATAAAGAAGCAAGAACTGGAATGTAGCTCCTGAGATCAGGGTTACAGTATACAAGAAGAACGTACAGATCACGCCCTCCCTAGCTTTCGCTTCTAGAGAACTTGCCCCCCCCCCGCCATTCCTAACATGTCCAGTCCAGTCTGAAGCTTAGCACCACATGATGGGAGGCTGCCAGGTATATTCAGATAGGGCGCGGGGGGGAGCTTGCTGAAATCCTGGAGAGCAGCTGCTGGTCAGAATTCACAAGAACTAGGGGATAAGGGGGAGGGTCGTAGTCTTCCTTGAAGAACTGCAGAGCTAGGAGTCCCATGGGTCACTGAAGGAGGCACCACAGGGAATCGAACTGCCAACCTCTAAGCCACCAAGAAATCTAGCAGTTCTGACCTAGTGCAACACTACTTCCTCTATTATTAGCTGGTGATTCTCTGCTCCATTGTAAAGAATAGCTCTAGACTCTTTTTTTAGGATGTCCATTGACTTTAATCCAAATAGTTGCATAATAAACAGTTAAATCAATAGCCACTCTATTATTTCGTTTTCATGTTTAGTGCAGACCTTCCTCCCTGTCTGCCAAGGCTCGATAGCCAAGAGACAGTGAAGGACATTTTCTTCTGCACAATGGGGAAAGATATTCAACTTGTTTTGGAACACACTGCTCATGTTTTAATTCTGACATTGTTGTTCAGTTATTCTGTCTCATTCTCTGCTGTCCTCTTTTCCTTTTGCCTTCGATTTTTCCCAGCATCAGGGACTTTTCTAAGGACTCCTCTCTCCTCATGAGGTGGCCAAAGTACTGGAGCCTCAGCTTCAAAATCTGCCCTTCCAGTGGACATTCGGGGTTGATTTCTTTCAGGATGCATAGGTTTGATCTCCTTACAGTCCAGGGGACAAGGGTCTCCTCCAGCACCACAGCTCAAAAGTGTCAATGCTGCAATGATCAGCCTTCTTTATGGTCCAGCTCTAACTTCCATACATCACTACTGGAAAAACCATAGCTTTGACTATCCAGACCTTAGTCGACAAAGTGATGTCTCTGCTCTTTAAGATGCTGCCTACGTTTGCCATCTCGTTCCTCCCAAGAAGCATGCATCTTTTAATTTTGTTGCAGCAGTTGCCATCTGCAGTGATCAAGGAGCCCAAGAAAATAAACTCTGTCATTGCCTCCATTTCTTCCCCTTCTATTTGCCAGGAGGTGATGGGACCGGTGGCCATGATCTTAGTTTTTTTGATGTTGAGCTTCAGCCCATTTTTTTCACTCTCCTCTTTCACCTTCATTAAGTGGTTCTTTAATTCCTCCTCACTTTCTGCTATCAGAGTAGTATCATCTATGTATCTGAGGTTGTTGATATTTCTTCCGGCAATCTTAATTCCGGCTTGTGATTCATCCAGACCTGCCTTTCAAATGATGTACTCTGCATATAAGTTAAATAGGCAAGGTGACAGTATACAGCCTTGTCGTACTCCTTTCCCAATTTTAAACCAGTCAGTTGTTCCATGTTCAGTTCTGATCTCTCAGGGCAAGAGCAAAGGCAGCATCAGCCGCTGCCACCGTCCTTTCCACTAAGTTCCAGTCTTTGTAACAACTGGGAGTGGTGAAATGGATTTTCTCAGCAGTGCTACTGTCTTGAATGGGCAGTTAAGACTCATAAGCACTACAAAAGTGGTGCTCCTAGAGCTAGGATTGCTAGATCTGGCTAGGTGGATCATCACAATTGTATGCACATGGGAGGGGGTGCCTGTGTGATTGGTGGTCACAAACTCACAAAGTTAGTGGCACTCTGTGCAAATATCAATAGCAGAATGTATGGACTTATATGTACCTACACAAAAGTAAGCTTCACAGAGCGGAGAGGGGCTTTCTTCTGAAAAATACAAAACAAAACAAAAATGTGTATAGAATCCCAGCCTTAAGGGTCCAAAACAGATTAACCAGAGTGATGGAGTCGCTGGCTGGAATGTCAATAAATTAAGCAGGATCTATGCCAGTGGTGGGAAACCTTCAGCACTACAGGTGTTTTGGACCACAGCTCCCAGAATTCCAAACCTAGATTGCCAATGACAAAGGATTGTGGGAGTTGTGGTCCAAAACATCTGGAGTGCCAAAGGTTTGCCACCACTGACCTATGCCCTGCATGCAATCCAGAATGTCAATCCGAAATAGGACTTCAGTGAGATGTAAATTTGATCAGGTTACTCTTTAGAAATCAGCCTGAAGAAAAAGAAATCAATCAGAATGGTTTCCAGAACAAAGGGGGGGGGGGAGAACAGAGTTAAAAGAACCATGGTTTCCCTTGGCAAGGAATCCACACTTTCTGTGACCAGTTAAGTTCACGGTGGAATTTTATCTCAACACACAAATGCTGTAAAACCAACATGCCATGAATCTGAAAACGATTTTGAGGATGCCAACTGCCTAAGGAGACCTTGTAGATTCTTTGGCTGCCCTTCTGGGAGTGACAGTCCCAAAAGTAACTTTTTCAAGCTCTGTACCTTTGCTATTGATCTCGAGGAACGGTATGTAGGGAAGTTAATCAACTGGAGTGTCTCAATGCACTTAAAAGTGTCAAACCAAGGAGGATGGCCCCTTTCCCAGTGGCTCCCAAACTTTGGCCTCAGATGCTGCTGTTGATCCATAAGAACCAGTCAGTTAGTCAGGGATGCTGTGAGTTGTGATCCTAGCACCACCTGGGGGGGCAAGTTTGGGAACCACCGGTTTAGATTATCAAACCACGAAGACAGAGCAAAAGAGAAGGAGACAGGAGGTTTTCAATGTATACTGTAAAAACCATCTTTAGAGAAGCTCTTTCAGATCCAAATGAAGGTGGGGTTGTCAATGGAGCAATTGTCAACAACATCACATACAGTATGCAGAGGATCCAGCATTGCTGACTATTCCTAGGTTAAGAAAACAGAGCTCATGGCAATCAGCACAAGGCAAACAGCCCAAGAAATTCAAATGCAGCTAAAGTTCCAAAATGAACATGAGGAATGTGTTGACAAATTAAGAGCCTGGAAGTGTGCTTAAATGGACAAGGAGAATGTAGCCACGCAAGAGAAGGCAAGGACCAAGATTGGCCCAGTGGCTTCCTTAAAATGAAGAAAGTGACACACAGAGAAAGTGTGTCCTTAAAAGACACTATGAGAATGGGCATTGAGTTGTATGGTTCTCTGCATTTTCGATTCTGCCATTTGACATGGAACTGGAACGTTTATAGAAGACGAAGAAGAAGAAGAAGAAGAAGAAGAAGAAGAAGAAGAAGAAGAAGAAGAAGAAGAAGAAGAAGAAGAAGAAGAAGAAGAAGAAGAAGAAGAAGAAGAACCATTTGAAATGTGGGGTTCTCGCAAGATATTCTCTTGAATCAAGAGCATGATCAAGGAAGAAGTTCTTAGACAATACAGAGAAAAGATAAGACATAAAGTGCAGAATTTAACAATACATACCTAGACTGTGAAAGAACAAATGACTTTCCTCCTTGTGTTTTGGCTGTCCTCATTGAGTTACTACAAAGCGAAGCTTGGCCGTGCTCACTGGGGAATTCTGGGCATTGTAATCCAAGGTGGTGGGAGAGAGGATGTCTCAGTTCCAGCAGGTGCTAGGATCACTTGAAGTCCTATTGATTGTAATTGGATGTTGTTAAAGTCGTATTCACCCCCACCATTCTGCTGCTTGGAATGGGAACCTGGAGTCAGTTGCTGAACCTATTATGGGAACATTAATTCCTGCTCCCTATTAATTCTGGTCCCGTCAACTTTAGTCTGGTTTTTTTTTCATTTATAGAGGGGAGACCGGGATTGTAATCCCTAAGGAAAACTAGATTATCAATGGCATGGTTGTAAAGAACAATAGTGCACTGAATCCAAATCTCTGTATACAATTGTAGCCTTCGGTGGAGACTAATTGATTACAGTAATTGCCTCCACTCTGTTCAAGTCCATTCCATTCATGGTGATCCTTTCTAAGGCTTCCTGGACATACCATACTAAAAATCTGAATGGTAGATTCGGGATAGGAGTTCCTCTCCCATCCAGCTAGAAAAAAGTAGTGGAATCCCAAGAATGACTGTGAGTACTTTGTGAAGAATGAAGTAGAGGCTCATGTTTTAGAGGACTTCTGTTGTTGAAACATCCTTTGACTCTTTCAGATGGTGAGTGCCAGCAGTAGTCAGATGGAAAAAGTGAAGCTACCTAGATGTTGCTGGACTGCAGCTCCCATAGTATCTTAGTATTGTCTAAAGGGTCGATGGGGATCATAATTGCCCAAGAAGGTTGATGGTTCCAGATGGGTTTACAGCTGCCCTAGGGGAGTTTCCCACCTCTTTAAGGGATGATTCCATTGAATCCTTAGTTGCTGTCTGGAATGGGGAAATGAGCAAAGTCATTGACCTGATTGCCCCTAAATGTCTCCGTCCTCTACTAAGTACAGCAAAACTGGCTGCTTGGTTTACTGGGGAATTGACAAATATGAAAAGGATGGTCCATAGAGCTGAAAGGCATTGACAGAAAACTCAGACTGAAACAAATAAAGAAACAATGAAGGGCCATTTGAAAGTTTATTCCTAAGAAGTAGAAGCAGCAAAATTGTTTTTCTCTACCACCATTGCTTCGGCATGGAATCACCTGGCAGAGCTTTTCCAAATTGTGATACGTTTGTTACATGCTGACCCGCGGGTGGATAACACAGGCTACTCTGTAAATTGCTGTGAAGAATTTGTGCAATACTTTACAGCCAAAATTGTACAGATCTGGGCTGACCTGGATGCTGCTACTAATCTGGAGCCTATAAATAAAACTGTCCCCCTTGCCTGCCCTGTATTAATGGATGAGTTTCAGATCCTACCGCCTGAGGATGTGTTCAGGATCCTTGGGGAGATGAGGACTACCTCATGTCCTTGGGACCCTTGCCCTTCCTGGCTCATAAAAGCTGCCAGAGAGGGTATGTCAGACTGGTTATGAAGAGTAGAGAATACCTCCTTGCAACAGGGCAGGATTCCTGCATGCTTGAAAGAGGCAATGTAAAACCACTGTTTAAAAAAAAGCCTTCTTTAGATCCAATAATACTGAACAATTACTGACCGGTATCTAACATCCCATTCTTGGGGAAAGTACTAGAGTGGGTTGTGGCCTCACAACTCCAGAGGTTTCTGGATGTGATAAAGTACCTGGATCCAGCTCAGTCTGGCTTCAGGCCTAGTTATGGGACCGAGACGGCACTGGTTGCCTTGGTAGATGACCTACGCAGGGAAATGGATAGGGGATCTATGTCCCTTTTGGTTTTATGGGACCTTTCAGCTGCTTTTGATACTATTGACCACAGCATCCTCCTGACTTGTCTCTATGAAATGGGACTTGGGGGGGGGCTCTGTCTTACAGTGGCTTCAGTCCTTCCTGCAGGAGAGAATGCAGAAAGTGCTGTTAGGGGACTCATGTTCAACACCATGTCCACTGACCTGTGGGTTACCTCAGGTTCTGTTATGTCTCCTAACATTTATATGACACCACTGGGGGAAATTATTCATAGTTGTTGGGTGAAATGCCACCAGTGTGCCAATGACACTCAACTCTACCTCTCATCACCTCTGGATTCCAAGGAAGCTATTTCGACTTTAGATCAGTGCTTAGATTAGGTAATGAACTGGATGAGAAAGAATAAACTGAAACTAAACCCAGACAAGACAGAGGTACTTCTGGTCAGTCAAAAAGGAGATCAAGGGATAGGGGTGCAACCTGTACTGGATGGGATAATCCCCCATTTGAAAAAAGAGGTGCATAGCTTGGGGGTGCTCCTTGACTCATTCTTGAGCCTGGATGCCCAAGTCACAGCTGTGGCCAGGAGTGCATTTGCAAAATTAAAACTTGTACGCCAGTTACGCCAGTTTCAGGGTGCTGATCTTAACCTACAAAGAACTAAATGGCCTGGTTCCAAGCTACCTCAAAGATCAAATCTCTAGGTATGAACCGGCTCGGGTGCTAAGGTCATCAGGAGAGGCCTTTCACTCCATCCCGCCACCTTCACAGGTGCATCTGATAAGAACACATGAAAGGGCCTTCTCTGTTGCTGCTCCCAGACTTTGGAACTCCCTCCCTGCTGGAGGCCAGGACTGCCCCATCTCTGCTGCCTTTCCGGAAGCAGGCCAGCTTTCACTGATTGATTGACTATCTACTATGTGATTTATATTGATTACCATACATGATTGCATTGACTGATTTAATAAGAACACCAGTGTTTTCCATCTTACTTTCCACCCTTCATAATGGATTTCTCTTTTCTGTTTGCATGCTCTTTATAGCTCTAATGTTACCTTTTAATGTTCTAAGATGCCTCTTCTAATTCCCTGTTCTTAACTTGTGTGTGTGTGTGTGTGTGTGTGTGTTTGTGTGTGTGTGTGTTGTGTCATTACAGTTGTGACTGACTCTTTGTGACCCCATGTCCATGGAGTTTTCTTGGCAGGAATACTGGAGTGGCTTGCCAGTTCCTACTCCAGGTTCCTACAGCACCTGGTATTCCCTGGTGGTCTCTCATCCAAGTACTAACCAGGGCTGACCCTGCTTAGCTTCCAAAATCAGGCGAGATCGGATGTGCTTAGGGCATCTTGGCAGCTGTTCTGTTCTGGACTGTATATTGTCCCTCATTACTGTAAGCCACCTTGGATCTTTTTCCAAGGAGAAAGGTGGGGTAAAAATATTCAAAATATTTTTTTTAAAAAATAATCTGTTAACATCTGGAATACCACATGTTTCCCATCCCTGGTGCTGCTGGGGTTTAGCCCCGGTGGTTGACTTCCACTTCAAGGCCACCACGCCACCACAACCAGGAGTCTCTGCATTGGGATGCAGAATACTGACCAGATGTGCCAGACTCCTGAGGTTTCTAGCAGTGACCGGACAGCATGGCTGCAAAACAAGCCATGTATCTGTCCCAGGCAACTCTCCAAGAAGAGGTGGGCACCTTGTGTTCCCACTGATCCCCAGCCTATGGAATTCAGGGGATTTGGAGGCTGCATCCCTGGGTTTTGCATCATAGGAGGGGGTTCAACTGTTGGGGCTATGCCCACCCAGCATTCTGACATCCCTTCCAGCTGCCACTACTGGGAAAAGAAAATGATTAGGTAGCGCAGATTCTGGTTAGCATTGGGTCAGTCTCACCAACCTTCCTGGGCATTAGCTACCACTGAGTTGCAACCATGTAACCACCAATTGATGGGAAGTGCCATTAAACTCAATGAGAGTTACTCCCCAGTCAATGTAAGGAAGGAAGGAAGGAAGGAAGGAAGGAAGGAAGGAAGGAAGGAAGGAAGGAAGGAAGGAAGGAAGGAAGGAAGGAAGGAAGAAAGAAAGAAAGAAAGAAAGAAAGAAAGAAAGAAAGAAAGAAAGAAAGAAAGAAGGAAGGAAGGAAGGAAGGAAGGAAGGAAGGAAGGAAGGAAAGAAAGAAAGAAAGAAAGAAAGAAAGAAAGAAAGAAAGAAAGAAAGATGTGAAGTTCCCAACCTTTGTGATCTTGGAAGACTTCAAAGGGTTGGTTCCTATGCCTCCTCCCATTGCCCCCAAAATCAGAATTCCACCTCCTCTCTCCCTGGCAGTCTCCAATTAATGCATTCATCCAGGAGAAGCCTCATTTGACTTAAGTGAAATCCAGGCTAGTTCAGTGAAGGCAAGCCTCCTTGGAACCCCTCAGAATCAGGATGAATGATTTTCAAAAAGCTGCTCCCAAAGTGTGGAAGACTACGAAGTTGCTGCAAAATCTGCTGGCCAAGAGCCAGTGTGCGAGTGTGTGATTTTTGACTCGCCTGGGCAGTTTTTCTATCCCAGCCAGAGACCAAATGGCAGAGCCTGCAGGCAAAAGGGGAGACGTGGAATGTCGCCTTGTCGTTACTGTCTTATAACCACTGTCCCCACTGAGCCAGGCGGTGTACGCAGTATTGGTCTAGGAGTCAGGAAACCTGGCTTCAAACCCCTGATCAGCCACATAGGAATTGACTAGAGGGTGACCGTGGTGAACGCATTGCTTCTTGGTTTCATAAAACCAATTAGGATCGTTGTAAGTTAGGGCCGACTTGCTGGCTGCTCCTAGCACAGGTTCCTTGCCTGTGAATCAAGAAGCATTACTGTCACCACCAGCGCGCGAGAAAGTTTTGGAGACAAGCGACTACAGTCCCCATACTCCTTGGCTTAGCATGGATTTGGGGATTCTGAGAGTTGCTGTCCCAAAAAAGGAATTTCCCCGCGTTCAGCCGGCCAGCGGGGTATATTTGAGATGTGGCAGAGGGGAGTCTGAAAATCCGTCCCCACCCACCCCCAACCCCGCCGCAAGCGGCCCTCATTCGATTCTCGCAGCCTTAAAAACCTAATCTCCAATTCGTAGAAGGGGCGGAAAGCATCTCCCGGTGGTGCGAGAGGAGCCGCGGTGTTGCTAAGCAGAGCCGGGGCACAAACACAAGGCTCCCGCGGAAGGGCCCCCGCGCTTGGCAGCTGAGCGCAGAAATGTCCTTTGTGTCGCGCCCGGCAGGCAGCCGCGTGGCAAAAATAGGTGCCCTCGGCCTCTGTTGGGTGAGGGAGTAGGTACCCCCCCAAAGGAGGGGGGGTCTCCCTCTTTGCCCTGGATGGGAGATTTTAAACAAGAGAGAAAATTCTTCAAGGTGAATAGCTAGAGGACAGCACAGGATGGGTTTTGCCCAGGCAAGAACCGCGGAAGGGATTGCTTAGATTGGATGGATCGGAAGGCAGATGGAAAAGAGCTTTATCTCTCGGATAAAAGAGTGTCCTCCCCTCCCTCCTCCCCTCCCCAAATACACACACTTCCCAGAATCCCCTGCCCACTGGGGCCACTGGGGCCAAGACAGGGACCTTCCTAAGACCTGCTGTCTAGTAGCGAGATGGTGTCAGGAGGATCTGGGAGGCGGGTGACTGAGGGTGGAGGGGAGCGACGGATGTGAACGTCTCGTAAATCTACGCAAGAGCCCTGAAAGGGGATTATTTTGGATCCTCCTGTTACCTTGACCCATGAGTTTGGACATCCGGACTCCATGTTATTTAGAAATGAAAGCATACTTACCCCGCACTTTGTACTTACCTGGAACAAAAGGCAGACCCGATCCCCACCATCTGAAGCGAAGCCACGCCAAGCCTGGTAACCGACCTATATTAATATTTCAGAAATCAAGTCATGCCTCCGAGCCAGATTACATTATTTAACTTAAAGCCAATTTCTAAATTTAAAAAAAAAACTCTTACAACTGGACTTGACAGATGCATTCGCAAATACCTTTGCACCTCTGGACTGAGCAGAACGGGACCTTTTGACAAACCCTTTCCGGTTGGTCCTGGGGAAGCTCTTTGCCCTCAGGTTTCTATTCGGTTTCTTCCAGGCAAATCACCACCCATGAGACTTAGGCAGAAATTGACCTTGGGTGGCACCTTCCTTGCTATACCCTGGCAAGTTTGCACCTTAGTCCACCTTTCTCCACCATGGGTTGGGTCTTCTGCATATACCTGAGTTCTAGAACTCAAAGCACCCAACTCTGCTTTCCCCAAGGCCAAGACCTGACCAAATGCTTTCCTTTTTTAGGTTGTCACCTAGGAAGGAACCTAGGAACACCTGGTGGGAATGTCAGGAGCAGGATGGATCCTTTGCCTGCAAAAAGATCCAGGGTCCAACTCTAGCATTTCCAGGTTGGGCTGGAAAAACATCCTGCCTGAAACCCCAGAGAGCTGCTTCTTGTCAACCTTGGCCTGAGACCCTCCAAGGCAATTCCCTATCTTCCTACCCCAAGTGTGATCCTACAGCAGGACCCCCCCTCCCCCCAATGTTGGGCCATTTCTGTTTCTCTGCCACTGTGCAAGCGCAGTCTCCCTGTTACCTCCTTATTGGGAGAGTATCTGGACTGGTGAAGCTGTTTGGATGAGCAGCGAAACGTTTCTCTCTCTCAAGAAAAAGAAGTCCAGTTGCCACGACTCAACTTCCAGATAAACTCACCTGGATGACTGAGAATCTTCACAGTCATCTTGGGAGAGTGACTCTCCAGATGCTGACTTTGAGAAGCGTCCATTGACGCTTCTCTCTCTTCCTTTCTCTCTGTATGCTTCGTGGCATGCAGTCTAGGATGCAGAAATGAATGTACATCCCGTACTTGCTTAAACGCTACTTGGGTCTAGAGAGGACTGGAAAATTTCATGCAATTTTCCGGTGCTCCTTGTGCGGGAAAAGGCTTAAACAGCATTCTTAAACAACCCAATCTTACCCAGATTTACTTAAGAGAAAATTCTGGAAGGGGACAAAACTCCCCAGAGTAAATATACACAGGACTGTTGTTGTATCTGGGCCTCTGTTTTTACTGAGATAGGAACACTCATGAAAACTGCTAAGTCCTGAAGCACAAAAGAAGCAACCCAACACTCTCTAGATATTTTGGACTACAAGTCCTATCAGCTCTGGCCACTCGTGGCCAAGGGGCAGCATAGAGAAGTTGTAGTCCGAATATGATAGCGAGAGTGCCAAGGCTCCCTGGTAATAATGCTGTGAGGGAGCCTTGTCTGTACCCACTTTAACTTCTTGTGTTCTGAAGATCCATTGGATTCAATGGCGATTCTTAATACCATGCGCCCAAACCGTGTGGCTACAGAGACCTGGAAGTAGGAAGCCTTACTGGGACTCCATAAGGCCTAGTTTGGTGACCTGTTCAGAAGACCACGTCTTGGGAGTGAGTGGGTCAGAACTGCCTGATGGAGTTTGTATCGGAGTCCAAGGTGGACTCTTGTTGCGTGACTCAAAACCACGCGGAGAGCGCCTGCCAATGTCTTATTGAAGACCGGCCATTTTTTTTAACGGCAGCCCCACGTTCCTCTGTTAAATGAAACCCAGAGAAGTCCAGTTTCCCCCTCCATTTGCCTGACTCGTCTCTCTCAGGCCGCCTGAGCTCGTCTTGACACTGACGAGGCCAAGGTGTTTACTGACGGCTGCGGTTCACGTTGCCTCCCTTCGGTCCCTCGCGCCTTGCACGGCCTTTCCAACGGATGAGAACCCATTCACGGAAACCGTTTGGTCCTGGATCCCCAAAGAGAGAGAACTCCGCCAACGCAGAGCCTTCCCGGCTCCCGCTGTTTAGGGACTTCCGTTCACTCTTCCCGAGAGCTCGGCGCTTTCGTCTTTCGGCCGCGTTTCGGCGAGAGGAAAGTCTCGCGGCTGTCCACGTACGAACGCCGGCGATGCCAGCCGTGAATCGGCGTCGGGACCGAGCCCGTCGAGAGGGTTGAAAATAGCGCCCCGGTGCCATTGGTGTCAGCTTCCGGACCAAGGCAGCCTCATTATCTGGCGCCGGTTTCCGCGGGACCCGGATCCCGCGTTTACTTGGGAACGGTTCGATCAGCCGCTCGAAACTGCGCCGCGGGGGCTTTGCCGTGGGGGAAAAAAACGTTAATGGCCGCGCAGCGTTTAATCTTTCAACTACTTGTGCTAACTAGTCGATTTCCCTTTTTTTGCAGTCAGATATCTATAAGCGGCCCCGCCGTCACCCTGAGTGAAAAAACTGCTCGGCCAAGTCTTTTCTCCCATATATGGATTGCTCCCAGCGCAGACCCCAGATTTTCAGATGGGGTCCAGCGCTTTTGAGGCGGCGGGTGGATACAACAGGGGGAACTGTAAGACCCAGAGAGGGAACGGAGCAGGTCGGTAAAGATGCAGTGGTCGTGAAGACCAAAGTGTTCCGAGCCCAGGACTAAGCGTGCGATCCCTTACTCAACTCTCTCGGAGCCAGCCCCGCAGGTACCACGGGTTTACTTACGAGGGAAGCAGAGCTTCCAGCTAGTCGGAGGTTGCTGCTACCCCTGCAAGGAGCCCAATGTTTACGCCTAAGAGTGGCGCTACTGGTGGCATGATCCTTCCCGCTACTCACTATGCCTCCCTTTTGCCTTTTCTAATTTCTCCGCAGCGACCTGGATCCCTTGCGGGGGGGGGGTAGTTTATTGCTCCTCCGGAAGCCGGAAACGCCATCAAATTGATGGGACTTGGTTACTCGCGAGGAAACCGAGGCAGGTCGCGGGGAGGAAGAAGGCATAAGTCTATCCGCTAGTCAGGGGGGGCAAGTTCCACTGCGATTAAAGGGCACTAGGTAATTTCACCCTTCTCAGTGAGACTTCCATTACGCTACTTGGGGGGGGGGGGTAAAATTGCTTCGCTTTTCCCAAAGTTGATGACCAGAAATCAAGTCACACCTCCGAACCAGATAGATAGATAGATAGATAGATAGATAGATAGATAGATAGATAGATAGATAGATAGATAGATAGATAGATAGATAGATAGATAGATAGAGATAATGTGTGTTTTTAAACAATTCCTTTCTGGTTTGGGGGCCACGTCCTTCGATCCAGTCATATTCAATGCTTTTTGCCTGGTCCCCAAAGATATCCTTCCAAGGAGTGCCAGCCCTCACAAATGCGACTTCCCTGATGAGAGGAGGGAGCAACTGAACCAGTTTCAATTCCTCCGGGCGGGAGAAACCGATGCCCTGCTCCTAGTTTGGACCAAACACGGACATGCCAAGAAGACCTTGTTTTGACGGACTGTTTTGTAGGGAGAAAACTCCACGCCCGGGATCCTTTCCATTTCCCCCTTGGGTGCCTTGACGCTGTCGCTCCGCTCCTCTCGACGCGGCCTGCCGGGATCTCCCGGGAGAAGCTGGGACCCGCACGAACGACGAAGCGGTCCCCCCACGGTCCGCAAACTTCGCAGAGAGAGAGTACAAAAAGAGGGGAGTGAGGACGGAAGCGAAAATGGGGATGAAAAGGAGGAAAAACGGATACAATGAGTGGCCCGAGGAAGGCAAGAGCCCAAAAGAAATGAAGGCAGAAATCCTGTGGGCGTTTGCCTCGCGTTTGCTTGCTCTCTAAACCCCTGCCTCTACGACTAGGATTGCCAACCCTTTAGGAAACCCAGGTCTTCTGCACTTCCACGGACATTCAATGCTAAACGTCTTCAGGAGACTTCGCCCTTTACACTTTAGTCCTAAAACCCGACTTCAGAGTCCAAACGCAAACATTCCCCTTAAAAGAAAACCACTCTTCCCGGGACTTGCCATCCCAACCCCGTTTGTTTGCAAATCCGGTTGCTTTTATCACAGTACCACAAGAAGGGAACGAATTTTAGGAGCACCGCTGAAACCGTTTCCAACTCAATCCTGCAATTTTTAATTCTTTTTAAACCCGGCGGTTAAAACGATTAATTTTAGCAGAGCGAGCAAATGAAAGCTTTTACTAGCTTAAAAAAAAAAAGACTAGGCTTCTAAAATCTCAACTTCTCCATTCAAATATAAGCGTCGGTTTTAATAATGGGATTTCCTAGGAGTTATTTTTGTTGTCTCCTCCATTAAATAAGCCCTTCTGTTTGTATTTTTGAAATGTCTTAACGTTGCTTACCAGAATGGGTGGGGGGGCCCTCCCCTCCCCAATTATTTATCTCCAGTTTCATTTTCTCTCCCCCCCCCCACATACACACCCCGTTCGTCCTTACGGCCAATGTCATTTCAATGTCCCATTGAAACCCAAAGACGAAATCCCATGGAAATCAAAATCCAGATATATTTCCCGGGAGCGGGGTCGGTTTGGGAAGACCTGCAGCTTTCAATGGAATTCAGTCACCCTTCGCTTTAGTTGGGCTGAACCACCACCAGCTGCTGCTGAAAATCTTAACCGCCAGCCAGAGGAGCGTAGCTGAGTTTTTTCTCCCCCTTCTGTGCTAAGACAGAATTGTCCCAGGTTCTACGCCACTTTTTTGCGCGGCTGCGCTAGTTAGGTCGCTCCTCAGAAGGAAAGAAACACCTTCCTTCATTCGCCCCCCCCCCTTTGCAGGTCCAACCTACACCGCCAAATCCCCCCCCGACTTGCCTTTTGTCGGAGGGCTTCCTCCTCCTGCCTGTCCAGAAGCGGTTTTTAGAAAGACTCGGACGCATTGAGTTGATTTGGTTTTTATTAAGTCATAAGAGCGAGGGAGAGCGAGAGGGGAAATAAAAGGAGGGGGAAGAGGGGGAGGCCCCAAAAAACGAGGAAAGAATTAAGCAGGTAATAAAGAGAATAAGGAAGGGAAAGCCGCTGAAAGCTTTCTTGGATCAGAAACCTGCCCAAACGCTGCCCAAGAAGGATTTTGAGGGTTGTTTTGAAATCAAGTCCACACAATCGACGGGGACTTCTCAAAGGAAGGCGGCCTGGGCTGTTTCTGAGATGAAAAAAAAATAAAAATAAAGACAGGAAAGGCAGCTTTCAGCGCTAGGCAGGGACCTATCGAAATCTGCGCGCGGGCGGGCGCACTTGTGCGAGGGTCGAAGTTTGTGCGCGAGAAGGACCATTCCTCGCTGGCCTTCCCCAATAACGGGTGATCGCTGCCTTGTGGATTTCCTCCGTCTGAATAAGAACGACTGCTCAGGCCCCAGGCTTGGAGGTTCACCAGGAGGTGTTTTTTTGGGGAGGGGGGGAGTACTTAAGAATTCTCTCCCCCGGAGCAGGCCGATGTGCTGTTTCGCATCTGGCCTGGGGGGTTTTGATTGCGCGTTCATTTCAAACGGGACACCTTTGCCAACCCAGCCAAACAGGTGCTTGGGCTGAAGCCGATTTAGGGGTTGTCCTCTAGTCGCCGGAACTGAATTTCCAGCAGAAGTATTATGCCGCCTGGGCTCCTAGGGATATTCGATCGCCTCGGGCGCCGCTGGTCCCTGTCTGGAAAGTGACATTCCAGCCGTGTTCTCGACTTTTATATCCTCTTAACCCAATCGGTAAAAGCGGATATCCCAGGTTTAAAAAAATATATGTAATCGATTTAAGTACCACTCAAACAAAATAATGCACATGAATTCTATTGCAGTTTGCCTTGGCTTCTGCCTTGGCGAAACAATAGGCGACTCAGGAGCTTTTTCAGGGAACAATGAAATTTCTCCCTAACATTATTTCGGGAAACAACGCTATTCCTCCACCGTGTCACCCCACAAACATGTCCCTTCATAAAGGGTTCCCATCTCTTTCCGAGGTTCACTTCTGTTTTAACTACCAGTAACGAGTCTGTTGCTATCATTACCCTTCACATTGTCACTAATTAAGGATTATTCTCAGGAGGGTTGAAGTCTTTTGCGCAGGGACAGAAAGGGTTAAGCGTCCTTCGAATGGACAAGCCGCGGGTGCCGTTTGCGTAATATCTTTATTACTGAGAACTTCAAGGTAAAGAGAGCGAAGGAGAGCGAGAGGGCGCGCGCAATGCAAACCAGATGTGGGGATGGAAAGCGGAGGAGATGACAAAGGGAGAGGGAGAAAATGGAACAGAAAGGGGCGGCAGGAGTTAAAATGGGGAAGGCGGAGCGTCCCGCCGCGGCTCAGACTTTTGCCGGATCCGTTTCAGAGGCCCCGGAGCGGTGGGTACGCAGAAGCGCGTAAAGCAAAGCGTCTTTGGAAGCGCCCTTGAGCGCCTTCCCGCCCGCAACGGCGCTCGCTCCGCTCTCGGGCAGAGGCCTCAGGCCTGCGGCGGGCACAACGGGAGCCCTCTCCTCGCAGGAGGAGGAGGAGGAGGAGGAGGAGGAGGAGGAGGAGGAGGAGGAGGAGGAGGCAGTAAAAAGAGGAGGCCTTCATCCAAATGAAGCCACCGACAGAAAAAGCGCGTCGGGTCGGGTTGTCGGAATCAGTGATTGAGGGAGGAGAGAAGGGGCGGCAGGCGGGTAGAGTCCTATTCTCCCCCGCCCCAGGAGAATGCACCCCCTCTTTCTCCACCCCTCTCCGGTCACCTTAAAAGACTGTAGTACAAGGGAGACAGAATACTTAGCTACTGCTAGTGAACCTTTTTGCTTCTTGTCACAGTGGTGAGACGCTATCAACTCCGCTTCGCGCTCTTTGCCAGACGCTCAATGCCCAGCCTGGAGGAGCCATCAAAGCCGTTGGAGCGGCTGGGCCATCAGCCTTACCAAGCAAGCATAAACGTGTTCCGTGTTTCCCCCGTACACCCGTGCAGAGTCACGGTGGGCTGGAGGACACGCGGGAAGGATGCTGACATGGCCCCAATCAGCTTTGTCAGCTCGCCTCCCCAACAAAATCCCGGCGGCACTCAGGTATCCCAATGGAACACCACAACTTTCCGTGGAGAAAAGTTGTCACCGTCACACTGGCTGGGGGATTGTGGAATCTGGAGACCATTTTTATTTTCTAACCTTGGTCCTAAATTGATACCCAGTGTCTGTGACTGGAAAGGGAAAAAACAACAGGAGTAGGGCGTTTTTTTTTTTTAAAAGGGACCCACAACGAAGGACCACGGGAAGTCCCTGGAACGGGTCCACCGCCCGGCTCTCTAGCCCCCACCGAAGACGAACCGCAGCGAACGGGCCCTGGCTTCGCCGTCCCTGCCTCTGCCTCCTCCGTCCCTCACATAGATCCTCCCATTCAGACGCTAATTGCATTATTGTCATGTGGCTGATATTTTTCCGGATTGTGTGTTGTATTTAAAAAAGAGGGGGAGAAGCTCCCTTTCCTTTAATTAAATAATCAAATAAATACACAAATATATAAGTAAACGGAACGGAGTCCCGCTTCCCCTTCCCCATGCCCACCCCATCTCTCTCCCCCCCCCCTCTTCCTTTCCCTGGTTGGGCAAGGGCGAAGCAGTGGGTTGTTTGGTATGTGGGGCTGGGTGCCAAGAGGAAAAGCCGGGGGGGCGGGTGAGGGGCACCGTGGAGCGAGATAAGAGTTTGCCGGAGGAGGGACCCTTCCTCTTCTCTCTTTCTTCCTCTCTTCCACCCCCTCCCACTACCCATCACCCCCGTCTATAAGCCCCAGGCCAGTCCCCCCCCTCCCCCGGCCGGCTTCCTAGCAGTCTCTGGGAGTCGGAGAACCGCAGAAGGAGCGAGAGGGGAGGCGGAGGGAAGAGACCTTCTCTCCACCCCACCTCCCCATCTCCTCCTCTCCCCCCCCCCCGACGCTCTAGCTAGGATCTTCAGGGGGCGTCGCGGGTTTGGGGGCATCTGCTTCGTTTCCCAGCACATCTGAATCTGCTTAGTGCTCCCGCGGCCAGCCCCGGGTGTGTTTGTGTGCAAGCGCAAGGAGAGCGGGGTGGGGTGGGGTGAGAGAGAGAGAGAGAGAGAGAGAGAGAGAGAGAGAGAGAGAGAGAGAGAGAGAGAGAGAGAGAGAGGAGCCGGGGTGGAGGGTGGGGGAGGCCTCGCGCGGAGCTGGTGCGCCGGGGGTGGGGGCGGGGGCGGGGGTGAGCCAGAGATCCCCGGCGCTCGGTGGTGCGCGAGGAAGGACGCGGCGCGGCCGGGGCCCTTTTTAATTGTAGGCAATGAACGCCGAGGGCTGCGTCTCCTTTTGCGACCCAGCTGCCGCTGCCATGGATTCCTTCTACAACAACGCCGCCTCGCAGGGCAGCGCCTCCAACGGCTCCTCGCCTTTTAGGGCATTTCCCGGCGGCGGCGGCGGCGGCGGCGGCGGCAGCAAGGACAAGTTCAACCCCGCTTTCCTGGCCGGCAAAGGGCAAAGCTTCGGCGACAGTACCAGCCACGGCGGCGGCGGCGGGAGCAGCAACAGCAGCCCCAAGTGCCGGAGTCGTTACGGCCCGCTGGAATGTCAAGGCCTGGACGGCGCGGGCGGCGGCAGCGGAGCCGGGCAGCAGCAGCAGCAGCAGCAGCAGCAGCAGCAACAGGCTGCTCTCTCGGCCGCCTCCTTTAACAAGTATCATCCGCAGCAGCAGCAGCCGCCGCCGCCGCCGCCGCTCTACGGGCAGAGGGGCGCCTGCAAAAGCCCTCCCGGCAGCGGCAGCCTCAAGCTCCAGGACCCCAGCGGCCATAACGGAGCCCTGCAGCTCTCCTGCTACGGTGAGTCCCTGCGTCGGGCTGCCTGGACCGGGCTGGGCTGGGACGAAGCGGGGGAGAGGCTGGTAGGGAACAGGACGGTGTGGGGGGAAACCCCCCCCACACACACACACCCTTCTTCCTTGGAGGGCGCCTTGCGGTTGGCATTTCGCTTTGTTTCCGTCCCGGGACTGCGCAATGCCCTCGTGGGAATCGGGGAATGGGATTTGGGCTGAGGGTTTGCCCTTTCCTGTAGCGGGCGAGCCGCGGGGCTCCTTGATTTCCCCATATCGCCGCGGGCAGGGTTCGTGCAATTTCCGCACGCCTTCGTGACATTCCTGGAAGTCCAAATCCTACCGAGTCCTGGCTGCCGTCAAAAAACGAAACGTAGCCCGACCTCGCCGTAGATCGCTCCGAGTCTGAGCAGCTCGGCTTAACTGGTCCCTGGGCCGGGAGGAAGGTTTTGCATCGCATTGGAAAAGACTCGCTCGGCAATAATTTCCGCTTATTTTACTTCTAAGTAACACTGGGTTGAAACGAGCGGGAGAAGGAGGCGTTTGGGAGGAAATGGGGGGGGGGTCTCAGATCCAAAGGAACAGTATATATGATTTGATTGCCTTGGTTTCTTTTCTAATCGGTCACCAAAGCTTCTTCTTTAATGCTGCTTTTCTGGGTAAAGACCTTTTCTCCTCCTCTTCCTTATTAAGGACATTTTCACTAACTGCCCCTTGTCGTCTGTCTCTCCAAATGTCTTTTGGCCCTCTTGGATCTTTCGTCTTCCACGAGAGACCTTTGTAGACCGCCTTCCGCCAAGTTCTCGGCCCTACTCCTCCGACATTAGTAGTAATTAAAGCATCGCCTCCTCGCACGGGCATATTGAATTAATGCGTAGCCTTAGCCCCGGATTCATTCTCGTTACAAGTTAAAATGGCAGCGAAAATGTTTACTTAGAAGGCTGTTATTTTGGGAGGATAAATTAGCGATGAGAGAAAGTGAAAATAAGATTATCTCTCCACCGCTGCTCGCGAACTGCGTCCGGGGAGCAGCCTTCCCTCTCTCTCTCTTATACTGACCAGCTCCACTTAGCACTAAATTCTAGTTATTTCCATGTGTCACTTTCCCAAGGGTACGGATTCAGAGAAGCAATTTTAGAGAACCCGATCCCCGCGCTTAAAATCTCAGAGTCGCGCCCCATAAAGGAGGAAGCGTGTTTAGAATTCGGAAAGCGTTTTTTTCCACGGACCGAAGACAGGTTTTCCAGTACTCCGCTGCGGCATAGTCTTGACAGCCAAGGAGCTGACCTGAACTCCATCAAGCCGTAAGGAAACGACTCCAGGAAGGGAGGCAACCGCGGTGTCCCCTAAACGTCTTGAAAGGGACCATGAACAGGATCCGCCCCATCACTGACCCTTTTCTGTGTCTTTGTTTCAAGTCCCCCCAAACGAAGGGATGGTAAGCAACTTTGGGCTGAATCTCGACCAAAAAACAGGAGAGAGAAATTGTGCCTATATGTCTGCGGCCTGAAGGAAACGGCTGGCCGCTGTTCTTCACGGTTCCACCCCAATTCCCCTCTTATCTGCAAAGATCCCCCACTTTTGATCTTCGCAATAACCCCTTTAAAAGGTGAAGTGTACGTAAAGACTGGCTTAAGGGCACTTGGTGAAATGAAAGGGGGGGGATCGGGGCCAGCACCCCGTATCCAACTCACGAGCCTGGCCGCCTGAGAGTCACCATTACTTTTGCAGGTCGATCCGTCTTTCCCATGAGGGGTGCGATTTGCTCTCTCTTCCCACCCTTCCCCGGACCGCACCCCCCACTCCTTTCCCTCCCTTTCTCGTCCCCAGAGCTCGCCCTCCTCTCCCCCATCCCGGCCGCAAATCTGCCCTAGAGGGAAAGCGAGAGGGCCCGGGGTTACATTAACAAGGCATCCATCAGGCACAGCAGAACCGTCCCCGGTTTCGTCCTGCGCTTTTCTTCTGGTTTCCTTCTGCCCCTGAAATAACCAGCCGCTTCCCAGAAGGAGCTGCTATGCTTTCTTCTCGTGTGCCCCTGAGGGTTTGTTTACACCCCAACCCACCCACCCTTTGCGGATTAAAAGCCCTAATGTGGTGCGAAACCCGGCGCGCAATTGCGCATCCAGCCTAAGAGCTGAGCCATAAAATGAAGGCGGGCCGGGGATATTCGCCGAGGTTAGGGGAACTCTTAAAGACTCGGTTGTTAAGCCTGCCAATAACACCAAGTCAGAAAACCCAGCATGAAGCCCCCTGTATAATTCACAACACACACACACACACACACACACACACACACACACACCGCTTTTTCCCTTCAGGACTTGGGAGCGCTCTTTTTCGGACTTTCCGAGAGGGAAGGCTTCCTTTCAAGGTGTCCCCTTGGAGAGGCAGCAGCAAATCAGTTTCCTTTCGCAGGGTCTCAAAAAAAAAAAAAAACCCAACCAACCCACAGCACTCCTATCCCGCAAACACATCTCAGCCTGGGACCGCTGTGGCCCCAATCCAGCTAAGACCTCTCTGTTGCCAGAAGGAGATCGCATCCAGCCCGAGCTCCAAATCCCACGCTTTGGCCTCTAGGAAACCTCGATAAATAATTTTATATGAGGGCGCAGTCATCACTTTATTAGGCAGACCAAAGTGCGGTGGGCCCGTGAGCGTCCTCCGCAAAGCAAGCGCTTGGGAAACAGAAAAGAGCCGCTGTGGAAACACGTGGCGGCCGAGGAACTCCGAAGAGGGGAAAAGCCACAGGATGTAACGAGCCCCTGGGGCCGCTCGGGAGCGCCGTTAGAAATTAACCGGCCTCGATTCGGCTCTGCGTTTTAATATAAGGGTGGTGGTTACTCGGGAAAGTAACTTTTTGGACTACAACTCCCAGACTCCCCCCCCACCTGCGAACATGGAAGCCATCTGGGAGTCATGGCGCAAAACAAAGGAGGGGAAAGAGAAATAAACTTGTTCAGATCTTGGTGGTGGTCAAGACTGCTCTTCCAAAAATCGGAGTCACTCCTCCGAACTGGACCCTGAAGAAAAAGAAACTCCCAGCAGGCGGTAAAAGCAAGAAGCGAAGAGTGATTTACCGCCTCAATGGCGTCCGAAGTCTCCCGGGAGCTCGAACTTCACCCCTTGCCTCCCAGGAGCGCGCCCCAGATCCAAAATCCGGGCGAGGCGTCTCCAGCGAGGCTCCGAAACGGGCGGAGGCAGAGTCTGCCGCAGCCCCAGGGCGCTTAGGCCGCTATAAAACGCGGGCGGAGCGCAGCCCTCTAGCCGGCGGGGGGGGGAGGGGGGCGCCAAGGATCGCGGTCTCACCTGAGCCGCAGGATGGGCCGCTCGTCTCAAACTTTTCGTCCCCCTGCCCGGCTTCTCTCAGTCAGCATCCCTGAGAATTTCAAGGTGATAAATCAAGGGGACGGGGCGGAAGCATCCCTCTTTAAAAGATTCCCCGACACATGCCGGGGATCTGTTTTAAATAACCCCTTGCTCGCGGTTGGACTCCACTAACAGCTCTGCCGGGATTCAGATGGGGAGCCAGCAGATTCTCATCCCGACCCCCCGTGTGACTCTGATGAGCCTTTATTACCTTGATCCTTCATCTGGGATTCTGGGATTCCAGATAAATAGGCTCAGATCCACGGGACTTCGAATTAACAGCTCCTGGCTGCTCCAGTAAAATCTCAGTAGGCGTCAGCGGGGCATGTCCGCTGATACAGATGACCGTGACGGCTCGTTAGGGCTTCTGAAATTAACCCACCCATAATATTTTTATTACTAATCCAGCCGTAATTACTAATCGCCGTAATCCGAACGTAATTTTAAAATTACGTTTATTAAAGCCAACCGGATTTAATTTCCCAGTTAACGCGGACAACAACGGCAACAATAAAATAGAACACAGCACAATGAGAGTCGTCCAGAAACACTTCAAATCCTGGGACCGCAGCGGTAGCGCCCACTTCACTTACGCCAGGGCGCCTGTCTTTCCAAATAAATAAATAAATAAATAAATAAATAAATAAATAAATAAATAAATAAAACGGTTAGGAAAAGGCAAACACTTGGATCCCACTCGACTTCCAACCACCCTTACATCGGAATCCCGGTTTCAAAGCGGAGCTTTTGAACGGCTTTGTAGCGCTCTGTTTGATGTGGTTGGAGGACAAGGAAATTTAATGAGAGCCACATGGACGCGAGGGGGATCATTAATACAATAATAAGGAATATTGATTAAAGAATGGTTTCTGGTTCGCAGATTGTCGGGCGCGGTCCTGCTTTAAGTGTTGTCAAATGGCTTTTCTGAAGCAGACTATATGGGAGCTTGGGAAAGTTACTTTTTCGGACTACAGCTGCCAGAATCCCCCAGACCGCATGACTTATTGGGGGCATCTGGGACCTGCAGTCCAACATGTATATTTCCATCCAGCTTTTTTGGATGGACGGAGCGAGTGAGCCAGGGCTACGGGGCAGATGTAGCCTAGAGATCCTTATAGCTATACTTAAATTCTGGACGTGAGCCAGGGACTACAGAGTGGCGTAAACAAAGTGTATGTGGAGTGGCCCGAATGGGGCGACGGAGAATAGTATTGCTGTGGGTGGTTCCTGCACATACAAAAGCTAAATACATCCACACACGGGGCCGTTTCATCCTACGAACGGCCCAAGTCGCCCGGGCTGGCCTGAGATCTGGAAAAACGAACAGCCAGACCTTTGCAAGGCGGCGATGGCAGGCGCCGCTCCACGTGAGCGTCTTCGGCAACCGGATCCGTTACGGATTTGTCGGCTTCGGGCACGTGGGTGACCGTCAACGGCAAGGGGTACTGGACTAATAGCCTGGAGGATGGTGTTGGTGAACCAGCGCCGGCAGGCTTGGCCAAACCCCAAGCCGGCCCCTGTTGACTTCGGGGCGGCCTTGTAACTGACTCCCCGCAGGAAGGTCGATCCGCCTGGTCTTCCGATGAAGGGAGGAAAGGGACTTGCCGTGTGGAAAAACCCCGGGCGGAGAAAGCGACAGCTGACGAGCGAACCCACCTCAGCGTTGGGCGACCTGTTCAATGCGCTTCTTATTAGCCCCGGATCCTAAAAAATATTTGCTTGGCCGCGAAGGCCGCCTGTCCAGTTCCTTGGAAGCGGGCCGCATCAACGGCAACTGGCCGCCAGCAGATCTGTGTTGAGATCTGAATGCCAAAAAGGGGGGGGGGAGGGAGAGAGAGAGAGAGAGAGAGAGAGAGAGAGAGAGAGAGAGAGAGAGAGAGAGGAAAGAGAGCGCCCAGTCCTCTTTGGAACAGGGAGGGCTCCCTGTAGGGGGAGAAAAAGTGGGTGTTCCCGAAACGGGTCTTCTCAAAGTTTGGCAAAGTCAGACATAAGAGGCTTCCACCTTGCTTGTGCGCGTTCCACATTTCACCTCCTTGGCGTTTGCGTTCCCCTCCAAGCAGGACGTCCAGATCCCGTCGGGTGATGGATGGACTTGGGCCTCTTGTCTTGGGCGATGCCCACTTTCACTTTCCCTGTCACCCCGTGGGAGCCAACCGGATTTCCGCAGCAGAACGCTGAGGGTCGGCTATAAATCCCTGCCGTCTTTTCTGTCCGAAGGGCTCTCCTGCCGCGCAGGTCCAGACCTGCGCCGCTATCGCTTTGGCCAGGAGTCCGCCGGTCTCCCGGGGAAAAAGAGGCGGCGGGTGAGACGTCAGGTCCGCCCCAAGGATCCCTCCGCAGCTTTCCCAGTTCGTTAGGTGGTCCCCTAGTTAAATCTTTAGTTGGTTGTTATTGTGCTTTTGCCGACAGAAATGGAGAAAGGAGTTAGGGTGACTTTCTGCCTCGCGTGACAAAATCCTTTTCCTAGCCTTGGCTGCAATGGGTGAGGGAATTGGGTGGGTGAGAAACGTCGGATCAGAAGGTCGGCAGCAGCTTCCTGACCATGAGGAATGTAACATTTGACTAAACCTAAATATTGATGTTGAGTGTCTGCATAGGACAAAAACGTACTAGCCGAAGACCTTGGGCGGCTGGTTTAGATACAACACAACATTGTTGTTCAGGGCTGCCGAGGCCAAAGTCAGGACAGGTCGGGACGATGATCTCCAACCACCGCCAAGAGAGGAACCTGAAGAGAGGAGGAGGAGGAGGAGGAAGAAGAACATATCTTCAGAAAGTCGTCTATTAAAAACCAAACGAATAAACCCCAAACCCGATCATCATCATCATCATCATCATCATCATCATCATCATCATCATCATCATCATCATCATCATCATCATCATCATCATCATCATCCCGGTGCTTTGAAAGGCCGGTTGTTCCTCAGACCGGCCTGAAATCTCTCCTTCCCTCTTGGCTACCTAAGTCTTAATGCTCAGGTCCAGGTGCGGAGGGGGTTCCGTCGCCTTTGGTGGACGGGGCGATTACGGGACGGCTGGTACTCGATCCCTGAGGAGCCAGGGAGCCTTCGCCCATTGCCGCAGACAGATTCCCGATCCCTGGGCTCCTCGCAAGCAGCATCTGCCCTGCCCAAAGCCAGCTGATTCGCCCATCCGAAGACCTCCCCTAGAGAGCCCCCGTTGCAACTGATCTTACTTGTTCCATGGGACGGCTCCCCCTAGTAGGGTCTCCTCCTCCTCCTCCTCCTCCTCTTCCTCCTCCTCCTCCTCCTCCGCAGCCAGTCGGGCACTGATGGACTCCCATCCCTTTCAGCATGGAGGGAAGAGGAGTCCCATATCTTAAGAGTCAGGCGGGGGCCCCCGGAAACCGGCCGGTTGCCGAAGGGGAAAGGGCCGGGGCGCCTTCTGGCGTCCTTCAAGGATTGCCATCTCTCCGTGGCGCCCGTTCGAAGAAAGAGCGCGGTCGAACGCCGTAATGTTACGCCGTAATACTACTCAGGAACAAGTAAGTCCCTGTGCTAGTTTATCTCGAAATGCTGTGTACAAGATAATCCCCTCGCTCCACCCGTCGCCGCCGCCTAAATTCTCTTCGGTAAAAAAAGAATGGCCCATCCGTCCTACGTCGGTTTACTCGGCAATACATTTACTTCGTGATGTCTCCCCTAATAGAAAAGGACATGCAGGCGGAATTAAGGGCTGTTGTATACTGTACTGCAGAGTTGGTTAATTCTTTTAGGGAAGAAGGGAAACGAGGTGGAAACATTTACTCAATACACCCCCTGTGTGTGTGTGTGTGTGTGTGTGTGTGTGTGTGTGTGTGTGTGTGTGTGTGTGTGTGTGTGTGCGTCCGTCCGTCTGCACTGTCGAAAACGGGGTGGCTTCATATATTGCCCACCGGGGGCAGAATCTCGCCCGTTCCCTCGCTTCGCTGTCCCGAGAGGGCTCCCAAGATGCGCATGCGCCAATGCCTCTGGATGCGCTGTCCCTCTTGACTTTCTCCTCTCAAAACCACCGGCTGCGGATTATTCCTCCGCGAAATGAAACAGCAGTTTAAAAAAAAAACATAAAGCACAAGAGTAAGCTATATATTTGGATTAGAGGTAGGGAAGTGTAGGCGGGGTGGGGGGAGACCCCTTTGGAATGATTTATCGTTGAAAGTAATCTGCCTTACTATTTCTCCGACTTGGAGATGAGATAAATTATATTTCTTTATACGGAAATATCTCGCCGCCTTGAAATATGGTCTTTTTTGGGGGAGGGAGGGAGCCGGGATATTGCTGGGGCGTCGGGGAGGGCGGGGAGGGACCAGCTCTTTCCAGGCGAGTGAGAGAATGTGCCCTGGGATGTTTGCTCACCGGATTAAGAGAAAGAAAAACTGCTTTTCCTGGCACAGGAAAACGCTCCACTGCCAGGCCTGGCAGCTCATAACGACCTGTTTTATTTTTCGAGCGCCTCACCAAGGGCAATCTCTAAAGCAGCCATTGTTGGGCATGTGGAAAGAAAGAAAGAAGGCATCCATCCGAATCGGAGGAGAAAGCGACGGCCTTTGCCGGGCGATCTGGAAACACACCTCCCGGCCAGGAAGGCTGCCGTCCGGGCAAAGACTCGCTTGCCTGATGCTCTTCGACGGACCAGGCGGAGGACAAACGTCCATCATCCCCTAGCGGCAATTCCATCGATCAGGCCGGCTGGTGATCATGGAATTTCTGCAGACCTACCCCTTCAACGTGTGCGTGTGCGTGTGCGTGTGCGTGTGCGTGTGCGTGTGACGGGGGAGGGAAATCCACAAGGTACCTCAGGGTCCTTCAATAAGAGTTCTCTCCCCCCCCCCAGAAATACTGACCATATGGACGACGAAACAGAGAGGAAGGGTGGGCTGTAAATGAGCACTGTTGGGCAGTCCAGGGTGGACTACATATCCCAGAATCCCCCGCTGCAAAGTTCAACCTCTCCCCATCTCCGCAACGGACTTGTAGGAGGCCTCTTTTACTTGTGTTGGTTGGATAATTCTCCACAGGCTCCATCACACGAAAGAAATAGCCACAACATATATACGGCTTTTTCTCTCGCCCCATTTGGAAACGTTTTGGTCATGTGTGAATGCTGTCGAAGCGGATGCCTGCTAACACCTCTCCGTGGCCTGGATGCCTCCGAGAGAGGCGTAACCCTTGCGCCCCCGGGAGGCCCCGCTGGTAGAGAGGGCCCCTCTTTCCCCATTCATGTCACACCATCACTCCGACCCTAGAGGGCCACTGGGGGGGGGTCCCCTTGGCTTTTCTTCAGAGCTGTGGGTCCCCTTGGCTGTCGGGATCACCTCCCTTTTCGGAACAAAACTCCCTCAATGGAAGCAACGAGTTTGACCCGCAGCGGATCAAGAGGAGAAAGTCCCTCCTCACAGCCCAACAATCTATTGGGACACCTTTATCCACCCGCCTTTTCTGCCATCAGTCCAAAACCTGGTCTTCTTCAGAGCCTGAGAACTTTAGGAGATCAACTCCCAGAATCGCCCAGCCACTAAAGAGGAGTCAGGGAGCTGCTTTGCATAAAGAAAAATGAACTGTTCCACCTGGAGTCTGTTATATGCCCAGAATAAAAATCCCACACAGATACAGTAGTCCCCCCCCACCTTGGGTTCTCTGATCACCTGCAATAAAGGAAAATCCTCAGTAAGACACCTCCCATTGTCTCTTCCAAAGGGGTTCCTCCACGGAGCCTCTCCCCACCCCTTCTGCAGCCAGGATTTCCCCATCCCAATCGCCTGTTTGCAAAAAGGTCTCCTCTAGGAGCCTCTCCACTCCCACTCCCATTCTGCAGGGGGGATTCCCTAGTCCCAATCGCCTCTTTTGCAAAAAGGTCTCCTGGTTGCAAAAGGGGTGAGGAGAGGATCTGCAGAGGAGACCTTTTTGCAAAGGAGGCGATTGGGACTGGGGAATCTTGGCTGCAGAACAGAAGTGGAGAGACTCCATGGAGGAGATCTCTTTGGAAAACCAGGTGATTGGGGCTGGGATCTCGCTACAGCAAGGGAGGGGAAAGACTCCCTGGAGGAGACTTGGTAGCCGGGATGGTGGGGAGAGGCTCCTGGAGGAAGCCTGTTTGCAAATGACAATAGATGGGTGGGTTGATCCCCGCTGAACCAGAGGACGAAGAGCCTCCATGCAGGTAACCTCTCTCTAAAAATTGAAAATCTGTGATATATCGGGACTGCAATATACTAAACACATTGTAACTGGGGACTACTGTATTTAGCAGAGGCATCTGATCGTTTGTTCTTCCAGTCTGGATGCAGGGACTCGTGATGCCTCTCTGAGACCAGTCCATAGCCCCGCCCCCAATCCAGAACCCGGAAGTCTTGCGGCAGATGGAGGCGGGCTCCAATGCCTGTGCCCAATCTGCCTGATAAAGAAGCAACCTGGCTTCCAGGCTCATCCGTGGGGCAAACCTAGAGCTGATAGATGGCAATATGGCTCCAGCTATGAAGAGGAACACAGCCTCCTGGCTCAACCGGGGAGAGCCACCAAGACTGACAAGGATGGAGCACCCGGGAGCTGTAAAGAGGATGGGGCAACTGGGCCTTTTCTCCAGATTGCCAAAAATTAAAGGGGAGGGGTGAGATCCAGGGGTTAATCTGTCAGTGCCTCCCAGTCCTACTCATGTTCCTGGTTATTTTTCAAAGAAGAAACTCTCTCTCTCTCTCTTTTATTTTAGGCCACACAGCTTTCTGCTCCCCTTTTTTCTTGGCAGGGGCTCCCATTCCTGTCTCAGTGCAGAGAGACAGTGTCATCAGTCTATTTAGTTGCACAGCTGTGCTCTGTCCTTTTCTATCAGTGAAATCTGCATCTGATTTTCCCCAGGCTTTCCTGTTGCCTCTCAAGGAAAGAGAACTCCTTAGTTCACCTGGGCAGGGCTACAGATTTCCTGACCAGCAACATATTGCAACCACTCTTTGTAATGCACAGTATTTTTGTTTGTGCTTTGCTTGTCTGTGGAGATTTTCAGTCATCTAGGTGAGGTTATCTGGAAGTTGAGTCATGCCCACTGGACTTCTTTCCTTGTGATATTGAACCTTTTTGCTCTCATGAGAAAAGAAGTCCAGTTGCTTTATCTTTTGTTTGTTTGTTTCACAAGCAATTAAGGTCCTTCAACTTTACAAAAGGCCTGCTCTTTTATAAAGAACATGAAAATGGGTAGAACTGATAGATTGAGAGGAATGAACATGGCTGCCTTGGACTCTTTTGGGGGGGGACTTGGGTATGGGAGGAGTGAGCTCCTCCACCTCCATGGAAGTTGCTGCCCTTCTTTTCTGCTTTGTTGTATCCCAGGTGAGATTGGGACAGAGCCTCATGACAGTCTCACGCTGTCATGTTGCTTTGGTGTCATCTGTAGGTGGGAATGAAGTCAAGCTGACATGGACTCTGGGCTCCCAAGATTTATTTATTATTTATTTCTGTTTGTAAAGTGTTCCACTTATATACCGCCCCATATCACTTCAAGTAGTCTTTGGGTGGTTTACAGTTTTAATTACAGTATGCAGGCTACACATTCCCCCCCCCCCCCAGCAAGCTGGGTACTCATTTTACTAACCTTGGAAGGATGGAAGGCTGAGTCAACCATGAGCCTGCTACCTGGGATTGAACCCTGGGTCGTGAGCACCCTGCCTGGTTCTTCTCTCATTTCATCTTTGCAACAACCCAGTAAAGTAGGTCAGGCCTTTGGAGAGTAAGTGATCTAAGGTCACCAAATAAGTAGACTGCCTGAGGAAGTGGGCTGCAATCCACTGAAGCTTATGCAGAAATAAACGTGTTAGTATTTCAGATGCCAGAACTCTTCATTTTTTTCTTCGTTTCTGTCTTTGCACTTTTTGCACACCTTTTCTTTCCTGGCTGTTTGAGCACTAGAATCCCCCCCCCCCTCGGCTGCCAACTGTGTTGTTGTCTATCTGTACTGGATGATAAACTCTGGATCAGAGAGTCAGATGCCCTCCGCTTGTGGTGAGGGAGGTCAGGACCTGTAGGTCCAAGAAACAAGGCACTAGAGCAGTGATGGCGAACCTTCAGCACTCCAGATGTTTTGGACTAAAACTCCCAGAATTCCAAGCCTAGATTGCGAATGACAAAGGACTGTGGGAGTTGTGGTCCAAAACATCTGGGACACTGAAGGTTCACCACCACTGCACTAGGGGGTGGGGGCAAAAACGACATCCAAGTTGGTTTGGGAAGACTTTTTGGTCAATGGTTCCCAACCTTGGATTCCCCTTAGGTTCTTGGACTACAGCTCCCAGAAATCCTGGCCAACAGAGTGGGTAGTAAAGGACCTCTGGGAATTTTAACCCAAGAACCTCAGGGAACCCAAGGTTGAGATCCACTGTTTTAGGTGGACACCTGGTCTGTGTTATAAGTAGAAGGAAAAAGTCCCTACTGTTTCATTGCAATGCTCCTGCCTTCTACTGTCTCTGGTGGCCATACTCCCTCCTTGGCTCAGAGACCACCATTAAAGTATGGCCCAGGAGTTCCTTCTAGCTTGGGTTTGGGACTGATGGGCAGCTGGTGGCCCTCTAAGATGTTGTCAAACTACAACTCCCATATTATCCTTCACCAGTGGCTGTGCTACTACGACTAATGGGACCAGGAGCCCACTCATAGGTTGAGGGCCACCAGTGGCCAACCCACCCAGCTGGAGACCACAGGAGAGAGGGAGTTTCCTTGGAGAATATGAGTTCCTTCCAGAGGAGTCAGGAGTCCTGACTCCCATCCCTCTTGAGGGCCCAGCCTCCTCTGCACCTCCTTCTTGCCTTTCCAGAAAGCCCAGCTGTGGCCAGGGGTCTGGATCGGGAAGAAGGGCTGGGAGGCGAGTAGGCCAAGCGCCCAAAGGGGGCACCCGCGTGTCTGCAGACGTAGGAGAGCACCAGATCTCTTCCGGAAGCCAAAAGTCAGAAGAACGGGCAGGCTGGCGGGGGGGGGGGTTGTCTCCTGTGTGAGAGATAGTTTTCTTCCAGCGTACCTGATGAGGAGCTTTTTTGAATCTCCAAGCTTGAGCAGACTTCTGGGACCTTTGGCCCTCTCGCCCGTTCCCCGCAGGGCTATTGGCTTCTTTTGTTGTTGTTGTTGTTCACTTGTTTTATTCTAAGTTGAGGGCGGCGGTCGGGGTGCAACTAGGAACCAGCGACAGCAGGGAGCCTACCTGGTTCTCTCTGACAACCACGGGAAGCCCGGAGGGAGGTCCGACTCCGGAGTAAGGCGGGGGAGGGGGAGAGAAAACTCACAGGAAAGATGCTCTCGTTCTTTCTCTCTCTCTCTATCGCCGACGCTGGCAATGTCTTCGGGGGACTAAGTGGGGGCGGTGCCGGCTAATAAAGGGTGACAATCAGTGTCAGCCTGAATGACAGCGATCGGTTGTCCCGGTGTCCAGGAGAGTCTTTTCTCACGATTTTTAAAGGTTCATGGATCGGTTCTGTGAATGGAGAATTAATGGTGGGAAAGTCTCTCTGTGTGTGTCTGTGTGTCTGTGTGTCTGTCTGTCTGTCTCTCTGTCTCTCTGTCTGTCTCTCTCTGTCTCTCTGTCTGTCTCTGTCTCTCTCTGTCTCTGTCTGTCTGTCTGTCTCTGTCTGTCTCTCTCTCTCTCTCTCTCTCTCTCTCTCTCACTCACTCACTCACTCACACACACACACACACACACACACACACACACACACACACACACACACACACACACACACACACACACACACACAAACACAGCTCCGTTAGATCCTTGCTCAGAATCCAAGAGTTCGATTCAGAATCTGAGCAGAGGATGGCCCCCTTGGCCCTTTCAGTGAGAGCCTGCTGTGGTCTTAGGCTTGCCGCCTTTACATCTTAACAGGTATCTTTGTCTCAGGGGAGCCCAAATCATATGAAAGAATCCCCAGAGTCTTGGCGCGGACATATAACGCTGTGAAACTCTTGCTGTTAGGAATATGCCAGGGAGAGGATTGGGGATTTGAATAAGTTTATTTATTTATTTACGTTGCAACTCCGGCGGCGGCGGCGGCGGCTCCACCTACTAAATCTGAAGCGCCTTGTTCAGGGCTGGGTCGAAACTTTTCCTCACGCGTCCCTGTGCAAGGCTTCGCCTCAGAACGGTCGCGCCTTGGCATATCCGTCAAGGGTAAAAAGCACACCTCCCCGTGGGAGAAGCGGGCCATCGCAATCCCCCGTTGGAGTCCCAATCTGAATGACTTTGATTTGAAGTCGTTGTGTGCCGAGACCGTGGGAGGAAGTGTGACACTTCCTGCTAACTCGGTTTTTGAGGTTGTTGTTTTTAAAAAGATACTCCTTGAAGACAAGCCTGTACTGTATGTATTCACATATACAGAGACGTTCAGCTTGCTCTGTATTCCAGGGTTCGCAAAGTATTTCGATTGGCCCCCTCGGCCCTTAATGCAGCGTTCATTCAGTCGTGTGTGCCTTGTTGGTTTCTTTGCGATCTTATGCATTACTGGTTCAACAGCACTTTGGGAACAGTGACTGTAAGGATCTGTACCTAAAATGTAAATATATATTTACATATATACCTCAAGAACAATTCGATGCGTGTCCACGCAGAAAGGAGAGCAGTGCAGTGGGACTTACTTATTGCAAAGTTACAAGGAAATCTACGTGATGGAAAGCGAATGTCGCTGGATTCGATGCGACTCCTTCACAGGTTTAAATGCAATCCTGTTTTTATTTATGTATGCATTTGCTTCTTTGGAGTTTATATCCTCGATCTTGTCCTTTAGAGTCTTCTTTTTTTTTTAAATGCCCATGTCCGTTTGTAAAAGTTTTGGGGAAAGAATCCATCTGACATATAGAGCGCCGTGGTTTCTACTCTAAGGGAGAACGGTACCTTAAATTTTCGGGGCGTCGGGGAGCGTCGTAGCCAAAGCCCAGCAAGGAATCCTATGGCGCCAGAGCGGCCGTGAGATTTTTATCTGGCATCGTTGTGGGATCGTTGTTTTTGCTGCATGGGACCAAGAACTCAGCAACCGGATTTACTTGGGGGCAATCTCTGCTCAGGTCCTACGCAGCACCGAGTCGCACCGCGCGCACAGGGCTCCTTCGCTCGCTCTCTCGAAAACATCACTGAGCCAGAACTGTGGGGATTCACGTCTCAGCTCACTCTCCAGTAGGTCCAGTCCCGTGTGGATTCCGTGGTCGTCAGGATGTCAAATTTCCTCGCTCATAAACCGGACATAATTACACGCAGGCGAAGTCACACGCGCTTGGCTACAGTAGCCTTGCTGGTAAATAGACCTTGGGCAGCGTCCTCCCCAGGGCTTGCTCCCGTTATAAGGCAGGTCGGGAATAAACCCTTCCGCCACCCACAGGGGAGCGCTGCGTTTTGACCTGGTCACCACTGTTCCCGACGCTTAATCAGTTTATTTATTTATTTATTTATTTATTTATTTATTTATTTACTTATTTATTTATTTATTATTTATTTATTTATTTATTTATTTGATTGATTGATTGATTGATTGATTGATTGATTGATTGATTGATTGATTGATTGATTGGTTGGTTTAAAATACTGTAATTTCTATTCCGCCTTTCTCTCCGAAAGGGCCCAAGGATTCCCACCCACCCCCCTTGATTTCCCAGATGTACAGCATCATTTCTGTACAGGTGACGAGGTGCTGCTGGAAGGGGATGCCTCCGTGCGGTAGGAAACAAGGAACGCAGGTTGGAAGTATTGGGCGGAAGAAGACTGGATTGGACGGGGCTGCTGGGGAACCCAATGTGGAATGCTTCTCCTCGCCTTGTGTTTCTATTTTAAAAAAAAAGATCTTGCAGGCGGGCAAGACTGCGGGGCAAGAAGGACTGTGGCCTTTGGTTTACTTGCAAGCCTTCACGGTTGCCTCGTGGTGTTGTGAAGATCCTCGGGCGAGGATCCAGAAAGACGAGCGGTCCCTCCGCGGCCTCAAGGGGCACGATCCGATCCGCCCTTCAACCGGTGGCCAAAAGCCCATTTGGGGGCTTGAGGGTGGCTGCTAACAACGTGCCCTGCACAGGTCGAGCGATCCCTTTGGAAAAAACAGGGCGCTGGGTGGACACAACGTTTCGGTCTTCCTGCATTTAAGTCTGCGACGTCTCCTCTACTTCTGCAACTTAGATGCTGCAGGCATCTCGTGAGGAGGCTTCGTGTGCGGAAGGGGGTCTCCCTGCTGTCTGGCAAGGAGCTTCGAGTGAGCAAGGAAACGCGCGATTCCATTCTTTTCCAGAGGAGCATTTCTCTCAAGCCCTTGGAAAGGAGCCCGTGTTCAACACCGTCATCATGTCCCTCCCATCGCTCCCTTTCTGTAGGATCTTGCCTGATGCAGAGCTTTGGAGATCTCGGGTGCTTGCACCCATTTTTGTGCCAGCAAGGAGCTGGCTGGATAGCCTAGTGGTTTTAGCATCTGGTTGCGGAGCCAGAGATTGGGAGTTCGATTCCTCACTGTGCCGCCAGGGAGAACTTAAGCCGCTAGTACTGTACTGTATAGCCATGGGCAAGCTAAACAGCTCTAGGGGCATCCCCAGAAGAAGGAGATGATAAACCATTTTTGTTTATCCTCGACTCGAGAACACACTGCAAGGGGTCGCTAATAACTAAGAATTTACTCGATGGCACACAATTATTAATAGTAATCAAGTATGTTACGTCTTTTCCGCCTACCATATGGGGCGGGTTTGGCTGCAACATGGCGGCAGAACAAGAAGGCCCCCAATAAAAGCAAAGGCCTACGTCAGTCGTCGGCGCCTGAAGACTCGATGTGGTCCCCCAGCTCCCTCCTGGTGAAGCCGGTCCTCTGAAAGTAACGATGATAAAGCGGTTCCAGATGTGATGGCAAGGTGAAAGGAGATGAGGAGGGGGCTGTATAACCTAGGAGCGAAGTAGGACGTCCTTAAAGTGGCATTCGTAGCTTCGTCTGGAATGGACAGCTGACGGGGGGGGGGTGCTACGGGACTCTGGACAGCGATACCTCGCAGTCGGGGGAAGGGGCAAATTTTATTCAGTGGGTTGGATCCAGGCTTAGGCCTGGTTCCAATAACGCAGATGACGACCGGACGTCTGTAAGAGAGCACTTATTGTCCCACACACCTGTGAAGATCCGGTGAGTGTACGCTGGCTCTAACGACCAATGGGATCCACTTCGCCTCTTCCAACAGTGATGGTTTTAGTTAGGGTTTTTTTTTTTAAAGTGAAATAATATTTTTAAAACTTTACGTTCTGCCTTCATCTGCAGTCATTTTACTGTACCGCCTCCCGTTGTCGGGCAGGTACGGATCAGGCTCATGTTGCACCAGGATTCGAACTCGTGCCGTCGTCCCCTCCCCCAACCCCCCGTGGCTAGCTCCCCCCCCCCGCCCCTGGCCCCGGCGGTGTGTGGCTGGCCGGTGTGGCAAAGGCTCCTCTCGCCTTCCCTCTGGCACCACAGGGGCCGCCAGATCGGTCATTCAAACAGCTCCGGCGCCCTCCCGGCGAGAGAGAGAGAGGAGGGCAGGGAAAGGGGCCGGCCCGAGACAGCGCTTGGAGCTTGAGCCGAGCGCCGTCCTTGCTTGGCTGGGAAGCGGCGCGGGAGGGGCCCTTCCCGCCGCTTGCACAGGCGCCGAGCGCGGTGGGGGGACCCCCTTGCGCCCCCGAAAGAGAAGCCTGGAAGGTAGGATTCTCCCAGACCAGACGCGTCTGCGCCGCTTGGCTTGACAGAGAGGGAGAAAGAGAGAGAGAGAAGTTGGACGGCTCTGAATCTGGCAGCCTCCAAAATATTGTTTTATTATTTTGTTTCAAGGAATCTTATTTTTACTGGAAGGAAGGAGGGGAAAGCACAGACTTCCAGATCTCTCCCTCTTCCTCCAGGCGTCCTCCCCCCCCCGCCCTTCCAAGGAAGAGGAAGAAAGTCAGTGAGAGAGAGAGAGAGAGAGAGAGAGAGAGAGAGAGAGAGAGAGAGAGAGCTGGACAAGAAGGCAAGGGACCTGGGTTCCAATTCTTGCTGGGCCATGGAGAGGGCAGCACTGGGAAGCCTCTCTTGGAACATCTTACATACACTGAAACCCCTGCCAGGGTGGCCATAAAGAGAGGACGATCTTGGCCTGTTTGTTTTCCATCTGCTGAGGGGTGATTCCACTTTCTTGGGGGAGAGGGTGGGCTTTCAACCAGGAGGCCTAGCAATGTTTTGTCACTAAAGCCAAAACAACGGGGAAGCAGCAACAGCAGCAGCAACAGCAGGAGCAGAGAAGTTCTCTCCCACCCACTCCCTCCATGCATGTGCACGCACACACACACACACACACACACACACACACACAGAGAGAGAGAGAGAGAGAGAGAGAGAGAGAGAGAGAGAGACTTTTGACTAGCAAGCCACCCACTGCAAAACAGATGGAGCTGAGGAGGAGCCGCCTGGGTGAAAAGTGGGGGGATGCTTCCAAGATGTGTCGGGTTGAATGAGACGCCCCGTCCTCAGCCAGAGCTCTTGGAGCCAGACAGCACATATGTAGTGTGTGTGTGTGTGTGTGTGATCTGGATCGGGGCAAGCTGTTTGTTTTGTTCTCCTTTGGAGTGTTGCTTTCAGTGTGGTTGCATGACTAAACCGGCTGGAGTGATTCACTGGCGGCCTTTGTGGGTGACTACACCAAATAAGTTGTGAATCAATAGCGATGTTCTGGCTGGGCTCCCCAGCCTCCCAAGTTTAATGCACTCTGGGCTTAAGGAGAGTTTAATTTACAGACAGTGGGGCTTTTGGAGCCAGGAGATTTATGGCTTTTTCCATACAGAGTCGTGATGTGTTTCCTTTTGCAGGGTGGAGGTAAGCGCCATGTCAAAACCTTGCCAGTCACATTCTCCTTTCCCTCTGTGGTAGCCCAAGACATTTTTCTACCTGGCACGGAGCCCACAGCGGCCGCCGCCGCCACCACCACTCTGCCATAGTTAGGGCAACCCCCTATTTGATTGTCAGTGCAGAGCCAACCCTGTTCTCCATTCCTTTTCTCCCGCATCTCTGATCTGGAGAGCAAACTGGTTCCACCTTCCACATGACAATCCATCAAATATGTGCCACTCTTGTTGCTTTCAAGCCTTCTCTTGACTCCTTTGACCATTCTTTATAGGGCTTGGTTTTCAGACTCTTTACCCAACTTTGCTGCATTCCTTCAGGAGGGTTTTTCCATATTGTTCATAAATTGTGGTGTCCAGAGTTAAGCATATTATTTCAGATGAAGTCTGACCATAGCAAAATGGAGTGGTACTGTTACGTCCTTGATCTCGACACTGTACTGCTCTTGATGTAGCTTAGAATTGAATTAGTTTTCAGTTCTTGGTTTGTGTTGTCTGCCCCATCATAATGTTGACTCTTAAGTTTGCTAAGAGTCCATGGCTTCTCACATATGGTAATGCCAAGCCAGGTTTCAGCTATTCTGTATTTGCACATTGATCTTTCCTGCATAAATATGAAATATGACACTTCCCCTTGTTCTTGTCTTCTGAAGTGGTAGCTATCCCTCCCAGTCTGATGTCACCTGCAGATCTGAGGATCAGGTATCTCCAGGTATGGGGCACAACCTTGTGGTTCTTAAGCTATCATTTCTGCCCAGAATGACAAAGAGCCATTGGTATTCATCATTCTGTAGATATGGCCTGTCAACCAGCTACAGATCCTCTTATCAGTTACATTTTCTAGTCACATTTTACCGCTCATGCTAAAGAATGTGATGGAGCATCCTGTCAAAACACTACATCCTTAGCATTCCACCAATCTATGAAGGTTTAAGTCTGTGGAGAAAAGATTCAGGATCAATCTGGCACAATTTATTTTTCAGAAAGTCGTCTTTGCTCTTTGTAATCACTGTGATTGCTAATTGATCAGAGGTTATTTAATTATTTGTTCTCTAACTTTTCTCCAATCCTCTGTCAATCTGACAGGTTGCCTTGACCTTTTTTCTCATTTGTAAAGATGGGGTTGACATTTGTACTTGTCCACCTTCCAGAGACCTTACTGTTCCTCCAAAGCCAAGATTTAATTGTATACTTCTGTGTTTAATGCATTTGAATTGGAAACACTTCCAGAGGCATAGCTAGGGTTTTCAGCACCCGGGGGCAAAGTCAGTTTTTGTGCCCACCCCCAAGGGATGGGCATGAATTAAGTTATGTGGAGAAGCAGTGAATACCACTTTGATGTGACATAGATGCCTTAGATTTAATTCAGGCAAAGCACCCAGTAATCTGTTATGGTTTTAGACTGGGAGACCAGTCAGCTTTATGAGATAGTTATCCCGCTTGTATACCTCTTAGATATTTGATTCCCTTTTTTTTGGTACACCACCATGGTCTCAGTAGAGGATGGGATGCAATGGCTGGCCAGTAAAGGGCCCCAGAATTGAGTGGGAGGTAGAAGAATTTGGTCCAACCACCTGCCACATAATGATGGGAAGGACGTGCCTTTCCTGTAAGATCAAACTGACTGACCTGGTTGAATTTTTCCCCTTCACAAGTACTATTCACTTACTTTCACTTTGACTGTTCAGGGCCAACCTTTCCATGAGGCAAAGAGAGGGAGCTGCTTTGGGTGGCCACAGAGTGAGGGCAAACTACTGGAAGAGACAGAGGACAAAGTGTGACAACACATCTTGCCTGCTTTGCCAGCCTGCTGCCCTCAGTTGCAATGGAGGCTGCTCTTCTGTCATCTCTATTAAAGCTACCATTCATCTGCTAGTCTGGTCAGCTTCTATAGGTGGAAGGGTAACATGAAAGCTTTATTTATTTATTTATTTATTTATTTATTTATTTATTTATTTATTTTTACATTTCTATACCTCCCATCTTCTAAAAGAATTCCGGGTGATTTACATTGATATATATTTTTAAAAAGAGTACAACAACATATGCAAACTACCAATAAAACAGTAATCACAAATAGAATAAACAGAACAAAACAAACACAACTGAAGTAAGAACACCGGCAAGGCTAAAGGTCTGGGGGTGTGTGGAGTTAATTAATGGTCACCAAATGCCTCTATAAAGAGCAACATTTTTAGAGCTCTCTTAAAGGCAGGCAGGGACTCTGCAAGGTGAATCGCCCTCAGAAGTTTGTTCCACAGGGACGGGGCGGCCACCAAGAAAACCCGGTTTTGGGTAACCATTTTCTGGGCCTCCCTATGGAGTGAGAATGCCTGCTTTACTAACAACAAATCTTGGGCTGCTCCCGTAACTTGTTTTCTGAGTAGAGGGTACAGGAATATTTGGCACGAAGAGGGCTACAAGATGAAGAAAAATGGAGATGTCTGAACTTGAATGTGACGTTTTCTGTGTGCCAAAAGCCTTCTGCCATTGATCTGTGGCCTCTCTCCTCAGTATGATTCTTTGGCTCTGAAAAGAGGGGAAACTAGCTAATCCGGCCATGGAACAACTATAGAGGGAATGTGTGTGTCCCTCACAGAGTTCACCAGATGTGGGAATCTACTGCCTGGATATCCTTCAGTGCAGGGCTCTGTGGAATTCCAGCAGTGCTGTGCGTGAAAAGTACATTTGCCAAATGTAAAATTAGGCAGCTATTAATTTGGGGCACAATGCAGTCCAAGGGGAAAGTGCTGGTGATAAACAAATAGGAATTGTAATCACCTTCACATCTTGCTTATGAGGGGTCAGACACTGGGAAAGTTCCTTTTTTGGACTATAGTGCTTAGAATCCCTTGGCAGTTGTAGGTACTGGCATGTGTAGTACATATAAAACATGACTGCTGGTAGTTTAAAATAAGACGAAATATGTAATGCCCCTTGAACTAATTGTCATCCAAGTCCTCTTTACATGACCTTAGACATAAATGGAATTTAAAACTGATGAATTGTAAATGTGCTCATAGATGTATGAACAATGCTTGTGCTACCATGGCCAAAATCCTGTTGCTTAGCACAGTAAATCAAACTAGAGTGGTCCCATTGGACCAAGGGTGATTTAGCGAGTCAACTCCTCTGTAGGTTCACTTAATTCAAATGGGACTACTGTAACAGTGGCTTACCATGACAGAGTAAGTTGTAACTTATTTAGATCAAGCAACCCAACTTGATTAGATCATACAACAGGATTTTGGCCAGTAGGTCTGTCAGTATTTATATAGCAGGGCTGTGAATGGTGAGACCCTTTGGAGGTCATTAATTCATAGGATTGTTTCACTTCAGAAGCAAGTTGCCAGTACAAAACAACAAGACCCGTGAAAAGTGTTTGGGCATATTTAAAAAACAATACATTGAATTGTGATATAAAGATGCAGATAGGATTAAATTATTTTGTCTTTTTGGAGATTTATTTTTAATAGAAATGTCTAGAATTGCAGCGTGGCTAGAACGCTGGAATCTTCTTTTTGTTTATTATCTCCAAAATGTACTGAGATAGGCAGACATGAATTTTTTTATATCTGCATATTTGAGGAATTAAAGGCAATGCTTTTCTGTTCCTGATTCCCTCAGAGGAGTAGACAGTGCAGCTCTTAACATTTGGAGCAGCTCATTTCCCTATTACTAAATACTATAATGGGGGCGTTGTGGCTCAGCAGGTAGAGCACTGAAAACTGTTGGCTACAAAGTCGGCAGCTCAGCAGTTCAAATCCCGGGTGTCATGCAGCACAGTGAGTTCCTGCTGTTCACCCCAGGTCCTGCCAACCTATCAGTTCGAAATCATGTAAATGCAAGTAGATAAATAGGTACCGCTGTAAAAAGAAGGAAAGTAAAACAATGTTTCCTTGCAGCCATGCCAGCCACATGGCCACGGACTTACACAACACTGGCTCTTTGGCTTGAATATGGAGATGAGCACCGCCCCTAGAGTCGGACATGACTAGCATGCATGTACGGGGTGAACCTTTACCTTTTTAAATACTGTAATGATCTAAGTCTAATTGGTACTGTAGTCCCATCTGCTGTAGATCCACTGAATCAACTGTTGAGCTGTGAGTCAACATGTGTGTCAATGCTGTTGATTCAATTGATCTGAGACTACCAGTTGAATTCCGGCTGACTAATGCAAATATCTCACACTGTAAAACAGCAGGTTCCTCACTAATAGTGGTGATTATAAGATAAGACCAATGTGCACTAGTCTTATCTGAAAACTTCATACGAAAACCACAGAGATTTCCCCTTGCCTCTTTTGCTCTTTGACCCAATTCTAAATTGTTGAGAAACGTGCAAGCAGTGTTTTCTTCTTCTTTTTCTCTCTTGCGCGTTTAGCAAATGAAGACAAAAACAGGGGCACCTTTTCCCACTTTCAAATGTTGTCAGGCTTTGGGTTCTGAGGAGTGCTTGAGAATCATCATCTGTCAGGGCTGGCAAGCTCCCCCAGCTTCTCTGATTTCCTGCTGTGAATTCCAGTATCTTTCATCTATTGGAATCCAAAATGTTTATCTCTTCTTCTTCTTCCTTAATTTCATTCTTTCCAGACCCCTGGAGATAGGCATATCTCCAAACAGTTGGGAAAACGGAAATGGGCAGGGAGGGAGCCTGACATGTGCCTTTAAAAAAATCTTCAAAGCCGTTCCCTGCATCCCAAATTCTCCATTTGCCTGTGCATGTGTTTATTATTTCTTGGCACCCTAGTCCTCAACACAGTCCCATAGAGAAAAACGGGGGGGGGGGCAGGGGGAAGTACTCACATGATACAATGTTGCGTATACACAAGCAAATTCAACTGTCCCTCTCTACTCCCCTCTTGAAACAAACATGTGTGAACCAGACTGAGGCTCACCGAACTGCACACTGGGAGGAGACCATTTTGTATGAACAGAGGTCAACATGAGAAATCTCCTAACACCAGTGGTATTCATTTTGACATACTGACTTGGATGTGAGGCTCATATTGGTTCAGATGGAGCAACAAAGTACTCCAGATTGAGCTGGGCACTATTCTGAACCCAAAAATGGGCTTCCAAACTGATTGAGGAGATCCGTAGCTCTAGCTGTACAGTATTTCCCTTTCATTGATGTTTATAATGCTGCCACTTGCGCTGAAGTAGGTTTAACTAAAGTGATTCTTGGATGAATTTGACAGGAGTTAGCACAGATGACCAGAAATACAGTGGTACCCCAGATAACGAATTAAATTTGTTCTCTGAGGCAATTCGTTATCCGAAAAAAATCATTATCCGAAACATGGTTTCCCATAGGAATGAATGGGAAACCAATTAATCTGTCCCAGAGCCTAGGAAAATGGCACAGACACCTGGTGTTTTGCTCAAAACTCTTTATAAAGTGCACTTTAAAGGTACAGATGTGATGCAGCCCAGGATAACTCTTTTTTACTGATGCATGCTGGAAAACCGTTATCCGAGGCAGCCCATAGGGAAAATTCGTTATCCGAAGCAGCCCATAGGGAAAATTCGTTATCTGAGGCAGCCCTATACCTGGAAATTGTGATTCATTATCTGAAAAATTCGTTATCAGGGGCATTTGTTATCCGGGGTATTACTGTATTGTGATTCTCACTATTTTAATTGTTCAGAACAGAATGATCAAAACAGCCCCACACCCACCCTCATGACTGAAGTGTCACCGGAAAGCTCAGGGAACTCCTAGATTTGAAAAAAGTAAAAAAGAAAATAAGTTTTGTGAAGGAGAAACCTAGGTCTCCTCCCCCAGGTAGATGCACGTAGAGACAAAAGAGTTTAAAGAGGGGCAGGCACCTAATTCTTAATGAATGTTAGGGATTAAAAGAGATTGAAAGGAAAATGAAATGGGCTGCTTCAGAGTAATGGTTCTCAACCTTTGGTCTTCAGGTGTTTTGGACTTCATCTCTTAAAAGTCTCAGACAAACTGGTCAGCAGAGTTGATGATGGGAGTTGCAATCTCAAGTAACTGGAGAGGGCAGCTGTCTGGATGACTGACTAGAACAGAGGGTAGTAGAAGAACTCAATAGTCAGCACTGCAGAATTTTGTTGCAAGTCACCGTTGGCATCCTTATGACAGTTTCTCCTCTACTGGCTCTGAGACATTATCATTCTGACAGGTTGGTACATACAGTTTCTGTCCACCCACATGATTTCATTCTGGCAACTGAATTATCCCAGTGTTGTTGTTGTTTTGCTTTGAAATATACCTTGAGTTGCTACCGTAGACACTTATTTTCTAGCTATATCATGGATTTTGTTATGATAGCATGCAATTAAATCAGGGGATTGTTTGGATTCCCCCCCCCCTATTTAACTGTGAGTGTAAGCTCATGGGTTTGTGACAAATGCCATGTTTGTGTTCCTACCGTTTGCTTTCCAGTAAGGCTGGAAGGTTACATTTGAAACATTTTCAGGGACAAAAATTGAAATGTGTATCCCCTTCACCTCTTCCTTACAGCTTGGCTGGATGGGAAGAGGGGAAGGGAAGGGAGGCAGATCTGGTTGTAATGGTTGTTGTAGAGTCTGGTAGAGCATTTAAGGATAAGTTGTAGTTTCCTTCGTCAGATCATGGAAGTGCCCATTTGCTACCAATGGAAGGCTGTAAGACCAGATGTTATAGCTCCCATCAGCCCTAGCCAACATAGCAAGAGAAAAAGGAGAATGGGAGATAAAACCCCAAACCATCTGAAATTGGATAAAAACCCACACAAACCCAAAAAGGGTCACTAGAAGTCAAAGTCAAATTGATGGCATGTAATTATTATTACAATAATACCATAAAGTGGAAACCACTGAAAAATGATTTTTAATGAATTTGTGGGAACCTGTATCGCTAGCTCATCTTGGTTACTCTTCATTGAGCATCCATTGTTAGTGAGCAGACTGCTATTAGTGGTCAGTTGCAGGTAACACTATTGGCATTGCAAGGAAAAGAGATTGCCATCTTCATACGTCAATAATGTGTCAGTGCACATGACATAGTCAACCTTTAGTGAAACAGGATATGGAATATACACCCCTAGTCTTTTTCTATGATTGTTCATGTAGTAGTCTATCATGCCTGTAAATGATGGCACAGCCCACTTGCTTATGTTCTTCTGTTTTTGGTTTGCATTTGTACATTGGTTGCTGCTTTTCAAATTGAAGATGTTGGGATCCCTTTTTAAAAAAACAACAAAAAACTAAAGCTCTTTTCTGAAAATCACATCCCCTCACTGCAGAAGTCTCATTTCTGGTTTTTCAGTTATAGAGATCTTGGGCCGTTCAATAGCACATGGACTTGATTTGATCTGTTGTGGTGTCCCTGAAACTGTGGGGTAAGTGGGTCATAACATCAACACATATCCAGGCACATCTGGTACTAGCTACAGATAGCAGTTTGGTGTAACTGATTCTTTTCCAGTAGCAGAGTGTGTAACTACATTTCATTAAAACTATAGCATATCAAGGAATAGCTTCATTCTTTTTGCAGCATAACTAGATTTTTAGATTTAATTATTTTATTATATTTTATTTTTCCGGGAAAAGCACAATATGTAGGAAAATATGTTAAAATGCCTCTAAAATGACTTGAAAGCCCCTTTAAAATGCATTGCTTGTTTCATCAGCACAGTTATACATTACATTCCTTTTGAGATGTTATTCCATTAGGCCCATTTTAAAAGGAATTCTGTACAGGTAACTACATTACGTTGATGTTTGCTTTGCACTTCCAGTTTTTGTTCAAGTACTCACAGTGTTTTGTGTTCTGATGAGGCAAGCTGAATATTACAGGCCAGTGGCTTGTAATTTTTAGATGTGTGTTTTTAAGCAATTTGAAAGTAGCTATTAGCCCTAAGCACATCCGATCTCGCCCAACTTCAGAAGCTAAGCAGGGTCGGCCCTGGTTAGTATTTGGATGGGAGACCACCAGGGAATACCAGGTGCTGTAGGCGCCTGGAGTAGGAACTGGCAAACCACTCCAGTATTCCTGCCAAGAAAACTCCATGGTCATGGGGTCACGAAGAGTCGGTGACGACTGTAACGACACAACACACACACACATTGGAGTTAATTTTGAGAAACATGAACAAAGGTACCCTTTGAAACCTGTAAACATAATGGTAACAGATTTCCTTGGATCAAACATTTGAACTACATTTAAAAATTATTGTCCAAGCTCTGATAATGGAGATTTCCTTCATGTGTGTGTATTGGGTTCTATGTTAATTACTGTTTAATCAGGATAGGTTTTCTTAATTGTTTTATACTCCAAGGAGGAAACACATCTTTCCTCATTATCAACTCTAAACAAAATTTCACGAGAATCAAAGAAAAGTCAACATTAAAACAAGTCACTATTTCAGATTTTGCACATTGCCACTAATCATTGTGGAAATGTTTTCTTTTTAAAAGAGATGGTGACCAAAGATGAGTCTAAGACTATCCTAGATGTGGATTTAACTGGAACCTCAGAATAACATTGCAGAGCATTCTGCGGTTTTCTTGAGTTTGTATAGGAAGTCACATACAGTTTCTCAGTACTAGATGCTAGAAAAGTAACTGTGTGGGTGCTATTGCAATCGTTTTCCACAGATGTTTGGTTGCCCACTATGGGAATCAGGATGCTGGACTCGACAAGTATTTGATCTGACCCACCATGGCAGGGGCATATCTAGGGGGGCAGAAGGTTACATCTGCCCAGGTGCAACAATCTGGGGGCACCTGGAGGGGGAGGAGGGGGAGGGGGAGGAGGAAGTGTGCACCTCCCTCTAGCAGTCCTCTTCCCCCCCAGCTAAGGTTTAGCAATCCTTAGTCAGTGGGGGGAGGAGAGGCGCTATCCAGTGGGAGCATGCCCCTCTGCTGGGGGTTGGGAGTATGGCAGGCATGGGTCTGGGGCTTCTCAGGGGCTGGCAGCAGCACCCACTGTTGGACCGGACCTGGTACCTGCTTTTGTTGGATAGAGGCACAGCGGTTGCTGCCTGCGGGTGGCCTTGGTGGGCTGGCCCTTGTTGCCTGGGGCCTCCCTTGGGCGTGGCAGCCAGGGCACTCCAACTCCTTCCATCCACCCACCTGCCCAGTGCTGAGCGCCCCTCCTGGTGGGGAGCCCAGCGTGCTCCCTCGGCCCCTTGAGAGTGAGCGACCGACCGAACACGAGCATAGGGGCTATGCTGGGTGGGTGAGACAAGGTTGCCGGGGTTATGTGTGCATAAACTGATCTTTTCCCCAGGCGCTCCAAATTCTAGCTATGCCTTTGCACCATGTTTCTTTTTATATTCTTTCATGATAGATTTAATGTAAAAATCTGAATTTATGTTTTGTTTGTAGTGTAGTTAATGGGCTAAGATTATTTTTGCTCCCGGTGGCTCCCTTGTCTTCCCATCTGGTAGGATGGGGAAGGGAATGACTATGATGGATCCGATATATTACTTTATTCTTATTTCTTATCGCTTTGTACCGAAAATGTAGTTCTGAAATGTTGGGGGGAAAATCACTTTTTTTTATCCGATCTCTAGAACGTCTGGGAAGCTGCTCCTCATTTAAGCACCATTGAATTTGAGTTTGGGGGGAAATAATGGCAGGGAAATGTAGGAGCTCTTCAAAGAGAAATTTCCTCTCTTCAGTAGAAGAAATAAGAGGTGCGATGTTGTAGCGGGCATTTAGCAGTTGTGATTGATGGAACACTTTCAGGTGCTTTGCCATTCAGATCAGAAGCCGGAGCAGCACTAATGAGTCCACCATATTGGCAGCTGCTGTTCAGAGAGAATGTCAATGCAGTAAGTCATGCTGGAAAGACAGAAGCGGGTGGGACTGAAAAGAGGGAAGGAAGGAAGGAGGAGGGAGCTGACAGAGGCCCGAGAGTTTATTAAACTTCAATTTAACTGCTGTTGAAATATGCTTCTCTTACTCAGGGCACCAAAGGTTAATGGAATCCTGTTTGTAGATGTTTTGTGGTGGTCTTTTGGGATATGTATAAAGAACGAGGGCATTTTGAGTAATTTAAATAAATATTTGTTTAGGCTATGTATAAGGGGCACTGGGAATCATCAGACATTTCCTCCTACTCTTTCTCTGACTTATTTACACTTATAATGATGCCCCTCATTATTCCTGCAACTTTAAAAAAACCCTCAAACAACAGGTGATCTGACTCACAAATCTCCCAAGCACACATGGCTGTGCCCTCATTGATTTTTGCTTAACCAAAATCTCAAGTCTACTGAAATAACACCTTCAGGAGTTCTTAAGGGCTGCTTTCAGACTGGGCTAGTTGAGTGAGAGACTCCCTTGATGGATTCTAATGGGCAGTGAGGCAAGCTTTCTGAGGAAGCAATGGTACTGAGAGTGCTTTTCCCTTCTTCCCAGACAAAGTACATGGAGTGAAGCAGAAGACCGACATATATAGAGGCATCACTTATGCCGTCTGGTTTCTCCTCTCCTAGACCCACAATTCTGCAGAGGGAACTCTAGGCAAATTTTGATACTTGAAGTCCTAAAAGTATGGAATTCTTATCCTTACTGGGCAGTGGAGAAGGCTGACAGGAAAAATATCCTGAACCACTAGAAAGACCAATAAGTAGGTCCTGAGTCAATCAAGCCTGAACTCTCTATAGAGGCAAAAATGATGAATGTCAGCCTGTTGTGCTTTGAGCACTCTGTGAGAAGACTTGTTGGAAAAGATACTAATTCTGGGAACAGTTGAAGATAGCAGGAACACAGAAGGACAAAATAGGAGGTGGGTTGACTCCTTAAGGGATGCCATAGGCTTGTTTGCAAGAGTCGAGAAGGGTTGTTAATGACAGAACATTCTGGAAGTCGTCCATCCACAGGGCTGCCATAAGCTTCAGACAACAAAAACATATTTTAATATTACAGAGAAGAGCACTCCAGTAGAAATGAAGTGTCTGTGATTTCTGTGTTTCAAAAATAGTTCAGAAAACTATTTTACTGAAATAGTATTTTAAATACCACATTTTTCCGTCTATAAGATGCTACCCATGTATAAGACAATCCCCAATTTGACATCCTGAAATAACCGTGTTTTTTTTTACAGTGTGGTTCTCTCATTGGGTTACTTCCATGCATAAGACAACCCTAAATTTTTAGTCTAACTGTTTTAGTAAAAACATAGTCTTATACAAGGAAAAATACAGTGTATTGCTCAAACCAAGACATGAATATAAAAGATGCAATCGGAAGCAACCAAGGCTTACCTGTGGTTGCAACGCTAAGCATATACACCAAGGAGCTGGTGTTGTTTAATGCAGTGATACTTCAGGCAAATATGGAAAGGCGCACTATTAGCAGTCAAAGGCTTCGGCAAGGCTATCCTCTGTCTAAAGGATCAGATCTCTGTCTTGAGGGTGCTCCTCAGCTGAGGTTTCATGCCATGTTTGTAGCAGGAGTCATAACAAGTATATCTCCCTGCTTTGGCTCCTTTGCCAGCTACAAGCATTCCTAGAAAGGCAGATATTTTTGCCCTAGTCAGCCAGTTCCTCCAGATTAGACTACTGTAAAAGCCTCTACATGGGGCTGCCCTTGAAAATACAATTGTAATTGATACAAAACATATCCGTGTACTTGCTGGTAGGTTGCTGGTTGGTTTCCAGGCTTGATTCAAGATTCTGGTAAATAATTTGACGTGTTTGTTGCCTAATCTGTTTAGTTAATTTAAAAGTGTGGGATAGAAATCTTACAAGTAACTCCAGAGAAGGTTAGGGACTGGATTTATCCTCTTTTATTAGATAATTGGGAAGCCATATCCTACAGTGTCACAACTACAGTATTGAATCTGAAGATCTGGTGAGGCAAAACCTATGGAACTTACATGTATTCAGTGGGCCTTCTCTTGTTGTAACTTACTACACCAGTTGCAACTAAACTCTGCAAGATAACCTCTGCAAGAGGAAGTCATTCTGCAGCTCTTCTGTTATACCTGCTGGGGTTTCCTTGAGCTTCCTAGATCTACTCTTGCAGCCTCCAGGAGTGTAAATTCACTTGCAAAATAAGGAAGAGCGCCCCTCCACACATATTGTTTTACTCTTAAAGTATCCCCTTATTCTGGAAGAATTGCAGGACTCCCTACTATGATTTCCCATTTGTTGCTGGTGTGCCCTTCTGTGTTTTTACAGGATCCCTGGTCCCCAGAGCTTGTTTACTACTGGTCTCAAGACTTTTGTAGTGTTGGGGGTGTTGTGAAGTGTTCTGCAACTAAGCATGTGTAAGCTCTCACACTAAACTGTTTGAGATGTTGTTGTTTTTAATGGGACTTTTATAAGAGGCATTCAGTTTAGATAGGGTGAGTTTCTGACCTTCATACTCCATTATGAATTTCTCATTTATTTATTTAAGCTTTTATTTGGATTTTTATTTGGATTTTTCAGCGTTATTGTCCTTTTTAGCTGCTTTGAGTTACATTTCAGGGAAATAGGCACGATATATGCTTCCCCCCCCCCCTTTTTAGATGTTTGTCAAATACAGTGGTACCTTGTATAAAGGAATTAATTCATTCCAAATGAAATTATGTTAAGCAAATTTTCCTTTATACAAATTTCCCATAGGAAAGCATTGAAACAGAGTAATACCTAATCACGACCATTTTTATATAATATGGATTTGCCCAATAAGCGATTCTGTTAAGCAAATTTCCCCTGTCTCCGGAATTTTTTATGTTGTACAGATTTTATGTTATACAAACCATTTGTTATACGAGGGTCCACTGTATATGCTTTTATAAATTTAACCTTTTGTGGGCTAGTCTTCTCCAGGACCCCTCAACACAACCCTTTTCAGGCCTTAAGAGGGGCTGAAGATTGACTGGACCGAGGTTTTTTTTTTTTTAAACTGATGTAATTCAAGGGAGTTCTGAGGAGATTCTTGCTTTGAAGTGACTGAGGGGTGAAAAAGCAAACCAGAGCTAGAGCGACTGGAGATCTTATTCAAGTGTTACCACTTCTGTGTAGAACAACATGGAAATAGGACCTTGCTGAGTAAGCTTCCCTCTTAGGTCACATCTACAAAGTAGTCCCTTTTTCTGTTTTTGTGTACAGTACAAACATCTGCACAAAAGGGGCCTTCACTCATATATCTTGTGAGTGTCCTGGCTGTGTAGGGCTCCCTAAAAGGAAAGGAAGCTCTAAGCTGTATGCTTAGAGCTTCCTTTCCTGTGGACATTTGTATGGACACCAGGGAGAAAGGTTGTTTGGGATTTGCAGTGTACACCCCCATTCCCATACTGCTCTATATGACCATTATAGTACTTGAAAAGGACTTGGGCTTGCTTACTCTGGGTAGGTATTTTGCTCCATGAGGGAAATTAGCCTAAAACCAGTACTTTTTATAAGTTTCAAAAGCATGTTTCAGCTTCCCACAGATTTAAAGGGTACAGGGATAACACCACAAATAACTCAGCAACGACATATTAGTATGATACAGTATCACTCATCCTTGTCCTCTCAAAGCTTCTTAAAGAAGGGTGCCATGGCATTATTCTCCTTCCCACAGGAGGCCAGACTGGCCCCATCTTTGCTGTCCTTCCGCAAGCAAGCAAAAACCTTTCTCTTCAGGCAAGGCTTCCCTCAGTAACTAGCTACCTGTTCTGTGATTTTAGATGGGTTGTTTCCTGTGTTTCTTTGTGGCATGTGGTTTTTTCCTTTTTAATATTTGTTTACTTATTTTTCTTAGTTCTAATATTGCCTTTTAATTATGTAAGCTGCCTTTTTATACTCATTGCTTTCAGCTTTAAATCTTGTCTTTTAACGATGCAAACCACCTCAGCCACCACTGTTTCAAGGAAAAAGGTGGTGGTAAAAATATTTTAAATAAATAAATTACAACAGGACCCCGTATCCACTGATTCATTAACCACTGGTTCAGTTATCTATGGTTGGCAGTGGGGAAAAAATTAAATAAATAATTCAGCAGCCACAAAGCAAGCTACTGTCACAAAATAGCAGTTTGGGGAGATGGCGTTCTCTCTTATCAACAATTATTGTTATCCACTGGGAGGCCTGGAACCAGGAGAGAAGCTCATTGTACTAGGGGATTCTATAATTAGAAATACGGAGGGATGGATTTGTGAGGAGCATGATAACCGTATGGTCACTTGCCTGCCGGGTGCAAAGGTTGCAGACATCACCAGAAATGTAGATAGCTTGTTAGAGAGAACTGGGAAGGAGCCAGTGGTCATGGTACACGTCGGTACCAATGATGTCGGGAAGGCCAAGCGGTCAGTCTTGGAAGCCAAATTCAGGTTGCTAGGTAGAAGATTGAAGACCCGGGCTTCCAAGGTAGCATTTTCAGAAGTGCTACCTGTTCCTCGTGCAGGACCCGCCAGACAGGCAGAACTCAGAAGCCTCAATGCGTGGATGAGGCGATGGTGTCGAGAGGAGGGCTTTAGATTTGTCAGAAACTGGAGAACATTTTGGGACAAGCCAAACCTGTTCAGGAGGGATGGGTTGCACTTGAATCATGATGGGACCAGATTGCTGGCACTCAACCTCAAAAAGGCAGCAGAGCAGCTTTTAAACTGATAACTGGGGGAAAGCCGACAGGAGCTGAGTGGCATCCGGTTCGGAACACCTCATCCTCGGGGAATGAGGTTGGAGAGGGTAGAGAATCACATAGAGAAGACATAGCAGGTATAGGTATTAGCACCGGGAGAATAACGGAATGTGACAGTTCATCTACTGAAAATAAAAGCTGTGGGGCGAATAGAACAAGGCAGCAGCTGTTGTTGCGGGACCCACTGTACAGGTGCTTCTACGCCAATGCTCGAAGCCTCCGAGCAAAGATGGGAGAACTTGAACATTTGGCAGCTAGGGATAACATTGATATAATAGCCATAACAGAAACCTGGTGGAATGCGGAGAACCAGTGGGATACAGCAATCCCAGGCTATAAACTCTATAGAAGGGATAAAAAGGGGCGGGTTGGAGGAGGAGTGGCCATCTATGTCAAAGAAGGGGTAAAATCCAGCAGAATGGAGATTGACAGAGGGTCTGACTCCACCATAGAATCACTGTGGGTTAAACTACCAGGTCCAAGGAGTGATGTGATCGTTGGAGTATTCTATCGTCCACCAGATCAGAAACTTGAGGGGGACCTTGAAATGAGGAGAGAAATCATGGAAGTGGCTAAAAGGGATAGGATAGTAATCATGGGGGACTTCAATTATCCCCACATTGACTGGGCCAATGCGAGCTCTGGGCAAGAAAGAGAAACTGGGTTTCTCGACTTGCTGAATGACTGAGCCTTAGAGCAACTTGTCATGGAGCCCACCCGAGAACAGGCAACTCTGGATCTAATATTGTGTGATACTCAGGACCTGGTCAGAGGTGTGAATGTCACTGAGCCTCTGGGGAACAGTGACCATGCTGCTATTACCTTTGCCATGCATGTCGGAGGAAGAGTGTCAACCAAATCAGACATAAAAACCCTTGATTTTCGAAGGGCAAACTTCCCTCAGATGAGGAAACTAGTTAGAGAGAAACTGAAGGGGAAGGTTAGAAGAATCCAATCTCTTCAGAGTGCATGGAGCCTGTTTAAAACAACAATAATAGAAGCCCAGCACAAGTGCATACCACAAAGAAGGAAGAGCTCATTTAAGTCCAAGATGACACCGGCATGGTTAACAAGTGGAGTTAGAGAGGCTCTAAAGCGCAAGGAGAGGTCCTTCTGTAAATGGAAATCCTCCCCAAATGAGGAAAATAAAAAGGATCACAAACTCTGGCAAAAGAAATGTAAGAAGATGATAATGGAGGCAAAGAAAGACTTTGAGGAACGAATGGCTAGCAATATAAAGGGTAATAATAAAAGCTTCTTTAAATATGTTAGAAGTAGAAAACCTGCCAGAGAACCAGTTGGCCCTCTGGATGGTGAGGGAGGAAAAGGGGAGGTTAAGGAAGACTTGGACATTGCAGAGAAATTGAATGAGTTCTTTGCGTCTGTCTTCACGACAGAGGACCTTGAGCGGATTCCGCTGCCTGAGCCGCCCCTCTTGACTAAAGAATTAAACCAAATACAGGTTAAAAGAGAGGAGGTTTTAGGACTAATTGATAAATTGAGGATTAACAAGTCACCTGGCCCAGATGGCATCCACCCAAGGGTTATTAGGGAACTGAGAAATGAAATTGCAGATCTCTTAACGGTTATATGCAACTTGTCTCTTAAAACGGCAACAGTGCCGGAGGACTGGAGGATAGCAGATGTCACACCAATTTTTAAAAAAGGAAGGAGGGGGGACCCAGGAAACTACAGGCCGGTTAGCCTTACATCTGTCCCAGGGAAGATGGTGGAAAGCCTCATCCAAGAGAAAATCTTAAAACACATAAAAGAACAAACCTTGCTGAGAGGAAATCAGCATGGCTTCTGTAAGGGTAAATCTTGTCTGACAAACCTCTTAGAATTTTTTGAAAAGGTCAACAGGCACGTGGATTTGGGTGAACCGGTTGATATAGTCTATCTGGATTTTCAAAAGGCTTTTGACACAGTCCCTCACCAAAGGCTGCTGAGAAAATTGCACAGTCAGGGGATAAGAGGGAAGGTCCTCTTATGGATTGAGAACTGGTTGAGATCCCGGAAACAAAGAGTAGGTGTCAATGGGAAATTTTCACAATGGAGAGAAGTGAAAAGCGGTGTGCCCCAGGGCTCTGTCCTGGGACCGGTGCTTTTCAATCTGTTCATAAATGACCTGGAGACAGGGATAAACAGTGAGGTGGCCAAGTTTGCCGATGACACAAAACTTTTCCGTGTGGTAAAAACCAGAGAAGATTGTGAAGAGCTCCAGAAGGATCTCTCCAAACTGGGGGAATGGGCTGAGAAATGGCAAATGCGTTTTAATGTAACCAAATGTAAAGTAATGCATATTGGGGCAAAAAATCCAAACTTCATCTATCAACTCGTGGGCTCTGAGTTGTCCGTGACGGATCAGGAAAGAGATCTTGGTGTGTTGGTGGACAGCTCCATGAAGGTGTCTCCCCAATGTGTGGCAGCGGTGAAGAAGGCCAATTCCATGCTAGGGATTATCAAAAAGGGGATTGAAAATAAAACAGCCAACATTATAATGCCATTATACAAAACAATAGTAAGGCCCCACCTGGAGTATTGTGTACAATTCTGGTCACCGCATCTCAAGAAAGACATAGTGGAACTGGAAAAGGTGCAGAAGAGAGCGACTAAAATGATTACTGGGCTGGGGCACCTCCCTTATGAAGAAAGGCTAAAACATTTGGGCCTCTTTAGTCTGGAAAAAAGGCGATTGAGGGGGGATATGATTGAGACATACAAAATAGTGCAGGGTATGAGTAAAGTGGATAGAGGGAAGCTCTTCTCCCTCACCCAAAATACCAGAACTAGGGGACATACACTCAAATTGAGGGCTGGGAGAGTAAGAACTGACAAAAGAAAATATTTTTTCACCCAGCGCGTTGTAAGTCTATGGAACTCCCGGCCACACAATGTGGTGATGGCATCTGACCTGGATGCCTTCAAAAGGGGATTGGACAGATTCCTGGAGGAAAAGTCCATCACAGGTTACAAACCATGATGGAGATGTGTAACCTCCAGGGTTTAAACCAGGGTACTTCAAGGGCCAGATGCAGGAGAGTGGTATCAGGAGACAGATATCTAGTCTCATGCACTCCCAAACACATCTGGTGGGGCCGCTGTGAGATACAGGAAGCTGGACTAGATGGGCCTTTGGCCTGATCCAGCATGGCTCTTCTTATGTTCTTATGTTCTTATGGATACCGGGGTCCTACTGTAAATGAATAAATTTATAAGATGAACCAGAAAGTCACAGAAAGGTATATAAACATTCATATCCAGATCATCAGGAAAGACGTCACAGAAAACAGCCTGTGGGAAGGCAGGAAAACTGGATTTGTGTTACAGCCTGCACAGAATGTGTGAGGAGACATATGCAGACATATGTAGGATACTCATACCGAGAAGCTGCTCCTGGTGCTCTCTGCATCTGGTTTATAATACTCATGTATATAATAAGTACACATACAGTGCAGTCCATGATGAGCTATTTTATGTACATCAATTCTTTAAAAACACCAGTGAACAGGTTGTAGGGCAGTGATTTTACTACGTCATCTCTACTTCCACTCCAGTCCATGCATCATACCTGTCAAGTGTCCCTTTTTGGCTGGGATATTACTGTTTTTCTGCCTTTGTCCTGTTGTCTTCCCAGAACATTTACTTTCCTGCAAATGTCCCAGGCGGCGATGATTGACAGGGAGGCTTTTTGCGGTGAGCAGCCAGGCAGGGATACCTGGGCGATGGGACGAGGGATACAAACCAAGGAGGACATCCTGTTAAGTGCCAGTTGGTTTCCCTGGCCGCCTCTCCTTCCCTCGCCCACCCACCGCCCACTCGCTGGTGGGAGGGCTGGAAGTGGAGGCGGAGCTGGGTGGGCAGTGGGGCAGTGTGGCTCCAGGTGGAGGCAAGCTTGCCCGTGGCATGGCCCCTCTTGGCGAGAAGTGCTGCTCTCCTCTCTGCCCTGCTGTGCCTTGCGTGCGCCCAAGTGGGAGTGAGGCGGAGGCGGCACAGTCTCAGAGCCAGCAGCAGGCAGCAGGCAACGGTGGGTAAGGTGGCAGTGACAGGATAAGCGGCATTGGGCTGGCAGTCCCCAGTGCGTCTGCCGCTCTAGGGCTGACCAGGAAGAGCGAGAGACTGGATAAAGCTCAAGCAGTGGCCAAGGAAGCTGCATCCCAGCCACCCCACCCCCAGGGACTGTGTAAAGGGGGGACTACGGCTCAGCATGGTGGGAGGGGCACGTGCACATGCACATGTGTGTATGGATGTTTGTGTTTGTGTTTGCACGTGCGCTCATTACTCCTCACTCCACCCATGCATGCATCTTCATCCAAAAGAAGCGGAATCACCCTCATGACATTAAAAGCAGAGAAGGATTTTTCAATGGCAACTATCAGCAAGGTGTGTTAGTGAGAGTGAAGACCCAGGCAGAGAACTTTGTTGTTAGAATAAGGATTTTACAGAAAACGTATGCCTATTTTAAAGCTGCTGTCATATTTAATTATATTACTGACAAATGTTCATGTTAAATGCCTCCTGGTGGTTATTCTTGGTAATGGAGTATTTCTAAATCAGGTTCACAATTATGTGTGGTTATTAATGAATTTCATACATATCATAGGCAGAGCCTCTGTGAAGGCCATCCAAAGACCAGTAGAACTGAAATTACAAAAACAAAACAAAAACAAACAAAAACGCTTTAGATCTTCTGAGTGTAAAGGAACAAAAAAATCCTCTGTTGTCAGTGAAAAAGCCTAGCTTTTTAAGGAGTTGGCAGGCAGTTCTTCATACAAAACCACTCCCTTCCTGCTCTCTCTGTGTGTGCGTGTCTTCATCTGAAAGGAAATAATGCATGGTACACTTCAAAAGGTGTACCTTGGTCACTTTTTCTGAATAGAGTAGATAGTTAAAATTGGGTCATATGGGTTTGAATTCACCTTGGCCGCTTTTTGGAACAGTGAAATGAGAACTTGGAAAGGTTGCGGCCACACTGCATAGGTTGCATCCAATGCAGAAGGACTAATCTTTTGAAGATCTCCAAGCATATGCCTGCTGCCAGCACTGCAAAATTTATTAATTTATTGGATTTATATGCCGCATCATCTAGCAACAAAGGTCACTCTGGGCAGAGTGGATTCTACTGTATTCAGAAATTCTGCATGCTTCCTATTCTGCGTAAGAAATAATTCTATGATTCATGTATGTTAAGCAGATTTCTATACTGGCCAACCTTAGTGCGATACAAAAGGTCACTTAGCTTCCTTTTCTGCCTTATCATAACTGACTCAGCACCTTCCATCTGCAGATAATTAGGCCCCCACCCCAGAAGTGAGCAGCCTGAATGGTGTTTGTCCTGTGAAGCTGATGGCCCAGACACAAGACTTTGAGGCCTCCTTTCAGCTCAATATGTGGCATTCCAATCTTTAGGAGACCCGCTGGCATGTCAAAAGAACAGGCAAAGCTTAACCTCTCTTGCCCACATTCTCTTCAGTAGTCTTCTTTATGATCTGCGCATCTGCTTCTCCTCATCCTTCATTTTGAGAACTCAGATCAGACCCAAACTCCCTTTGGGTGCGTTTATTTAAAGGGGAGACTTTAATTTCCTCCATTATAGGAACATCGCTTGTGTTTAAACCTGGCCGTATTTGTGCCAAAATCTACTGGGACACGTTGCTGGCATCTGAGAAAGGTCTTACTGGTTTCAGCAGGGCTTTAATAGAACGGTCTTTCATGGGACTGAAGCCAGAACATCTTCACCCTTTACATCATCAGAATAGCAAAGCCTCACATGTCCTTTAAAGGCAAGTACTTTAGGACAGATACTTGCAAGAAAATGAAGGACTATCAAAGAGAATAATGCTTCTACACAGAAAGGTCTGCTCTCCAGTCATGTTCCATCAATGAACTAGCATAATTAGTGGCAACCATGTATGTATGATGAAAGCTTTATTAGCCTGCCGAAGAAAGCTAGTAGCACACACTTTCCAGATGCTCACATATGTTTTTTGAAATATCCCTCATAAAGTTCTGTTCCTGGAGATTTCAAGAATCCCCAAAGAATGTACAGTACACCCCCATTATCCTGTCGAACTCCACTGAGCATCCTTTAATCTTGCTTTCTGTTCACAAAACCAGATATTTGAAAGGCCTTTTGTTCCCATCAGATGTCAAAGTAATAAAACCAACCTTCTCCCTCCCCCCCTCCCCCACCCCTGAGAACCCAGTGATGTGAAACTGGGTCTTTTATGGGCACCCCTTTTCAAAAGGGGTGGGCAATTTGGAGAGTGAAGAGTTAGTCTGTTTGTTCCCATACCATCTGAAACCATTAGGAATTTAGGCTAAAAGGAAAAGAAAATGTAAAAAAAGTAGAAGAAGACAAAATTCTTCTTCTTCTTCTTCTTCTTCTTCTTCTTCTTCTTCTTCTTCTTCTTCTTCTTCTTCTTCTTCTTCTTCTTCTTAGCATTTCAGAGGTGCAAAGGACCCTGTGGACGACTGAGTCTGAGCTCCGTCAAGGAGGCACAGTGGAGCATTGAAAAAGGAAAGTGTTCTGCTTATATACTACCCCATGCCAGTTCAAGTAGTCTCTGGGCGGTTTACAATTTTTAATTACAGTGTGCAGGCTCCACATTGCCCCCCCCCACCCGTAAGCTGGGTACTCATTTTACCGACCTCGGAAGGATGGATGGCTGAGTCAACCATGAACCTACTACTGGGATTGAACCCCAGGTCATGAGAACGGTTTTATCTGCAGTACAGGCATTTACGTACTGTGCCATGAAGCTCTTGCCAACCTCTGGCTGTGTAACCAGATGCCTAAAGTACTGAGCTATCCATTCCATGGCACCATAAAGAATAACTGTTGTAGTTCAATGTGGACACGTCCACTTCCTCGGACACAAGATTGGGGCTCTGCAACAAATATGTATACATTTTTCATGATCCCAAAACAAAGAGTCTTTTTGTTTCCTGAGCACAAGTTGTTGACAATGTGGCATTTCACATCTGGCCTTTAAGACCCCTGTTGATATTAAGGTCTTCTCCCAGCAAGCCTTGCTCTGTAAACAGTGACAGTGATTGGGGGCTAAACAAACCTCAGACTACATATAGCATAGCAGGAGCAGCTGTCTAGAGCAGCACACCGTTTCCCCCTTTTATCTTCATGGAAACTATATCAGATGACATCGAGTGTGGGGTAATTAATGGAGGGATGGACTGGGAGCGTGGGGTTCGAATACATAGTCAGTCGTGGAAACTCACTGAGTGTGTGGATCTGGGAAAGCACTTCTTAAACATCTCACTTATTATCTTGAAAGCCCTAATAGGGTCATTCATAGAATCACAGCACACAGAAGTTGGCTGAGGCCTACAAGACCATCAAGTCCAACCCCCTGTTTTGTGCGAGGATATTTGCCAAGTGGTTGTCCAAATTTCTCTTGAATGTCTCCAGCGTTGGAGCACTCGCCACCTCTTGAGGTAATTGGTTCCATTGCCAAACTGCTCTAACAGTTAGGAAGTTCTTCCTGATACTGAGCCAAAACTTTAACTTGAGCCTGTTATTGTGTGTCATGCACTCGAATAATCAAGAAGAGATCCTGCCCCTCCAGTATATGACAGCCCTTCAAATATTCAAAAAGTGCTATTATATCACCCTTCAGTCTTCTTTTCTCTAGGCTAAACATGCCCCATTTATTAGCCTGTGCCCATGTCATCATAAGTTTGATCTGGCTTTATGGCACATTAAAACAACCTGATGATGTAGCCTAGGCCAGGCATGTCAAAAGTCAGCCTGGGGGCCAAATGCAGCCCATTTTCAAATTTTGAGCGGCCTGTAACCTCTTTCCATGCTGGCTCAGCCTGTCACACATCCCTGCCAGCTGGCCCCTCCCCATACCGGATGGAGATGTCCGTTTGCAGTTTTATGGTGTGCCTGTCCTACCTGCCTCCCTCTGTTCCCCCCCCAGCCACCTGCCCAGCCTACCCATCCCAGCTCTGTTGCTGCAGCGTCCTCCCTTCAGTGACTGAAAAGGCACTTTCCTAGAAGTCCCCACTTTGTGAGTGTGTAACTTACACATCTGAAACCCAATCTTCACAAAATCCATAGGGATTGTAGAAGAGCATTGTGAGAAGCCTCTCTGAAAATTTGGTATCTCTAGGTGCCAGGGGGCCATTTTCCTGGGGTTGTCTCTTTGGGGGTACATAGCTCGGACATGTGGACCCCATTCTCCACCAAACTTGGGAGTGATTGCAGAGGAGAGGCAGAAGAAGCATCTTTACAAATTTGGGGGGCTCCAGATGCCAGTGGGCTAGTTAAAGTATTTTAAATGTGAGATTAATAAATTCATCGATTCGTCAGCCCTGCTAAATTACAAATCCTCCAACAAATCATCAAATTTTTTAATTCATTCCCATCGCTAGTTGAGTCGCCACATGTTCTGAATTTCCCTTGTGTTTTGTTGTGAAGAAATCCTCTCAAGAGACCATCGGCATATCTAGCAGGCGGATGCTTCTCACTACAGCGTTCATTCTTCCTCATTTCAATTTTGACAACTTTATATATACTCAGGAGGCAGCCAGCAGGGCAGATGTTCATTTTATTGTTTCATATTTAAATATGTCTCCTTCTTCTGTATCCAACATCAGGGTGGCAGAACCAGATTCCATTTTATTTCTGTTCTCAGATGGACTGAAGCATGCTTAAACTGCAAACATGCACATGCACATGTTCTGTGTTGGGTTTCACCACCACCACCCTCAGGACTGTCAAATGGCTGTGTTTTGTTTTTTCCTGCCATATCAGAGCTATGGAGGAAAATTTTAAAGTGTAAAAGTGAGAAAGAATAGAAAAGCTTTTTGTGCGCTTCAGGAATGAGGTTGCACATATGGTTTTATAAAATGAAACTCCTATAAAACCATTAGATCTAGAAACTAAAATTGTCAAAAGTGTGACACTAACCTTGGAACAAGTGTTAGTTGTAATGTGTGCTTCCAAAACTGAATTTGTTTCATTTGTACTGTTATTTTTTTAAATAAAGCAAAAGCCTATTGAACCTTTGATATATATATACAGTGGACCCTTGTGTAACAAACGGTTTGTATAATATAAAATCTGTACAACACAAAAAATTCCAGAGATAGGGGAAATTTGCTTAACATAATCGCCTATGGGGAGAATCCGTACAACATAAAAATGGGATCACTCTGTTTTCAATGCATTCCTATGGGAAATTTGTATAAAGGAAAATTTGCTGAACATAATTTCATTTGGAACGAATTAATTCCTTTATACAAGGTACCACTGTACTGGATCATTTCCATTATTTGCTGGTTTCTGGAAATTTCATCTTGGTACTTCAGGGTTCCTTTATTCTACAGTTTTCTTTCTCCCAGTTTCCTAATAGACCAGTGGGGAATTAGATTAATCCTGTAATATAAAATGTAGTAGTTACTATAAACTAGTAGAGATGGGCACGACTCAAAAAAATGGTGTTTCGTTTGTCGTTTGGTCATTTAGGGGTCCGTTTCGGTTCGTTTTCGTTTTCGTGACGTTTTTTGCAAAAAATTTCATTTTCGTTTCGTTAGGTAATGAAACGAAGAAAACGAAAACGAAAACGAAAAATTGCTGTTTCGTTAGCATTCTTTTTAGTTCAATGCATCTGCTGCAACGGCAAATTTGGTTGTTTCATTTTTGTTTTCGTTTTGTTTTTAAAAAAATTTGTTTCGTTTTTGTTGCGAAACGAAATGAAAAAACGAAAATGAAAAATCGCTTGTTTCGTGCCCATCTCTATAAACTAGTATAAGGATAAACACCCTGACTAGCAGTCATTCATTGCTAGTTAAGGGTTAACTTAGTCTCCAAACTGCTTAGAAGGATGTTGTGTGGATAAACTGAAGAACACCACCAGGATGGATTCACTCCTGTTTTCTGTTGGCCCTCAGGCCTTGCTACCTGTGATGCCGCCAACACATGCCTCACTTCACTGTAGCACCGAGATACAGCTCTCTCCTTCCTCGACAAAGTTTATGTCGATTTTCTCATACTCTTACTGCTGTCCTCTCCCTTACCAATGAAATGGGTACCTCAAGCAGCTGAGTTGGGATTTAATTCAAGGATAGAAAATAATAATTATTATACAATAACAATTGATGCTGCTAGATTTTCACTCTCAAGAAGTGAATCTTGTGGGATTGTCTGCCCAAAAAGCCGGTCATCATCAGAAGAAGAACATTCTGAAGGGTTTATTATAGGTAACTATAAGAGGTAGAGTTTCTCACGCTTCCTGAACTTTGCAAATTAGCTTCCTTTGTTTTGAGATTAATTTAGACCCAAACACACAATTCCTCTCTCAAATATTGAATGTTATAATGTGTAATTAATTAACCACTGTGATATTTTTGTGATGTTTTATATGTTGAGTTTTACTTTATATTTGTAATGATGTTTTTTGTTTGATTGTATTGTGAACTGCCCAGAATAGCCTGGATACTAAATAAATAAATAATAAATAAATGTGAAAGAGCACCTGAAGCACAGCTCTGTAACACCAACTACATGGGGGGGGGGGTGAATTGATTGTGATGATGTTTCGCAGCAGCATTCTAATAACATTATCCTAACCAAGAAAGGGCTAGGCAGCAACTTAAGAGAATAAGAAAGCAGAAACACTTTCCTTTGCTGCAAGGCAGCTTCTCTGTTCTTGATGGGATCGGTTCTGGAGGAACTCAGAAGAGATGGAAGTTCCTTTGTGCTCTCTTTATTTTACTGTTGCCAGTCTTCTATCCTAATGAGAGGTGGAAAATTGGTCCTCCATCTCTAGTCAGTGATGGGGTCGGTGGGTGGTCAGTCAGTGTACAATCCTGCTGTCTCTTGACCCTGGACAGGTATATTTTCCATCCCATGGTTGGACATGAAGTGGGTCAGAGCAAAGTGCCCTTTCAAGGGTCTCTTCCTCTGCTCGGCACCTCTTGCCATCTTACCTGATGGTGCTGGTTGGCTCAATGGCAGGCGGTGCCAGAAGCTGGGAAGGAGGCATGCATTCCATTTCTCACCCCACCCCCCACCCCCAGAGTGATGCTGCTTTGGGGACAGAGTAGCTTGAACCCCAGAGAACCAAAGCCAGAGCAAGCATCTAAAGCAGGCATGTCCTCTTTATGTTTTGGACCACAACTCGGCCCTCCTGATGTTTTGGACTACAACTCCCAGAATTCTAAGCTTAGACTGTCAATGACAAAGGACTGTGGGAGTTGTGGTCCAAAACATCTGGCAGCCCAAAGTCTGGACATGCCTGATCTAAAGGGAAGCCAAGAGCAGGTGATAGCAGTGAGCTTTGCCCGGGTGTGGCAGCCCTGGTATTTACTTAAGAATGCCAGATACTAGCATCAGCACGGTACCTCACACTGTGCTCCTTCACAGAAAAGTAGGTTAGAGATGTGTGAAGAATAAGGTATCTTGCAAAACAGTTCCTCAAAGAAGGTGCTTAAAGTATGGGCAACATCCTCACAAACATATGCCTCGGTAGATACATTGGCCCATACCTCCAAGGGTCCAAGTCCAGTCAGAGTTTCCAGGTGTGTGTACCTGAATGCTGGATGTGTTAACTAGTATGCAAAGAGCAGTCGGGTGCTTAACTTTGCATGAGAGAAACACATTTGCTGCCTAGCCTGTTTAGAAGTAAAGGCATCCTCAACCCCATTTGTTCTATCGTAAGCAAGGTGTGTTACTGAGTTTTGAATTTCTTTGCAAGAACCAAAAGTTGCATTATAAAGCTGTGTTTCCCAGATCCCCTTCATCATAAACCCTTTATTTATCTAGCACCTCGTCTGTTGCTGTTTGGCTTCAAGGTGTTGGATGTAAATTTCATTAGCATGCTGCTAGATCTCATGCACTTTGCATCCTGCAACTAAACTGCAAAGGCACCAGCAGTGGGTCAGTTGATGACTCGCCTGCAACCACTCACGTGGGATGGTGGGCTGCATAAGTGTGAGCGTATTCTCTGGGGTTCTTTGCTTGCTTGTAGTAGAGCTCGGTGTTTGTTGAAAGCTCTTGGCTTATTTTCCCCTCTGTAGTCTGTTCTGCAGCCAATAAAGCATGCTTCAGTCCAAGAATTATTATTCTCTCTCTCTCTCTCTCTCTCCCTTGTCTTCTGCGCACATGTATTTTCTTCCCCTCGGTAATGATTCTTTCATAGCTGTCCACAACGAGCTGTCTCCTCTACTGGCAAAAACAAGCAAGCAGACCAGAAAGCTATGTGGAACAAAAGTTGGCCGATGGCTACCAACCTCCTCTCCAGCCATTGTTCTTTTGGCTGTCTTCTGCCAGCTCCGAGGAGAGACGTGAAGCAGCTCCAAGTTCAGACCTTCTTCCTGTAAATGCTGTTGTCCAATTAAAGGCTTAGTAGGAACGACAAATTAGGAAGGGCCATAAACAGGGATATGCAGTTGGAACATGTTGGGGGAATGGCTGCCAGATAGAATCACTGGGAGATAAAGTATGTATTCTTTTCCAACAGGAATAGTAGCTCTGTTAGTCTTTTACAGCAAAAGAGCCTTGAGTTTTATGGCACTTTTGTGGCACACCTATTTAGTGCAGCATGTGCATTCATGGGCACGCCAGGCCTCTTAGGTGGCTGCGTGTTTGCACAAATTTACGCGACAGTAAAACTATGGAAAAGTAGATCTTAAAAAGGCCAAATTACTGTTTCTTACATTAGTTTTGATAGCTCGGAATCAACATTTCATTGGAAGTGAAACTAACGGTTAAACATCTCCCAAGACTCATTGCAAATGCAAGGTCATGTTATTTTGGAGTTTCGTACATTGGCCAGGTTTGTGGCGTGTGTGTTGTTGGAAGAGAGCAATAAAATACAGTATGTGCAAAATCATATATTCCTCAAGAATACATACACATATAATAGGAAAACATGCACAAATGCATACTGGGCAATTGATAAAATATGTAGAAAGGGATACATGAGGAAATATGCTTATGATTTTACATGTAGATATCAAGAACAGCTTTGCAACATAATAGAAATGAAGAAAAGGACAGGAATACAGGCAGGCTTTGAAGCTCAGCATTTTTCAGCGTCCCATCCAGGACATGGAACACCAATCATGGCTGTAGTAGCCACCAGTCTTTGGCAAAGGGATTTGGGGAGTTACATTCTCCAAAACTAATTTTTCAAGCTCTGACCCTCACTCAAGCTTAGTTTGGAAATCCAACTTATAGCAGGAATGGGCATGTGAAATATCTGGACAATTTGCAAACAACTGGGAAGAGTACCTCGTTCTCAATAATTTAACAACAGCAAAGTCTGAAACTCATTTAGATTCTTGAAAAATTACCTGCTGAGGGAGGACAGGAATATTCTGGGTGTGAAAGAAGAGAGGAGATCAGTTCTAGAACTGGTCACAAATTCCTAGGCCAGTGGTGGTGAACCTTCGGCACTCCAGATGTTCTGGACCACAACTCCCACAGTCATTTGCCATTGGCAATACAGGCTTGGAATTCTGGGAGTTGTGGTCCAAAACATCTGGAGTGCTGAAGGTTTGCCGCCACTGGCCTAGGCTGTGCATGTGCCCAGAGACATCTTGCTCCTACATTTTGTAGCAGCAGCTTGCTTGGTCTACTATTTTATCCTTGCCTTCAACTCATGGCTCTCGTGTGAGACACCACATAGGTCCCACAGGTGTTAATGTAACACAAATAATGTAACACATCAACATAATACATGCGTTGTATGGATATACCCATAATACATGGGTAGCTCCCAGCACCTCAGCAGTGCCTGCCCCTCATTCTGTCAGAGGTTGGAGAAGACTACAACTCCCAGAATCCTCCAGGCCAGTATGACTAGTGGCCTGTTACAGGTTATAATAGTGTTCTTTGGTGGCTTGCTACTCATTTTATCCTGTTAAATTGGAGCTCCTCTCCTAATAAAATAGGCCTACAGGGCCATGTTTTTGTTATTGCTGTTTATTTGAATGGTATGTAATGTCAAACTCTGTTTCTTTAAAAAGGGTCAGGAGTAAATCTGGGCAGAGACTCTGGTCAATGGTGTAGCTAGAGTTGGAGCGCCCGGGGACAAAGTCAGTTTTTGTGCTCTCCCCCCTACCAACCATTCTCACCCACCCAGCAAGGGGGGGCAGATCCTGGGGGCATAGTGGGGGAGGGGAAGAAGGATCTCTCCTTCTCATGCCCTCTTTGTGGGTCTCCTTTTCAGTTAAGGCTCTCTTGTGCAAACCGCACAGCGTGTGGATAGCGCCAAGCAGGTGATTTTTTTTCAGGCACCACGCTTCCCCCTCCTCCTTTCCCCCGGCTAAGGCTTGGCGATTGTTAGCCCATGGAAAAGAGCAGAGGGAAGCAGGCAATGGGATTTGTTTTCTAAGTAGCACCTCTGTCACGCGATTCCCTCTCCTTTCCCCTGGCTAATGATTGCCAAGCCTTAGCGGGGGATGAGGGGAAGGAGGAAGGAGCAATCAACAGAGGTGCTGCTTGGGGGAAAAAACATTGCCTGCTTCCCTCTCCTCCTTTCCCTTGACTAAGGATCACCAAGCCTTAGCAGGGCGAAAGGAGGACTGCTGGTGGGATGGCGCATGGTTTCCTCCTCTTGCTCCCCCTCCAGCCCTTCCAGATTGCTGTGTATCCTGGGGCAAATGCATTCTTCCACCCCTCCCTAGTTATGCCAGTGGAGCTAGTAAAAGGAGGAAATAATTGGGCTGTGGCTAGTAAGGATAAATCTCTATACCCCTTTACCTGAGTCAGGCCTTAGTGAGACTTGCTTCTGAGGATGGTGCTATAAGATAGGTGTTTTTGATTTTTGCACCAGTATTTTTGTGCTAGGTCGGTGTGGGAGTTAATGTGACTTACACTGCAACATGAGTCGGTGGGTAAATTTCCATCTGTATGTGTACCCTTTAGTATGCCTCCCTCCCTTGAGGGATGTGGACAAATAAGATAGTGCTGTGTAATATGTTTATCTTTATAAAATCAAATGTAGCATGTGTGCCCTGTAATCAGTTGAGCATCATGTGGAAACCTATATCAGTTATCCTTTGACGAGAAAACACTTTTCCGTTTAATATGCTTTAATCAATGAAACACCCTATGGAAGCTCGTAAGATGTATATGATATCCCCTTTATCGGCTGTCATGCACCATGAAGTAATCTGTTTCAATACAGGAAATCACAGCAGAACAAGTAAGGCAAGTGCATATCCTTGCCAGCATGAAGTCTAGAGCTAATCTGCCTTAAGTCATTAAAACAGAATCCCTTTGTTTATTTTATGGGTCTCCAGCTGCTTCCTCCCACCTTTCCTGTATATCCCGAGCCAAATAGCTATGGCTTTCTCCTTTCTCATTTCCACACTCATTTTCTCCCTCCTCTCCCACCACCTCCCTCTCTGTAAGTCTTTCTCAACAAACTCTTTTTTTCATTGTGTATCATTGACTTCTTTTCCCATGTGGTACAGGTCCAAAGCTGGATGCAACAGCACACCCAACAGCTTGATTTGCAATGTATTTTGTTGCTGTATTTGGTTTAAGTGGTCCCAGAAAGACCCGGGATTGTTTTGGTCCCAGTGTCCACAGTGGTCCTCAGTCTGATGAAATCTGGCATGTGTCCTGGGGGGGGGGGGGCTTCCTTTGATACTGCCCAGCTGGCTCTCCTTTCTTATCTGTCTTTTGACAGATGACCCAACACAGTGGTTCCCTGTGATAAGATGACCTAATGCAGTGGTTCCTAACTTTATGTAACTGCGATCCCCAGAAGCCTTCACCACTAGCTGTGCTGGCCAGAGTTTCTGGAAGATGCAGTTCAAGAACACCCAGGTTATCTGAGGTTGGGAACCACTTTTCTAGCACTACACTCAGTAGATTTTAAAAAAATAATAATTTAGTGTGGCTATGGAGACAGATTGTGAGGGTGGATGTTCCTGCTGTCCCTAAACATCATGCCCAAACTTACTCCATCCCCATCATGCTACCCAGAGTCCTGGCTCCTTCCTCTACAAATAATAACACAGGGAAAACACTGTTCAGATTGTTCCAAATGTTTAAAAAGGAGAAGTCCCCAGTGACAAGAGGAAAATTCCAAATGGAAAGCAAGAAGGTCTGGGCTGATTTGCAATGGACTTTGTGTCATGTGATCATTGAAAAATATTTCATATTCACCTGTGCTACATGGGGAACAAATCCCTCAGCATTTGTCGATGTATCCAGATTCTCTGATAACCATGCATCCATACATAGCCTGATGTTCTCTTTCTCTCCTTCTCTGCTCCTTTTACCCCTATCCCCACCACCTCCACCACCACTGCATTCACAGCTAAAGAGAGTTCTCTGGGAGAGGCGGAACTACAGCCTGGCTCAGATCCTGCTGGCATGGAGGGCAGTTACCTCAGCGTGAAAGAGACTGGAGTGAAGGTGTCCCAAGAGAGAGCAAGCAACGACCTACCGAGCCCGATGGACAAGACTGACTCCGAGAGCAACAAGGGGAAGAAGAGGCGTAACCGCACTACCTTCACCAGCTATCAGCTGGAAGAGCTGGAAAAGGTCTTTCAGAAGACCCATTACCCAGATGTTTATGCCAGAGAGCAGCTAGCCATGAGGACAGACCTCACAGAGGCCCGAGTACAGGTAAAGGCCAATGCTTTGGGGAGATGGGATCAAGGAAACAAGGAAACCCACCAAGCTCTCCATTTCTACATTTACTGCTTTGTTCAATGTTATAGATGTCTCCTATGATTCCTCATTCTTGTCTCATGGGAATTGTAGTCAAATTGCATCTGGAAAGTCATACATTCCCTGTAACTGATGCTACATTCATTCATTCATTCATTCATTCATTCATTCATTCATTCATTCATTAGGCTACCTTTCTCTCAATAAGGGACTCAGGGTAGCTCACAGTATCAAAAAAGAACAGAATTAAAAACGTAGGGCAACATGCCATCTTGCCTGGGTTTTGATTTTTTTGCCATTTATGCACAACTACTCTCACGCAGAAGGAAGGTGTCAGAAGAGAAGCAGAGATGTTGACATGAGTCACAATTATCCCAGTTATATCAAATCTCCAGGTAATTTATCCCCCCACCCCAGCAGTTTCACACAGACCCTTAACCAAAAGCAGCAACAGGACCGAAGATCTTGTGACCTGGGTCAGTCTGAGGGAGGTTGACTAGCCTAAGATCCTCCATTGAGTTTCATGACTCAGTAGGTCCTTGAACCTTAATGTTCCAAGCCTTAGTCCAATGGTGCATCCCTAGTACCACACTTGTGGTTCTAGCTATAATTACTTTATGGCCCTTTCCCACCTATCTCCAAGCAGTCTGATAAGTTTAGAAAGGCTACGGTGGTGAAAGCTGTTGAGAGATCCAGCCAGATGGACAGAGCAATATTTCTCTTGTACTTCTCCTGACGAAAATCAACGGCGATTGTGTGTTCCAAAACCTAGGCATAATGCCAGTTTGATGGGACTGAGAAATGATATAACACTATTTAAGAATGACTGTTTTCCCCATTACTTCTAAATGTCTGTTGAGTTCACACTTGAGTATTGTGATACCAGAGTGGAAGCCAGATACCTGGAGAGAGGCACTCATCTGTGGAGAGCAGTCTTAATTTTTTGCGAGTTGGTTGAACACTCCGTAGAGCCTTCACCGGCAAGGAATCTCCCCCCCCCCCAATAGCTTGGCTCCTTTCCAGGTGCTGAAGAGGCCACATTTCTGGCTGGTTTGGGATGTTGTTCTCCACAGCTGGTGTCTAAAGATGATTAAGAAGGTTTTCTCCAGTAAAGCTGGTGTGCAGTTCTTTGGCTTCCTGCTCTGAGCATGACTTATTTTTTTTAATGGTTTCATCCCTTCTTTTCAAAGAAATATAGAACACAGGGTGGCTGGCTACCCAATGTCATGAAAACACACATTAAAACAAATTGGACTCCTGGCAAAAACACGAGAATAAATGCCATAAACAAAGCCGTCAAATCAAGGCACAATGTCAACTGAGGTATAGATGGGTATTACGTTGACAGGTCAGCTTTGGAAACCTTGTAGGCGGCGTGTTAAAATGAAATGTGAATAAGTCCTCTTTGTGACCACTGCCACGTGGAAGCACAGGGGCAGGAGAGTGCGTTAGAGCTTCCCTCTTTCTATGAGACAGGCATCTCACAAGAAGGAAGCCTCACTGCCATTCAGTGTTGCACCTAGGTCTGTACCTCAAGGTTGACATCCGGGGTCCACAGGCCAGCGCTCCAACCCCTCATTTAAGAGCCAAATAACTGAGAGACTGGCAAATACAGTGGTACCTTGTATAAAGGAATCAATTCATTCCAAATGAAATTCTGTTAAGCAAATTTTCCTTTATACAAATTTCCCATAGGAATGCATTGAAAACAGGGACCTGACCTGACCCGTAATAATTGAAAATCCGTAACATGCAGATGCTGGGTCAGGTTGAGACTGGGAGGGCTTTCTGGGGGCTCTTGTACCACCCAAACGGCCCCAAAAGTGCTTTCTAGTGATCTGGAGGTCATTTTTGATTTACTGGAAGTCACTTCTGGTTTGCAGGGAAGCACTTTTGGGGGCTCCGGCGGGCCTGGGAAGCCCTTTCCTCCTTACCCCAGGGGGGCTTTTTTTTTTCATATACTGCAGACCCGCGATATACCGGGACCGCAGTATATGAACCGCGAAAGGGCGGGGGACAACTACAATCCCTAATCGCGACCATTTTTGTGTTGTACGGATTCGCCTCATAGATGATTCTGTTAAGCAAATTTCCCCTATCTCTGGGATTTTTGTTGTACAGATTTTATGTTATATAAACCGTTTGTTATACGAGGGTCCACTGTAATGCCGGTGTCAACAATGGTGCCAGAGGGAGTGTGTGCCACAGTCTCTTGGCATTGACACCACTTGCCACTGCATTCTGTCCTTCTGCGTACTTTTAGCAGAGCTTGTGAGGAAAAATGCTTTTGGACTGCAGTAGCCAATATGGATACTGAGATTGGGAGGTGTGGGAGGGGAGAGAACAATTTTTCCAACCTTTGTTTTCCATCTCAGTATTTTAGAACTTTTTATGGACGCAGGAGAATTTACAGGACATGCATATGTTTGCAGATGCTCATTTTAGTATTTTGACTGTAAAAGTATATGATCCTCTGTGTGTGCAGAACTGCGTAGTACTTATTCTCACAGAGATCTATTTTAGTGGCAGGACACCAGATGCAAACTCTCTTTTGTGCCTGACGGGAATAAAATAGTATTTCTTTAATGATAGCATCATAATTTTAAAGAAATTGCCCACGAGCAAACTATTTTTTTTAAAAAAAAGCACAGTTGGCATCTGTGTATGTTTTTCATTTGCTTTCCTCTCTGCTCTCTGACATACCAAGAACAGGCCCCGGTGGGGTCGGGGTTGGGGGGTTGGGTAGCAGTGCCATTAATGCATTCTTCAAATTAAAAAAAGTGCCATTCTATGCTTTAAAATATTTCTATCCCCCTTCCTAAAGAGTGGGTGTGGGGCTCATAATAGTACAATGGCTTGCGCACCATCTGGACCCTCAGAGGGCCCAGCCAGGAACATAGAAGCAATCATAACGAATTGAATGGTAGTGACGTACATTGCGTGTGAAGAGAAAAAATATAGCTGTGAGTTTAACAATAGAGGACACACAAAAAACATCAAAATGGATGCAGTCCTCAAGTCCATGCTCAGCAGTTACTCAGCTGTTTCCAATACACAGTACGAGACTTTCATATGGCTTCCACGATTCAGTTGCCTTTGCAAAGTAACTACAGTGGTACCTCATCTTACGAATTTAATCCATTCTGAATGCAGGCTCTTAAGCTGAACTACTCTTAAATTGAGGTACCTATCTAAAAATTGAAAAAATAAGTTTAAAAAAAAACCAAAAAAAAATGAAAACAAATATTTGTAAGTCGAGCAGACCATATCTAAAATGTGTACGGTGGCGGTTAAAATGCCAACAGTTTTCCACTCTTAAGTCGAATTGCTCTTAAGTCGAGCTGCTCTTAAGTTGGGGTACCACTGTAGTTGAATGCCAATAGAACAAGGCAGGATTGTAACAGCCCCCAATCAGGCATGAATCTGTTATCACAAAAAAAAAATGGGGGGGGGGACAGACCTAAGAATCAGTCAATCTGATTAATTAGATCCTGATTAGCCTAGCATTTATTAAAAACGTCAATTCCCCCCTCCCAGTAGTTTTAGTTTATCTATTTTGCTGGAGCTATAAACAGCAATAGATTCACAGAAAGACTCTGAGCCACAGCCAGAAGGAGGAGAAAGGGAGCGGAGCATGGTCGCAGCCATGCAAGGGGTTCTTTTTGTTTTAATTTCTCAATCTCTAGCTGTAATGTGAAACTGCTGTATAGGCAGATACAGGAACAGAGCGAGCTGGGTGCATAGTATGATGTATGTGAGTGTGTGAAAGAGATGACATGGGGAGGAGGGAGAGAAGATGAGGAATTAGCTGAGAAAGTCAAATATTTCTTCTGTCAAGAAAACAAGGGTGAGGGATTGGAGGAAGTTACAACTCAACCCTTATAGGCAAACCTGTGAAAAGGATGTAAGATTTCTTTTCTTTTCTTTTCTTTTCTCTTTCTTTCTTTCTTTCTTTCTTTCTTTCTTTCTTTCTTTCTTTCTTTCTTTCTTTCTTTCTTTGATGACATTAGATTTCCTCAGTTCATCAGTCTTCCTAGTTCTAGCTGGGCAGGAGGCAGAAAATGGAGCCATTTCATAATAAAGAAAAATGATCTGCATATGCTCAGAGGCACTCAATATATTTTTGACTAAGAATCCTCAATCTTTGATTTATCAAAAGCGTTCTATTCCTGAACATCAGTGTGAACTGGATTAGTACTCTAATTGGGATAAATAAATTGTTCTTTATTAACCTTTCCAGACAAATGGTCCACTTAGTCTGAAGGGTAAATAAATATGATCAGGGTGCAGTCACATGTCACAATACTCCTATATTTGCATCAGCTTTAGTATGTATGAAATCAGTTTTAAAATTTCCACTAACATGACACAAAATATAAGTGCTTTTTTTTACTTGATAACGAACTATTTTAATCAGCAATGAGGAGGTTGTTTACTTTAACCTGATAGTAAATCTGATTTATTTTAAATCACTTTGACATGTGTGAACAGCTGTATCAAAGTAAACAGTGTTTTGCAATTCAGCCAAAATGGGTGCTAGGTCCAACAGAGGTAGAAAACAAATTGTTTTACCTCTCCTTTTTACACACACAAACTCACTAATTTTAACTATATTAAGGTTTGAGTCTTCATAAAGCTAATCAAACTTAGTAATTCTGTACAAGAAATCTAAGTTGTACTGACATATGTATGTACGTACTGTAATTCAAAATGTATTCCTACATTCCAGTAGTGATTTGATACACATTTTTATACTAAGTTTTTCTATGCGGGTGTAAGAGTAAACATTTGTGTTACATTTTTGCCAAGAGCATCTTTTCTTCTTATTTTCTGCCTCTGCTCTTTTCTTTTTATCTCTGAGAAATGTGCCTGGAAATTTTAATTCAGAACAATTCAGTATTGCAAATGCTTACCATGTACGATGTATGTATGTATGTATGTATGTATGTGTATGTATGTATGTATGTATTCATTTTGTTATTTTGTTATTGTTATAAACAGCCCAGAGTGGCCAGATGAGGTATAAATATAATACATAATAAAATTACTATTTGCTCAAATCCTTTCTATAAGTAAAACCAGAAACACTTGTTTGTCTAAATTGTACATTGTAAACATTTGCAATACTGAATTTTCCTGAATTAAAATTTCCAGTCACATTTCTCAGAGTTAAAAAGAAAAAGATCAGAAGCAGAAAATAAGAAGAAAAGATGCTTTTGACAAAAATGTAACACTAATTTTTACTCTTCCGTCCTCATAGAAAAACTTAGTATAAAATGTGTATCAAATCACTATTGGAATGTATGAAATAGAAATAGATTTCTTAAAAATCTGCACTGTGCAATGAGTTGTACAATAAAGGACTATCTTCAGATAGCCAAGCAGACCTGTAAGTATAAAAATGCAGTAAAGTTCATTTGCAGATTGATTGCATCACATACATATGTGCTGATTTCAGCATCTCCTATGAGTGTACAGTCGTTCTTATTCCACCAAGCATGATTTGACAACTTCAGATATTTGTAAGAGTGAAAGTCTAATGGGCTCCATAAATTGGACCCTTCCAGCGTATAGAACTCAGATTCAGAGGGTGTTGGTAGCTTCCCCATCCTGAGTGGTTGTGTGGATTGGCTGCTAGAGCAGACACAATCTAGGCTGAGACCATGTTCTGGATTTGTTTTGAAGGAGGAGCAATGATCAGCTGCTTTCAAGCATGACTGGCAGCTTGGTTTGCCGCTGCTCCCATTTAACAGATGATCATGTCTCAATCACCGAAAAAGCAAAACACTATACTATAATTACTCTGGACTGAGCTTGACACTTATCTTGCCATCAGGATATCTGTTCCCGTCTACCTGGACCCTGCCTCTCCCTTCAGATTTTGGGCATTTGCTGTGTACCAAACAGCAACACTGAGAAAGAAACATATACTCACAAGTAGAGCCACATGTGTCACCTCAGAGGCATTGGTTCTTCATGGGAGCTGAAAAACTGATGGATATTGGTGTTTTCAATGCTCCACCATTCAAGAGCTTTTCAGCAAAAGGCCATAACTCAGGAATAGATTCATTTGTTACATGACAGCTTCAGTTCCTAGCATTTCGGGGAAGGGTTGGAAAAGTTTTCTCTTTCAGTAAACAGACAGCTGCTTCCGTAGACAGCATTGGGCTGTACAAAGCATAGAAACACCACCTGGAGTTATTTTTATACAAGCAGGCAGTATATAAATGTCAAGTAAAGTAAAAGTAAAGAAAAGTGGTGGGTAGAGCTACCAGTTTTCCCTAGCCAATTTGGCTGGTGGAAAAAAATGATTTCTTGATCCAACTACTTTGAGCTCAGTTGGCCTTGCTTGTGGATTCTGGAAGTTGTAGTAAAATCTGTCTATCTGTCTATCTGTCTCTGTCTCTGTCTCTGTCTCTCTCTCTCTCTCTCTCTCTCTCTCTCACACACACACACACAAACATACACACACAGGAGTAAGCTAAACCATGGTGTCACCTTGTGCATGGTAGCTTCTTATGCATGAACCACTTTGAGACTTCTTTGCATGTTACCTTTTCAGCTATGCTGGTGTGCAAAAACATAATGAGTGAATGTGACAAACACATACTGCGAGTGACAGCAAGCGCGGCATTCAGAGATGACTGAAAGGAACCAGGTGGAGCTCTCTTCCCTATCATGTATCTGGTCAGTGGCAAGCCCAGGTTTACTGCCATTTATTATATAGAACAGGTCATTTGTTGCCTAAATGCGTAACCCTAAATGGCAAGTATCTGCTCTGGTTCTGTTTTCTGGCAACCATCGCACTCATTCCTTCACAGGCGGTGACAAGTCCTTCAGCTTCATGGTAGAGTGTATTTTTTGCTTATGGGTCATTTAAGGAGCACTTCCAGCCATCTGCCAAACAATGTAAACCAAGGTGGGGAGGGACGGTGGCCCTTTAGATGTTTCGAGCTTCAAGTCCCAGAAGTCCCAGCCAGGGCTCAAAGGACTGTGGAAGTTGTCGTCCAGAACATCTGGAAAGCAGAAGGTCCCCCCCACACACACACACATACACATACCCCACCTTGATGTAAGCAGTACCAAACTAGATGGAACAATGGTCTGACTTAGCACAAGCTTCCCCTGTTTGTGGATAAGGTTAGACTGAGAGCTATGCCAGCATGTCTGCTGAGAAAGAGATGAGGATCCTTCCAACCGGTGTAGTTCATGTGCACTCAGACCACGTTGCTCACAGTTGTGTTTTCCCAGTTGGTTGTTTCTCTTTGGCAGCCTGTAACTTGCCTCCTTCTTCCACTGTGCTGAGTGCCAAGAAACCTTCACTTCTCCCCAGAGACCTCTCTTGCTAATGAAAATCTTTTCCAGGGCTGACCCTGTGATGTGGCGGGGTCTCCAACAGCAAAATGTCAAACTTTCCCGGAGCAAAAAATCACCACGTAGGTGAAGAAGGTGAGGAAGGTGGTGGAGGAGGAGAAGAATGGAGGGTGGCGTGGGGAGGGAGCAAAATAAGAAGTAATATATCTTGATCCCTTTTCTCCCATAAAACCCTGGGAGGCTGGGGGAAGCAACGGAAAGGCTGAGCTAAGCCTGCAGGAAATTAAACATGAAATGAAAACAAGCTCAAGTTATTCAGCCCTCTCATCCCAGGCTCCAGTTTCCCATTCCAGGCCACTGATAAAATGGTGTCCAGTTTCAGCGCTTCAAGATGAATTCTGGCTGTGTTCCTACATGCAAACTGGCAATCAGGAGAAAAGCTCAAGACCTCCGTAAGAAATGAGGGAGACGTATGGGGTGGGGGGAGGGCAAACAGACAAGGAGGGCAAGTGGGGTGCGTGTGCACGTTGTAGGTTGTAAGTGAGAGGGACTTTCAAGAGGATGAATGAGTCACAGGGACCATGAGAAAGAAACAGGCATGTGGGGCATATCTGTATCAAAAATAGCTCAATTTGTCTTATGGTACCAGTTTCAAAGGTGCCCAGATGTGCCACTGTACAATATGCAATATCTAACCCCCTTCAAATCTATTGATAGTGAATATCCTACAGATTAATAGGACACAAAATGGTGACAATCAGTCACTAAATCCAGGTGTCTCCTGGCCTTGGATGTTGCAAAAGTTTTTGTTTTCCTTTTCCAGATAACCCGGGAGACTTCAGAGATGCAGGCAATTCATAAATAGCTACCAACCTGCAAATAACAGGACTCTGGGTGCTTTGTAGTCCATGGAGTTGAATTAACTTTTATAACTATACCTGTGCTCATGCAGTAGTAACTTTTAATGATAGAATAATAACCGATAGGATTTATGATAAGGGAAAGGAACTTGCTGTAAGGGGCATAACAGTCGTTAGGTATTTTAAAAACATAGCACACCCTCTACCTCTACTAAATGAGTACACTAGAGATACAGAGAGGTATAACTCAGGCGCTGTTCAGGAGAAACATACTGAGGGAAACCTTTTTGAAATGGAGATAATTTCAGAAGACCATTCAACTGATAGGCAAAATGATATTGGCAACATTATAGATAATATCAGTGAGAACAGCCATGTAATAAAACAGATCACTCAAGGTTTTACTTGGCCAGAAGAGGAGGTAGAGACTCGTCTTCTCTCATCCTTCAGTAGCCTACCAATTTGTGAACAGGCATCAATAGTGAACCATTTAGATTGCTTGGTGGCAACTTTGCGAGACTTGGGACAGATTCCCAATCCCAACAAAGGATTAGCAAGCCACCATCTATCTCCACAGAGATCCCCAATGGACCCCCTGGATAAGGACACAGTTAACCTTCCCTTGGAGCCTACTGTAAGAATAAGTAAAAGGACTCTTAACTCTAATCTAATAGTGCCTGCAGACCATCCTTTACTTTGTCTGACAGTTGAGGAACCTTCGGGTAACACCCAGAACAATCCTAATATTATTGAGTTAGATTGCCAAACCCTTCACCATGATGCCCCCCCCCAGAAAAAGCCCTCCTTCCATATTTAGATGGTTGTCCAAGGGATAAAAGAAATTTGACTGTACCATATGACAAGCTTAAAGCTGTCTCATGGAATATAGCTGGGTGGTCCTCCAAACAAAATGACACTAACTTTTTGAGATATCTGAGTGCCCATGATGTAATCTTTATTCAAGAAATATGGACCAGAAGCAAAATCAATTTAAATGGTTTTGTAGTACATGATTCCCCTGCTGAGTCTATCAAAGGGAAAGGTAGACCCAAGGCAGGCTTGGCAATATTAATATCCACATCCCTCCAAGCATCGATAGATTGGTTCCCCCCTTGTACAAAAATAGCAATGGCTGGGCATATTGACTTTGGTTCCAAGTCTCTTCTGCTGATCAATGTTTATATCCCACCCTTTTCTTCTCGGAAGGATATAAAACAGGCTTGGGAAGATTTGGAAAATTATATAATAGGGTTGGAATGTAAATTACCCAGAGCCCAGCTACTTATAATGGGGGACTTCAATGCAAGATTAGGCCCAAACAATGGTATCCTTTTTTCCTGCAGTCTATGGGGAGCAGTAGACAATGAGATCTTTACCTTTAGTTACGACAGAAATTCTAAGGATCTCAAGGTGAATTGGTGGCATTTGCTTGACTCAAATGGTGAGCCGCCTTGGTCTAGTAATATTAAATGGGAATCCTTGCTATGATGAATGCTCTGAATTTACCTACATATCTGGACATGGAAGCAGCACTGTGGATTTTGGCCTGATCTCCCATTCCCTATCTAGATGGGTGTTGGAATTCTCTGTAGGTCATAGGCTTGACAGTGATCACCTTCCCCTTAATGTCACTCTTCTACCATCACACCCTGTTCATTTGAACAAACCCCATCTTCAAGATGCTTTATTAAGCCTTAAATACAGGAGATTATATTTGACTGAGGAAAACAGCAACAAGATAATGAGTTTCCTTGGATCCTATGTGGGGGAGACCTTAAGAAAATCAGTTATGGGAGCCACAAATGTTACTTGTGCTATTAACAACTATTTAGCCTTGATTGATGCCTTGAATATGGTTTTAACATTAAAGCGACCACTTTCACAAGCCTCATCAAAGACAAGTGGCCCCAAGTAGTTTGACAGGGACTGCAGAGTAATAAAACAACAATTGAGGGAGGTTTGTAACAATTATAGGAAGGAAAATCTAAATGTATTACCTGCAGAATACTACATAATAAAAAAGAAATACAAACAATTGATATCATTCAAAAAGAGACAAGCAACACTGAAGGGATGGAATGCACTAATAGAATGCACAATAAATAAAAGCTCAAAACTCTTCTGGGCCCTTGTCACTGATGCTTTGGGCCCCTCTTCCAACTCATTGAGCTGCAATATTTCAGCAGACATCTGGGAGCAACACTTCTCTGCTCTCTTTGGGGATATCAAAGACCATGCAGTGGATAGCTTCCCAGCCATAGATCTAAATGACACTCCTCCATGGAGATCAGTCACAGTGACTGAAATAGAATCTTTAATTAGACATATCAAATCAGGCAGGGCTCCAGGAACAGATGCCATCCTCCCAGAAATGCTGAAAGCTAATATAGGCTGGTGGGCACCTTTGTTGGCAAACTTGTTTACACATATTAACAACTCAGGCAAATTTCCCATTGCCTCGTCTGAGGCCATAATAATACCTATCTTTAAGAAAGGAGAAAGAGGAGATCCATCCAACTACAGGCCAATCAGCTTACTCTCAGTGCTGGGTAAGCTGTATGCTAGTTATCTAAATCAAAGACTGGAATCTTGGATAGAGGAAGAAAACATTCTGGGGGAAGAACAAGCCGGCTTCAGAAAGGGTAGATCACCAACTGATCAATGTATGATATTAAACCATCTTGCTGAGAAATACATGACCTCTCATGGCAATGGTCTTTACACTGCATTTATAGACCTAAAATCAGCCTTTGACTCTGTCCCACGAGATATATTATGGTCGAAGCTATACAAAACCTCTATAGATAAAAGACTCCTCTATCTCATTAAAGGTCTCTAACAGGGCACCACCCTACGTGTAAGGTGTGGCATTGAAGGAAATCTGACAAAATCTATTCCTGCTAATAAAGGGGTCCGCCAGGGCTGTATATTGGCCCCGACACTATTCAACCTTTATCTCAATGACCTACTAGATTGTTGCCTTGTATCAGACGTTCACCCTCCCAGACTGGCAGAGACTAAATGTCCCCTACTGTTATATGCAGACGATGCTGTTCTATTGTCTCTATCAAAAATAGGCCTCAAACGACTAATACGCGCATTCATGACTTACTGCAAAAATAATCAACTGGTCATTAATTTCACCAAAACTAAAATTATGGTTTTTGCTTGATCTGTAACTTTAAGAAAGTGGACAATTAATGGCAACTGCATTGAGCAAGTAAAACAGTTTAAATATCTAGGTATCATATTTCACTATAAATTATCTTGGGCTGCTCATAGACAATGTGTAATCCAACCAGCCCAGAATACACAAAAGGCAATTACTCGTTTTTTCTTTACCAAGAGGGGGGGGGGTTGTACCTGCTGCTATTCAAGTTTTCAAGGCCAAGATATTTCCTCAATTATTATATGGTATTCCAACCTGGATTCTAGGATTCCATCCTAGCATGGAGAGTGTCCTTTCAACATTTTTAAGATCTATCCTTGGAATGCCAAGATGTGTTCCTGCAGCAGGTCTTCGATTGGAGACTGGCATTGCATCACTAGAATGTGTTGCTTGGATCTATGCTTTTAGATACTGGATTAAGGTATCACATGCCAATACCTCAATGTGATATCTGCATCTCTTACAAAATGATGTCCACAATAGCTCATGGTTTAAAGTTTTTCCAACTAAATTGCATCTGTTAGGCCTATCTATTGACTTTCTTAATGCCTATGAGTCCAAAACAGCTAAATCTATCATAGAAAAGTGGATTAGGGATATTGACTTTCAGCACTCTATCGCAAGTGTGCAGAGAACCTGCTCTGTTCTGTATTTTGGACTAAACTTTAATTTCTCACAGAGTGCTCAATACCTGGAAAACCTGACTGTGCCCAAATACCGGCATGTTTTCTCAAGAGCTCGATTTAACTGCCTTCAATCTGCAATTTTAGATGGGCGTTACTCTGGTGTCCCTTATGAAAACCGATTGTGTCCTTGTAATAACAAAGAAATTGAAACACTGAATCATGTCCTTTTTGTATGTGATTTTTATAGAAATGAGCGGACTAAATTACTCAAGCCCATAATGAGTGTCTTCCCAGGTAGGATGCTGAACTGGTATTTAAAATATTTATTAAGTGACACAAACAAGAGTACCACTGAATCTGTGGCCAAGTTTCTTTTCTTTGCCCAAAGAATACGGAAGACAACCTTGGCCTCTGCTAGCTCTTAATATAATTATAAATTGCACAATGTTTGTATAATTCACTTTTATTACCTAAACTGTTTTAACTCTTAAAATTTTGTAATGGTTTTACTCTTTTATCCTTTTAAAACTTCATGTATGTATTTTTACCTTATTGGTTGGGCCTGTGGCTGCAAATAAAGATTATTGATTACTAGAGATGGGCATGACTAGGGAAAATGACGTTTTCGAGTTGTCATGTGTTGGAGGCAGCCCGTTTCGGCTCGTTTCCGTTTTTCGCGAAATTTTGCAAAAATTTGTCATTTCGTTTTTCGTTTTTTCGTTTGTCGTTAGTACTGGTTTTGGGGGGTAGCGGGCTCCTGGAGGCACCTCTCTGTGGTGGGTGCCTCCTATCCTCACCCGCCAGCGCTGCTACAAAAGGGCATGCATAGCCATATGCTATGGATATGCATATTGCAGACGCAGCAGACTGGCAGAGGCACCCCTCTTTTTGGGGTGCCTTCCCTGCAACAGTCGGTGAGACACAGTCAGGCAGCACTTGCAGGCATGGTTTGCATGGCACACAAATGCTGCTGCAGGAGTCAGCCAGAGCCACAAGTGACGGACTGGCAGAATCTTTGCACCCGCTCCAAGGGAAATGTACTTGCGTGTAGTGCAATGCAAGTAGATCTGGCTTAGGGTTAAGACGGGTTAGCGCAACGGCTAGGGTTAGGCTAGTTACGGGTGAGGTTAGGGTGAGTATTGGGGTGCACCTCTGGGTGCCTCTCTGACCCACTTAGAAGGACAGTGTACTGGCGTATGGGTTAGGCTTAGGGTTCGGGTTCGGGTTCGGGCTACGGTTAGTGGGCTGTTTATGCCTGATTGGCACATCCCAGAAGTCTCTGTGGTCAACCTGGCCAAGTGGCCATGCGATTGGTGGAAAATTTGCATGGTCCACTCCCATTGCGAATGTGCAGGTGTAAAAAAATAAAATAAAATAAAATAAAATAAAATCAACGGAGACGTTTTTTTGCAAGAAAAACCCACTGCTGCTACTGTAAAAATTCAAGCATTTAAAATAGCTAATTTTCGCATGTTTCTGTGGTGCTTTGGTGGGGTTTTGGACCACGATTTTAAAAAAATATTGCGGTTGCCATTTTAGATCCCCCCGCACTGCATGGCAAATGGATGCGCCCTCCCAGCCTGGTACAGTCTCCAAAACCTGGCCATGCGATTGGTGGAATGGCTCCAAAAATGTGCATGGTCCACTCCCATGGGCGAGCCCATCATTGCGAATGCGCAGGTGTAAAAAAATAAAATAAAATAAAATCAACGGAGACGTATTTTGGCAAGACAAACCCACTGCTGCTACTGTAAAAATTCAAGCATTTAAAATAGCTAATTTTCGCATGTTTCTGTGGTGCTTTGGTGGGTTTTTGGACCACGATTTCAAAAAAAATATTGTGGTCGCCATTTTGGATCCCCCCGCCCGCACACCGCATGGCAAAGGCAGACAAGACGATGCCCCCCCGCCTGGTACCAGCAGCGCAGCAGTAGCACTAGCCAAGGAGAGGGGGGCGGGGAACCACCCCCCAAATAAAACACCCTTCTGGCCTGGTAGGTGCCCTCAGACAGTTTTCGCCTGCTTTTAGGGCCGGGAATCGGGGTTTTTTTTAACTTAAAAACTTTTTTTCTGTGCCGCTTGGCATTGCGGGATCGCCGCGATGCCAGGAACGACCACGACAAATCAGACCCAATTATTCTTTAGTCGGTTCGAGTTCGAGTTCTGGCGGAGTAATTCCCGTTACCGTTTCCGTTGCGTAATGGAAACGAGTAACGGAAACGGAAATGGGAATTCCGCTAAGTCGTGCCCATCTCTATTGATTACAGCTAGTGCCTTTATTAGCTCAAATGAAAAGTGCTACTAGCTGATGGGAGTGCAGTCAGGGTGGTTGATTAGCAGGCACGTGGCTGCCTTCATTTCTAACCCCATGGCCAAACCAGTCGGGTTAAAGAACATGGTTACCATCAAGTTAGGCAGCCATGTGAAAGATCCCTGTGTTCCAATCCTCCTGTAAGAATATAACTATGAGATATGCCCTTTTCATACCAAAAACCACCCACCAAAAATGCAACCTAAAATTCCCCACCTATGCAAATAACTCTCCTCCCTTCCCCTCCTCAAAAAAAACCCCCATCAACCAACCAACAAAAAGTCTCCATCTGAAAAGTTGCAGATTTCTTAACAATTTTTGACATTTTTGTAACTACTGGGAAGAAAAACATAGATTTTTGCATTCACTCAAATGTCAAGTTCTTGTGCAAATTGTCTTGCACTTTTTCATCAGAAATCAAGCTGGCTTGGCTCCCCAAGAACAGGGGCTGTGTGTGTCCTTCAGTTCTGACAAGCATTCTAACTATTCTTCACACACACAGCCAGTACCTGTTTGAATCCAGTGTCAAAGGCCAGGATAATTGGTTGCTATATCTGCATAATGCCACCCAGTTTTTACAAACAGGAGACGAGTGACAGTCAGCGAAAGGCCCAACCTATTTGGATATCTCTAATTCAGATTCCAATTTGGACCCAGTTCAATGTGAGAGATAATTGATTTTTTTCCCCACTTGCTAGCCTGAGATTCCAATAAAGTTGCATTGGTTTGTGCATGTCCTTGGTAAATGGGTATGTGGGAGGGAGGGAGAAGAGAGAGATGGTGGCAGCATCTTCTAGTATATAATTTAAATACACTAAGACTTTATTATTTGTTTCCCTATCTGGTTATAGAGACCATGGTCAGTGTAGCCTTCTGTTTATAGAAAGGGAGAGAGTATCATCATTATAATCATCATCATGATTATCACCAATTAAACAAACATTTATTTATTCATTTAATTTCCATGCCATCTTCCTGCCAGTAAAGAGATCTAAGGCAGCTCTCAGATGGTGCAACAAAAACTACAAGCTATGACAGTCAAATGCAATTAAACATATAATTTAAAAGACTACCAATTTCAGAAAAGTTTAAAACGCTTCCAAGACAAAGCATAAAAACAATGGAAATAGTCTTAGCATGCCTTTTTTCACTTCTTAACAAGGCTTTATCATGTCAGATATTACCATATTCTATGATCCATAATTATGCATATGTTACAGTTCCACAATGCAAGGGAAAAAATTTAATTAAATAAAAATTATGGACCTACTATTTCTGGTACGAAAATAGAAGTGCAATTGGGCAGTACATCAGTATCTTTATTCATGGTGGATTTGAATTAAACTTGGAGTTTTTGATTATTTAAATTAAAAAATCATTGAAAAATTTAAATTGTTGTGATTCAAATCAGTTTGGTTTTTATCCACTGTGCCTTTTTGAAATAATCTGAGGGTGCTCTAATATCACTGCATATTAACAGAGGCTTTAATCACTAGGTCAACTTAGAATTGGCTATTTATTTCATAATTAGTACAGAAATGAAAGGTACTGTTCCTCCATGACTGAATATGCACTGTTTCTGATAGAACTGAATGGAATTTATTTATATAGAATAATATAAAGAATGATCAGCAAAAGAACACAGAGAAAACAGCGCTGGGTTCTTCTTTCATTCTGTCTTTATAAACTTGCATGGTAGACTGCTCTAATTTTTCGGGGAAAGCTTGTGAAGACATAAGGATTATGTTAATTTAAGGAACAAATATACTCTCTAATGCTATGCAATACAGGGGGACATATTTTAATCTAGAAGGATAACTGGGTATGTCTGAGTGTCTCAGAAACATTAAATACCAATGAATTATATTATAGCATGAATTTGTGATAACTCAGTTTATCAGATGTGTGACATGCAACTCAGCATGAATAGATGTTTGCATGCATATGCATATGTACCTATTGTATGTGTTATATGTATAGACACACAACTTCATCTCTATAGACATACAATACACATCATCAGCATGGGACTGCAGGCAGTGGATTGGAGGGAAATTAAATACAGGCTGCATTAACAGTGGCAATTAGATTATTTTCGTAAAATTGCATTAACACATAGTTACATAATTAACACAACACTGTTACTGATAGCGCAAATCAGCACAAGTCAATTAACTCATTTAAGGAGAGGGCACAATCTGGGTGGCTCTGTTGCATCCTGTGCTCAGCTTTGTTTCTTTATCATGGTTCTCCCTTTTTGATCTTGGAAATTACACATAATCCCATTAGCTATAAGAAATTACCTGCTTTAATAAGATGAGCACAATCTAACAATGCTTCAAATGTAGAATAATGAGTAAATACAGAGTTTTTTTTAATCAAGGTAATTGATTTTCTAGTTAGTTTTAAAGCAACCTTATAAATGCCTTTTTAGAGGTATTTTGACATGAATTGTTCAAGGTTTAATAATCATCAACCAAGAACTACAGCATTGGAAGGGTCCCTGTGGATCATCAGTTCCAGACCCTCTCAAGGAGGCACAGGGGAGGAATGAAACTCCTAAAGTATGACTCTCCTAAACCAATGAGATAACCATCAGTTCATGACATTCATTTTAAAGTATTATTTATTTATTCATTCATTCATTCATTCATTCATTCATTCATTCATTCATTCATTCATTTATTAGATTTCTGTACCGCCCGTTTACAACAATTAACACATTCAAACAATGTATACAATAAAACCATAAAATAGTAACACAATAAAATAAAAAATAAAAATAATATTAAAGTGACATAAAACAATATATTATTATTGGCAGGCTAATCAGTTAAAATAAAGATTTAATTGGTGAACACTGAATTGCAATTATATTTGTGGGAATGCCAGTTTAAATAACCTGGTTTTAAATAGTTTTTTAAAGGCAGCCAAAGAGGGGGCCAGGCAGATGTCTGGTGGAAGGTTTTTCCACAGGCGAGGGGCAACGGCAGAGAAGGCCCTATTTCTTGTTAGTTGCCTCAAATGCCTAGCCTGGGAGGATTGGGTATTATGGGCGGTTTTCAAAGGGAGAAGGCACTCTGACAAGTAGCGAGGTCCTAAACCATTTAGGGCTTTGTATGTCGTAGTCAAAATCTTGAAGTCGAAAGTAATGGGAAGTAACTTAAAGGGAATGGGTAGTGCACCAAGTAATGTAATGCATTGTTTTTAAAAACATTACAGTTCCCAGATAACTCCCATTGTTTCTAAATGCAGTAGTTTCTCCTCCACTCTAGATAACACAACCACACCACCTAAAGCAGTGGTTCTCAAGCTTCCTAATGCTGTGACCCTTTAATATAGTTCCTCATGTTGTGGTGACCCCTTGCCCTGCTTGGAAGAGGCCACAAGCCCACTTTGGCAGGCCACTGCTGCTGGTGCCATAGAGAACTTTCCTCTACAGGCACCCTCAGCCAATCACAGCCTCAGGTGCCATTGACTGACATCCCCTTCAACCTATCAAGCTGTAACTCACACTTTCCCCCCTCCCTCCCCTCCCCAGACCCAAGCCGTTTGTGCCTTTTTCTTCACTGGCTCATGGCAACTCCTGAGAAATGGTTGTTCGACCCCCAAGGGGGTCCCGGCCTCCAGGTTGGGAACCACTGACCTAAAGGTACCTATGTATTTTCAAAGAAAAATACAGTATGTTTGCAGCTCTGTGAAGTCCATCTGCTCCTAGCAGCAAGCAATGAGATGGACTCCGCAGAAGGTCCAGGTGGCACAAATGAATGGCTCTCATATCTCACTGGTTGTTGTTGTTCATTCGTCCAGTTATAGCCGACTCTTTGTGACCCCATGGACCAGAGCTCGCCAGGCCTTCCTGTCCTCCACTGCCTCCTGGAGTTTGATCAAATCCATATTTGTTGCATTGATGACACAATCCAACAATCTTATTCTCTGCTGTCCCCTTTTCCTTTTGCCTTCAATCTTTCCCAGCATCAGGGACTTTTCCAAGGAGTCCTCTCTCCTCATGAGGTGGCCAAAGTACTGGAGCCTCAGCTTCAAAATCTGCCCTTCTAGTGAACATTCGGGGTCGATTCCTTTCAGGATAGATAGGTTCGATCTCCTTGTAGTCCAGGGGACTCTCAAGACTCTCCTGCAGCAACACAGCACAAAAGCATTGATTCTGCAGTGATCAGCCTTCTTTATAGTCCAGCTCTCAGTTCCATATATCACTACTGGGAAAACATAGCTTTGACTATCCTAACCTTTGTTGGCAAAGTGATGTCTCTCCTCTTTCAGATGCTGCCTTGATTTGCCATCGCTGGTACATCACTGCCATCTCACTAGTACAGTTTATTAATTTGCATCATTTATGGAAGAAAGGCTTTTTGACCATTTACATCTATGGAGACCCAATGGGTGATGGAGGAAGCTAAACCACTTGTATTGGGAGGGGGCTCATACTCGTTATGTGGAGTGGGAGCCAAGAATTCTACCCCAGTCTTCTGCTGTGATGGTGTCACTGTTTCCCCTTTCTTCTGCATAAAATTCAGGAGATCAACATGATCACTCCTGCAATGCATATTGAAAAACCTAAAACAAGATATTGATTCCTTCTCAGATCAACTAACCCAAAGCTCAGGGTTTCCTCTGGAGGATTTAACCTATGAACATGAAAGTTACTTTGAAATATGGCTTGTATACCCATTGCCAGACCAGCCCCCCTCCTCTGGCATTGTCTGTCAAGTTTTCCACTGCCCAAAGGCATCCCTGAATGCTCTAGAATGGCTAGAAAAATGATCATGCATATTCAGGAGCAGTAAGTTAGTGAGTGTTTAACAGAGAGCTGTGTGCGTGCTATATATGGGACTGGACACATGTGTGCAACATATGTTCTTTTTGCCACTTACTGCACTGTCTCTTACCTGATCACCTCCGATTCTTGACACACAGCAGGGTCACTGCCGTGGACTCTGCGTCTGCAGATAAAAAATCAACCAGGCTGACAAAATCTGCTACTGGGTGTTAGTGGGCCTGTCTGCGTGAAGGAAGGCAATGCCAGGGTGCAGTGGAAGGAGAACCCATAGAGAATGATGATGCAACAACCACTTCCATTACATAATTCAGTTACCTTTCTACAGAAGTGTGGGTTTTTCTATTCATACTGATGTAGCCTCATCTGTCCCTTGCCTCTCCCACTTGATGCTCCTGTTTCTCAGGGTTTCCCTTTCAATAGTCATTGGGGTCTGTCTGCTTTGGTAGAGACTGCAGGCAGACTAGTGGATTGTGGGAACTGCAGTCTTTAAAAAGTATCTTTTTTCAAGTGTTAGGTTACAGAGTCTCAAGCCGATGCCATCTCAGCCATGGCCTGTCCATAGACGGGTTACCATGGTGTGGTTGCTGCTGCCACTGCTTATTTAAGAGGCAGACCATCCCATGGGGAGGAAATCGCCGGGTCATTGAGACAACCTTTGCCAATGCTTGAACAGGCAGAGAAAAGTCTCTTCTCTGACATCAAAGCCAGATCCTGGCCAGCTGCTCTCCAGCCGCTTATAAGGGAAATCAGACTCTAAAGAGGGAGAGGGGTGGGGTGGTTTGACCAGGACTGGTGGACGAGAAGAGAGAGCTGCCACCCTCCCGGAGACCAGAAGAATGTCAAGGCATTTGAAATAATTTTATTTCTGTTGACTGTGATGTTTGGTTTTCTCTTTCATTCTGTGGAACTTCGCGGATGGATAAGATATTTTACCAGCCTTTGGAAAAGTTACATGTTTGAACTACAATGTCAGGACCCTCCTAGTTCGCAAGGCCAGTCCTTCTGGCAGTTGTAGCCTCCACAAAGTAACTTTTTCAATCTTTGTTTGCAACTAAACTTGGCTACATTAAACATGACTATTTGTTTATTTACACTACTTTTTTACCCCACCTGTCTCCAAAAAAAGGACCCAAGCAAACTGGTATATAAATATATTATATTTATTAAATTATATTAAAAACTAAACAGTACATTATTCAAATATAAATTATTAACAACATGATATTGAAAGCGCTAGGTAAAAGCAGTGAGAAAAACAAATTTAGGAGCAACAAAATATCAACCATCCCATTCATTGTCTTCTAGACAGACAGGCACTAAGGAAAAGCCTGCCTGGAAAGAAAGGTCTTTGCCTGCTTGTGGAAGGACAGGAAATATATGAACTCACCTGTCCTCCACTGGAAAGGAGTTCCAGAGTCTGGGAGTAATGACAGAGAAGGCCTGTCCGCCATCTTTGCCACCAAGGGTGCCTGTGAGGGTGGTGGACTCAAGACGAAGGCCTCCCCTGATGAATTTAACTTCTGGCCAGGCTCTCAGGGAGAGATGCAGTCTTTGAGGTAGCCTGGACCCAGACCATTAGGACTTTTTGTAGATTAAATACAGCACTTTAAATTGTGCCTGGAAACACACTGGCAGCCAGTGGAGCTGCTGTAGCAAGGATGTTACGTGATTCCTGTAACTAGCCGCAATTAACAATCTGGCCACAGCATTTTGGTCACGCTGAAGTTTCTGAGAATTTTCCAAAGGCAGGTCCACATGGAGCACATTACAATAATCCATCTATAATTTAACTAGATTATAGAAAGGCTGGCTGATTTTCGTCCATCTGCCTCAGTCTTAATTTTGCCTGCTTTTTAATATTAGATCTGTATTCCTGCTTGTCTGTTACACTGCTTTGCAAAGCCAAGTGTTATGTGTTTCGTTACTTGAAACAGATTATTTTAGGATTTATTTAGCAACTATATCAGCCAAAGGCCACAACAAAAAGCTGAAGTACATAATGACCCAAACCCAGTTGCTTAGTTTAGTAAACTACACTAAAGTAAGCCTACTGAATCAATGAGTAGTAAGCCAAGTCTTCAATAAGGTCCGCTGATTCAAGTGAGCCTACTCTTGTTATGACTTCACATGCTAAAGTCACAATTAGAGTAGGCCGATTTTAAATCAAAAGCTTACAAAGGAGTTGACTCGCCAACCCCCTACTGATTCAATAAGTTGACGCTAGTGTACTTTAGTACGATAAGGAACAGGTTTTGGTCAATGTCTAACTGCAAACATTAACCATTTATTAGCCACACTGCATCAAAGGGGGAGCTTTCTTTTGGTCCATCTGCTTCAGTTATGTTACTAGTTTCAGCTCCTTTTAAAAAAAAGAATTAGCTTTATATAGTACTCCTGTTACACTGTTATGGCAGTACCAGTGATTTCTGGTGGCAGAATCTTGAACCATCCCATAAACAAAAAAATAAGATTGCCCAGAAGAGGCTTCTTGTGGCTTGTTGTTCACATTCTGTTTTAGTTTTTGAACCTGCTGAAATTTGAGAAAGAGGAGAATTCGGAGGAATTGCTTCATCTTGCCCTTGAACGCTAGTGGCAGAGCTAATAGTCTAGAAGTTATTAATGCTTTGGGTGTTACTGGTTAATATCTTACAGCTGTTTGGGTGATTCCCTGATATTTGATCAGCCGTTGAAAAGTAACTGAACTGAGACTGCCAATTAAGGTGTTGTTCTTTACAGCCTGGCTTTACTAGCAAAGTGTGCAAATCCTACTAATAAAGCTGTAATAGCAGCTCACTAGATGGCTTTGTTATTGCCCCTCACCTTCTACTATGGCTTGCTTAACACATCATCATTCCAATTTCTTCTGCAGAAAACATTCCCATGGAAAAAAATACTCAGTACATATATATGGCAACTTGTACGTGTGTGTTCAGTGTACCTGTCAACCATCGTCCTCATTTCCTTCTTTCCCAGTGCCCATCCTTTGAATCTGGCTTCTGGATTTAGTATTTACCTGAAGTTAGACTGTGCTGATTCTTAAGGGCCAAAGAAGCAGCTCCTAGTTGCCATGATTCTTGCAAGGAATGAGGTATAGATGGAGCATTATTTGTTCCTGCCAGGTATTTCTCGTATTCTCCAAGAAGAATGATTCCTCCGAGTCATAGGCCTATTTTACTTATGTCTTATCTATTGAAAATATCCTTGGTAGTCACCATTACCTTTTGAATTTTATACAGTATATAGGTGGAAGGTTGGTGGAGATCTACTGATGATTTTGGGCTGGTTTCTACTGGACCTTTAAGGGTTTCCAATACCTAATTATTTAACAATAGCAATAGCTGATGTTAATTTGTGAGAATCCCTATTCTATAGTTATTCTGAGGCAGAATTGTGTTTGTGGCACGCAGTCACCCATTTGCCTGTCTCAGAGGTCCAATAGATAGTTTGTTCCACTCACCGAGCCATCATTTTATGTCTAGCTACAGATGATAGACCTCAGGATTCTTGTGAAAATAACATATATATATATATATATATATATATATATATATATATATATATATATATATATATATATATATATATATATATATATATATATATATATATATATATATATATATATATATATATATATATATATGCATGTTAGGGTGGATTCGGGTTTCTTCCCGTGTAGAAATCTGGTTGTTTTGGCGACGTTTCGACGAGGTCTCACTCGTCATCTTCAGGCTGGTGTTCTGGCTTCTTTCTTCTTGAAGCAAAGCGTGATCTCAGTTGAAGTCCTTCTATAAATACTGCTGGGGGGGTGTGGTTTGCTTGCTCTGTTGCTGATTGTAGGTTCGTTTGTTCTTTTGTGATCTGCTGTGTGGCTGAGGCGATCGTTAAGGGCTTAACTGCTGGTGGGTTAGATGGCTGTTTAGAGACATCATGTGTGGGTGAGGTGCTGGATGTGTGTCTATTAGCCTTTTGTTTCTTAACGACCTTGGTGATGGGTGTTCTGGCAGCATCCTGGGCTTTGGTGGAGTGGGGTCCTGTGTCTTGTGAATTCATTTTGGTCTGGCTGCGTGTCTGTGGTCTCCCAATGTTTTTTTGGCGTGTGTAAGTGTGCTCCATGTGGTGGCTGGAGTGGGGAGTAGCGGTAGATGGTGCAGTCGTGGTTTTGTTATTGGATGGTGGTTTCGTTTCATCTGTGGGAAGGGTCTGGGTTTGTGTTTGGTGTGGATGGAAGGTGGTGGCATCTTGTGTCTTTTTGGACCTGGTGTCAGTCTTTGTGACAGAGGCTCGTCTGTTGACCAGGGCTAGTTTCCAGATGTCAGGCAAGCGGGAGGTGTCATCACGTTTATTCATGTTGTTTGGGTGTTTCTCTATTTCAATGGCTTCCATGATTATTCGACTGTTGAAGTTTTCAGTTTTGGAGATGAGTTTGGTTCTTTTAAAATCAATTTCATGACCTGTTGTTTTTATGTGCTGGAAGAGAGAGGAAGATTTTTCTTCTTTTTTGACTGCGTTCTTGTGTTCTGCGATGCGTGCGCTTATTCTCCTGTTTGTCTGTCCGATGTATGTGGCTGGGCAGACTTTGCATGGTATTTCGTAGACTCCTTGGTTTTCTAGCTCAATCTTGTCTTTGGGGTTTCTTAAAATGTTGGCTATTTTTTGTTCGGTGCAAAAGGCTGTCTTGATATTGTGTTTGTGGAGAATTTTGCTTATTTTGTCTGTGGTGCCTTTGATGTAAGGGAGGAGGGCAGTGCCGTTGTTCTCTTCTGTTTCTTGGTTCTTGGGGGGTGTTTCTTTTTCGATTAGTTTGGTGATGGTGTTTTTTTGGAATCCGTTCACAATTAAAGCATTCGAGAGAGTGTGTAATTCAGTTTTTAGGTGGTCTTTGTCAGCGAGGCGTTTGGTTCTGGAGATGAGGGTTTTTGCTACGGAGTTGATCTGTGCAGGGTGGTGGTGTGATTGTGCATTTAAGTAGCAGTTTGTATGTGTTTTTTTCTGGTAGATGGTATGTCCTAAGGAGCCGTCGGGTTTTTTGTAGATTAGGACGTCCAGGAAGGGAAGTTGGTTGTTGGCTTCTATTTCCATAGTGAATTGTATTTTGGGGTGTAGGCTGTTGAGATGTGTGAGGAAGTTGTTCAGTTTGTCTTTCCCGTGTGGCCAGATAACAAAGGTGTCGTCAACATATCTGAGCCAGAGTTTGGGTTTATGTTCGGACTTCTGTAACGCGTTGGTTTCAAAGTGTTCCATATATAGGTTTGCGATGACCGGTGAGAGGGGTGATCCCATGGGTGCTCCTTCTATCTGTTTGTATCTTTGTCCATTGTGGATGAAGTATGTGTTGGTTAGGCAGTGGTTGGTCAGATCTAGGATGTGCTTGGGGGGGTTGTATTTGTTGTGGATAGCTGTCAAGGCTTCTTGAATGGGCACTTGTGTGAAGAGCGAAACAACATCGAAGCTCACGAGTAGGTCATTGGGTTGTAGGTCTTGTTTCTTTATAATTTCTATGAAGTGGAACGAGTTTTGTACGTATGAAGAGATGGATTCTGCATAGGGCTGGAGTTGTTTGGCAAGAAATTTGGCGAGGTTTTGTAGGGGTGAGCCTATGGAGCTGACTATGGGTCTGAGAGGTGTTCCTTCTTTGTGAATCTTGGGGAGGCCGTAGAGCTTGGGGCATCTGGATGATTTCTCTCTGGGGATGATGCTTGGCTTGATTTCTTCACTTAAGGGTGAGGCTTTTATTTTGGCTTTGGTGGTTTTTTTCCAGGTAGGTGGTGGGGTCTGTGTTCAAAGGTATGTAAGCCTACAAAACCTCGCCAAATTTCTTGCCAAACAACTCCAGCCCTATGCAGAATCCATCTCTTCATACGTACAAAACTCGTTCCACTTCATAGAAATTATAAAGAAACAAGACCTACAACCCAATGACCTACTCGTGAGCTTCGATGTTGTTTCGCTCTTCACACAAGTGCCCATTCAAGAAGCCTTGACAGCTATCCACAACAAATACAACCCCCCCAAGCACATCCTAGATCTGACCAACCACTGCCTAACCAACACATACTTCATCCACAATGGACAAAGATACAAACAGATAGAAGGAGCACCCATGGGATCACCCCTCTCACCGGTCATCGCAAACCTATATATGGAACACTTTGAAACCAACGCGTTACAGAAGTCCGAACATAAACCCAAACTCTGGCTCAGATATGTTGACGACACCTTTGTTATCTGGCCACACGGGAAAGACAAACTGAACAACTTCCTCACACATCTCAACAGCCTACACCCCAAAATACAATTCACTATGGAAATAGAAGCCAACAACCAACTTCCCTTCCTGGATGTCCTAATCTACAAAAAACCCGACGGCTCCTTAGGACATACCATCTGCCAGAAAAAAACACATACAAACCGCTACTTAAATGCACAATCACACCACCACCCTGCACAGATCAACTCCGTAGCAAAAACCCTCATCTCCAGAACCAAACGCCTCGCTGACAAAGACCACCTAAAAACTGAATTACACACTCTCTCGAATGCTTTAATTGCGAACGGATTCCAAAAAAACACCATCACCAAACTAATCCAAAAAGAAACACCCCCCAAGAACCAAGAAACAGAAGAGAACAACGGCACTGCCCTCCTCCCTTACATCAAAGGCACCACAGACAAAATCAGCAAAATTCTCCACAAACACAATATCAAGACAGCCTTTTGCACCGAACAAAAAATAGCCAACATTTTAAGAAACCCCAAAGACAAGATTGAGCTAGAAAACCAAGGAGTCTACGAAATACCATGCAAAGTCTGCCCAGCCACATACATCGGACAGACAAACAGGAGAATAAGCACACGCATCGCAGAACACAAGAACGCAGTCAAAAAAGAAGAAAAATCTTCCTCTCTCTTCCAGCACATAAAAACAACAGGTCATGAAATTGATTTTAAAAGAACCAAACTCATCTCCAAAACTGAAAACTTCAACAGTCGAATAATCATGGAAGCCATTGAAATAGAGAAACACCCAAACAACATGAATAAACGTGATGACACCTCCCGCTTGCCTGACATCTGGAAACTAGCCCTGGTCAACAGACGAGCCTCTGTCACAAAGACTGACACCAGGTCCAAAAGGACACAAGATGCCACCACCTTCCATCCACACCAAACACAAACCCAGACCCTTCCCACAGATGAAACGAAACCACCATCCAATAACAAAACCACGACTGCACCATCTACCGCTACTCCCCACTCCAGCCACCACATGGAGCACACTTACACACGCCAAAAAAACATTGGGAGACCACAGACACGCAGCCAGACCAAAATGAATTCACAAGACACAGGACCCCACTCCACCAAAGCCCAGGATGCTGCCAGAACACCCATCACCAAGGTCGTTAAGAAACAAAAGGCTAATAGACACACATCCAGCACCTCACCCACACATGATGTCTCTAAACAGCCATCTAACCCCAGCAGTTAAGCCCTTAACGATCGCCTCAGCCACACAGCAGATCACAAAAGAACAAACGAACCTACAATCAGCAACAGAGCAAGCAAACCACACACCCCCAGCAGTATTTATAGAAGGACTTCAACTGAGATCACGCTTTGCTTCAAGAAGAAAGAAGCCAGAACACCAGCCTGAAGATGACGAGTGAGACCTCGTCGAAACGTCGCCAAAACAACCAGATTTCTACACGGGAAGAAACCCAAATCCACCCTAACATGCATACCTATAGCCGTGAAAATCTACGAAAACATATATATATATATATATATAAAGTTATATAACAAAAATAGGAGTATTGTGACTCCTTATGGGGTAGCAAACCTATTTGAATGTGAGCTTACAATCCACTCCTTCAGACAGGTGAAGTGAAATATCTAGTCACAGGTTCATCTACAAGTAAACATAGGGGCACAGTGAATATGCTCCCTTGAAAGGCAGTTAACTATTTGAGGTATATCAGGAGGTTCGTGGAATTTACAGACTCAAAAGTTCATGACTTCTGTGAGTACTTGTACTGTCACTTCGAAATAGCATTTTCTGTCCCTACTTCAAGGACCCATACATAGATCCGCAGACTTATTTTTCAAAGTGTAGCTAAATATTTCATTCAGCATGTTTGACGAAGTGTGTACTAATTCCTGAAATCATGCACAGAAATTTCTCTCTCAGTCATTAAAGAACTATCATATTTTGTGCTTTGTTTCTGTTGTGCTTCCCCAACAAAGTACCCTTTGCAGGCTAAGAATTCTAGTCCCACATCTGAAGAGCACTAGGCTAGAGGGAAGGTGTTGCGAAAAGGTACTCCGTATTGCTGTTCCTATTGCAGATGTTGCAGTAGGACTGAGGCAGAGAGAAGAGGGTTACCTAAGGCCATGGCTACATTGGAGAGATGTATCTGAAGTAGAGATGGGCACGACTTAGCGGTATTCCCGTTTCCGTTTCCGTTACTCGTATCCGTTACTCTACGGAAACGGAAACGGGAATTACTCCACCAGAATTCGAGCTCGAACCGACGAACGAACAATTTGGTCTGATTTGTCATGCTCGTTACTTGCATCGCGCAATGCCAAGCGGCACAGAAAAAAAGTTTTTAAAAGTTAAAAAAACCCCGATTCCCGGCCCTAAAAGTAGGCGAAAACTGTCTGAGGGCACCTACCAGGCCAGAAGGGTGTTTTATTTTTGGGGGGGGTTCCCCGCCCCCCTCTCCTTGGCTATTGCTACTGCTGCGCTGCTGGTACCAGGCTGGGAGGGCGCATCCATTTGCCATGCAGTGCGGGGGATCCAAAATGGCGACCACAATATTTTTTTTGAAATCGTTGCCCCAAACCCCACCAAAGCACCACAGAAACATGCGAAAATTAGCTATTTTAAATGCTTGAATTTTTACAGTAGCAGCAGTGGGTTTTTCTTGCAAAAAAAAAGTCTCCGTTGATTTTATTTTATTTTATTTTATTTTATTTTATTTTTTTACACCTGTGCATTCGCAATGATGGGCTCGCCCATGGGAGTGGACCATGCAAAGTTTTGGAGCCATTCCACCAATCGCATGGCCAGGTTTTGCTGACTGTACCGGGCTGGGAGGGCGCATCCATTTGCCATGCGGTGGGGGGGGATCCAAAATGGTGACCGCAATATTTTTTTGAAATCGTTGCCCAAAACCCCACCAAAGCACCACAGAAACATGCGAAAATTAGCTATTTTAAATGCTTGAATTTTTACAGTAGCAGCAGTGGGTTTTTCTTGCAAAAAAAAGTCTCCGTTGATTTTATTTTATTTTATTTTATTTTATTTTTTTACACCTGCGCATTCGCAATGATGGGCTCGCCCATGGGAGTGGACCATGCAAAGTTTTGGAGCCATTCCACCAATCGCATGGCCAGGTTTTGCTGACTGTACCAGGCTGGGAGGGCGCATCCATTTGCCATGCGGTGGGGGGGATCCAAAGTGGCGACCACAATATTTTTTTTGAAATCGTTGCCCAAAACCCCGGCAAAGCACCACAGAAACATGCGAAAATTAGCTATTTTAAATGCTTGAATTATTACAGTAGCAGCAGTGGGTTTTTCTTGCCAAAAAAAGTCTCCGTTGATTTTATTTTATTTTATTTTATTTTATTTTATTTTATTTTATTTTATTTTATTTTATTTTTTTACACCTGCACATTTGCAATGATGGGCTCGCCCATGGGAGTAGACCATGCAAATTTTCCACCAATCGCATGGCCACTTGGCCAGGTTGACCAGAGAGACTTCTGGGATGTGCCAATCCGGCATAAACAGCCCACTAATCGTAGCCCAAACCCGAACCCTAAGCCTAACCCATACGCCAGTACACTGTCCTTCTAAGTGGGTCATAGAGGCACCCAGAGATGCACCCCAATACTCACCCTAACCTCACCCGTAACTAGCCTAACCCTAGCCGTTGCGCTAACCCGTCTTAACCCTAAGCCAGATCTACTTGCATTGCACTACATGCAAGTACGTGAGACACAGCGGGTGCAAAGAGTCTGCCAGTCCGTCACTTGTGGCTCTGGCTGACTCCTGCAGCTCCCTCCAGGAGCCCCCTACCCCCTCCCCAAACCAGTACTAACGACAACGAAAAAACGAACCGACTAATTTTTGCAAATTTTCGCGAAAAATGGAAACGAGCCGAAACGGAACCGGCCCGACTAACGACAACTCGAAAAAAATTTTTTTCAAGTCGTGCCCATCTCTAATCTGAAGGATTCAGCTTAGCTGTGCTTGATTTGTAGCCTGCATAACATTTCAAATCACAATCAGAGGGCTGAGGATTGATTTGTGAGTTCCCCATTGACATTGTTTGCAATGCGACCCACGATCCTGAACACTTACATCCCTTGTTTATTTCCTTCCTTCCATTGGCCTGACTTTCCCTTGCCTTTTATGGCTCGCTGCAAAGCTCCTTGGTTACTGAAGCGACCCCAACATATTTCATTTTGCCTCACTTTGGGGTCTGTGTTTGAATGCTTGAATCTGCAGAGGACATCTCTTGAATGGGATAGGGTGGTCTTGCACAAATCTCACATAGGAGTTTTAAAAAATAAAATAGAATAAAAGCATAGAGGACAACGGGGGAATGGAATGAAGGGGGTCCTTCTCACTGCCCTGAAAAGCATGCCCTAAGTCAGTGGTTCCCAACCTTCCTAATGCTGTGACCCTTTAATACAGTTCCTTATGTTGTGGTGACCCCTTGTACTGCTTGGAAGAGGCCACAAGCCCCCTTTGGCAGGCCACTGCTGCAGGTGCCATAGAGAACCCTCAGCCAATCACAGCCTCCAGTGCCATTGACTGACAACACCTCCAACCTATCAAGCTGTAACTCACCCTTTGCCCCTTCCTCCCCCCCTTCTCCAGACCCAAGCCGTTTGTGTCTTTTTCTTTTTCATGGCGACCCCTGTGAAATGGTCATTCGACCCCCAAAGGGGTCCCAACCTCCAGTTTGGGAACCACTGCCCTAAGACCTTACCTCAGTGAAAACATTGCCTAAAAACACACAGCCATCTTCTTAGGAGCATCTGCGGAGGCGGGGGGGGGCATGGTTGAATCCAAGCGTCTGGAAGCAGAGGTAAAAGAAATAGCAGTTTGGCAGGAATAGTTTGGAAGGAACGAAGTGTGCCTTGAACACTGTGTAAACATTAAAATATAGCACAAATCCACCCCTTTTTATAGGCAAAGCTAATCCTGCTGTATTTGACCGAGTCATTGCAGGCTAAATCTACCAAGCTGACATATGGCAGAGAGGAGATTCTGATTAGAGGTGGGCACGAACCAGAAAACCCATGGTTCGGGTTCGTCTGATTCAGGCCTACCCTTGGTTCGGTTCAGATTCATACAAATTTCAAAAAGAAATTTGTACGAACCTGAACCCATCCGAAACGGTTCGGGTTCTTACTCACAGCGGCGGCAGTGGCAGCTTGGTGGCGGCGGCGGCGGATCCTGGCCCCTGCGGCAGGGGCTTTTGGGGGACAGCACCTCTTTTTTGTTTGTTTTTTGTTTTCAAGCGCCCACTGTGCGGCCCCTGGGATCAGGTGGGCTCCTCTTTTTATTATTATTATATATATTTTTCTTGATTTGGAGCACCAACCTGGCCACCCCTGGGGCCAGGTAGGTGCTCCTTTTTATTTTTTATTTATTTTATCTTTGTCAAGCGCCGACTGCATGGCCCCTGGGGCTGGGTTGGCACTGGTTTTATTTTTTTATATTTTTTCTTTATTTTAGGGCACCAACCCAGCCACCCCTGGGGCCTGGTCGGCACTCCTTTTTTATTTATTTTATTTATTTATATTTTATTTTTACTTTTTTTTTTTACTCTGGCCACGTCGCACACGGTACAGCTGTAGCGCGGGCCAGTTGGTTTTGTTTTGTTTTGTTTTTTGTTTTTTGTTGGCTGGCTGCAGGCTGGTTCTGTAGCCCGTGGCTGGTTCCATGGCCCGCGGGGCAGGTCCGGTGCTCGTGGGCCGGTAAAGGGCCCGCACACAGGATTATTATTTTTTTCTAGGCATGCGGCCCCCGGGACCAGGTCGGCGCTGGTATAATTTCTATTATTATTTTCTTTATTTAAGGGTGCTGACCCAGCCACCCCTGGGTCTGGGTCAGCCCTCCTTTATTTTATTTTATTTTATTTTATTTTTACGTCCTGGTCTTGACCATGTGGCACCGCCATTAACAAACCAAACCAAACCAAACCAATTTTTTCCGGTTTGGTTTTGTTCGTTCTGTATTCACTCTGGGGTTCATTATTCGTTTCATTTCATGCCCATCTCTAATTCTGATACATATCCCAGTCTGATAGGGCTGGGCCCCTCGCCTAAGCCTAGGAATATGTGGAAAAACCAATGGCAAAGTCGATTATTAGAAACTAAAAGAGATCGATATGCATGATGGGGGCCGTTTTGAATGGTATGATTAAGAAAGGGTACCTGTCCCATGAAGTCCAGACGGCTCTCACGTCACACATAAAGACTAGAGGAAAGAGGGGGCTGCATAACTCAGGGCTAGGGAACCTCAAATCTTTGATATGCTTCAAACTATGGTTCCCACAACCCTGTACCATGGGTTCTGCTAGAATGGGGGTGATGGATATTGTAAGCCAAATATCTGGAAGGTTCAGGGGTTACCCACCTGGGCATAGGTCTCTCTCTCTCTGTGAGTGAGTGCGTGGGTGTGTGTGTGTGTGAGAGAGAGAAAGAGAGTGAATGAGTGAGTGAGTGAGTGTGTATGTGTGCGTGCGTGCGTGTGCACGCGTGTGTGTGTGTGTATGTTATCTTATCAGTTCTGATCAGTTAGTGATTCATGAGCAAGAGGTATTTCATTAATAAATTACTGCAACTTAATTTGAGATTTGGGTTTCTTGTTCAAAGACAGACTCAGTTTGCTTCTCCATGATGCAACTGCCGCATCTGAACAGAAGGTTATCACACGGACAGAACTGTGTTGCCATATGTTCTTTGGCTTTTTGACTCTGCTATTAACCTCATCAAAGGCTGGAGACAGAATAGGTTTAAGAAAGTTCAGCATCATTCATGAGTGGCTTTTCCTCTTATCTGGATAGGTTTACACCAATGTTTCTTTGTTCTTCTGCTCATGCAGGTTTTGAAAGCTTTGGAAAGACTTTGAAAACGTGTCGAAACACCTATTTTACATAGCCTAACCCAGAAGGGATGTCTTGTAACATGACAACAAGCACTGCTCTCCTTCAAACTGCTTATCTCTCTCTGCAGAAAACATTTCCTGCTTCTAGTCTTATAAATAGAGTGTCTCTCCTGATGCGGACCCTTTTCTACTTCTCTCCTCAGGTTTGGTTTCAGAACAGACGGGCAAAATGGAGGAAACGAGAACGGTTTGGCCAAATGCAACAGGTTCGCACCCACTTCTCCACAGCCTACGAGCTCCCTTTGTTGACCCGAGCAGAGAACTATGCCCAGGTGAGTGTCCATCATCAGCATCCTCCTCAGAGCAACTTCCCACTCTGCATCCAAGTGCAGAATAGTTGGATGAGACAAGTAATGCCACTTTTAAGGCCCACTTGTTTCATTACGTTTCGTTTTGAGCTTCCCCTGTGTAGCAGTGGTGGAACTGAGCCCGGAATTTTAAAAAACGGGAGGAAGTCGATGAGCCATGCATCTACAGTTCTATGCACAGTACTTGGGAGTAAGCCAGTTGTACTCTGTGTGACTACCGTTAAGAGCAAACATGCATTGCATTATAGCAGGTAAATTTATTAAAGGGGGGCTGGCATACTTTGGGCCCATCACGAGAAGTCAAGGTTCACTGGAAAAGACAATAAGACTAGGTCTAGGAAGAGTTGAAGACAGCAGGAAGGTAAGGCCAAGTATGAGATTGATTGACTTCGTGAAAGAAGCCACAGTCTTGAGTCTACAAGAGCTGAGCTGGGCTGTTGAGGAAAGGATAATTTGGAGGTCACTCATTCATAGGGTCACCATAAATCAGTGACAGCCTGACAGCATGTAATAAAAACAACACGAACAACAGGCCAATGGTTGCTCTCCAGATACTGATGGACTGCAGTCCACCAACATCTGCAAGGCTGCACTTCACTCACCCCTGCTTTAACTGGCACTCCCTTGGTATGTGCAACACATATGCCAATCATGATCCTTTTCATAGCAGCATCAGAGGTGTTCTACTGTGCACACACAACAAAACAGGTGGCACAACAATGCGGCTGGTGAGTGCAGCAGAGTGCCAAACCTGATGCCAGGAGACCAACATTTGATGTCAAGGTGGTACCAAGGACATATGCTTATGTGTTGTGTTACAAAACTATTGGATTAAACGCCATGTAAGATCACATGAAACGCTCCACTAAAATAATGAATTGGTACTGGTATTAACTTCTGATGTATATGAATTACTTATCTCTGTTTTAACTGTTCTTGTTCTAATTTTGGGTCTATAACTGTACAACAGTAGGAAAACTTAGGAAAAGTTAAATTTCTCCGTGTTTGTTAGTGAAGATTCTTAGCCATCCAGGTGAGTTTAGTTGAGTCATGGCAACTGGACTTCTTTTCTCGAGAGTTCAAAACATTACAGTACTCATCTAAGCAGCTTCAGCAGTCTGAGGAAAGTTAGTCATGTGTCATGTGGCAAGTCCTCCATTTTATAGTTCACCTTGATTTCAGATCACCTTGGTCTGAATAGGCTCATAAGTTGGACAGTGGCCTGAATAGGCTTCTTAGATGTATAATGGCCTAGGCTGCGTGAAAGTCCCACCTATGCCACCTTTGCCTTTCCCAGTATGGGTCATTAGCTGTGGCCTTGCTGGTGGAGGTGTGACGTGCTACTGAATTGTCTGGGGATTGATGAAAGGGCCGCTTGATAAGTTGCGGACAGATTGTGTCTGAGTCCCCCACCTTTGTTGGATGAGCAGTGAAATGTTTTGATCTCTCAAGAAAAGAAGTCCAGTTGCCATGACTCAACTTCCAGACCACATTTGTTATTTTATTTTTAAATAGCGTTGCTACTCCTCAGTTGTCCTTTCCTTTCCTAACCTGAAGATCCCTTAGAAGTGGGGGTGGGGGTGAGATTGACCAACCGGAGCTGCCCACAAAGTGCTTGGAGTCATTCCTGCATATGATGACACTAAGATCCTTGTCATTTTAGATGGAGATCATGCTTTCACCACCTCTGAGTGTTACCGGCATCTCTTCTTCCCGAGTACAGCCGCAGATACATGTTCAGCTAGGGGTAAAGGGTCATATGTGGAACTGAATGAAATGTTGCTGGAATGCTGTGGCGTGCAGGGCATCCATAAACCCGCAGGTTCCCATTCTCCATCTGGATCCTCTCCTGTTGCATTCTTTCATCTCACACGCCCTCCCATCACAGGCCTCCTTTCCCCCATCCCCCCGCAGGGCTTCCTGACGCTTGCTGCTGCTGTTGGCAAAAGCCATCCTTGCTTCTCCTTGGTGCCGGGATCTTAGATCTTGTGTTTTCTGGGCTGGACTTCCAATATCTTTTGTCACTATCACAACTTTTGAGAGGTTGGGAGGATCAGAGTTCAGGGCTAGTGGGGATATTGCATCACAGCCTGCCCCAGCTGCAACCATTGCCTTCTCCAATTTAAAGGATCCTGGATGGGGGGAAAATTGGGAACTCAGATGTTGAAAAACCAAGTCGATTTGTCTAGGCTTCAGTTGCCTGCTGTCAATCACGGTGGAGCAATCTGAGCTTGACAGACAATCGGCCTAATTTGTTAAAAGGTTCCCCTTTCTAAGAATTTCCACATTTTCTTTCTGGTGCCTTTTATGTGTGATTAATGGGAAAAGAACAGGTCCCCCTTTGCACAGGATTGCATTTCCATCTGGCAAGGAGCTGCACCAGTTGAATGGCTGCCTGCCATGTTTTGCATTGAACATACCCTGCTTCTGTCAGGAGGCCATGGTAGCAGCTGTGTTCTTTGTATTAGAAACTCATGCTTTGGCCAATCAACATGGATGTGCTAGTAATAGCTCAAGGTTGTCCATTCATTTGTTTTTCTCTAAGTTTAAGGTAGGAGAATGAATGAAGCATAGAATATGTAAATCTGGGGGGTTTCCCTTGCTTTAGGAGCAGGCATTGTTTGGATAACAAAGCTGTACAGTATTATTATCTTTACATTTTGAGTATGATAACAAATGCCTTCATTGGCATGATTTTGATGGGTCGTTGCTGGAGCAAACAGAGCTCATTCCCCATCACAGTGTCATTATTTTCAGTCTTTTTATTCTTACCATTCAGCCAAAAATCATCCTACAGTGTCTTGGAGTTTGCTTGTTTGTTTGTAGCTCTGAGGCTTATAAACTTGAGAACAATGGAAAACAGAGGGCTGGGAGGAGGGTAGGCATAAGAAAAAGTAGATTCAGGTATTAATTCTTAAAATAGTTGTCCCTGAAAGAACCCTCTAGGATCAAAATGGCATACACAGACCAATGGGATAGTTCCTGCTGTATCCTGTTAAGTGACGATTAAGGCAGGCAACTGACAACAGATTTATCAGCTAAGCTGACTGTTAAGAACATAAGAACATAAGAACATAAGAAGAGCCATGCTGGATCAGGCCAAAGGCCCATCTAGTCCAGCTTCCTGTATCTCACAGCGGCCCCACCAGATGCGTTTGGGAGCGCATGAGACTAGATATCTGTCTCCTGATACCACTCCCCTGCATCTGGCCCTTGAAGTACCCTGGTTTAAAGCCTAGAGATTACACATCTCCATCATGGTTTGTAACCCGTGATGGACTTTTCCTCTAGGAATCTGTCCAATTCCCTTTTGAAGGCATCCAGGCCAGATGCCATCACCACATCCTGTGGCAGGGAGTTCCATAGACTTACAACACGCTGGGTGAAATATTTTCTTTTGTCAGTTCTTACTCTCCCAGCACTCAATTTGAGTGTATGTCCCCTAGTTCTGGTATTTTGAGAGAGGGAGAAGAGCTTCCCTCTATCCACTTTACTCATACCCTGCATTATTTTGTATGTCTCAATCATATCCCCCCTCAAGCGCCTTTTTTCCAGACTAAAGAGGCCCAATTGTTTTAGCCTTTCTTCATAAGGGAGGTGCCCCAGCCCAGTAATCATTTTAGTCGCTCTCTTCTGCACCTTTTCCAGTTCCGCTATGCCTTTCTTGAGATGCGGTGACCAGAATTGTACACAATACTCCAGGTGGGGCCTTATTATTGTTTTATATAACGGCATTATAATGTTGGCTGTTTTATTTTCAATCCCCTTTTTGATAATCCCTAGCATGGAATTGGCCTTCTTCACTGCTGCCACACATTGGGGAGACACCTTCATGGAGCTGTCCACCAACACACCAAGATCTCTTTCCTGATCCGTCACGGATAACTCAGAGCCCATGAGTTGATAGATGAAGTTTGGATTTTTTGCCCCAATATGCATTACTTTACATTTGGTTACATTAAAACGCATTTGCCATTTCTCAGCCCACTCCCCCAGTTTGGAGAGATCCTTCTGGAGCTCTTCACAATCTTCTCTGGTTTTTACCACATGGAAAAGTTTTGTGTCATCTGCAAACTTGGCCACCTCACTGTTTATCCCTGTCTCCAGGTCATTTATGAACAGATTGAAAAGCACCGGTCCCAGGACCGAGCCCTGGGGCACACCGCTTTTCACTTCTCTCCATTGTGAAAATTTCCCATTGACACCTACTCTTTGTTTCCGGGATCTCAACCAGTTCTCAATCCATAAGAGGACCTGCCCTCTTATCCCCTGACTATGCAATTTTCTCAGCAGCCTTTGGTGAGGGACTGTGTCAAAAGCCTTTTGAAAATCCAGATAGACTATATCCACCGGTTCACCCAAATCCACGTGCCTGTTGACCTTTTCAAAAAATTCTAAAAGGTTTGTAAGACAAGATTTACCCTTACAGAAGCCATGCTGATTTTCTCTCAGCAAGGTTTGTTCTTTTATGTGTTTTAAGATTTTCTCTTGGATGAGGCCTTCCACCATCTTCCCTGGGACAGATGTAAGGCTAACCGGCCTGTAATTTCCTGGGTCCCCCCTCCTTCCTTTTTTAAAAATTGGTGTGACATCTGCTATCCTCCAGTCCTCCGGCACTGTGGCCGTTTTAAGAGACAAGTTGCATATAACCGTTAAGAGATCTGCAATTTCATTTCTCAGTTCCCTAATAACCCTTGGGTGGATGCCATCTGGGCCCGGTGACTTGTTAATCCTCAATTTATCAATTAGTCCTAAAACCTCCTCTCTTTTAACGTGTATTTGATTTAATTCTTTAGTCAAGAGGGGCGGCTCAGGCAGCGGAATCCGCTCAAGGTCCTCTGTCGTGAAGACAGACGCAAAGAACTCGTTCAATTTCTCTGCAATGTCCAAGTCCTCCTTAACCTCCCCTTTTCCTCCCTCACCATCCAGAGGCCCAATTGGTTCTCTGGCAGGTTTTCTACTTCTAACATATTTAAAGAAGCTTTTATTATTACCCTTTATATTGCTAGCCATGCGTTCCTCAAAGTCTTTCTTTGCCTCCCTTATCATCTTTTTACATTTCTTTTGCCAGAGTTTGTGTTCCTTTTTATTTTCCTCATTTGGGGAGGATTTCCATTTACAGAAGGACCTCTCCTTGTGCTTTAGAGCCTCTCTAACTCCACTCGTTAACCATGCCGGTGTCCTCTTGGACTTAAATGAGCTCTTCTTTCTTTGTGGTATGCACTTGTGCTGGGCCTCTATTATTGTTGTTTTAAACAGGCTCCATGCACACTGAAGAGATTGGATTCTTCTAACCCTCCCCTTCAGTTTCTCTCTAACTAGTTTCCTCATCTGACTAGTTTCCTCATCTATTACATGTCCACTAACCTTAGTTAGTACTAGTGGTCCATGTCCCAAAATACAGCCATCTGAGTGATGTCCATTGATTCAAATGCACTATTCAGTATATCCCAAATTTCTGGCATGTTGATTCAGCAGGGCCATGATTTCCTTGCCTCTATAAATATGAAGCACCAATATATTTTAGTATATTTTGAACATTACACATAGAATGCTGACGGGTCACTGGCATAATTTAATGATGAACTATTGTGAGCATTATCAAGGTGAAAATCCAGAGTGAATTTCAAATCAGAGGTATGCTGATAGTTTTGGATTTGCGTGACAGATTTAAAAGAGGCAAAAAACCAACAATCAAAGTCTCATGGGTGAAAACCTCCTCTAAAGCAAAGCAAAGTGTTCTGCTTATATACCGTCCCATAGTGTTTAAAGCACTCTGGACAGTTTGCAATTTATTTATGCAGGCTACACATTGCCCCCGACCCCCACCCCTGTGAGCTGGGTCCTCATTTTACCGACGTCGGAAGGATAGAAGGCCGAGTCAACCATGAGCTAGCTATTTGAGATTGAACCTCAGGTTGTGAGCACAGTTCTAGTTACATTACACTTTAACCACTGTGCCACAAGGCTCTAGTTGTGGTAAACAGCATTATAGCTGACAGAACTGACACCAGTTGCAGGAGCTGTGGTAGATGAAAAGGGGGAAGGAGAACCTGGGCTACAGGGAATGTTTTGAGATTTTTTATGGAAATGATCTCTAGGAAATAGATAGTTGGAGAGATGATACAAACCCTGTGGCTATCAACAGTGTCAACATGGTGGAAGACATCAGTCGTACTCTTCAAAGGTGTCCATTTGCCATTGGGAATGGGTCCACGCCATCATGGGACAAGTTCACTCCCTCCCTACCTTTTCAATGAGGGCCCTGTGGAGTATAGTCTCAGTGCTGTGGCTTGAGCCGATTGTGACCTCACTGTTCTCTTTCCCTCCCCACCCCAATCTCAGATCCAGAATCCATCCTGGATTGGCAACAACGGTGCCACCTCCCCCGTGCCTGCCTGCGTAGTGCCCTGTGACTCAGTGCCGTCCTGCATGTCTCCTCACGCTCATCCCCACACCACCGGAGGAGTCTCAGAATTCCTGAGCGTTTCAGGTCCTGGCAGCCATGTGGGGCAGACACACATGGGAAGCCTCTTTGGCAGCACAGGCATCAGCCCTGGCATCAATGGGTATGAGCTGAACGGGGAGCCTGACCGCAAGTCCTCCAGCATCGCAGCTCTGCGGATGAAGGCCAAGGAGCACAGTGCGGCCATATCGTGGGCAACATGACAGGGCTGCAGCCGTTGGCCTCCAGACACTTGACAGAGCAAACAGGGACAACTGAACCCATCCATCCACTCTTGGACTTGAGGCAGCCAGTGCCCTCCGCAGACATCTGAATGCAGCACTTTTAGCTACCCTGGGTGTAACCGCATTGCATATATTATCATAGTTGGAGTGTTTTAATCACCGCAGGTCTTTTTTGTCCCCTAGATCAGGCATGTAGAAGGAAAGTTGGTCCTTATACCACATGAGTAAAAAAAAAAAAGAGTCTTCTGTTCACATGGCAATTCTCCCTTATATTACTGTTCTCTAAATTGCCAATGAATAGGGAACCTTGTCCTGTCTGCGTTTTCTGACATCAAGTGTGCTTAGAGATCAGGTATGTATTGTGGAGTGACAATTTAAAAATGTTTGAAAGAGTTGGAAGGGTCGATCCCAAAGATGCTGTCTCTTCATCTCTACCCCTTCCCATGTTTTTCCATTGCTTTCTCTGCCTTAACAGAACATCTGTTAAGGAGGAGAAAGGGGAATAGCTCTGCAATAGACTTTTGACACCACTAAGAGCTGACTGTCTAGACCAGTGGCTCCCTTCCTTGGGTCCTCAAATGTCCTTGGATTTCAGCTCTCTTAAATCTTGGGTAGCAAGAAGTGGTGAAGGCCCCTGGGAGTTTTAAAATAGAATACCTGAGTACCCAACAGTGGGAACCATTGGTCTAGCAATACCCAGATTTGTCTCTCTTTGGGGGGAGGATGCAGGGGTTGGGGATAACCAGCTCTCAAGCCATAGTTCCTCTTTAACTGAGCTGGTTTTAAACCATTCTTTTCTAATCATACTCTGTTCCAGAAGCATGTGATTACTATATTCATTGTGGAGGGTGCATGTGTGTGTGGACTAGTGTAAGGCATGCCGACCTAGCACATTTGGGACACTGGCAAACCATTACTGCAAATATGCCCAGTAGCATGCTTAGCACCTGATACATACCATTGTGGCCAACAAAACTGGGTGCAAGGCGAAGCAGCTATCTTGTCATTTGTTTTTCTCACATCTTTCCCCCCTCCATTCTGCTGTAGTAAAAAGGAGTCAAAAATACAAGTCTATAGGGAGGGACCGACCATGGAGTAAAAAGAGCAGTAAAAGCCAGGGCTGCATCCCCCCCACCTCCCCGAATCAAGGTAAAGTAGATTATTAGTGTTGTTGCTTGGGAGAAGGACCTACCTCTCATCTAAGAAACTAGCCACAAATTTGAAAGATGGCACAATTTCAAGCATCAAATTTTTGGCAGTCTCATGTACTAGTTGGCATTGCTCCCTTGCAAAACCTCTTCTTGGTCTCACCTACCACACACACACACACACACACACACACACACACACACACACACACACACACACAGAGAGAGAGAGAGAGAGAGAGAGAGAGAGCAATACAGACAAAAAAAGCTCTAGTTTAGTGCCATATCACTAAAATCAGCTGTAAGAAAAGCTCCCATCAGCTAAATGCAGCCATCAGAAGTATTGGCATGAATGAAGGACTGGGAGAAGGGCCATACAAGGAGACAAACATCCTCCCTCCATATTTCTACTCTTTCCTTGTGTGTGTGTGTGTGTGTGTGTGTGTGTGTGTGTGTGTGTGTGTGTGTGTGTGTGAGAGAGAGAGAGAGAGAGAGAGAGAGAGAGAGAGAGAGAGAGAGAGCTGGCTCTAAAGAAAACCATGGTGCGTGTTTATTTCCTCCTGTGTTGTACTTCCAGGCACAGGCTTTTGACCACCAGCAGCCAGTTGTGCATCCTACAACAAAGACTTGTATGCTAAGAAACTATGTACACACTGCCCCTGCCAGCTATGCGGTTTGAGACTTGTCGGCCTGATGCTCTCTTTAAATGGTGCCTTCCTAAAGCACCAGTGAATGGAAATGGGAAGAATTCTGTCTTCCAAAAGTCAACCTAGAGATTGTTTCTTTGATCGGGGATTATGTTGCTTTCAGCTGAAAGCCTTACCCAGACACAGACCCACCTCTTGCCTTTTCCATTCATCAGGCTGATGGCAGCCTCCCAGTTTCCCATGTTTATAGGTGGATCAAAGAAGGTATGAATTGAGTCAGCTAAAGTTCTGTCCAACTCAGTTATGGGGTGGGGTGGGGGGAACTGACTTTCAGTAGTGTTAGGGTTCTGGGGTTTTTTTTTATAAGTACAGCTCTACATCCACCCAAAAGAAGGAAAACCCTTTAAAGTGTCCATCTGGTTTTTAAGAGGTGTTTACTAGATTGGTAGCTACTGGTCTCCCTTTATCTGTGAGCAGCTGCTCTGCAGGCTTTGTAATTCCCAAGCATTTTGCCTGGGCTACGAATGGCCTCAGTCATTCCTGGGGCATAAGCACACACCTGCCCCCTGGATCGCATGTGGCTATGGAATCACAAACATGCACACACCGGGTCCGCCCTGGAATGGGAAGGGCTGCAGCTGGATATTCTCACAGACAGCAAGGCCTCCTGGCCTTCACTGGAGGTGAGTCTACAGGAGGGGAAGGGATTGGAGAATCTGCATGGCAGAACTTGTAAAAAAAAGAAAGCAAAAAAAGTGGGGGAAAGAGTAAGCATCCTTTTTCTGAAGCCAAGTTTGAAGAAACAGGGCAGGGAAAGGCAGACCTTCCCCCATTTTTCTTGTCATTATTCATATTGGGTGTTTTTATCCCCTGTATATTTCTATATATGTGTTTCTGAATTTCTAGGATCCAGTTTTGCTGTGTCCTTTTAAAAACCTTCCCAATTTGTTCCCATTGTGTGTGTATGTTTTTTTTTGGGGGGGGGGAATTGTTTGCTTCTGTTGAGCAACGATGCCATGGGCACTACCCAATCCATGCCTTTGCCAGCTACGTAACCCTGTTTTTAACAACACTCCTTGCCACAACAGACACACGGACTGCCAAAACAAACTTAAAAGGGTTCCCTCCCCCTCCCCTCTTGCATAAATATTAAGCACCTTGAAATCTTTCTGTAAGAGTGCTAAGCTCTTCTGTGAACCCTGCTTCAGCGTTGGGTTGCTCAGGCTCTATCGACTGAACACTGGGAGGATGCAACACCCCAGCAATAAAAGTGCAACCTTCAGAAGGGATATCTGAAGTTCCTCACAGTGTATGTGTAACGGCTTTGCAGTGTTTGTGCTGTATACACCAAATTGTTGGGGTCAATTGTTTTTACTGGCTCGCCCTCCTCCTCTTAAGCTATGAAATCCGGGTCTAAGGCTGCTTTAACACGACCCCTAAAATCCGAGGCAAAGGGCTCCCAGATGCGGAGCTTAAAATTGTTTTCCTACCAGCTCCGGACTTTAAAAAAAATTAGTACAACCACCCCCACCTAAGCGCACCCCAGCGCGTTTTAGAAGTACCTGGTCTCCAGAGGTAAAAAAATTTCTATGTTGATTATAAAGCTGTGGATGCCGAGCTCTCCTCGCCTTCTGTTTGTTTTTTTGTCCCCGCCACCCCTTTAACAGCCTGGAACCCTTATGGGGCTGCTCCAACCAGCAGACAGAGCTGAGTGGAGGTGAGCCTGCATTCTTTTCTCCCTTTTTTTCTCCCCTCACACAGACAGGAGTAATGGAACGCGGAAGGGTGGGAACACAGGAAGCAGAACAAACCCCCACGATCTCTGGTCCGAATTTAAGTTGCCAGCGGATCTTAGGGGTCGTGTAAAAGCGCCTAGTGTTACTTCTCAGGCAGTGATATGGCTAGCTCCTTTGAATGGCGGTGGTGGAGCCCTCAAGTCAAGACAAAAGGGTGTCTTTCAAAGTTACGGCTAGAATTATCATGCAAGAAATAACACGTGTGTTCTTGTATGTACCTAAATAATATTATCCGAGCCTAATCATGTTTTTTGTGTGCTTAAGTGTGCATATCTAGCAGAATACATTTTGTGTGTGTGTGTACTGACTGTGTGAAGATGTTTATTGTATAAATGGCTACCTTTACCATCTCTTGAAGGGTGGATGCAGGTCCATGCAGTCTGTCCAGCATCCTTTCAGTTTTCAAAAGACATTGATTTTGAGTTTCATTTATTTCTTAGCATTGAGTCAGGAGCCCCCAAAGCTTTCATGCAGTTGTACCTTGTATTTTTAGATGTGCATTGCTGTATGACTAACACAGACCTATATTTTTGTTTCATAATAGCTAAAAGGCCAGCCCTAGCTGTGCAGGTGGGCATCATTGCACATGTGTCTGCATGCTGTGGCATACAGATGGAAATCCATCTGCATTAATGCTTATACCAGAATTGTGCAGAAATGCATTTGCAGTGTGCTTCATGCAAGACTAAGTTATGTTGATGTCTGCCACATGTTGAAATCAACACAAACATGGCTTTGGATTAAAAAGGGTCAGTGCATCTCTAGAATTTATGTATAATTCAGAAGATATTACCAAATGACTGACACAGTGCTCTCGGCCATGTGTCGAACCATTAAGTGAAAAATACCACATGGACTGAATGGCTTGAATATGTAGATTCAACCCACGGCTAGAATAGGACTCAGCCCTTTTGTGGGTTCCCCCGCCCACCTCACCTCTGAACACTGTTGCCCTTGCCTCACATAAAAATGCAGCAGGGCCTGGCAGCTCCTCCTTTGTGAGCTGGGGGAGTAGTGTGTGATGTTTAAAATGATTTTTAGCCACTGATTCAAGTGCTTAGGTTAGTGGCTAAAAGTCATTTTAAACATCACGCGCCGCTCCTCTGTGATGCAGAGGGGGGTCATGAGAAGTGGCACACAATGTTTAAAATGACTTTTAGCCACCGACCCAAGCACTTGCTTCAGTTACTAAAAGTATTAACCCGAATATAAGTCAAGGAACCCCCTTTTCAGCCCAAAAATAGGGCTGAAAAACTAGGCTTATATTCGAGTATATACAGTAATTGGTTGGCATGGGGCAGGGGAGAGAAAATGAGATGGATCAGCATGCTTAAACATTATTGTGAGAGGTTGGATAAATTCAATTTAGGGCTACCATTTTAGGATACCCAGGTATCAGACATAGTAGCTGGTTCTCTTCTGACTTGAAATACAGAAAAATAACTCACAAACTGTTTGAATGCATCCACAGTGAGAGAACTCCATTAATGGCAGCTTAGCACAATAGCTGATGCTTTGTTAAATACCAACTTAGGCTGCCAGAGCAATACAGTCCAAGCTGTGTGCACATTTTCCCCCACAGTATTTGTATATCCTTTGCTGTGGGGTGGCCAGGCGTAGGGGGAGCCATGGCGGTTCCTTGTCTCAAAGTACACCAATATTTCACAGTATGTTGTAAAACACTCGGAAAACAAACAACAGGGGGAAAAGGTAGTTTCCTGGAAATGGTTTGAGAAAACAATCAGGCAGACAGAGCCGCTGAGAAGTCTGTTTATTTTGCTGGTTTGACTGACATAGCAAAAAAAAGCAAACACTTGGAATTAAAAAATTGAGCCCAAACGGGAACTGGGACTGAGGCTGAACAGATGAAAGCTTTTTGACCGCTTTCAACTTCATGGATGTTATCGCGGGGAAGACAACATCTGACCCTTTCCCCTACCCCAACCCTTGACAGCGAATTTTGGGTAATGTATTACCCAGCCCTTCTTCCATGTACACGCCGAACAGTGCTAGGACTTTTATACTACTGATATGAAGGACAGTTTTCAATGTATAATAATATATCCGTTTTTGAGTGTGCAGTGACTGAAAGGGAGAGTGGGAGAAAGATTTCAAGAAAACAAACCTCAGTCAATATTATTGTTGTAAAATATTATAACCTTGTATAAATGCAACTTTTTTTCCCTTTAGCTTTTATGGCCTGGGGCAGAATATATTAAAAGATACAATAAAAAAAAGGTCCAAGAATAAAACCATGGATTGGGGAGAAACCCACAAATATTGCTGTGTGAGGTTGTGCCGTACAATTTTACTGCCTATACAGATATGTATTGCCAGTTCATTACATTGTGATATTAAAAACAAAACAAAAAAAAGGAGAAAAGTGCTTTGCATCTGTTTTCCCCCCTGCCGGCCCCCCCCCCCACATTGTATGTTGCTGTCATTAGAAGCAAATTATTGCACTCATAATCTTTCCAGCAAGAGTTCAGGATGGCAAAGAGGTGAAGCTTTCTTTATGCGGGGGTGGGGATGAAGCAGAGGAAAAGTTGATGAGAAAGAACTAATACACAGATCAATTTCCTGGAGCACAAGCAGAGGCAATCCAAATCAATATTATTATTGTTGTCCTTACTTGCAATAAACGGTTTATTCTCCCAACTGAAATCTGTCTGTTTTGTGCCTGAGTCTGACTCATGACAGATGAAATGTGATCGGAGGGGGGCCTCCAAAATCTCACGTTAATTGAAGTTGGCAAAAAATACTAACACTGCCCTTTTGAACTGCTGACACAGAGCAGAATGGATTAAACAAGGCTAGATTAACAACAGGTGGCAGCTCATGAGCCTGCTGCCGCTACAGATCCTTAGCGACCATGAAGGGGAATATCCTACAGGCAAAAAAAAAAAAAAAAAGGATCCAGACATTGGATTGTCAAGGCTTAAGATGCTGGGACTCACTGGTTGATGTCTTGAAGCTCTTGGGTTTCCCTGCAACATTTCGGAGGCAGGGGTTTGTGATCTCAGAAAACAACTGAGGGGTTTCTCATTGTAGTCGAATTAAGCGGTTATTTCACAGCCGTGTAAGTATTTTTTTTTTAAGTTTGCTCTATCTTTAACTGCCTTATTGTACCGTCTGGAAATGGATGCTCTCCTCAGGATTGTTTAACTTAACAGGAGATATTTGGTGATCCTAACTTTAAAAATACATCATAGAGGAGGAGGAGGAGGAAGAAGAAGAAGAAGAAGAAGAAGAAGAAGAAGAAGAAGAAGAAGAAGAAGAAGAAGAAAGAAGAAGAAGAAGAAGAAGAAGAAGAAGAAGAAATGGAAATGCATGGAAAAACAGCAGAGCAGCTAAAATCCAGTAGAATAGCTAAAGCAGACATAAGCTTTTCAAGCAAATTCAATAAACTGCTTCCCAGGGCATCTGTACAATGCTTAGATTACTGCACTGGCAAGAATTCTGGATAGGAACTTAGGAGGTCACTTTTTGCTAAGTAAAAAGACCTTTGATCTTCCTGAGCAGTGTTTGTTTCTTCAACACTGAGTATTACTTTGAGTATTACTTCTTGAGGAGAAGTATTTCCAAATCCCACGATGCTGTTCCTTCTCAGTGGAGACTGAACCTCCTCCATACAGGACCTGCACCATACCTAGCTATCGCATTGGTTCTCTCTCTATTTCATCACTGCAGCCCTGAAGATGGTGGTATTAACAGAAATAGCCTCGCTTCATCCTGGTGAGCACAATGCGACCCCACCAGGGAATGGCTGAGGTTTTTTTTTAACAGTTGAAGCTGAGCTTCAAAGGAAGCAAACATCTGGCACTTGGAGTGGACAGCCCCTACCTTTACTCAGCGTCAAATCCCCCCCCCCCCGAGAAGGCACTTTCATCACCCTCTGTCTCCACATGATCACTAGCTAAGCTTTCACTAAAACTGCCTTAAGCTTTTTCAGGGATGAAACAGGCCACTGTACAGATTCCCAGCCATTGTCCAGCCTAAGACTGTTGGCTGCCCAACTGCACTTAAGGGCTAGCTGCTGTACGCTATATACCAATGGTGCCCAAACTTTGGCCCTCCAGATGTTTTGGACCACAACTCCCACAGTCCTTTGTCATTGGCAATACAGGCTTGGAATTCTGGGAGTTGTGGTTCAAAACATCGGGAGGGCCAAAGTTTGGACACCCCTGCTATATACACTTCCATCATCCAATATTCTAGTCAAGTTGTGGAAAGGTCAGGACTTTGGGATGGTTTGATATAATACATATTCACTCATACTGCCCTCCAATGAAATAAAGCCCTTCGTATCTGGCAGGTGAATCTGATGAAGGTGGGTAAAATGAAGAGCACGCCTTAATCAATATATTATTCATGCCCACCATAGGTGACCATGTTGAAAGACTCAGCACTGGTGGCTGGGCCCACCTCAGGCATATCCAAACTTCGGCCCTCCTGATGTTTTGGACCACAACTCCCAGAATTCCAAGCCTGTATTGCCAATGACAAATGACTGTGGGGGTTGTGGTCCAAAACATCTGGAGGGCTGAAGTTTGGACATGCCTCCGTGCATGCTAGCCATTCTTCTCCCAATCACACCATCAAGCCCAACCAGTTACACCAGAGGCCCAAACCTCTACACACAATCTGTGCCTGGGGCAATATTCCATGGAAACAAGCCTCCTGATCCAAAAAGGTTTTCTGTGTGGTTGGTGAGCCCTGAGCACCCCCACACACACACACACACTTTTTTTTGTTTGGGGTTTGTTTGTTTGTTTGTTTTTTGTTTGTTTGTTTGTTTTTTCCCCTGGGGTCCTCCGAGGACAGTATAGAACCCGCCCAAATGCCCAAGTCCAAAGGAAACTAAAGCCGAAGTCTACTTCCAGGTTTTAAAAAATTACTACTGTTAACATTAGAACAGGCAATGGGCCCTAAAAGCTATTTTAAAAAGGAAATTCCAAGTCCTGGAAAGACAAAAATCTGGGGATTTTACTTTTGTTGTGGAAGTGGAGGTGCTGAAAAACATCAGGGTCGTTAAAAACAGCCTCAGGTGGCATGTGGGATCCCTTTCTGTATAACATTCCATCTGAGATGTGCTAGACCAACATGGCTATGGTGGGTGGGAGGAATTTCCCACATCCACACCCGCGCGCGCGCGCACACACACACACACACACACACACACACACACACACACACAAGTATTGATGGACTATGTAGGGAGGTCAGTCATCTGAACTCTACGACTACTGAGGAACATGGGGGGGGGGGACAAAGAGAATTACAATTTAAAAAGCAATCCCCAGGGGTCTTTGGGGTGTATTCTTTTACTTCCTTCAGCAGCTGGCCAAGCTGAGACGCCAACAGTCCACACACAGAGATGTTTAATTTTTCTACGCAGAAGCCTGAGAGTTATTTAATGCCCTGAGCCCATTAAGGTGTGAAATTTCATAATGGAAGAACAATGTTTTATATGCATGCTCTTTCTTTCTCTTTTGGTGGCAGTGGTGTTTTGTTATTGGGTTTTTTTTTAAAGTCTTCCCTTTTTCAAGGATGAGTGACCTAAGCTTTCTTTTAATAACAGAGACAAATCATAGCTGCTACACATATGAGAATGTGGCACAGGCATCTTTTTATGGCCATGTGGAGACCATGTGTCAAGGTGTTGCATTTAATCCAAGACAAATAACAGTTTGTTGGTCGTATCCTCCACTTTCCATTTAAAGCTGGGCCTATATTTTTAGATTGAAAGTTAGTGATGAGGCAGACATATGATGCATTTTTGTACATTTCTATTATTCAGCTGAGTGCCTTTCTCAACAAAGTGCATCAACATACAAGATTTAGCATAAAGGAAATAGCCAGGAATGTACATAATAAAAGAGGTTACCTACAGGTAACTCTGCTTCTTCGAGTGGTCCTCTGTGAATGCACGTCAATGGGTTTTGCGTGCATGCACAGAGGTTCTCAGAAGATTCTAGAACTTGATCAAATGCCCACTAAGATGGCTCCCTCAGTATAGATAGCATGGTTGCATGGAGGAGCCCTCAGTTCCTAGTGGAAAGTCCACTGGTGTCAGAAATAAAAGGTGACATATGTGACTGACAGAAGGGAAGAAGGACAGGAAGTGTGAATTCACAGAGGACCTCTTGAAGAACCAGAGTTACAACTAGGTAACCTCTTTTTCTTCTTTGTGGCCTCTGTGAATGCACACAAATGGGTGATTAGCAAGCTGATTTACTCAAAATAATATAGAAGAAAATACAGCTCTGCCAAAGGCCACATCACTCTTGGCTTTTATATCTAGCCTATAGTGATAGGCAAAGGGCCACATTGCATCTTTGAAAATGTCACGTAAATTGATGCCTTTAATGAAGGTAGCTGAGATGGCCACTGCTCTGTTGAATGAGGCTTGAGAGAGTCTGGAATAGGTTGATGGACTAATTGATGGGGCAAGGAGATGGCAGAGACCATCCACTTTGATATCATTTGAGATGATACTGGCAAGCTGAAGAAACAGTGGTGGAATACCCAAAAGGAAAAAGGGCACTGCCGGGTCCAAGAGAACTCCGATGTGGCTTATAGAAGTTGTTTGGAAAGTGATCAAAAGCAAGAAAAGCTCATTTAGAAGATGGAAGGCTTGTCCAAATGAGGACAACAGGCAGAAACATAAATTCTGGCAGAACAAATGCAAGGCAACAATCAAGAAAGCAAAGCAAGACTTGGAGGAGCGTATAGCTAAAAACACTCAAAGAAATAACAAGGACTTCTTTAAGTATATTAGAAGTAAAAACCTAACAAGGATGGCCATTGGACGATTAGATGATAATGGAAGGCAAGGGATTATTAAAGAGGAAACAGGCATTGCAGAAAGACTCAATGATTTTTTGCTTCAGTTTTCACTGAAGACAGAGACCACATGCCCAAAACAGAGCCTGTCTTCATAGGGAGGGAAACCGAAGAATTAAGTCATGTAGAAATAACCAGAGAGGAGGTTCTTGCATGTCTTGTTAAACTAAATGCTAACAAATCACAGGACCAGATGGCATCCATCCACAAGTTCTCAAGGAACTTAAAGATGAAATCACTGATGTCCTAGCCACAATATATAATCTTTCCCTCAAATCAGGTGTTGTGCCTGATGATTGGACAGTAGTGAATGTAACACCAATCTTCAAAAAAGGATCCAGAGGTGTTCCAGGAAATTACCGACTGGTCAGTTTGACATGTGTCCCAGGTGAAGTGATGAAAACCGTCCTAAAAGATAAAATTAATAGGCACATAGAAGAGAAGGCACTGTTGAAGGAGAACCAACATGGCTTCTGCAAGGGCAAATCATGCCTCACTAATATGTTGGAATTCTTTGAGAGTGTCAATAGGCATGTGGATAATGAAGATCCAGTTGACATTGCTTATCTGCACTTTCAGAAGGCTTTTGACAAGGTCCCGCATCAAAGGCTCTTGAATAAACTTGCTAGTCATGGAATAAAGGGACAGGTCTTGTCCTGGATCAGCAACTGGCTAAGGGACAGGAAACCGAGGGTAGCACTAAATGGACACTTCTCCAAGTGGAGGGAGGTAACGAATCAAGTCCCCTAAGGTTCAGTACTGGGACCCCTGCTTTTCAGCCTCTTCATAAATGATCTAGAAGTAGGAGTAAATAGAAAGGTAGCCAAATTTGCTGACAACACTAAATTATACAGGGAAGTAAAAACAGAGATTGTGAGGAGTTCCAGAGGGATCTCTTGACACTGGGGGATTGGCCATACCAGTGGCAAATGAGCTTTAACATTAGTAACCACAGAATCATGCAGATTGGGGCAAAGAACCCCAATAACATTTATAAAGTGATGGGGTCTGAGCTTTCTGTACGAAAACCAGGAAAGGGACCTTGGTATCCTGGTGAACAGCTCAATGAAGGTGTCAACCCAGTGTGCTGCAGCAGTGAAAAAAGCAAACTCAATGCTACGGATCATTAGGAAGAGCATAGAAAATAATTCATCAGGTGTCATTTTCCTCTTTATAAATCTATGGTGAAGCCCCATACAGAGTATTGTGTACACCATACCTCCAGAAGGCTATTATGGTAATCGAAAAAGTACAGTGTAGGGCAACCAGAATGATTAGGGGACTGGAACACCTTCCTTACCATTTGAGGCTGCAACAGCTGGGCCTTTTCACTCTTGAACCACAGCGCCTAAGAGGTGATCTGATTGAAGTTTATAAAATCATACGCAGTATAAACAAAGTAGATAAGGAAAAACTGTTTTCCCTATCGCACAACACTAGAACTAGGGGGCACTCCATGAAACTTTTGGGGGCTAGATCTCAAACAGATAAGAGAAAGTGCTTTTTCACTCAGAGGACCACTGGTCTGTGGAACTCCCTGCCAGGAGAAGTGATGACAGCTGTCAGCCTTGACAGCTTTAAGAAAGGTTTGGACAAGTTCATAGAGAACAAGGGTATCAATGGCTTTCATTATGAATCCCTAAGGACAAGCTCTGGGTTGGAGGGATAGACAGGATATATCTCAATACCATTTGCAGAGAATCTTAAGCAGTTGAAGACATCTGCTTGGGCATACCCTGAAGCAAATGGTGAGCCACCATGTGAGACAGAATGCTGGACTGGATGGGCTGTGGCCTGTTCCAGCAAGGCTGTTCTTATGTTCTTATGTTCTTATGGAAGTTGACAAAGAGGTGAGGTGACTTCCATGTGGAGGATGTGCTGGACAGGTAGAAGATGAAGGAGTCCTTAACATTGAGGAAGTGAAGCAATCTTTCGGTTGGTGTGGATGGAGCCAGAAAAAAGGTAGGTGAAATTTTAGGTTGAGAGACGGTGTGGGAATGGAGTCCTGAGGTGGGGTGCTCATGGTCTCAGGTGACCAAAGCGACCATCCCCCCCCAAAATGAAGCCACTGCAAACATTGTTTTAAAGGTGGTTTGGTAAGGTTCTTGACGGTTTTACACAACTGGACATGATGGGATTTGCCAGAGCAAAAAAAGGCAGAGAGAATGCCCATTGGTGAGTGGGATTCTGAGGGGGCAGGGAACACACTTTTTGAAGGGTTCTGAAAGGGACATAAGATGGCTGGAAAGGATTTCAGCAACTAACAAAGTATTTTTCTTTTACTCACAACTGGAATAGAGATGAGGGAAGGGTCGTGGTGGACAACTTCCAGATGACGATGAAAGCAGAAACCTCAGCAGCAGCAAAAAGGAACTGAGGGCTCCTCCCTGTGACAATGCTATCTATAATGAAGAGGCCATCCTAGTGGACACATGATAAAGCTCTAGAATCCTCTGAAATCCTATGCACATGCACGCGAAACCCATTGGTGTGCATTCACAGAGGCCATGAAGAAGAAGGGCTTTATAAGTTACTGACAAGCGCTTTTATTCATAATGCCATCAAATTCTGACTTTTGTGGACCCTTTTCAGGGTTGGCCAAGCAAAGATTACTCAGAGGTCATTTAGCATTCCCTTCTTCTGGGGGGTGCCCTAGGACTGTGCAGCTGGCTCCAAGTCGCACAGGATGAATCTGCTTGCAGGAGGGACAATGAGGATTTGAACTCCCAACTTCGGGCTGCACAGCCAGATACCTAAAGCACGGAGCTATCCAGCCAGCATTGTCATTCATAGCTAGATATGCAGATACAAATAAAAGCAAATGTGCACACATTGTAATAGCTAACTGTGTGGAGTGGTGTTAATTGGAGTTGTTTTCTATCTAACAATTAAAATATGACATCCTTTCAAATATTTAAACATAGGTATCATATCCCCCCTCAGCCTTCTTTTTGAAAGGCTAAACATTCCCAGTTCCCTAAGCCGTTCCTCATATGACATTTCTTCCAGACCTTCAACCATCCTGGTCACCCTCCTCTGTATCCGCTCAAGGTTGTCGACATCCTTTTTAAACTGAGGCGCACAGAACTGGACACAGTACTCCAGGTGGGGTCTGACCAGAGCAGAATAGAGTGGTACTATTACCTCCCTTGATCTAGACGCTATGGTTCGGTTGATGCAACCAAGAATCGCATTGACTTTCCTGGGTTAGGTAATGAAAGAGTTAAGCATTTCCCTCCTTCTCCAACTGACAATCAAGGCAAGGGAGGATAAAGTCAAGGACATTTGGAGAGGAATTATTGGAACCAACTACGGAAAATGAAGTTAGCAAACTGGGGGCCTCTTTCTTTATTCAGTATCCCTTTCTCTGAAATCCTGCCGGAATTTTCTGCTGGGAATACCTATCAGGGCTGGGCTGTGTTTCCTCCAGTGGATTACACTTCAACCACTGCCATCACTGCTCCATTTCAACTAATTGTTTCAGATGTTGCCATTCCTTATCCCCTTAATGAGAAACACAACTCTCCTTCACAGCCACCGCCACAAGAACCTGGCAGCCTGGGGAATCCTGAAGATCAGCAGATGCAGGACTGTAAAACAGCGGTTTGTTCTGAACTGAAATTACACAGAAAGGGCAAGTGATTCCAAACAGCTTCAAAACCTGAGGTAGGCTGAGAGCAAACCACACTCACAACAGTAATAAATACTGACAGGCTGATAGTTTGGTACTGGGTTACCTAGCGCTTCAGGCAAACACTCTTCTAATGGCCATTACATCTTGATTTTAACGTTTCCTAGTGTTCACTAGGTCTTGGTCTGTCAAGACCATCTTCAAGAAGAATGTGACTATCCTATCTTCTGTCTAAGTGTTACTCAAAACTATGCTAATACATTCCACAGCTTGTATAGCAAACCATAAATCAACTTAAGGAAAAAGTTAACAGGAAACCCACATATGCCTACTCCCACTCTCGAAGTTCTATAGGGGCAGTAGACATATTTGCAGCTGCCTAGATGCCCTAAGCACATCCGATCTCACCTGATTTCGGAAGCTAAGCAGGGTCGGCCCTGGTTAGTACTTGGATGGGAGACCTCCAAGGAATACCAGGTGCTGTAGGCGCCTGGAGTAGGAACCTGCAAACCACTCCAATATTCCTGCCAAGAAAACTCCATGGATATGGAATCACGAAGAGTCGGTCACGACTGTAACGACACAACACACAGACATATTTGCAATATTACTGTGAGATACTCTGTTTTTTCACAAAGTTATGGTTTGTGGGGTTTTGCATCTATGCATTGCTCAACAACAATTTGTGGTTTTCTGCATCCATTCATTGCTTAATTTAACCCTGCACAGTTTCTAACCAGAAAACATTTGCATGAATGAAGAGATAAGCCTTCTATTCACTACATGCTGTGTTGAAAATAGGAATTATATCAACCCTGCCTTGTTTCTTTAATTACTATATTAGAAACCTGAACACATAGCTACATACTGTGCAATAAGCGTAAGGTGTCACTTGGCCCTCAACTTTGTGTTGTGTTAAAGAAATTTAGTGATGTGGTGCTGTCCATGGTTAAATGTTACCACTGTGGATAATTTTTCTTCATAAATATTTTCTTAAGGCACTAATCTGTCTACCACTTCTCATAATTTAATAGAATGTGAGCTGTTATTGTTCAGAAATGTGCAACTTTCCTCAGTTGCTTGTGAGCACTATTTAACTCGTCCCTCCTAACCTACTTTCCCACTATATTAGCTTCCATTTTCTTTTTAATAATTAAAAATATTCAGCGACTGATATTGACATATCAGAATTGATACAGAGAAGGAGGATGCACGGAGTTGATACAGAGCTAGGGAAGGAAAGGGACAGCTGGAAACCACTCTACAATTATTATGAAAAAGGAATGTGTAAATAAATAACTCCAACAATATTAATTTAATAGCTATTAGTACTGATTTATGTATTTATGTATGTATGTATTTATTTATAATATTTTCACCCCACCTTTCTCCTTGGAAAAGGACCCAAGGTGACTTACAATAATGAGGGACAATATACAGGCCAGAACATTTAAGACATAATTTAAGTTACGAACAGGGAATTACAAGAGGCATCTTACAACATGAAAAGGTAACATTAAAGCTACAAAGAAAAAAAATCTATTATGAGGGATGGAGACTAACATGGAAAACAGTGTTCTTATAAAATCAGTCAATGCAATCATGCATGGTAATCCATATAAAAATCACATTGTAGATTGCCTGAAAAGGAAGATCTTTGCCTGCTTCCATAAGGACAGCAGGGATGGGGCAGTCCTGGCCTCCAGTGGGAGGGAGTTCCATAGTCTGGGAGCAGCAACAGAGAAGGCTCCTTCATGTGTTCTTTTGAGGTGCACCTGTGAAGGTGGTAGGATGGAAAGAAAGGCCTCTCCTGATGACCTTTGCACCTGAGCCGCTTCGTACTGCGAGATGCGATCTTTGAGGTAGCATGGACCCAGGCCATTTTGTGCTTTGTAGGTTAAGATCAGCACTTTGAATTGTGCCCAAGAGCTGATTGGCAGCCAGTGGAGCTGCCTTCATAGGGGTGTAATGTGATCACCGTAAACCACCACAGTCAGCAATTCGGCCACTGTGCTTTGGACCCGTTGAATTTTCCTGAGACTTTCCATTGGTAGCCCCACATACAGTGCATTACAGTATAGCTGGGACATCACTGGGGCATGTGTCAGTGGTCAGAGCAGGATTCTCAAGCAACAGGCATAACTGGCAAACTAGATTTAATTGTGCAACTGGAGTCCTGGCCACAGCTGTGACCTGGGCATTTAGGCTCAAAGATAAGCCCAGGAACACCACCAAGGTACGGACCTCTTTTTCCAATTGGGGAAATATAGAGGGAAACATTGTAAACATGCTACTTGAGCTCTCCTGTTTATATCCTTAGAATTCTCACCCACCCACCCTGTGTAGGGAATCCTTGTGATATGAAAATAAAAAATCAATTTAAAAAATTTAAAGGAGCATAAGTGTAATATTTGAAAGAGCAAGCATTTATCTCCTTACGAAACAAGCATTTCTGTGGTTTCTGTTTCCTCAGTGAACAGGCCCAGTTTTTCTTGGCTTCTGACAAGGTTAGATTTTTCTGCCAAATTCAGGTAAGCTATGTATCCAGGTTCAGACTCATTCTGACCCAAACATTTCAGTAACTGTACATATTGTTTGCATGATTTAAACCAGATTAAATTCTAATGTTCTTTCTTGAATTTTCTGCTCTTCGAATAATCATGAATAATTATATTTCCTTGTGAAGGTGGATGGATGGATGGATGGGAGGGGGGGGGGATCACAGATGGATTTTCCATGTGTGGAAGGCCAGAGCTCCATATCTGGTGAGAGTACAGGACAGCATTAAGACCATGAATTGTGAATCCCAGGCTCCAGCCTCATCTCAACCTTTGAACTTATGTGGCAAGTCATCATCTCTCAAGCCTTGGCTCCCATCCTGCAATATAATGAGTACTGGCAGGTAAAAGAATTGCTGAGTAAGTCTGTGAGGTACCATGAGCTCTCCAAGAAAAAGTATTATTTAGACATTATTATAATTTAGTAGTAGTATTTTTAGAGTGCTGTTGTATCAGCATTTTATTACAGCGGCATTTACCTGAACACCACTGCAATACTGATAACTGAGACCAAACTATGAGACCACTGTACCAGCCTCATGGCACAGTGGTTGAACTGCTGCACTGTAGCCAAGACTGTGCTCATGACCCGCGGTTCAATCCTAGGAAGCCAGCTCAAGGTTGACTCCGTCTTCTAGCCTTCTAAGGTTGGTAAAATGAGTACCCCCAGATTGTGAGTGTTGGTAGGGGGAATGTGTATCCTGCATCACTAAACTGTAAACCCTCCAGTGGATTGCTTTAAGCACTACATAACAGTACATAAACAGCACACTTTACTTTCTGCTTTTTTATTCCACTTATTACTTGCAAAGAGCAAGTCGAAGGACATATGCTATAGTTTAGGCCTCATCACTGAATTTGCCATTCTGACTAGCAAATTCAATTTCTATGCTGCCACTTATGAGACATGCTATCTATTAAAAACTGTACAGTATGTATAATCTGAATTGTTATCATCCACTCTCTCTAACCAAGGACTTTAAAAGTAACTTCCTGGTAAAGCACATATTTTACCATGTCTGAACTTCTGGGACTTGATATGAAGAAGAGTGATTTACACTCGAAAGCTTGCAATGTTCTTTCTTTTTAATTTTTATTAGTGCCCTATAAAAGTATTGCTTGTAACCTATTTTTGCGATTGTGTTTTATGATGGCGACACGGCTCAAAACCCATTTTTCTATCATTTCATGATTCAGTCACTTCAGTCTAGCGCATAATGCTGATTTCACTGATGATAATTCATTCCTTCAATATTGCACTTGGGTTCTAGGACAAACACTACTAGTAGTTTCCCTATTAAGAGATCATCTTTGAAGCATAAAAAATAACAGTGTCATATAACATAGCATACTGGCACAAATTAATTATTTTACAAATGTTTTATTTTTAAAAAGAAAAATGTACTCATAAACATACACATTGGTAAATGAGGTTCCTAGACAACTTCTATATTACACAATGGTAAAAAAACAACACTGTGAAATTGTAGCATTAAAAAGTAGCTACAAAATGTTTTGGGGCAATTGATAGGATTCATTTTATCATTTGAAAGCATTCACTTTAAAATAGAGCATTTGTGGGAGGTTCATATCCGCAAAGAAAAAAAGAAGTTGTAATGGTTCTGGAAGATTGGTGGGTACAAATGGATTATTTCAGTCCACTTCTAATTGTTTTCACATTATACTGCACCGAATGTGGGTTTGAGGAATTGTAGTCAAAATTCCCTGATGAGAGTGCAAATATGTTTTATTGCATCCATCTCTTATGCACTTGTCTGCTGTGCATTCAAAGTATCATATCTGCATTCTTTTACAATATTGCACATAAAATAGTGGCAAATCACCAGATTCCATTTACCTACTAGAATTCCACTCACTGCAAATTTGATAGACCTTCCATAAGTTCAGGAATTAGTGCTGCAGAAACAATTATGCACCCAACCATGCATATTTTGCCTTTAGGAAAGACATCAATGTGGTAAAGTCTAAACGAATGACTGACCTGGACTAATAAATCTTCTGGAACACATACAAGAGAGATATGTTCAAGGAACATTTCTTCTGGACACCAAATACCTTTAAACTATGTAGGCTATCACCAACAGCCATGCTGATTCCCTCCTAGTTCAAATACTGTATTTATGGGGCAAGCATGATGCAAACACAAAAGTGAACTATGGGAAAATTGTATCAAGTGATATAATCGTGCACCACTGCTCGTGTGTTGCTTTTCCGACAACCTAGTTAGCACAAAAAGAAAGTGCAGAGAGCAGCTGCTCCGGTTAAGACTGGAAAACAGAAAGCAAAATGAACAAGGAAGAGCTCCGAAAGAAAAAGGTAAAACAAAACCTTGGCAATTAGCTACAGCATGTTATGCAAAGTAAGAAGTATCACATGTTCAAGGCCGTAGAACACTTTTATATAAGACAAGACTTTTTAAAGGAAATGTGGACAAGGTACATGATTAATGGAAAAATCACTTGGGCCCAATGCTGTACATTGAATAACCTTTGGGTTTAAAACAAAAACCAAAACTTGGCAGAGTCTCTGAAAGAAGTGCTAATTTCAGATAATTAACCTAATTGAAATAAGATATTGCTGGTACATAGGGGAAAACACCTTCCACCTCTTCATGTGGGTCATCTTATTAAGGAAGAAAATAGACCGAGTTTTGTTAACTTGAATTCTGGACTACAAATTGCAGAAACTTGCAGCTGAAAATGCCCACTGGTCGTACTGGGTAAATAAATACCCTTTCCTAAAGCTGAAGAGCTTTATTTACCACTTAAATGGCAGAAAAATAATTCTATATAAGAAATACCTATTACTTCTCCTGTTGGTATGTCCTGGCCCAAGAAAGAAAAGCAAACAAAATAAAGCTGTGCATTTTATTCCACCACCGTACATCAGAATCTTGCATGTTCATTCTTCTCATCATCTCATGCTATTGGTGAATTTAATGCTTTCATGTGTACAGTTTTCAATTTATAGAAAAACATTTTCTAGAGTGGCCAATGAGGCAGTGAATTCTGAAATCCAAAAGTATTAACCTTCCTAGCTGATGGTCTTCAAAGTTTTCTCCTAATTCTGGAACCATTTACTTCAGAGCTTTTAAATACCTTGTGGCACTGAACTATAAACATGAACCCTGATGAGCTTCTAGAAGATATGGGTGTAGTCGTTTGGTTTCCATTAGCACCAATGTACTGTACACATACACAAGGCAACGATGAAGTCGAAGTCATTCCAGAAATGTTTTTGAATCTAAACACAATGTACTATTTTCTAAACAGAGGTTCAAAGTACAAAGTGTGCTTTTCAAATGCTTGGCAAGGAGTTTTCTAACACTGCGAAACAGAAGGTATTATTTGGAAATCGGCTTCCCAAGTTCTTCTTTTCCGTGCTCTATTTTTGCTGTTTCAGTAGCACTGAGAGTGATGTCTGCTTGCCCTCTGACTCTTGTCTCTCCTCTTGGTCCTCAGTCTGTGGATCTGCTTCTTTTGTCATTTGGTTCTCATGTTGAGATGAGCCCTCTCGGTCCCCAAATACAGGCAGCAAGGATAAAGTTGGACGGTGATCGGTTGACAAGACCAAGGTCAGTCACTCTTAAGAGGCTGACACACAGACTAGTGACGGAGACAGCAAGAGATGAAAATCATGCTTAAGTGCTTACGTTCTGACCACATACATCTGAATTTAAAAAAAATCCATCATAGTAAAAGCAAAATGATCACAAGATTTAAATATTCTTTGCATATACACAAAATGTGTATTGGTCTGTAGGTGTTCAGCTATGAAATCTTTTCTTGCAAAGAATATGAGGTATAACAGGATGTGTATCACAAATAATCTGCTGATTAGGGTGGATAATGGATATACTTTTCATTATTATCACAGAGAGATTCCTGTGAATTACATGCCAACCTTTCTTATAATTTTACTGAGCAAACATACCTGTGTTGCAGCCAGTGCTAATTGAGAACCTCAAAGGAGGCCAATAAACTAGCTTTCACAGATTGGACAGGGAAGCTCATGGCAGCATAGGATGCAGTTCACAAGGGGGCTACCAACGTGTCTCACAAGAAAGTCAAATGAAAATAAGCATAAAATTTTAGGTCACAACTCTTCCGTGCTCTGCGTGTTGTATCTCTTTGCCTGCATGTCATCACTACAGAACAAGTATGTGCCTGGAATTTCAGGGGAACCACGTACGGACTGAAAACTGTGCAGACACTGTCGTTTCACTCTGCATACAGAGTCTTGTGCCCTATAGAAGCAGCAGCTTGATCTACAACAAGAGCAGAGCATTAATCTCTGAAACATTGCCTTGTAACATACTCAGCGGTATTTCTCCAGAGCTGGATGCTTTCCTTAGCATCAATCCCTATATTCAAAGTCCAGTTTGCTTTCTGACTGTTCTTTACAAGCTTCCAATGTTGGGAAAGCTCTTCAGTTTTTCAGGGAAGTCATCTTTGTATAAGACTGGATCTGCCCGGTGTTCCACAACTTTCAGCGGCATAGTCCCAAAGACGGAAGCAAACTTGTTAATGCATTCAGATCTAGGGAAAGAAAAAGTTGCATTGCTCAGTAACAGAACTGTTTGCCTGCATAGTTAGCTGTTATCTAGTGCATAATAACCTGAACTCCTCTCAAAACGCTTAATCCACAACAACTCCTGGCATATGTGATTCCAGATGAGCAGTCATTAAAACAAATATTAAAGGATCTGTGGCATCTTAAAATCTTAAGGCTTAAGTGTTTGTGAGCTAGAACCTACTTAGTGAGATATAGGAAACAGGAGGTGGAGCTTCATGCTATGCAGGATTTAGCAAAGATGTAAAGCTCTTTGATTGATGGATTTAATCACACCAAAGGAAAATAAGTTGCTGTCAAATGGCCTATGCATCCAGAGGTCAATGCTTCCCTCCTCCTCTCCCCATCAGAATTCCAGGCATTCTTAAAGCAGTGTACATGCTGTAAACGAAAATGGATTAGCTGCCAACATATCTCTTTAAAAAGCCACTGTCGGGTCAAATTTGGCTCAGCACAAGACTTTCAAAAATAAGCATGCAGGGAACCAAAAGCAGACAGAAGTAGTCCGTGAGTTTTTTATTCTGGGGGAGGGGGGGGAATATGAAGACAGGTTCCCTCCCTTCTTCATAAAACAGCCACCCATTTCCTTTATGTTATCTTCAGCACTGATTGCACTTGAAAGTTGAAAAAACCAAAAGTGTTCTTAGAAACTAAAGCCTGAAACAGAACGCTTATTTTCACTGTCCAAGCTCAGTAAAATAGTTATTTTTAAATCTACCTTTAGCACAGTGTGCTTCAAAATGTATGTGACATGGGGTCAAAACTTTCAAGTTATTTATTTATTTGGATTTCAATATGTTTGCAAAGTTCAGTAAACAAATACTAGAATGAACAAACATTTAATTTCACATCTGCAAAAAGAACAAAACAACGTACAAACACAGTCATAACATAACATTGGTGTAGCAGTTCTTCAATATCCTGTGTGAGATGAACTTAAGCGTGATCCCTCCCTTAGTTATGGCAGATATCTGCATGAGAAAAGCTACTGATATAAATGGTAATGTGTCCATCCTGTAAACCAAAAGGACATTAAAGGCAAATGCACTTCCTATCCTTAAGGCATAGCACATCTGGATTAAAGATGACATTACTACCATTACCAAAGACAGAATGTGTGCCTTCGCAGAAGTCTGCCTTCTCCTTAGAACACACCAGATGACTTTATAACTACTATTCTTATCCCAACATGGTAGAAAACTGGGACTAACAAGAGGACTAGAATTTGGCATGTGCCTGAGGATTTGAACATCCAGATAGAAGACCCAAATGAGCAACAACTAAGAGGATTTCACAAAATATAAGAACATAAGAAGAGCCATGCTGGATCACGACAAAGGCCCATCTGGTCCAGCTTTCTATATCTCACAGTGGCCCCACCAAATACGTCAGGGAACACACGAGACTAGATATCTGTCTCCTGATACCACTCCCCTGCATCTGGCCCTTGAAATACCCCGGTTTTAAGCCTGGCGATTACACATCTCCATCATGGTTTGTAACCTGTGATGGACTTTTCCTCCAGGAATCTGTCCAAACCCCTTTTGAAGGCATCCAGGCTAGATGCCATCATCACATCTTGTGCCAGGGAGTTCCACAGACTAACAACACGCTAGGTTAAAAATATTTTATTTTGTCTGAACCACTAGGTAACCATTTGAAAACGAAAACCAAGAAACATTCACAAAATTTTCATTTCCCTGAATTTAAGGAGGTCTCATTTATGCCTGAAAGGCAGAATAAATTTTTGAGAGGTTAATACTAGTTAGAGAGACGTTAGAATATAGAAGGTGCTGCTGTGTTTGGAGAGGTCATCATTTTGTTCCTCTTGGCAGGCTCACAGTGATGGTGTCTAGGACGGCTTGTTATAGAAACAGGATAAGGTTCACTTCACTTTTAAAATCTGCAAGGAATCCACCACTCCCCTTTGGAAACTATTCTATAACATAAGATGTCATAGTTAAGCAGGTACTTCCTGACAGATTTCCTTAATTTAATCCCCTTATTTCACATTATAGACTCTCATGCCACCCCCAAAATAACTTATCACCACGCTTGGTGTTTAGACTCTGAAATACTTGAAGACTTATACCTATTTAGTAACGTCTTATCCTGGCTATATATATACTTTACTTAATCTCATCTCATAAATCAAGCTTTCCTAGAGCCCATGATAGGATCCATTCCAGGGGCAATACCTAACTAACTTCACTGAAACTCACACATGGCAAAGGGAGCCTGCATTTCTCTTTGTGGGGCTGAAGGAAAGAGCACATATAACAGGACGGCTGGAACCCTACTATGGTGCATCTTGGTTACACAGTCTAGCCCATGTCTGAGACATACTTTTGCACCTTGTCAATCAGCCACAGCATGTGATGCGAAGCTTATCTGATAAAAACCAATAGGGTTTTATCCAATGCCTTTGAAATAGTTACTGGCAGATCTTTCCTTGTGCCTCAATATCCATTTTCCTTAAAATTACAGATCTTTGCAATATCAACATTTTCACATACTACATAATTTATTTTTAATAACTCGCAACCTTTCATGTATGGTACTGCCCTTCCTCTGCATTTATATTTTAAAATGCTCTTTATATTTTAATTCTTCCAGGACTGTAGAGACTTCATAGTTAAGCCATGCTACTGTTTAAACAGAATGGCCTTAGGACCAGTAAATAGTATGTCAGAAAGTACCAAAAAAAGTTTTATATACCAAATCATAAAATGTGAAAAGGAGGTAAATACAGGAGTATGAAGAAGTGTGTGGATTACATCAGAAGAGCTATTGCTTATATCTGATTTCTGGACAGAAACTTGCATACTAAAATATTAATTCAATTTACTACAAAACGCAGCCACTAGGGATGAGAATATTATCCCTCCATTTCATTCCAGATCTTTCCCTTTATTCCTGAATTCATTTCACTCCAGTAAGAGCATTTCCTTAATTTATCTGAACAAATGATTATGGGATCTATTTTCATAACATGACTTTCTATTAAAAAGTGCTTTATTTCTAATCATCTACAGAATATATGTGCAAGTACTTTTGTGTGCACAAATATCAGCATTCAAAAGGAGGAGGTCCAGTAAGCCTGGGAATGACGTTTTCAAAAAATAGGGTCCATTCATGCTTCACGTCAACTATCTTGATAGATAAGATTTGCATAGTAATATTTCGTATATGCAAACAGTGAGGCATTGGGTCTTAATATAATGCAAGCTAAAGATGACATATTGGAAATGGAAAGTGAGCAAGACGAGAGACTCACCTTTCTACCATGTGCGTCTGGTCTAGCGATAGCCCATCAATGGCTGTGCATTCTGGGCATTTGAATTTCTTCCTGGGGGTAACCTGTGCAAAGGTAGCATGATAATAACACTGTTGGTAGGGCAGACATTTATCCCTTTACTCAAAAATGTATCACAGTGCCTGTGCATATATATCTGAGATCAAAGTCAATGCTGGGGGGGGGGGGAGAGGGGAATCTATGCCATTTAAATCCATCTGGTCTCGCTGACTACAAAACTTGCAGTGGCTCAATTAAATAAAAAACAAGAGAGAGAGAGAGAGAGAGAGAGAGAGAGACGGGTTTGGAGAGGTTTTGCCTTCAGTAAGTGGAAAGTAGCGGTGATGACAACCTTCTTAATTCCTGTTTAATGACTGTTTTCTCACTGCCAAGGTCTCTGTACAAACACCATTTGTTCCTGCAGCCATAAGAGTGATGAAATATAGCTTCCCATACTTCACCGTAACCTTAATCCAACAGACACACTTTGCTCGCTTAATAGCTGACTGGCAAACCCTGCAAGGCTCTCCCAACTGCATTGAGGTGCCAAATTACAATGTAGTACCTTTGCACAGCCCAGAAGCTCTTACAGCAAACACACACCCTTTATCTTCTAAGGCTTTTCTAGGAAACACAACCACTGGTCTGGTAAATGATGACGGACAGGCAGGAAAGCAGACCTTGCTAATTGAAGTTATGCCTGGAGGCCTTTAAATCTCATTTTGAACTGACACACTTGGAAAGTGAATGTCCAGGCCAAAAAAAGGAGGCTGAAACATGTCAAGAAATTAATTCAGGGATTAAAGTTCATTTAAAAAACTGATCTAACAATTAACATTCTTGCAATTAACATTCCTATAAATCAGATGTTGCACTTGAGACAGGCATGGATGAAGAGGGATGAGATCTTACCCATTTCAGTTTTGGTCAGTAGTTTTTTAAAAAAAATATTTGAGGAAGTGGCTTTTGATGCATGAAAGCTCATAATGAAAGAGATCTGATAGGGTAACACAACACAATCTACTTTTTTGTTTGTTTCCCCCTCCCCTTTAATTTTGTAAACAAACAAACAAAAAACAGAACATGCATCCACTGCGTGACCAAACTGGCATATGGATTTCAAGGGGTCAGGATTTTTTACAAGTAAATAAGAGATGCACAGAAATGTACTAAGCCGTATTGGGATGTGAAGACAGCTACCAATCTATGGCACTGCAATTTTATATATTTCAGAGACACCTGGATCCAATCTCACCTTAATGACTGCTTTCCCGGTCACATTGGCTACTAGAAAGTTCATGGCAATGTCTTCACAATTCATGTGAGCATCTACCCAGTTCTTGATGTCCCCAGGCATTTTATAGGTATACAAGTAGTTAAAATACTGCAGAATGGAGGGGAAAATGGAAAGGGAAAAATAAAATTGAATACACTTTAATGGTTAGGCACTTACTTAATAGTGCACTTAATGGAACTCGACAAAAAATATTTAGAAATATATATACTAAAGCAAGCATGTCCAAACTTCGGCCCTCCTGATGTTTTGGACCACAACTCCCAGAATTCTAAGTTTAGATGACCAATTTATTTATTTATTTGTTTATTTATTTATGGACTTATATCCTGCCCATCTTCCCAGCGGGAACTCTGGGCGGCTAACAATGTTAAAAACACATAAAGTAAGTAAAAACCTCCGATCAGTAAAGCAGCGGAGGGCAATGGCAAAGGACTGTGGGAGTTGTGGTCCAAAACATCTGGAGGGCCGAAGTTTGGATATGCTTGGACTAAAGTATCAATTATTGTTTTCACTGTGGTCTTCAAGAATTTAAATAGCAATGCTATGTGTGTTACAGTATGTCTATACAAAAGTAAGTCTCAAAGATGTTTAGTGGGCTTCCTCCCACAAAATGAATACAGTAACCCCCCGCCGATCACGGGGGTTAGGGACCCACCCCACCCGCAATGTATGAAAATCCACGATATGTGGAAGGGGGGCGGGGGCAGGGGGGATCATGCGCCTGTCCGAGAAGTCTTGGGGCGGCACGTGCAGGCGGTGTTGCAGAATCTTTCCTTCGCAGCCCACCCGCGCCGCCCGAGGCTTCTCAGGGGAGCATGGGGGTGGCGCGGAGTGACCCAATCGCTCCCCGCCGCCCCAAGGCTTCTCGGGGGAGCATGGGGGGGCAGCGCGGAGCGACCCGATGGCTCCCTGCTGCCACCCCACCTCACCCCACGGCTTCTTGGGGGAGCCTGGTTGAGCGGCGGGGAGCAACTCGATGGCTCCCCGCTGCCACCCCACGCCACCCCGGGGCTTCTCGGGGGAGCCTGGGGGCGGCACGGAGCGATCCGATCGCCCCTCCCCCCCACTGCGCCGAGGTGCAGGTACTGCGATCCTGCAATGTAGTGGGACCGCAGTACCTGAACCGCGAAATGGCGGGGGGGTGACTGTATGTGGTTGCAGCAGCCTAAAACATCCAATGCAATAAAACAGCATGTCTATGTCATTTCCGTGTTTGCTACGCCTGATTTTACTATGATTCGTATTGAGCTGATACATCATTCACTTTATGATGGTGTTTGTGGATAATTACTTGTTTGCAGTTTAACAATTATTGTTTTGTTTGTTTGTTTTTTACATACAGTTAGCTGCTCTGAGAATCTCAATAGATGTGCAGGATGGATACAGTACATATTAATGCTAATAACAACAATACAGTAAAGGAAAAAATTAAAACAAAACAAAAATAAAATAAAACCCAAATGCAACTGATATATCGTATAGCTGACCTTGTGGTAAAACGCTGCACCTGTAAGTACCATTGAAACTTCATTGGTCCACTCGGATTCATACTTCCACTTATTTGTTTCATGATCCCACAAATGCAAGCGACCAGGATAGCCAACTAATCTGTCAGGAAACTCTCTCCAGACCTGCAGAATACAAGTGTGACAGATAGTGATGCTGTTTCTAAAATTAGTCAATTCAATTCAACGGGACTGCAAATGTAAAATGAATGAATGAATGAATGAATGAATGAATGAATGAATGAATGAATGAATAAAATCAAAAACACCCAGTTAAGAGACAAGCACTTTATAGGATGGTAGAGATGAGAAATACAGGGGCAAGAGTTCTGTGTTGCAGATGACGAAGAGGCAACCCCAATTTTTCCTGAGAATCTGTCTCACTCAAATTTCAAACATACGCTCCAGTTCTGCAGTGGCGGAGACCTTCAAGTGAAAACTGGACAACCATCTATCAGATTTGCTTTGACTTGGATTCCTGAACTGAGCAGGGGGGTGGACTTGGTGCCCTTATGGGTCCCTTCCAATTCATTGAATGTTATGATTTTGTGATTGCGTAACTCCATGATCCTTTCTTGTCCTTTCTATCTCCCCCCCCCCTGCCCTGCCCTCAGTGCCACTCAGAAACTAGCTCTGGAAGGATATCCTGTTTCCCAGAATACCTTTTTGGGGTGCAGAAGAGTATAGTGGGGAGAGGAGATGGCTGTCTCTTGATACCCTGGGCCGATGGACTTCTGTCAGTAAATGTTCCCTACTGGATCCTGGCCAAAAAGATGTATTTATATAAGGATGTTTCCTGGCCATCTAGTTCATCATCTTCATTTTCTTTCAGCTACCATATGTTCTCATGAACAGCTTCAGACTTAACCTAACCGTTTTTCATTCATTCTGGGACAGATATCACATCTGCACTGAGTGAAAAATATTCTACTACTACAGCTATCTGACACAATCAATCTTCATGCAAAATGCACAGGCACAAATATGTACGGATGGTATTCACTATCGAGAGGGAAGAAAAGGTAGGCCACCATTCTCTAACATGGAAATACACAGAAAATAATTCCCCTTTCATGTTTAGACTTTGATGGCTGATAGTGTTACTGTTTAATCATAGGATGAAGAGTTTCTATTGGATGACATATAATCAAGATACAAGTAGTTCCAACATAAAACATGTTGCCGGCAATTATGAGATAGAACACATTTGGATGTAAGTGAGAGTCTATGCAGACTTTCCCGGCTGGTCATTAAATAGAGACATATTTACTAACCAAAGTATTACACGGTACATAGGTTTTCTTATTTAAAACAAAAACACAGTGCTTGGTGGAGCAGTTGCCCATCTTCTTTCTCTTACCCTGTTCCTGGCACCTGGATGCAATCAGAATGCCATTCCTATCACTTCATTACTCTGCCAGTGCCTACCAGATCAAAACACCAGTTGACAGAAACAGGGACAAATCATCATTAATGCACCCTGAGGTCTGCTGCATTACAGCAGACACATTTCTCAAGAGGCTCAAAGCGAGTGTGAAAGGTGCGAATGCACAAGAACTCAAATCTTCTTGAGCTTACAATGAAAGACGGATGTTCTTAAAGAATAAAGATATTTTATTGGGACAATCTAGTTTTAATTGTGTCACATGTCACTATATTTAACACAGAAAGACAGAGGGATATCCTACAATAGTGATGGCGAACCTTTTAGAGAGCAAGTGCCCAAACTGCAATTCAAAACCCACTAATTTTTCACAAAGTGCCAATACAGCAATTAAACCTGAATACAGGTGGCTGTGAAGGGGGAATGTCAGGTGCCCACAGAAAGGGCTCCGAGTGCCACCTTTGGCACCCGTGCTAGGTTTGCCAACACTATCCTACAGTGATATCCCAGTGGAATAGTGTGATACTGGAGAACTGGGAGAGGGCAATGCCTTACCACCACCACCATGGTGTCAAGAGATCAAGCATGTTGCAACCCTCAGACCAATCCTGGTCATAGCCCACTGACACAAGGATGCAAACACAGATTTTTACAGTACTAAACAGTGTTTCAGGTTTGCCCTAGATCACAGGAGGAAGTAGTGAATTATTACAACTGTATATTTATTGCAAGGACTGACTTAAGTTTTAAAGCAGTGTGAATGATTTGACTACAGTAATGTTTGACTGGCACTAGATCACCTAAAGGAGGCCTGAGCCAATTTTTTTTAAATCTTTCTATTATTTCAGTCAATGTATATAAATACACACATTCTTTGATCTTATGAACAGCTTTAAAATTGAGAAAAAGAACCTAAAAACTACTAACAATAACACCTCTAAATAGTATGGGATTGTGGATGGGTCCCTGTCCCTTACCACTCTCAGCCAAGACCAATGGGACTTTAGGGGTGATGTGACAGTTATGCCAGCTATTTATTTACCATAGCTTATTACACCGAATACTGCAAAGCATGAAGACAAGTTATGCATATATAAGCATATGCAGTTTCAGAGGCAGCATGCCATGGAATACCAGCTGCTGGGGAAGGGCCACAGTTCAGTTACAAAGCAGGCACTTTACATGTGTTAAATCTCAGAATTAATCCCTGGCATCTTCAGTTAAAAGAATCAGATAGCAGGGGTTGCCAAAGACCTTTCTGCTTAGAAGGCCACCATTAGATAGACAAGCCATCTGTCTCAATATAAGATAGCTTCTTTTAAAAAAACCCAGGTCCTTAGTTTTGAACTTCCCGGAGGTACCTGGTTGACCATGAGAAATAGGATAATGAATTACATGGTCTACTGGGACCTGACTCAGCAGTTTTTATTTTAGGAAATCATGGTAGTTCATTTTCATTGGAAGCTGAGTCACGGCAACTGGACTTCTTTTCTTGAGAGATTGAAATGTTTCACTGCTTATCCAAACAGCTTCATCAGTCTGAGGAAAGCTAGTTGCAAGTCCTCCATTTTATAGTTCACTTTGACCTCATGTCACCATGGTCTGAAACAGGCTCATGAGATGAACAATGGCCTCAATAGGCTCGTTAGGTAGACAGTAGTCTCAATAGGCCTTAGGTGAACAATGGCCTAAGGTGCTGAAACCCATAAAGTATGGGTCGTTAGCTATGGCCTTGGTGGTGAAGGCATGAAGTATTTTTGATTTGTCTGGGTATTGTTGAAATCACTGCCTGATAAATGGCAGAGAGACTGTGCCTGAGCCCCCACCTCTGTTAAGAGAGGGGTTTTCAATATGACTGGCTTCCCTGAACCCTCTCTCAGACCACCTTTCTTCTCCATCTAATATGTGTACATTTTCATCTTTCAATGAGTGCCCTTTGTATTTCAAATGGAGGTACACTGCTGATTCTGGTCCTGAGCTGTTGCCCCTCCTATGTTGGGCCATCCTCCTCTTTAATGGCTGTTTAGTTTCTCCAATGTAGAGGTCTGCACACCTCTCACTGCACTGGACCGCATATACCAGGGTTGGCGAACCTATGGCATGGGTGCCAAAGGTGGCACTCGGAGCCCTTTCTGTGGGCACCCAACATCGCCCTTTCACAACCACCTATATTCAGGTTAAATTGCTGGATTGGCACGTTGTGAAAAAATTAGTGGGTTTGGAATGGCAGCTTGGGCACTCGGTCTCTAAAAGGTTTGCCATCACTGGCATATACTATATTGCTCCTTTTGTGTTTTGGTGTTGGGTTCCTTGGGTGGACGAGTCTCTGCCTTAGTGTGTTTGCGGGATTGAAATAAACAGGGATGTGGTGTTTGCCAAAATCCTTTTAAGCTTCTCAGACACTCCCGCCATGTAGGGAATGACCAGGTTCTTCCGTCAGCTCTGGGTCTCAGGCTTGTTCTTCTGGGTTGGCACACTGCTTTGTTGAAGGCCCATTCTAAATATCCATAGGCCTTAAGTGCTGTCTTCAGGTCCCTGTCTTCCTTCTTATTGGCTTCTGTGGAGGCGGGGATGCTCTCTGCTCTGTGGTTTAGGGTCCTGATGACTCCTAATTTGTGTTGCAATGGATGGTGGGAGTCAAACAGTAAGTAGTGCTCTGTGGGGGTGGGTTTCCTGTAAACTTCTACTCCCAGACCACGATGACAACACAATCCAGGAAAGCCAGCCTGTTGTCTTCAGTGTCTTCCCTAGTGAACTCCAATCTCTCAAGAAAAGAAGTCCAGTTGCCATGACTCAGTTTCCAGATAAACTCAGCTGGATGACTGAGAATCTTCACAGACATATTCATTTTTATTATTTACTCCCATGTGCCTGAAATGGCATATCACTTTCTCACACTTCTCCATGTGTGTAAATCATAGTAACCATGGTAAATACCAATACATCCACACCAAACATAACTGCGACACAGTGTAGACCAGTTTTGACAAATCACAGTAAAAAAGCTTAGAAAGAGCATCACAAGAATGCCTAGTCATTCCTTATTTGTTCAGGCAATTACTAATTATCTTCACAGTAATGCTTTCTGATTTATTTCAGTTTGTTTTATATTCTAATAATTCAGTCAAGTCTCTTTTAGGGACGGGTACCATACAAAAAAACACACTGTTTTGTCATTTCATTAGCTAGAGGAAATAGTAAGGGAGCTTCCTCAAGCTCTTCCACGAAAGCCCCCCAAATCTGGAAAGATTTGGGGGTCAGGGAGCTGAGTTATGAAGCTACAAAGGGGGTGCCCCTAGGGGAAAAAAACACCTTCTAATTGGAATCGGAAGCTGATCAGGCCAGCGATAGCCCTGCCTCCGCTTCCCATATGATTCCAATGAGAAGGTGTTTTCCTAGGGGCATCCCCTTTGAAGCTTCGTAACTCAGCCCCCTTACCTCTAAATGTTTCCAAATTTCAGGGGGTTCTCTAAAATCACTTTCTGAAGGTACCCCTGCTACTTTGGTGCCTCAAGGTAAGTAATTTTTGTGTGTATATTTTAAAAATAATTTTGAGTGCGTATTTTTTTAAAAATATAGGCACTCAAAGTTATTTTAAAAACATGCAAAATAATTTTCTTTTTAAAATCCTATTCATCCAATAATTCTAAGGTTTTCTATCAGTGGCTCTTCTCTAGTCCACTGCCATTCTTTGTTTGCACCCTCTTCCCACCAATAAAGTACACTTTGGGGCAGAAGCATGACACAAAATAGGGAGCTACTCTATTCTCCAATCTCTGTGATTCCATATTCTATTTATCTTAGTTGGGTACCTGTAAACTGGAGGCCAAAAGTGTTCCTAATGTCTAGCTGAGTTGTGATTGTCAATCATGTGATAGAAGTGTAATGTCACAAGTGCAGGTCCTTCTGCTGAAAGGTCAAGCTATAAGTAGAGGAAAAAGATAAGGGAACTGCATGAGAAGGGAGAGGAGCAGCAAAAGGAGAAGAGAGTGGAGAGCTGACTGAAGGTTAAATAATCCATTTCAGCTACATCTAGGCAAGCTCAACTGGGAAGGCAATGTGAGCTAGCTCGCATCATGCAAGAAATAAATGACATAGAAAGAAAAAAAATGTCATGTTCTCACTGCAGCCATTACAAACCCACTGTCAGGACTTGGTTATAAAATTAATATGCATCTGAGAAATAAAAAAGAAAGAAAGGGACTACACATGAGTTAGAACAAATACTGTATGTTCCAACACTTTCCATCATGCTGGTGATTTGATTAAAAAAATTAACAACTGATCATAACAGCTTGATTGGTTTATTGTAATTTAACTTAACTTAAATAGGCCAGTGACACTGTTAATAAGTTAACTTGGTTATAACTGAACACTATCTGAGATATTATAGCTGTTTACCTCCACCTCTCTAAAAGCATCTCAGCTATACTTACATGCACTACATAATGAAGAAGGAGAAAGGATATCTCGACAGAAGTGGTAAATAAACATCCCTTTTCTGCTGAGGAAGAAACTACATGAATTTTATATAGATCCTCCTGCAGAAGTAGAAGCCTTATACGTTCTCGTTTTGAAGCAGAAAAAAAGTGGCTGTATTTAATTAAACATTAATTATTCCCAGCTAGTGGCCACATAAACAGGTAAGCACATATTCATATGGAGAGCAGTGTTCAGTGGAAAAGCTGGAGTAATATGGAAAACAGCTGTGGTTCTTTATACAGGACACAGTGCTTACTTTATTAATGTGGTGGAAGAATGGCAACCTTTAAAGCCAGTGACTGAATTATGAAGAGCATTACAACTAGATTGAGAAGACAACAGCAGTGATCAAACAATTTCCATTCTTAGCTGTTTTTGTACTGATTCCAGACTTATTTTCTTTCAATATACAGAAAGTGTGTCAGGCTAAACCTTATACAGTGGTACCTCTGATAACAAATTTAATTCGTTCCCCGAGGCAATTCGTTATCTGAAACATTTGTTATCTGAAATGTGGTTTCCCATTGAAATGAATGGGAAAACAATTTATCAGTTCCAGAGGTACGAAAAAAGGCAAAAAAGCTGGGGTTTTCCAGACCTCTTTATAAAGTGCACTTTAAAGGCATGCAGAGCTGAACCCCAGCCCATTATTGCCTGCTGCAAATGGGAAAAGATTGCAAACATGGAGAAATGAAAGCAGTAAGACTACCCCAGCCTATTCCCACTCAAATTTCAATGGGGGAAAACGCTAACATACACAAACATAAGCTGCAAGACTACCCCAGCCCGTTCTTGCTTGCAGAGCAATGGAAACTATTTCAAACATGGAGAAATGAAAGCATCAAGACTACCCCAGCCTGTGTCCACCAAAATGCAAAGTAAAACAGTGCAATGATTAATAAAAGTGAGCTCCCTACCTTTCCAATTTCAAAAGGTCCAAATCCCTCAGCAAAAAAGTCCATAATGGCTCTCAAAACACAATGAAAAAAAAGACTCTAACTCCTCTCACTCCTCCACAAGCTCTCTCTCTCTCTCTCCTCTCTCTCTCTCTCCTCTCTCTCTCTCTCTCTCTCTCTCTCTCTCTCTCTCTCTCTCTCTCTCTCTCTCTCTCTCTCTCTCTCTGTGTGTGTGTGTGTGTGTGTGTGTGTGTGTGTGTGTGTGTGTGTGTGTGTGCGCGCGCGCGTGTGCAATGCATCCTGGATACACTTTTTTGCAAGGCATTATGAAACATTCGTTATCTGAGGCAGCCCATAGGCAACATTCGTTATCCGAGGCAGCCCTATACCCAGAAATTTCTATTCACTGTCCGAAACATTCATTATTAGAGACATTCGTTATCTGAGGTATTACTGTACTGCAAGAAGAAGGGGAAATATTTCAAATTTGTCTTTGCATAGCAGGTATTGCAACAAGGCTGTTGAAAAATAAAGAGCTTTTTCATAAGAATCTTTGTCTTTACAAGATGAGAGAACAACCCTAGTTGGGAACAGTGGAGGGAACTGGGGGACTAGCTACCACCTCCATAGCTGGGTGATATGTGTTAATCAGAGAAAGAAATGTATGCAGAGTGTTTCCTTTCACGTTGACCCTTTTTGTTGTTAATCCCCCCTTCAGCCTAACTGATAAGAGGGCTCAACTACATCAACTTGAGATCCAGACCCAAGGTACCTTTTTCTGCCAGTGAAATGCCACATTTCTGGCATTTATTGCAAATAGCAGGTACGTACCTAAAGAGCATTTCATAGGGAAACACTGTTACTGCGACTTGATCCCTCTGTGAATTACTGTATATTTTGCTCTACAGGATGTACTCCCCCCAAATCTTTCCATTTGTAGTTCTCACTACAAATATATATCACAGATTTTCATTTAGAAAGAAGTTACCTGCACAGAGCCTCTCCCATCCCCTGATGCAGGCGGGAATCCGCAGTTCCAATCACTTCATTTGCAAAGGGGCCTCCTCCAGGAGCCTCTGCCCTCCCCTTTTGCAGCCTGGATTCCCTAGTCCCAATCACCTCGTTTGCAACCCTCCCCTTTTGCAGCTTGGATTCCACACTTCCAATTCCCTCATTTGAAACCCTCCCCTTTTGCAGCTTGGATTCCTCAGTCAAAAGTCACCTTGTTTGCAAGGAGGTCTCCCCCCACGCAGCCTCTGCCCTCCCCTTTTCCAGCCAGGATTCCCGCGCCATATAACCTTAGGCTAAATATTTTTCTTGTTTTCCTCATCTAAAAACGAGGTGCGTCTTATGGTCAGGTGTGTCTTATAGAGCGAAAAATATTTTAGCACTGCTTTCTTACTGCTGCTTTTTAGCAAATAAACATGAAAAGTTTGCTTTTCACTTAGCACAGAACCGTAGAATTGTGACTTGAACACTGTGATTAGCAAATAGATAAAAACCGCTAAACTAGAACTTTATCCAGAATTTTGACACAAAAGGTCAGAATGGATGGCAGGAAATCTTTTGTAGGTAACCGATTTAAACATGCGCACAACAAGGTTAAAGAAAGGTAACATGCAACCTGGTTGCAACAACTTGCTTACACCAAGCTTGGTCTGGCTTTCCTTCATTTTTTAAATAAAAACCAGGATCAGCTCAGTGCATGTTACATTTTCTTGCTCTTTTACTTGCACCTCTCATGTAAAGGAACAGAAACACCTAAGGAATGGGCAGAAATGCTGCGCAGACCTGTTTAAAAGTGCAGTAACGTATTTGTCAGTACTTCTGTCAACACAACGGTTGAAAAGCTGTCCTCATACATCTCACAAAGCAACCGCTTCAAATCACACCGAGCTGCAGATACACCTATGGCTCCCTTAAATTAAACAACACACGGGGCTATAGTGCTCTTGCTTCAGTAGTTCTGCACCATGCAATAAATCATTCGGGACCCTAATCGTTCACTTTTAACAAGTAAAAATGTCTGACACTTTGAGTGTTACTTTAATTTTTATGGCTGAAAGTGTACAGAGATCAAAGCACCCCCTTTTTTATCTTTTCTTTAATAAAAGAGACCAGTCCATATAACCAGACAAGCCTATGATGCTACAGAATCCCACCATATGTTGAAAAACAAGGTCTGGAGGATTCGGAGAGGAGAACTTTTCCAACATCAGATTTCCAAATATTTCTCCTAACTGAAGCAAGACACCGTTTTAAAAAAACCCAAACCCTCCTAGTAACATTATCTGCTGCTACCGTTCCCTCGGAATATTCTTGCAGACCACTCAGAAAATTCAATAGGTACTTTCCTGGTGAAAAACATAAACAGATAAATAAATTACCACGGGCTGAGGACAAGTAAACATCTGGTAGCCAGCTCAGGCCTGTCAAGTGAGTCAAAGACACTCTAGCCCAGGGAAGATTGATCTGCAGTCGCTGATTTGTGGGTTGAAAGTAGGAGCTGCATTTATACACATTTCCTTGATGTTCTCTCATAGAATAAAATGTTGCCAAATAAAAAAAGAGCTGCCATGCAGCAATATGGATCAGCAATTCCTTCTTTAAAAAAAAAGCACAAAACTAAAATACTGTTAACCGTAATCCAAATTAGAAGAATTTTGCCTCCATCTCGGTATAGGCACTTCAAAATTTAAAATAGTAACAGCAGGGATAATGATGATTTTAAAATACAGATTTTGCAAAGCTCACATGTCTGTCTCAAAACAGAAGAAGCTCTAGCCAAGTTGTATCAAAATCACACAAAGACGATCTAGGCTATTATTCAGGCAGTTTCACTATCCAAGCATCTGGCAAACACAAGTCAGACAAAATAGGTATCAGGAGAAGTTCAAGTGAGGGCTGAGAGCTGTAGATAGCTGGTTCAGTTGCTGAATGCTTGAGAAAACTAAGCCATATTAATGTATCAACATGTACGAGCTGTTGTATAAACAACCACTACTTGTTTGGCAATACCCATTCTAGTTGTAACTCCTCTTTGACTTTAAAAATAGATAATCAGCTAAAGTGAAATATCACCAGAGGTTCATTGCCATGATTCACATTAGCAATAACATTTTTTTTTAAAAAAGGAGCATTTGTACATACTGTCCAAGCTTTTTGTGAATTTTTGCAATTTCTTTTCCTTTCTGTTTCAACCCAGGCCTTTTGTGGTCTTTTTGTTAACCAGACCCAGTAACTGGGACATAGCATTCTCTTGTAGCAACAGCTCTGCTGGTGTCTCACCTATTCCTGGTGCAATTCAACTGCTTATGAGCAACAAAACCAAACAGAACTTGAGTCTAGACAACCTGGAATACTGTTTGCCTCCAAACAAGCCCGCCTGGGCCCTAAAATCCGAAGGGAGGGCCTTCTCTTGCTCTCAGTGCATTCTCAGGAATGTCTGATTAAACTAAGAGTCTTGCCACTGGAAGGACAAGGTGAAAAGGGTAGCCTAGCTTCTCTTGAAAACAGGTTCTGTGGTTTGGAAGCAGCTACTAGGAGCCTCTTTCTTGCAGTCCTTCCACCAAGAGTCTTGTCATGTCAGGAAGGCTTTCAGCAACTGATTAGCTGCTCAGCACAGGCATTTTAATAGATGGGTACTTTTAAATTATTAATTTAATCAGCATGCTTTAAAGACTGTTTTTGTTCAAGTGTATGATAATGTTGCAATGTTCTGAGATGACACAATATGGCGTTATTTGCACAGTTATAAAACCAAGCTCTGAACCATGTTACAGTACCTTCCTTTTTTGTTTTGAAGAAAGACATAATATGTATCAAATAAACAATTCAAACGTTTCACTAGGTCAACTTCCTCAAGTGCCCATTCGGAAATAAAGACGGGATCAAAATTATTTGAATAATCGATCTAGAGACCCAAAACTGTTTCATCACACTTCATGTCATCAATATAGATAGAGGACTCCACAGGTAGGCACATCCAGATGTTCAGACAAGGATCATGAACAGACAACCCAGAATCTGGTCCAAAGGACAGTTCTGCTTATATACCGCCCCATACCACTTTTAATAGTCTCTGGGCGGTTTACAATTTTAATTACAGTGTGCAGGCTACACACTGCCCCCCCAGCAAGCTGGGTACTCATTTTACCGACCTCGGAAGGATGGAAGGCTGAGTGAACCTTGAGCCTGCTACCTGGGATTGAACCCCAGGTCGTAAGCACAGTTTTACCTGCAGTACAGGCATTTAACCACTGCGCCACAAGGTTTGAAAGCACTCCTATATCATGATACTTTTGCTCATTCAAAGATTCCAAGTCAAAGGGAGCTAATAGTAGCTCTGCACATCCTCCATGGTAATCAGCTTCTGTTAGCTTCATCAAGCATTACAAATAGGCTGGGATGATGACTGTTGTAGAATAAAGCACTGATATAGGTAATGGCTTGACATGGTTAGCTTATATCCATTTTGGGGGACATATTTGATTATAAGCAACTGTATGTGGTGGCTGGACAACAATTAACCTTCTCAAATGTGTATCCAATCCATGCAATGTCTTCTCAAGAATATACACATATGCCTACATTAGTCACATTCAGGCACCAGGCTGAATGTCTTTCAAAAGGCATGCAGTCCTTTATTTTTATGTTCATTTTTTAAAAGGCTTTGGGGGGTTGCTTTTAGCATTCTAATATTTCAATTTTCTAATGTAATTTTAACTGATTTTAAAAATATATTTGAAAACTACCAAAATACAGTGGTACCTTGTATAAAGGAATTAAATCGTTCCAAATGAAATTCTGTTAAACAAATTTTCCTTTATACAAATTTCCCATAGGGATGCATTGAAAACGGAGTAATCCCTAATGGTGACCGTTTTTATGTTGTACGGATTTGCCACATAGACGATTCTGTTAAGCAAATTTCCCCTATCTCTCGAAGTTTTTATGTTGTACAGATTTTATGTTATACAAACCATTTGTTATACGAGGGTCCACTGTATGTACCACTTAGCCATACAAACACACAAATTCTTCACATGCATTATAAGGTGATAGAAACCATCAGAGCCATGTATCTTCTCAGGAGAAAAATGTAAGAAACATGAGTAAAAGGTGGGCCATTCTGGAAGTTCACTTGTCTAGTTCCCTTCTACCACCTGCCCACATTTCTTTTTCTCTGATACAATTTGTAGCTGGCAGCACTTTAACTCTCCATCTGGATATTCCCTCATATTCCCTCAGAAGAAGAAAATATAAGGTTGGCTCTCCGTATAACTGTTAATTCCCATGAGAGACTTTCCACATCTGGAGGCACATCTGGTCTTATTAATCTCCTTTCTTCAGATATATTTTATTTTCCTTAAGTCAGTATGTCAATCACGAAAATTACATCATATAAATTCAACTGTATCAAACTAACCTCTGAAAAAATGTCTGAAAACAGCACTTTTGACCACGCAAGTATTAACATGATCATTTCGATTTACTTTTTAAATTATTCTTTACTGCACTAGTTCGGAAACCAGGCCATCTCCTTCCCATCTGGGAATTTCCACCGAAAACCTTTGTCCCGCTGATCTTGTAAAAAGCTAAACCTCACGGACAAATTATACACAACAGATGGCCATTTTCACTAGATCTCTCTGATTGTGTCTTCCTGAGCTGTGGCCTTACCTGTAACTACTTCCTTGCCCCTTCTCTGTGTTCCTATCCCATTCTCAGCATCTAGCCAATCCTAACAACTTGGTAAGATCGTGTCACGCTGTAAGCATCCACCTCCTGTCCAGACAGCCTCACAGATTGAGGAGTCAGTTCCGATCTCTGAACCAGCCAAGCTTGAGACTCTGGACCTCTCCTGAGCCAACCCCCTTGAACCTGAGACCGACATGTCTATAAGAACAGCGGTGACTCTGAGGCCTGGCCCCGAGACTGGGACAGGCCATCATTTTCCAGGAGTTTCCCACAGAATGGTACCCAGCAGGAGTTTCTGGAGATGAAAGCAAGTGCCAATCTGCAAGACCTCTACATGGTGGGAAGGGAGATTGTACCTGGAAAAAGTTGTCTTGAGGTAGTAAAATTAGAAGCTTCATGCCTCCTCCAGCCTTGGTCAAGAGGAAGGTGCTCACTGGGAGCTGTCCTGGGTACTGCCCACTTCCTCACAAGCTTGTTTAACTCACTCTGAACATGATAAGTTTTTTTAAAATTTAGGTTAATGCCATTTGATTTGATTTACTCACACCCTACCCGTTCTCCTTGGAGGAAGCAAGGCAGTTGTAACTTCCCTCCTCTTTCCAACACTGCTGATATCCTACAGACTTTCTTTTCCAGATCTTTCTCAATATAACACTCCTCTTGTTTTCTACTACATCTCCAATGTTCCTTTTCGCTCTCATTCGTCTCCCAATCCCAGTTCAAAAAAGAGACCTTTCATTCCTTTTCTTTTATAAACAGCACACTTTGCTTTGCACTCACGTGTAGTCCAAACTTATTCCTCTGAATAGTTAAATTTGGATTTCTGCAGAGAGCAGGATATCTATCACTTGCCAGCTGATGCAGCATCTATCCAAATTAATGGACTTAAAGGATCAGATTTGCAGTCTGAGGGTTTTACTGTTTATAAATTGTCATTACAGGCTCAAGACACCTAAATTGTTCAATTAGGAGCCATTTTTCCTCATAATCAAGTCCTTTTTATCAGCTTTAGCCAAAAGGGCCAACTGTAACTTAACTTGAATGAAATTAGTTTGGCTTGAACTACCCATGCTTGAGTAACCTACTGTTCAGACTACCATAATGGAATGCATGCAGAACTGCCCGTTAAAATTGTAGCACTTCAACCAAGCTAGAACAGAACTGCAACATTTTAAAAATGGGAAATTTTACCACTTTATGTTTGTGTTTTGCCAGCTATACTGCCTCCCAGTGAGGCTCAATTTCAAATATTATTTTAACCTTTAATAATGAGTGTTACAATCAACCTTCTTGGTACCAACCAGGTCATAGAAAAAACTGTCAGTTCCTACATATACTTACCTAAAAGGTAAGACATTCAGAGGTCCTTCATTGAGTGCCCTGCCACATAAGGTGAGTCAGATGTTTATTAGACGACTTTTTGAGCAATGGTGCCTCATTTTAGGAATGGCTTTTCCAGAAAGACTAAGCTTTCTTGTCCAAACTTGTGTTTAAAATAATAGCTCTCTTTCAGTCCAACAGCTCAAAATCCTTGTAAACTAACCTTCTTTATGGAGATTTCTGCTTATCAGCCTTCCATTTGTGACTATTAATGCTAGTGGTAGAACACGAGAGGAGAAAAACTGAAGATTTGCAGCACTGAGAGGCCATCTACTACAGTAATTCTGTTTGATGATACTGCTTGACCATCATAAACATCTGAATGGGGTATTTGTGCCCAGATCCATTTTGTTCTTCCAGCTTTTATTGTTTAAGAATCAGGAGCCCTCTTACCTCATAACCAAACTGGAGCTCATCTGAGGTCAGCATAATTATGTCATCATCAATTGCCAACACTGCTTCTGTTTCAATCTCATCATAGGGGAAGAAGCGGTTGCTGAGTTTGTTTTCTGCAGTCCGTACAACCTTTAATGGAACTCGAACTTTGGGCCAAAGTGTTTCTGTGAAAAAAACAAACCATCAAAAACATTTCCATTGGAATTAAAATACATGGCAAGTCTTAACTACAGTTTTCCATTATTTCATCAAGTCAATTTATGCTTATAACAGACAGGAAACTAAAGTGGGAAACGAAACAAGGTGATTGGAATTTCAGTGAGTTCAAAGAAACTTTCTAAGCACAAATCATTTTGAGCAAAACCAAGACAGGAAGCTTCTGTCTGTGAAAATTCCCAATCTCTGGTTAAAGATAAGAGCACACAGCAGTGCACACCATTTCTTCCCTACTGGAGGAAACTGTAACATACTTAGAATCATAGAATCATAGCCCATGGTTTTACGGTCAAGCAGAGGCAGGGTTTTTTGGACTCTTTACGAGTCGACTTCGAAGATTTTTTAGAAGTCCGAGAAGCAGATGAGGAGAGGTGTGGAGATGAGTTTTTCTCCGTTTAGGGGCTTAAAGCCTTCTCCAGAAAGTAGGCGTTTAGGCGATTCCTTCTGTTTTTCACGGCCTGAGTACTAAATCGTTGGCAAAACTCACAGTTATCAGGCCGGTGAGTCTCTCCAAGGCAAAAAAAAAAAAAAAAGACACTCTGAATGCTCGTCCGTGTGGGGGATTCCCCCCCCCCCAAGATGTGCACTTTTTAAAAGGTGGCAAAAATGCCATAAAGCAAGGAATATCCCATGAAGAGATCAAATTATAGGGGGGAAATGAGGAGACTAACAGATATGGAACCTTCTAACGCTGTGGCTAGAGGGAACTGAGGGGTTTGGGTGGAAAGCCTCCTACTTATGCGCAGTAGGAGGGGGAAGAATTTCTGTTGCTAGGAAAGTCCAGAGTCCCGCGCATGTGTGTCCGAGTACCCATCTGTGTGGCTTCATGAAGGCCATGAAGGAGAATCATAGAATCATAGAGTTGGAAGAGACCTCGAGGGCCATCCAGTCCAACCCCCTGCCATGCAGGAATCCCCATCACAGTGCTCCCGACAGACAGCCATCCAGCCTCTGCTTAAAAACCTCCAAAGAAGGAGGCTCCAACAGCCTCCATGACAGCATATTCCACTGCCAGACAGCATTAACCATCAGGAAGTTCTTCCTAATGTTCAAATTGGATCTCTTTTCCTGTAGTTTGAAACTATTGCCTTGTGTTCTAGTCTCTGAAGCCATGGAAAACAAACCTCTTCAATAACACATCCTTTCAAATATTTAAACATGGCTATCATATCCTTACTGAGACTTCTTTTTTAAAGGCTGAACATTCCCGACTCCCTAAGCTGTTCCTTGTACATCATTTCTTCCAGACCCTTAATCATCCTAGTCTCCCTCTTCTGGACCCATTCAAGGTTGTCAACATCATTTTAAACTTGAAGTTCCCAAGTCTTAAGAGTGGTTACAAGAACAATGGACAAAGAAGTACTTGCATCTGCCAGCCAGATTTGTGCCACCTATGTGATTCCTAATAGAGAAAAAATGCAGGGCAAGATCCAAGTGTTGGTTTATTTCTTATAACGAGCCTCGTGGCACAGTGAACCAAAGAGAGCACTTTATTAAGCTGAATAACACAAAGGCAAAGAGACAAACAGACAGACATATCTGATGGAGGTGTTAGGACGGAAAGAGACTAACGTTATCTACTCCTCACATCCTAAGACAATGGGCTGAGATTTCACAGAGGCTTTTATAGTCTCTTGACTAGTGGAAAATCCAGTGCCAGCAGTTTTCAGGCATTAAGGAGTGTGGTGGAAAGCCACTGCTATTCTATTTTTTAATTTTCACCTAATATCAGGTCATGATGACCTCAATGACTCCACAGATGCTTCACTTAAAATGACTTTACAGAAAACAGAAGTAAAATTGACCTTTACTCCAGATTTCCCCTAGTTAATGCATTTCAATGGATACATACAGCATATTTAATTGGATATTTATATAAATTGTATAAATCTCATCTTAACAAAATATAGAGGATATCCCCATTAAAATAATTTTTAAAAGAGTAATAAGAGTCTGGTATGTAAAATAAATCTGCCTAGATGCCCTAAGCACAAATGATCTCGCCTGATTTTGGAAGCTAAGCAGGGTCAGCCCTGGTTAGTACTTGGATGGGAGACCACCAGGGAATACCAGGTGCTGTAGGCGCCTGGAGTAGGAACTGGCAAACCACTCCAGTATTCCTGCCAAGAAAATTCCATGGACATGGAGTCACGAAGAGTTGGTCACGATTGTAACGACACAACACACACACACACACACACACACACACACACACACACACACACACACACACACACACACACACACACACACACACATGTAAAATAAAAAACAATAACAGAGTACTTGAACTTCGTTCAGCACAAATGATTGTGATAGACTTTGTCTATACTATTAAAAATATCCAAGGAAGAACAGACCAGCATGAGCCAAACTGACTTGGTGGCAGTATCAGTCCTGCCTGCGCAGCCATTAAACCTAAAAGTGTGTTGGGTCATCATTACAGTGAGGGACACATTTCTAGGCTCAATGCCTGAAAAGACCTATAGTTTTATCTGTGCTAGGATATATGAACGAACAGAGAAAATGTAATATGTGAAATCTACACATATCTATATGTAAATGGCCACTACTAACAGCTATTAGTGTTACATGTACAGTACATGTATTAGTACGTGTACAATACATGGATGGCCATGAAAAACAAACTGACCAGAAACAATACAGTTGCATGTTCATACTGATTTCACGAAGAGTCTGTTTTTTATTGTATACAATACATCAAATACTCCTGAAGAGCATTTAAATTTCCACATGATTCGGATGATGGCATCCAAATATAATACCTGTGACAGCTTCCTTAGGAAAACTGGATCCTTTTCCAAACCACACTAAACAACTATGAAAGGAAGTTTACTTGGGAGGTTTTGTTTTTTTAGAAAAGCAGAACTGGCCTGGATGACTAAAAGAAATAAGCAACACAGTGAGAGAGTTTTTTGAAATATAGTATCATTTTCCTACTCCAAGGTGGCCCCTAAAAGTCCTTCAAACATTTTTATTAGGGCTTTAAAGGATGCCTTAGATCAACGGTAGGGGATATTCTTTGCCATCTAAGACTTAAACATGGATAGAAACCCATGAATTAAACTCATCCCAGTCCTCCTCTGCTGATCTCCCCACTCCCACCCCTCCACCCCGGTACTTAGCCTAGCCCGATCTCCACACATGGAGACATGGAGCTCCTACTTCTTACAGAGTCATTAACAGAGGCTTAAGTGGCATCAGGGGCTAGGAGTGCCTTTGACCAGCTTCAGCCATAACTGAAGGAAGCCGACTTGTCGTTGGTTGTTCACACACAAGTTACGTCCACATAACTACTAACTACTACAAGTAACCGTGTGAGATAAGCTTAAAAAAGACAGAGTGATTAATATAAAACAATTCTGATTCTGCTGCTAGCATCTTTATCCTGCAGCTGCTTGATGTTTGAGACAGCCTTCGGATACAGGCATGTAGGAGTTATAGCAGAGTCCAGCTCCATGCCTTATCCAAAATCTGAAACTAGCACATTTCCCTGTTCTTGCCACAGTCTCCCACTGAGGTAAGAATTCAGCTCAGTAACTAACCCAAAGGAACATGTAACACCAATGCTGCACTGTTTATTTGTCTTTCCAGATCATCATTAAAGCCCTTAATGGGTTGGTACCCAGTTATTTGGAGGAGTATGTACATGAATGTGAATCCAATCAAGCCTTGAGATTGGTCACAAAGACTCTGCTTACATGAGCACCTTTAAAACTGATGAAGGTCTGAATACAAACCTTTACATTTGTTTATTTGCTTGCTTGCTTGTTTAGCATCATTTACAAGTCAACTACAATTAAAAATCCACTTAAAAACAATAATAAATAAAAATACACTGAATGATCAAAATATTTAAAGCTTCAAAATCAAACTTACTTAACTAAATGCAAGCATGCAGGAATTAAATATTAGAAGCCAGTTTGACAAGGTAATTTAGCCGAAGGATAAAAGGGAGGAGGGGCAACCTAAGGTCCAGGAGAGAGAGAGAGAGAGAGAGCATTCCACAATCTGGGAGCGGCCCAAGAACACCCTGTGGCAGCTCCCAGATCGATGATGTGTCCCATTAAACATACCTGCAATGGCAACAAGACAGCAAGCTTTAATCCACTTCTCATAATTTATTGAAATGGTTAATGTTAATGAACAGTATGGGACAAGATGGCTAAGTTATAATATTTCAGCTTCCACAAATATTTCTAGAAGCCGACACTCAGACCACAACATTTATTTTACTGAATGCAGACTCAGTGAAAAACATGATTTCTCTTATACCATTTCCAAAGCTTCTATTTAAACTACATATTTTTTTAAAAATGTTTTTTTTACTTCTCCTTCTCATTAAAAAGGACCCAAAGCAACTTAAACCATTAAAAGATAATATTTAAAGCTAAAAACAAAAGTATTCAAATATTAAGGGGGATCAAAAAATACCACACTAAAAGATGGTGTACAAAATCAACATCAAAAACACATTCAAAGCAGTAAGGCTCAGCAATTCATTAAAAAAATCCCACCCAGGCCAGTCACTCACTCAGAGGAAGGTTGCCTGGAGAGAAAGGTCTTTGCCTGCTTATAGAAGGACTGCAAAGATGGGGTCAGCCTGGCCTCCTCTGGGACGGAGTTCCAAAGGCCCTCTCGCATGCCCCCACTGTATGCACGTGTCAAGATGTAGGGTCCAAAAGAAAGCCCTGTCCTGATGATCTTAATACCTGAGCAGGCTGATAGTGACTTTGGTACCTGGCTGTGGAGCCACAGGTTGGAAGTTCAGTTCCCCACTTAGCAATTCCACTTGTACAGTGAATGCATTACTAATGGCTGCAAAAACTTGTCATTGACAATGAATGCATGCAGGGATATAAAGTGTTTATAAAGGCTAAATGATCAAATGTTTCAAAATGTTTATAAATGTTCATACTAGAAATGAGCGACAGAATGTAATACTGAAAATCTTTTCACAACATGAAGATATAATATTCCTCTGTTCATTATGTGCCATCAAGGCACATCTGAATGGTGGCACTTCTTGTGAGGTTTTTCAAGGCATCAGATATTTAAGGAACAGCATCACCAGTGCCACGACAGGACCACTCCAAATCTTAATGCAGATCTCCTGAGTCCTCGTCTTGTCACTCTGTCCATTAAAACATGCTAGCTCTCTGTTAATGCCAAGCAACATCTGCTACACAAAGTATAAGCAAGCACTCCTTTCTTCCTCCTTCCTCCTGTGTTACCTACAGGAATGGATTAAGAACCCAACTGGAGCACTTGCAAATAAGTGAACTCTTTGGTTGAATACTTCAAAGCAGGAACGAGACAGACACAGCACTACATGCTACCAATGCTGAGCTTGGTAAGCAAGGCTGTGCTCGCTCCCATCTAATGTACCACTTTCCCCTTCCTCGGTCTCACTCAAGATTCCCTCTAAACTGTGCGGCTGCACACACACCTCTGGTGCCTTCTGCACAGGGTATTTCCATCCTAGCACACTTGTTGCAACCATTTTTCTTCCTGTTGTGATGCAATTTGCAGGGAGAAGTTGCTGGCACAAGTGCGCACACGGTCTCACTCTTAAGTTACCATCAGGTACAGCAGGTGAGATAATGGCTTTAGAACCCTGCACTTCCTGGTGCAGCATCTTTCATGTGGCAGCATCTCTGGATATACAGCATTTCCTAAGGAATAAAGAAAATGCTGACGGTCCTCTGGTTTTCCACTGTGCAAAGATAAATTAATGGGAAGCACAAGAGAGGACCAAACCAAGACAAACAGTTTGAACACTTTTTTGAAAGTGAATAAACCCCTGGGTATTTGGGAGTGAGGCTAGAGAAGCACATGTACCCTAAGTTACACATGTGGTAATGCAAACTGGTTATCTCAAAGTTGAGTTGTAAGCTGGGCCAATCTCTTGCTACCTAGCAATCCTTTTAAAAACAAAGTAGTGACCTAGTCAATGAAATGTAAAAGCATGGTTAAGATCAAAAAGGGAAAACTAAACCAGACTGGAAAAGAATGGTAAAGAATATGAGTGCATAATGCTTAGTAATATTTTGTGGTTTGCAATTTTTGTGTTAAGTGCCTTGACTATATTTGGGTGGAGAAAGGAGAATGGCAAGCTTCTTTCAAATGAACGCATATGCTAAAAGTGAGCTTCCAATTTGCAACTCAATATTGCCAAGAGCCATATTAGACATATGCAGCCCAGTGGGAACACTTGATGTGGTATTGTGGATAGAATGATGGACTGGTCTCAGGAGACCTGGATTAAAATCTTCACTTGTCTATGGAAACCTCATGGCACAGTGGTTAAATGCCTGTACTGCAGCTAAAACTGTGCTCACAACCTAAGGTTCAATCCAAGGTAGCCAGCTCATGATTGACTCAGCCTTCTATCCTTCCAAGTTTGGTAAAATGAGCATCCAGCTTGCTGGGGGCGGGACAATGTGTAGCCTGTATAATTAATTTGTAAACTGCCCAGAGAGTGCTTGAAGTGCTATGGGGCGTATATAAGCAGAAGCGGAACTCATTGAAGGCAGGAGGTGGAAGTCCTTATATAGCTCACTTATCTTGCAAGCCATATCAGATTGCTATACTGTTTAATCAATGATTAGATAACAGTCTTATTTAGTCTTATTTTATTTTACAATATTCACATGCTAATTTTATATTTACATAGTATTGTTTAACTATGTTGTAAACCACCCCGACTAGCTTCAGCTAGATGTGAGGTATACAAATTTAAAAATTAATTAATTAATTAACTAAATATGTTGGTTCCAACTTCATGACACATAATAACAGCAGCAGAAAAAACAACAACAACAAAAGGGCCAGTATATCACAACAACTGAAAAGGTTCTCTGTTAAAAGAATAAACTGGGTTTATACCTATTTGATATGCCTGTGTAGATGCAAATATGCAGGTGAAGAAAACATAGCAAAAAGCTTCCCAGAATGAATTAATTCGATGTACAGTATATACCACCCATTTCACCAGAAAGTATCAACTTTCTCAAACCAAATGTAATAATTTTAGTATGCATCCCCTCTCCCATTTGAAAATCTCAGTTTCTTTCTTTTCTCTGGTTATACTCCAATGGGACAGTTTAATGTTTATCAAATGCATTACCTTCCTAAAAACTACTGAAAAAAGAGAAAAAAACACTGCAAAATATGAAATATATAACATATTATTTTACTTGCGTGTGTGCAATGTTTTTAGAATTTTAGCCTGCAGTCCACAGAGATCTCATGACATTCCTAGTTTTCTTACTATTAAGTGGAAGAGCAGAATATAATTTCAAAAATCCTTCTTACATGTAGTTCCTTTAAATGTTAGGAGCTAAAGTGGCAGGAGACTGATTTCATATTTCATGCATGGGACAATTACAAATTGTGCCACTTAGGACTTTTTAATACTTTCGTTTACATATTTTACTATCTCATAACTGGTTTATAGTATTACCTTATTTTAAAATAAACAGCAGGGGCAAATCTCATAAATTGTCAAAAGGGCTGTACATTTGTCTCTATATGCTTTAGCAAATACCGCCATTAACTCATGTTATTTTCACTAAGTGTTTTAATAAGCCTACATATATGTTTATTATACAGCTGAGATACAAAATGAACAACAACAACAATACTTAAGGACAGAGTTCCAAACAAATTTATTAGGGCAGCAACAACACAGAAATAAGGTAGATATATTTGGATGAATGCAGTGCCTTGTAGTTATCGCTATTGTGGCCAAATATGAACAGCCACACTTAAATTTGTATTTACTGGAGACCAAAGTGAGCTAAAATTACATATTTAGGTTATCTTCCTAGTTATCATCTGTGCATTTCAAAACTACAATTGGTTCATATAACAGAAGCTGTACCTGACTCCACTCAAATCCACAAATGTGTTCCTCATGCAGGATATCCTGCATTCGATACTCAACCAGGTTAACGGTCACAGCTTTACTATAACCAATTAAAATAGAATAGCCATAAAAGCGCAGATACTACCGTAGTGTAATAAACTAGACCTTATCGTTGACAGCAGTGTGCATTACTAACTTCAAACTCATTCCTTGTCCTAATCCATCAGAAACTTCCTGGCTTTAATAGGCTATAATGGCAGAACCTTTGAAGTCCAAGGATTAGGAGCCATAATAGAGAGACTGAATGAAAGACTTAGTGAAGTCAAGTTCTGCTGTCCTACCAAAGAGCTAGGTGGAACGAATTGTATGCATCCGAATTAAAACAAATTAAATTAAAACCCTCAACAGCAGACCCGGAGATTCCACAAGCAATCCAAGTGTTAAAAATACATAGATGAAGGGGGTAGCTGGCGGTCACATAAGAAAGTTATTAAAATGCATACCTATTAGAAAGTAAGGCTAGATAACTGTGTCAGTAAGACAACAAACCTATGACCTTCAGGGCCAATTATTTTTCATGTCTATGATTTAAGATGTTTTCAACAGTATATAAAGAAGGAAAAGGTTACATACTATGAACTATTATAATGAATACAATGTTCAGCTTAAAAATCACTATGTTTGATGAGGATTGTTGTATTTGACTATAGTAAGTCTACTGATTCATCCAAACTTTAGGAATAAAATAAATGAATACGGTAAGGGACAGAAAGCAAAAGATTTAATAAATTTATAAATAATGTTTCACTTTTAATCACCCTTTCCTAAAGAAGGGTGTGACTGCTTGGCATTTCAAGTGCAAGGTGTTAAAGGACAAATCAGTTTCTTTTGTAATGTAACTTCAATAGATTGTTACTTTGTAGTTCTTTTTAATGACTTTACAGAATAACTTGAACTGTTTTAGGTATTCTCATTACTGGGCCTCACTAAATGATAGTAGAAAAGTCCTTTTGGAGTTTCGCCTTCTCAGGACGGATGAAGGACAAGATCTGGTTCTTTGATCCTTCTTGGAGTACAGAAAGTAATGCTGGGACATGCTATGGGGACCTTCAGGTTTTTATCTTGTCCTGAATACTATTTCAACCTTTAGATCAAACAACTAGAAAAAGCTGTCAAGACACTTAGGGACTGATGTAATCAGGATACCCATGATCTCCAGCTCTATTTTTTCTTATATCTAAATCCACAGAAATGGGTTCCAATCCAGTGCCTGGCATCAGTAATGGATTGAACTAGCCCCAAACTTAACATAGATAAGACTGAGGAGCTTCTAGTCATTCAAGTGACAGTTCAGGGAATACCAATTCAACTGCCACCAGCTGAGGCTACTGCACCCCCAAAAGATACACGTCTGCAATCTACTAGTACTCTTGGTTTCCTAAGCTTCAGTACTAGAGTCCCTTTTCACAATTAAAATTACTCTACTGCACTGTTCCATCAAGTTGTCTAATTTTATTTTAGTATCTAATAGAACAATGATGGTGATCCTTTTAGAGACTGAGTGTCCAAAACTGTGATTCAAACCCCACTAATTTTTTGCAAAGTGTCAATACAGCAATTTAACCTGAATACAGGAGCCTGCGAAGGAGCGATGTCGAATGCCCACAGAAAGGGCTCCGAGTGCCACCTTTGGTTCGCCAACACTGTAATAGAAGCCTTAATTACACACTGTTTTGATTACTGCAACACTTTCATAGTGCTGCCTCTGAGAATTGTGTAGAACTTATAATCACCACCACCACCACCACTGCAGCCAACCCATACAGAGCCCCCAGTAGTTTCACAGACCATTGGCCTGTACATGGCTTCTTCTTACTCTCGCTGCCACCATTCAGGGTTATTCAATTGAAATAACTGAGTCTCAGTCAAGTTGTAAGATTAATAAAGTAAAATAATCTTTATTGAATTCAACAAGCTGTCTCAGTTTAAGGTTTTCTTGTGCACCCTTAACTGAAAATTCCTCTAAACAGACTACATTCAAATTCTGTGCTTCTACTATTCTCAAACCTCTCTCATCTGTTTCATATCTTACATCTCATCATTATCCGCCACCCACACCACCCTCAGGCTGAGCCTTTTTTATGTGTGGGCCCTGCCTCCACACTCCCTCAGTGGTCCACAACATTAACCCCTTACATTGTCCTGCCCAAACACATTTTTGCTATGAAGGGGTAATTGCCACAATCCTCGTCCTCCACCTCCTCAAACTGGTTCTTACTTAAAACAACCATTTCAAGGGTTTTCTAGGTAGATAATACAGAAGGAGCTTATCATTCCTTTCTTCTCCGGGCACCCACAGACTGTGTAGTTTGCCTATGCTGAAGTAGGCTGGCCCTTCTCCCAGGAGGCACTGTGGACAACTGAATTCTTAACCTTTTGGCTCTGTTGCCAAATATCTAAACCAATAATGCGCTATCCATCCACCTCTCAGAACCTTTAGCTTGTTCTAATTGCTGAGGCTAGACTGTGGACTGGGGTCTAGTTAAAGGAAGTATGTAATTCTCCTATTACTGCAGGTTCATTTGTTACCAATCCAGTTCCGGGCAGAATTCCTACTGGTGGTTATGGAAAGCCCTATATGAGTTTCACATACAAGCCATCTGGGGGGGGGGACATTTCCCATATAAGCCTGCCTGGGATCTCTGCTCATAGTTGCAAATCTTCCATGGGCTTCATTTTCCGCACAAGTCATATAGGTGTGACAGAAATGTGTACTTTAAACAGGACTGAAACCAAATTTAAATGCATTTATTTATACCACCCTTCCCTTATGCTCAAATTTTAGATTGTTGTTCCTTCCCCCACAAAATATTGATTCTTTTTTAAAAAAAACAATTCTTATTGTTTTGTATTTTTAACTCGTATGTACTTTTAGATATTCTAGTGTGATATGTAAATACCTTCATTAATTAATTAAGTAAATATATATAATGGTTTCTTATAATCTGTCCTAACCAAGACTGTCTGGAGCTCTCCAGCACCAAATGTCCACACATCCATCTCCTTGTAAAAAAAAAAAACACCACCCTATTATCTCAAATAGCCAGTATTCTTTCCAATACTAGGTGTTCAGAGAAAGTAGAAGCAGCTTCACAGAGCTGGGCAGGACTACTGTAAACATTAACCATATTCTGGTCCCAGCTAGCCAGTTTTCTTCTGTTACATGTAAGGAGCCAAGATGGGAAACCACACAATGAGTAGGTTAGAATTTACCATGCAGTTTGTCTACAACCTCATGCTATAAAACGAAAGACTTAACCTCATAAAACTAGCCAGAATATGTCTCCTAATTTGCATAACCATGTCTTAAGTACAAGGGATAGTTTTGCCCCTTAAAACATAAGGAAACATCACAGTGTGCCTTCACTGTTATGGGGACCAAATTGTGAAGGATTTCAGAGGGCATTACTAGGCTTGACAATCCATCTTGGTTTGGTGTCATCAACTACCAAACGAGTTGTCCTTATTCCTTGATTTATTTAAGACATTTTTATACTGCTCCACTCAGTGAACATCTACACCCACACCCACATACCAAATGCCAATAGACGAGCATAAAACGAACTCAAATAACCTAGATAACTAAATAACTAAATAAATCATACCTAGTAGTGACAATCCTCTGTAATGCCACTAAAATCATTGGTTAAACTGCTAACAAAGGAGATAAATTTTACCTCCTTACCAAAGCAAGGACGGAAAATTCATTTTGTTCATTGGTAGATCAACAGGCAGTTTGAGAAGATTCTTAAAATATTTTGTGGTATAAGCATTAATTTCAAGAAATACATGAAATATCTTTTTTATTTATGGTAAATTTAATTAAAAGGTTAGAGGGTATTTAAAACAAACAAACTAGTAAAGTTTGCTCTGTTGCAAGAACAAAAATATAATGAAGTACATATTAAAATTATATGAACAAGTTTAGAAAAGCAGCGAGCCTCAATACATGAATTGCTCATGAGATGGAGACTAGCTGGTTTAAATAAATACTGTAGTCAATATTTCATACCTGGTCTGGCAAGGAAGAAAAACTTCCATTGGCAAATACTGTATAGTTATTTTTCAGTTAATGACTGAAAGGAGCAGTACTGTTTAAAGCAGTATTTCATGACTTGCCAAGTACCTGCTCTAATACATGATTACAAAAATCTCAACATGGAAGTTGTATAAGGATACTAGGAAAGATGAACAAATTTGTTATAAGGCCAAGTAATCAGTGCCTTGAATGATCCACAATGGTTCATTCTGTTCTGCTTTTTCCAAGGTGGTTATATGCAAATTAAATTAATAAAGTGTTCTGCTTAAATATATTTAGAAAAGAGTGTTACCCCATTAGAAATCAGCCTACATATGCACCCTCCCCATAGCTGATAGCTACCATATATACTTGAATATAAGCTGAGTTTTTCAGCCCTTATTTTTGTCTGAAAAAAATGCCCTCAGCTCGAGTGAAGTCAGTGGAGGGCTAGTCCTGCCCGTCCCACTGCCTCCTCAGCACTCGGCCACAAGCTGGAACATATATCATATATACTCAAATATAAGCCCTCATCTTATACTTGCGTCAATAAGTTTTACCATTTCTTTTGTGGTATAAAACCACCCTCAGCTTATATTCAGGTTGGCTTATGTTTGAATATATGTGGCAATCACAAAAAATTACCTCTCCACATGTTCTTCCTATTCAGAACTTGCTTTGTTAGCATAATAACAAGAATCAGTCTCTATAGCATATAGAATCTCAACTTACCTTCTGGCGGAACTTTATTCTGGTTATTCCAGACTACTAACAGTTTTGAAAGGCTCGGCACCTTCGAGACTTCGGTGATGACTCGAAAGAGACTCTCAACCCGATCGTATGTCAAGACAATAGCAGTGAAGCCTTGTGACTGAGGAGGGATCAGTGGGAGAAAGAGTGGATTGCTTACACTGCTCCATTTCTGTAAAATGAAAGACATGGAATTAAAGAACACTTCAAGTCACGAAAGAGCAACCCATGAACAGAAGTCAAATTCTAACCAAATTAGAGTGCTGCATTGAACACTGTGGTCAAAATTCAGTGGCTAATCCAAATTAGAACATAGAATCATAGAATTGGAAGAGACCTCAAGGGCCATCTAGTCCAACCCCGTGCCATGCAGGAACCCCCACCACAAGACTCCCGACAGATGGCCATCCAGCCTCTGCTTAATAACCTCCAAAGGAGGAGACTCCACCACCCTCCATGGCAGCATATTCCATTGCCAAACAGCTCTAACTGTCATGAAATTGTTCCTAATGTTTTAATTGAATGTCTTTTCCTGCAGTTTGAAACCATTTCCCCGTGTCCTACTCTCTGAAGCCATGGAAAACAAACCAGTCCCGTCTTCAATGTGACATCCTTTCAAATATTTAAACATAGCTATCATATCCCCTCTCAGTCTTCTTTTTGTAAGGCTAAAGCATTCCTAGCTCCCTAAGCCGTTCCTCGTAAGATATTTCTTCCAGACCTTCAACCATCCTGGTCGTCCTCCTCTGTACCCGCTTGAGATTGTCAACATCCTTTTTAAATTGAGGTGCACAGAACTGGACACAGTACTCCAGGTGGGATCTGACCAGAACAGAATAGAGTGGTACTATCACTTCCCTTGATCTAGACACTATGGTTCTGTTGATGCAACCAAGAATCACATTGGCTTTCTTGGCTGCCGCATCACACTGCTGGCTCATGTTCAATTTGTAGTCCACCCAGACTCCCAGATCCCTTTCACAGGTACCATTTTCCAGCCAGGTGTCTCCCATCCGCTGTGCAATTCATTCTTTTTTTACCTAGATGCACCACCCTACATTTCCCTCTGCTGAACCGCATTCCATTAGCCTTGGCCCAGGACTCTAATCTGTCAAGGTCCTTTTGGATTTTCATCCTATCCTTTAGGGAATTAGCAACCCCACCCAATTTGGTATCATCTGCAAATTTGATTAGCCTACTCTCGATTCCTTCCTCTAAGTCATTAATAAAGATATTAAATAGCACCGGACCCAGAACAGAACCCTGGGGCACCCCACTCGTCACATCTTTCCAAGCTGAAGAGAAGCCATTAATGATCACCCTTTGGGTGCCATCAGTCAACCAATTACAAATCCACCTAACAGTGGCACTATCTATCCCACAGACCCTTTGAATCAGCAAAATTTCAAGGAGCCTTGACAGAACGTTCCATTAGTGATTTAGTGGTTGTCTATTGTTGTTGGAATTCCAATTAGGTTTAGGCCCTTAACTGGGATAGGGGAAATGCTGCCTCTGACACACACAAAAATTTAAATATTATGTTTATTGCTTTGCTTAGTCATGAGCCATGTATAGTCAGGTAAACAGGAAAAAACTCAGAAAAGCAAATTTGAAAAAGATTTCAGGCAAAAATAAAACAAAGCAATTAAAGAAGACAAAAATGTGTCACCTTAGAGATTAACTGCTATTTTGCATGTGAGCTTTTGTGGACAAGTCTTCTTCTTCAGACATGACAGTGGACTTTCCCATGAAAGCTTACATACAAATAAGACAGTTAATCTTAAGGTGACAATTTCTTCTTCTTTTTTATGTTTGCCTGACATGCTAGCACAGACTAACACAATCTACCTCTTTTGAAACAACTTTCAAAAAGATGACAGTTCAGAGTTTGATCAGTCACCTACTCTATTTCTAACACTTTTTCTTCTAAAAGGAAACCTCCATGCAGTCATAAATCTGATTAGACTTGGCACCATTTTCCTGTGCCAAGGTTCTCTTGGCACAGGTAAGTGGTTTACCCTGCCCTTGTTTTGTGGTTGCTTTGAGACTATACAATTGACCAAGGCTACATAGGCAGTCCCTTCTCCCACTGGGCCAGTGGGTAATGGGAACTCTCAACATCTGGCTCTGCATCCCAGTACTGTATCCACATCATTGAGCTACCCAACCTTTTATTAATCCACAATTTAACAAATAGAAAATCAGGCCAAGAAACGAAACAGAGAGATAGATTTACAAACCTGACACATAGTACAGATAAATAAAAAGGAAAGCCATTCTTGGTTCAACACAGGATGGAAAACTATTTTCACCCAAAGTGGCCTTGTTTTGCAGTTTTGAACAGTCTACCATTTAAACATTTTAAAAAGCAAGAAAGGCAAAGATCAACTTCAAAATTATGGTATTTATTCTACTTCAGCTTTGACAAGAATACCAGTATTCTATTAATACTTAAAAATACTTTTAAAAAAAATGCCACCAACACAAGGAAGCCAAATATGCTGCTGTAGCTACACATACAGTGCACACATACAATGCACACTTTATGGAGGCAGCCTCTGTCAGAATTTGCTTCCCCCTGCATTCTTGTGAGTAACAGGGAAGCACTATGACTTGCAAAGGTGCAGCTTGGTGCTTTTTACAGGATAAGAGGAAGCAGCATAGGAATGGCATGGAGGTAAAAGGCTGTTCTGCTTCCTTTCATTTGAGAATTCCCAATCCCATAATTCAGTTTGTTCTGGACTGCAGCCTTGCCACAGGAATAGTATCATGGAACTTGGTCAGACTACCTTCTGAGTATACTGACAGGGTGGGTCAGAAAGAGTACAGTATTCAAACCATTACCTTCTTCAATGACAATACTGTACATATGTGACAAAAACACTTGCAGTACAGGCTTGTGTCAGCCTACACAGAAGGAAGGACTACTGAACTCAGAAGGACTTGCTTCTAGGTATGTCCAATATTATGATATAGAACTTTTAATAATCTTTTATGTGTGCACATTCTGTGCTTCCAAATTGAACTGATTAACAGCGACCCTAATAGGACTTTCAAGGTAAGCGGGATATTTAAGGAGTGGTTTTAGCAGTTCCACACACACACCAGTGAATTTCCATGGCCAAACCCTGTTTGTCAGGAAATTTGGTCCTTCAAAAACCCTCTGAAAGTGGGCTATTCCTTCTGCATCAATGATACGAAACACAAGGATATGGATTCACGCTGCCTTGTAACGTGAATCCATATCCTTGTGTTTCGTATCATTGAGGCAGAAGGAACATTGTTCTCACTCCCACTGCAAGAAAAAGGATGCCAATCTTTAACATAACAAAGTCCCTCCTAAATATGGATGACACCAAGATGGTATACAGATGTCACTTTTGTGTTTGCTACCATTCAGAAAGAAACTCCAAGCAAGGAAAAATCTCAGAACCCCTTTTCAGCTGTTAATAATATCACAGCCAAACTCAAAGCAATTGGTATGGCTGTTTTTTCAACAAATTTTCTAGGTACAGCCTAGAAAAAAAATCCTATGTTCACATATGGATATATGGATAACCATTAGGTGCGGTCAAACATCTTATATAGTAGCTGGCACATCCAGGAAATCAATCCTACACAGACATGACACTGCAAGGCAATGTTAAGCTACTTCCTGCCTTTTTGTATCATTGGCATAAAAGCATTAGCCTTATAAACCTGAGGTGCTTTTTAAAAGGATGGATTTCTCATAATTCCAACTCTACAGATTTGCTTCACTTCACAGCTGTTGAAAATACAGCTGGTTCCCTGATTCCATTAGCACTAAGGCCAATAAACTGGCCTCTGAAGTGAACAGTATCATGAAGGCCACATTGGTGCCATACATGTGGTAGAAGTCCATGTAAGTACATTTAACATTTTCCCTTGATCACATTTCTAAATCATGAACCGTGAATATCTGGATAAGAAGATTTAAGGTTGAGAAAGCAATGTCATTTCAGCAAATGAAAACTGCTGGATGAGATATGCTCCACAAAGGGAGAAAGAAAGTCTATGCTGCCTTTTTTTTTTTTAATATCAAGCAGCTATGTCGACGTCTTACTGCTGCTGGTAACTAATGTCTGAGCTAGGCGAAAGAATATGTTCTGCTGCCCTGACATCTGACAGTGAACCTGAAAAAAACCAAGTTCCCTCACTTGAGAGTTACATTTCAAAAGGGCATTTAGGTATCGCTGGAAGCACCATTAAGAGCCAGCCCCCTGCTGCCTGCCTGAAAAGTGTGTCTACAGTCTGGGACCTCTTGACCTCACTTTCGGCAGGAAATTGGGCAAATTTAAACCTCCATGATTTACTTGTCTCTTTCAGACTTCTGTTGGAGAAAGGCAAACAATGCAGATAATTAACTCAACAGAAGTCTAATTAAATCCCTATTATGGAAGCAGGGCATGAAATTGATAGTGACATAAAGATAATTCTTCCCAACAATGGAAAATGCAACAGCAAATATTTGTTTCAAGCTCATCTAGGACTAGTTGGGGGACCCAAGTGGATGCTCATTCTCAACTCCCCACCAAAGCAACTGATCCTGAACGTGCCATCATCCGTCACTTTCTTCGACAAGCTGCTGACACTCAACTAGGACTAAGACACTGCTACCCAACTCTACTTTTTCCATTCTCCACCAACTAATATTCATTACATGAGCCACAGTAATTAAGTGAAGACAGATACTCTAGGCACTGTGAATCAGTTTTATGTACAAGCCATATCAAGTTGCAAGTGTCAGTGATCTCACATTGTTTGGTCTGGCATTCCTGGTAGTTTGACAGTGGTTTCTCTTCTACAGACAGCAACAGAAGCTAACCTACTGGTATCTAAATCTTGAGTGGGAGGTTAGAAACTACCCTAGCTTGGCCTGAGATCTTTATTTCAAAAGAAATAAAAAGAGAATGTATATCCTCTGCTTAATTAAATGAAAAATTCTTTTTTCTTATGTAGTCATATGTAGCACAAAAATATTTAATAAAGGAACTTGAACAGAGTCAAAGGAACTTATAGAGATACTTAGTATACCCAACCTGAGGAATAAGAGAAAAACTATCAATCAGAGGGGGGAAACCCAAAGTGCAGTGTGGTGGACTTCCAAATAATCTGCTTATAAATAAGCTCATTTGAATTTTTGATGCAGAAAAACTTAGGAGGAACTGCAGACAGAGACAAAGATATGGGGGAAAGAAGAAAAATCCACTAGTTCTGAAGATTTAAAAATATTTATTTCTCTTCTTTGCTAATTTAAAGGCTTGAATATCGTAGCTCTTTTTCTGGCATTTGTGAAGGTGATGGCCAAGCCCCATGTCTTTCAGTGCAGCACTAGGTCTACGTAGTGTCACATTCCACTCTCCTAGCAAGAAAATGTCCTCATTGATAATCTACTTGGAAGGGACAATAAAGAAACAATTTGATCTCTCCCCTTCTCTTCCACAAATATGATCATTGGGACCCTAAGTTTGCTTTTTAATATATTAAACTATGCAGTGGTACCTTGGTTTATTAGTACCTTGGATTGCGAGTATTTTGCAAACTGAGCACACACAAAAATGGAAATTTTTGCCTCAGTTTGCAAGCAAGGCTTACCTCAGCGCAGACCCTGTGCTTTCTGGAACAGGACTCCAGACAGAGTTCATTCCAGGCTGCATGGTGGGCTTGTATGGGGCCTCTTGAGCTCCTCCCAGGTCTGGCACTGCCCAGAAGGGGCCTCCGGGCCATGCGGTAGGCCTGTGCTGAACTTGCCGGGCCTTGGCACAGACCGGAAGTGATTCTGGCGGACCGGAAGTGGCCTTCAGAGCTCACCCTGTGTCTGGCGCTGCCCATCCACAGACTCCGTAGTGTGCTCCAGGCCTGGCACTGCCTATCTGCAGCCTCCGCAGTGCACCCTGGACCCAGTGCTGCCCATCCGTGGTCTCCAGATCTCGTCCCGAGTCTGGTGCTGCCCAGATGCGGCCTCCACAGCGTGCCCCAGGCAGCGCTGGGCCCAGGGCAATCTTCAAGGGCCACTGTGGCTCCCAGACAAAGCAAATGGGCAAAGCTAAAAAAAACTGTTTGGGGTTTTAAGCCTTGAATCAACTTAGAAGATCCCAAATCCCATCCCCAGCAAAGCTAGCCCTTTTCCCGTAAATGACAAGAGGTTTGTTTCTTCAGAAAAGTTTAAAGAAAAAAGTTTACTCACTATCTCAACTTGTATCAGCAGGCTTTCTCAGTTTCATAGTAAAACAGATAAAAGTAGTAGAAGAAATAGTCTTGAAAAAATATGGTCCTTTTGTTCTCTACCCACAAGGTGATGAGGAGAACAGTGTGAGACAGAAGACTACATCCTTTTCTCACGTTGGAAAACTCTACACTGAAGCCAAAATGACTCTATATTACAAAAACCATACAGGTAGGAAGAGGAAAGGTGTGGCATAAGAACATAAGAACATAAGAACATAAGAAGAGCCATGCTGGATCAGGCCAAAGGCCCATCTAGTCCAGCTTCCTGTATCTCACAGCGGCCCCACCAGATGCGTTTGGGAGCGCATGAGACTAGATATCTGTCTCCTGATACCACTCCCCTGCATCTGGCCCTTGAAGTACCCTGGTTTAAAGCCTAGAGATTACACATCTCCATCATGGTTTGTAACCCGTGATGGACTTTTCCTCTAGGAATCTGTCCAATCCCCTTTTGAAGGCATCCAGGCCAGATGCCATCACCACATCCTGTGGCAGGGAGTTCCATAGACTTACGACGCGCTGGGTGAAAAAATATTTTCTTTTGTCAGTTCTTACTCTCCCAGCACTCAATTTGAGTGTATGTCCCCTAGTTCTGGTATTTTGAGATAGGGAGAAGAGCTTCCCTCTATCCACTTTACTCATACCCTGCATTATTTTGTATGTCTCAATCATATCCCCCCCTCAAGCGCCTTTTTTCCAGACTAAAGAGGCCCAATTGTTTTAGCCTTTCTTCATAAGGGAGGTGCCCCAGCCCAGTAATCATTTTAGTCGCTCTCTTCTGCACCTTTTCCAGTTCCACTATGTCTTTCTTGAGATGCGGTGACCAGAATTGTACACAAAACTCCAGGTGGGGCCTTACTATTGTTTTGTATAACGGCATTATAATGTTGGCTGTTTTATTTTCAATCCCCTTTTTGATAATCCCTAGCATGGAATTGGCCTTCTTTACTGCTGCCACACATTGGGGAGACACCTTCATGGAGCTGTCCACCAACACACCAAGAACTCTTTCCTGATCCGTCACGGATAACTCAGAGCCCATGAGTTGATAGATGAAGTTTGGATTTTTTGCCCCAATATGCATTACTTTACATTTGGTTACATTAAAACGCATTTGCCATTTCTCAGCCCACTCCCCCAGTTTGGAGAGATCCTTCTGGAGCTCTTCACAATCTTCTCTGGTTTTTACCACATGGAAAAGTTTTGTGTCATCTGCAAACTTGGCCACCTCACTGTTTATCCCTGTCTCCAGGTCATTTATGAACAGATTGAAAAGCACCGGTCCCAGGACCGAGCCCTGGGGCACACCGCTTTTCACTTCTCTCCATTGTGAAAATTTCCCATTGACACCTACTCTTTGTTTCCGGGATCTCAACCAGTTCTCAATCCATAAGAGGACCTGCCCTCTTATCCCCTGACTATGCAATTTTCTCAGCAGCCTTTGGTGAGGGACTGTGTCAAAAGCCTTTTGAAAATCCAGATAGACTATATCCACCGGTTCACCCAAATCCACGTGCCTGTTGACCTTTTCAAAAAATTCTAAAAGGTTTGTAAGACAAGATTTACCCTTACAGAAGCCATGCTGATTTTCTCTCAGCAAGGTTTGTTCTTTTATGTGTTTTAAGATTTTCTCTTGGATGAGGCCTTCCACCATCTTCCCTGGGACAGATGTAAGGCTAACCGGCCTGTAGTTTCCTGGGTCCCCCCTCCTTCCTTTTTTAAAAATTGGTGTGACATCTGCTATCCTCCAGTCCTCCGGCACTGTGGCCGTTTTAAGAGACAAGTTGCATATAACCGTTAAGAGATCTGCAATTTCATTTCTCAGTTCCCTAATAACCCTTGGGTGGATGCCATCTGGGCCCGGGGACTTGTTAATCCTCAATTTATCAATTAGTCCTAAAACCTCCTCTCTTTTAACGTGTATTTGATTTAATTCTTTATTCAAGAGGGGCGGCTCAGGCAGCGGAATCCGCTCAAGGTCCTCTGTCGTGAAGACAGACGCAAAGAACTCGTTCAATTTCTCTGCAATGTCCAAGTCCTCCTTAACCTCCCCTTTTCCTCCCTAACCATTCAGAGGCCCAATTGGTTCTCTGGCAGGTTTTCTACTTCTAACATATTTAAAGAAGCTTTTATTATTACCCTTTATATTGCTAGCCATGCGTTCCTCAAAGTCTTTCTTTGCCTCCCTTATCATCTTTTTACATTTCTTTTGCCAGAGTTTGTGTTCCTTTTTATTTTCCTCATTTGGGGAGGATTTCCATTTACAGAAGGACCTCTCCTTGTGCTTTAGAGCCTCTCTAACTCCACTCGTTAACCATGCCGGTGTCCTCTTGGACTTAAATGAGCTCTTCTTTCTTTGTGGTATGCACTTGTGCTGGGCCTCTATTATTGTTGTTTTAAACAGGCTCCATGCACTCTGAAGAGATTGGATTCTTCTAACCCTCCCCTTCAGTTTCTCTCTAACTAGTTTCCTCATCTGAGGGAAGTTTGCCCTTCGAAAATCAAGGGTTTTTATGTCTGATTTGGTTGACACTCTTCCTCCGACATGCATGGCAAAGGTAATTGCAGCATGGTCACTGTTCCCCAGAGGCTCAGTGACATTCACATCCCTGACGAGGTCCTGAGTATCACACAATATTAGATCTAGAGTTGCCTGTTCTCGGGTGGGCTCCATGACAAGTTGCTCTAAGGCACAGTCATTCAGCAAGTCGAGAAACCCAGTTTCTCTTTCTTGCCCAGAGCTCGCATTGGCCCAGTCAATGTGGGGATAATTAAAGTCCCCCATGATTACTATCCTATCCCTCTTAGCCACCTCCATGATTTGTCTCCTCATTTCAAGGTCCCCCTCAAGTTTTTGATCTGGTGGACGATAGAATACTCCAACTATCACATCACTCTTTGGACCTGGTAGTTTAACCCACAGTGATTCTATGGCGGAGTCAGACCCTCTGTCAATCTCCATTCTGCTGGATTTTATGCCTTCTTTGACATAGATGGCCACTCCTCCTCCAACCCGCCCCTCTCTATCCCTTCTATAGAGTTTATAGCCTGGGATTGCTGTGTCCCACTGGTTCTCCACATTCCACCAGGTTTCTGTTATGGCTATTATATCAATGTTATCCCTAGCTGCCAGATGTTCAAGTTCTCCCATCTTTGCTCGGAGGCTTCGAGCATTGGCGTAGAAGCACTTGTACAGTGGGTCCCGCAACAGCTGCTGCCTTGTTCTTCTCCCCCCACAGCTTTTATTTTCAGTAGACGAACTGTCACATTCCGCTATTCTGCCAGTGTTAATACTTGCTATGTCATCTCTATGTGATTCTCTACCCTCTCCAACCTCATTCCCCGAGGATGAGGTGTTCCGAACCGGATGCCACACAGCTCCTGTCGGCTTTCCCCCAGTTATCAGTTTAAAAGCTGCTCTGCTGCCTTTTTGAGGTTGAGTGCCAGCAATCTGGTCCCATCATGATTCAAGTGCAACCCATCCCTCCTGAACAGGTTTGGCTTGTCCCAAAATGTTCTCCAGTTCCTGACAAATCTAAAGCCCTCCTCTCGACACCATCGCCTCATCCACGCATTGAGGCTTCTGAGTTCTGCCTGCCTGGCGGGACCTGCACGAGGAACAGGTAGCACTTCTGAAAATGCTACCTTGGACGCCCGGGACTTCAATCTTCTACCTAGCAACCTGAATTTGGCTTCCAAGACTGACCGCTTGGCCTTCCCGACATCATTGGTACCGACGTGTACCATGACCACTGGCTCCTTCCCAGTTCTCTCTAACAAGCTATCTATATTTCTGGTGATGTCTGCAACCTTTGCACCCGGCAGGCAAGTGACCATCCGGTTATCATGCTCCTCACAAATCCATCCCTCCGTATTTCTAATGATAGAATCCCCTAGCACAATGAGCTTCTCTCCTGCAGCCTGGTCATCAACATGTACCTGATCTTGTATCTCATCAATAGTGATGAGGGAGAGATCCTCCGGTGGAACCACTTCTTCCTCTATGTGTGCCTCATGAGGTGTGCTGAGGGAAAGAGCTTCAAATTGATTGTGCAAGATGAGACTCTCTGAGCGATGCCTTGGCCTTCTACTCCTTTGAGTCACATTCCTCCACCCATCCACCTCCTGAGTTGGGGGAGTGACTTCCTCCTCTGAAGTGTGCCCTGTCTCTTCTTGGACCTGGATAGTCTCTTCCGCTCTGTCCAGGAACTGCTCAAGCTCCTTAATATGTTGCTGGTCCACTATGCGAGCCTCTAGCTGCTGGACCTTCTCTTCCAATAGCGCTACCAGCTTGCACTTGCAGCAGATGTAGTTCTGCACACGCTCTGTCAAGATAACAAACATGGCACAAGTACTGCAGGTAACTACAGCTGCTCCCTCCAACTCCATTTTAACTATTACAATAAAATGTATTCAAGGTCTCAAAAATGTAAACTTGCACTTTTTTTTTAATCTAGTAAGACTCTTTTTTACTTCTTTTATTGTTTAGTCAAAATCTAACAGTGTAGGGGCCGCTAAAGCACCTCTACTCCAACTGCAAGCACGTCAGGAAGTGTAGGACCTCCTGAGGAGTTGCTTGGCTTGGGAACTCAATTAAACCCAGTTTTTTTTTTTTTTTTTTTTAGTTTGCACGCGCCATAAGGCGCGTGCTGCTGGTAGCAGCTATTTAAAGCTAAAACTCCGCCCCTTGCTCCTGCAAAAAGAAGAAGTTAGCTCTGCCCTTTGGCCGTGTGCTCCTCTGACCAGCTCCTTCCTCTCTGCTGCTCTGCCAGAAAAGGACTGAGAGACTGCTGGTAGCAGCTATTTAAAGCTAAAACCCCGCCCCTTGCTCCTGCAAAAAGAAGAAGTTAGCTCTGCCCTTTGGCCGTGTGCTCCTCTGACCAGCTCCTTCCTCTCTGCTGCTCTGCCAGAAAAGGACTGAGAGACTGCTGGTAGCAGCTATTTAAAGCTAAAACTCCGCCCCTTGCTCCTGCAAAAAAGAAGAAGTTAGCTCTGCCCTTTGGCCGTGTGCTCCTCTGACCAGCTCCTTCCTCTCTGCTGCTCTGCCAGAAAAGGACGGAGAGACTGCTGGTAGCAGCTATTTAAAGCTAAAACTCCGCCCCTTGCTCCTGCAAAAAGAAGAAGTTAGCTCTGCCCTTTGGCCGTGTGCTCCTCTGACCAGCTCCTTCCTCTCTGCTGCTCTGCCAGAAAAGGACCATGTGTAAGCCCCTGAAAATACAAATCCCTTGATTGGTCTCCATGCAATAAACCAAGCAGGCTAGATAGTGCAATGCATAACCCCTCTCACATACAGCATACAATTGAGATCACCATGATAGATTCACTTATCCAACAATTTCCCCATAGGAAATAATGGAAACTGGAAGTTTCCATTTTTTCCTATGGGGAAATTTGCTTGGTTACTTGAATATTTGGATTGACGAGCATGCTTCCAGAATGGATTATGCTCGTAAACCAAGGTACCTCTTGATATAATTCAAGCAATAATTAGCATCTCTTCATATTTCATTTTACAAAATACTGGTTAAAGCAAATGATAGTCCTACTCAGAGAAGATTCTACAAATTAAATGAACTGAAGTTAGTTGTGGCTAAGAAGTTCCAGTTATTTCAATGGGCATGCTCTAATTAGGACTAACAAACTACCATGAATCAGCCCAATTTCAATCAACATGTCAAATTTTAAAACAAGCTTTCCATCCTTGCATGTGATAGAAGTTACGTTAAATAGTGGTATTTAATATACTGCTTTTTGAAAGTAGAGATTTGAAAGGAACCAGTTACTTACCTGTAAAGGTGGTTCTTCGAGTGGACCTTCGTGAAGCCACACAGAAGGGTTTCCCAAGCACCCTTGCGCGGAGGTTGGCCTTCCCTAGCAATAGGAAAGCTCGTTAGTCTCCTCCCACTTGCACTGTGCATGTGCGAGCGGACTCCCGCCCAAACACTTCAGTTCCCTCCTACCGCCAGCTTGACAGGTAAATACCAGCCAAGGCATGACGGCATGAGGGGTGCTGTGTGGCTTCACAAAGGTCCACTCGAAGAACCACCTTTACGGGTAAGTAACAGGTTCTTCTCCATCATGGCCTTCGTGAAGCCACACAGATGGGTGATTGCAAGCATACTCACAGGATGGAGGGCGTCACGCCAGCACCACGGAGAGAACAGCTCTACCGAAGGATGTAGTAGATCGTACTCGGGTATCCAACCTGTAGTGCTTCACAAAGGTGGACAGAGCACAGATGTCCTCAAAAGGGATGCCCTTCAAAGAAGCAGCAGATGAAGATATCGCTCTGGTGGAGTGGGCGTAAATAGGCACCGGTACAGGCAAGTTGGCAAGCCAACTCAATGGTAGAAGAAACCCAGTGAGAAAGTCGCTGGGGCGAAACTTGGGATCCCTTGGAACTAGGATCATAACAAACAAATAAACGTGAAGTTTTACTGAAAGAAGCTGCTCGGGAGACATAAAAGGCAAGAGCACGTCTCACATCCAGCGTATGTAAGTCTTTTTCCAAAGGAGTTGATGGGTTAGGAAAAAAGGTTGGTAGCAAAAGCGGCTGAGAGAGGTGAAACGGTGTAACCACCTTAGGCAAGAAGGAAACATCAAGGTAGGCCAGGACACGGTCCTTATAGAACTGTAGGTAAGGTGCATCACACCTGAGGGCACAGAGTTCGCTAACCTGTCTGGCAGAGGTGATAGCCAAAAGGAAGTCAGTTTTAAAGGAGAGGAGTCGAAGGTCACAGGTAGCCAAAGGCTCAAAGGGTGGACGTATCCGTTTTTGCAGAACCAAGGAAAGGGACCATTGAGGCTTAACGGGCTTTCTATCTGGGTAGGTGTTACGGAGGCCCTTGAGGAAAGCCTTTAGAGGAGGGTGACGGAAGAATGCAGCAGCAGAAGACGATTCTGGCTGATGGGCAACAATAGCAGAGAGGTACACCCGCAGAGAAGACAGAGTGAGACCAGATTTCTTCAGAGATAGAAGGTATTGAAAGACACCTTGCAGAGGGGGGTCCAAAGGTGAGAAATGGTGTTGGGTAGCAAAGGACACGAACCTCTTCCACTTATAACGGTAAAGACGAACAGCGGAGGGTTTTCTAGCAGAGGAGAGAATGGTGTCTATGTTGTCGTGATTCTCCAAGCCGTCAGCTGGAGACGATGGAGATCCGGGTGGAAAATTCTGCCACGACCCCTTGACAGGAGGTTGGGTAGGAGTGGCAGGCGACGATAAGAGGTGGACATTCGCAGAAGAGGAGCAAACCACGGTTGGCGAGGCCACCAGGGAGCTATCAAAATGACATTCACCTTCTCCTGGAATATTTTGCCGACCACCTTGGTAAGGAGTGGAATTGGTGGAAACGCATAGAGGAAGAGGGACGACCAGGGGAGCGAGAGAGCATCCCCCATGGACCCAGCACCGATCCCGGCCCTCGAGCAAAAACGGGGCCATTTGGTGTTCTCCCGAGTGGCGAAGAGGTCCACTTGAGGTGAACCCCATCGGTGACAGAGCCGAAGAAATGTGGGAAGATGAAGCTCCCACTCGTGTGACCTGGATTGAAGCCTGCTGAGTGAATCTGCTGTCATATTGTCCTCTCCCGGGAGATGCATGGCAATGGGCCAAATGCGGTGGTCAAGGCACCATTCCCAAAAGTCCAGGGTCAACTGCAGTAGAGGTGTAGAGTGTGTTCCTCCCTGCTTGTTGATATAGTGCATTGCAGTGGAGTTGTCCATTACCAGAAGTACCACATTCCCGGAAAGATGAGAAAAAAAGAACGGCAAGCCTTGAAAATGGCAAGGAGCTCCAGGACACTGATGTGAAACAGTTTATCTTGAGGAGACCAAAGGTCGTGAATGGTCATATCCAAACAAACTGCCCCCCATCCCAGGTTGCTGGCATCCGTGTTGACTTGGATGGTAGGGATGGGAGACCGAAACGGGCGGCCCACGAGCAAATTGGTGGAGGAATCCCACCAAGCCAGCGAATAAGGCAGGAGGGAGGGGACACGGAGTAGCTTGTCCGGAGATTGAACTGAGACAGGAACCAAGCCTGAAGATGTCGAAGCTTGAGTCTCGCTAGTGGCAGGACAGATGTCATTGACGCCATGAAACCCAGAAGCTCCTGCACTGTTAACGCCAAAACCAAGGCATCCGGTCGAAAGCGGGGGAGGAGGGATCGAATGGCTGAGACACGATCCTGAGGAGGGAAGGCTTTGGCTTGGATGGAATCCAAACTTGCGCCTATGTAAGGGACGACCTGACAGGGGGTGAGGACAGACTTTTCCTTGTTGATTTGGAGCCCTAGACTTGACAAAGTTTTGAGGACAAAGTGAATGTCCATGGTGGCTCGATGTTGAGAGTCCGCCACGACCAGCCAGTTGTCTAAATAAGGGAACACAATCACTCCTCGAGTGCGAAGGTATGCCGCCACGGGTGCCATGCACTTGGTGAAAATTCTCAGAGCGGTAGCCAAACCAAATGGGAGGGCGGTGTATTGATAAACTAGATTGCCCACAGCGAACATTAGGAAACGGCAGTGCTGAGAGTGGATGGAGACATGGAAATAGGCATCTTTGAGGTCTACCACGCCAAACCAATCCCCTCTTCGAAGAAATGGGATCACCTTTTCGATAGTAACCATACGAAACTTGGGAACGTGCAGATGAAGGTTGAGAGCACGTAGGTCCATCATGGGACGAAGACCTCCGTCCTTTTTGGGCACTGTGAAGTACCTGGAGAAGAACCCCATGTGGAAGAGTCGTGGATGGATGGGTTCGATGGCACCTTCTTCGAGAAGGGAGGCAAGTTCCTGAAGAAGGCAAGGATTTGGAGCAGTATGCAGGACACGTCCCAACGGGGGAAGAGCTGCAAACTCTAAGCGGTAGCCGTTGGAAACGATGGAGAGCACCAGTTTGTCTGAGGTTATGGACTGCCATCAGGGTAAGGGGGCCAGACGGAGTGGAGTGAGGAGGTCAGAATTCTTCCTTAAGCTTGCGATCTCTTGACTTGGGAAAGCGAGGAGAGGAAGACTTGGGCTTTTTACCTTTCCTGGGTGCGAAGGCAAAGAAGCTAGACATACAGGAAGAACGGTCCCTGGATTGGTGTCGACCGAAGGAGGATTGTGAACCAAAGTGGTGGGTGAATTGTCTTGTTTGGAAACGAAAAGAATGCTGAGAACGTTGAGGCACCACATTTAGCTTTTTAGCAGCATTTTGCTTATTGTGTCGATCCTCCATAACCGTATCCGTGGAAGGATGAAACAAGCTGTCTCCCTCGAAAGGCAAATGTTTGATATAGGCTTTATGGTGCTCAGAGAGACCGGCAGAACGAAGCCAAGCATGGCGACGCAGGGTAACAGCAGCACCCAGAACTTTTGAGGTGCAATCAAAAGCATGGCGTGAAGAGCGCATTTGTTCAACCGCCAAGGCCATGGCCTCGTCAAAGAGCACAGTAGCATCGGACCTCTTGTCTTCAGGAATTAGTTCAAGAAGAGGATGCAGATGAGCTAACAGCTCATGCTGATAAGCGCCCATAGCTCCCTCATAGTTGACAATCTTCAGAAGAAGAGAAGCAAAACTGTAGATGTTTCTCCCCAAAGTATCAACCTTACGCCCTTCTCTAGAGGGGGGAATTGGGAGCTGCTTAGAGCGAGATTGTGTTTGAGAGGAAACCACCACCACAGAGTTCGCCACAGGGTGCTTGGAAAGGAAAGGTACCTTCTCGTCATGCGCCCGATAAAGGTTCTCAATTTTCCTGGAAACAGACAAGGAAGCGATGTTTTTGAAGGACTCTTCAATCGTAGCCACAAAGGAAGGGAAGACGGCCAGATGTATGGGAGAGGCATCATCTGAAGAAATTTTTCAAAAAATGTGGTCAGTGAACTGAGGTTTTGGATGGTGGGTGGGCAGATCGATGGATCTCGCCATGCGGAGAACAAAGTCAGAGTAGTTTCTCATAGCCTCAGATGAAGGAGGAGGAGACTTTTCCTCCACGTCGGAGTCAGGGGAGGTGGCATAATGCAAGGAATCAGCATCATTCTCGTCGTTGGAAAGCGAGGACGAATGAGATTCCGAAGCAGGTGAAGTAGTGGTTTGGGGACCCTGAGGTGGCGGAGGTGAGTCAGATTGCAGAAGCCATTGAGAGCCATCAAATTTAAGGGAAAACTTCGGCAACAGTGGCAAGGTCATCGAAGCCGAATGAGGAGACTTTGGCGGCTGAGTTGGTACCGTGGTGAAAGCCTCCTGGTCCGTCGAAGGAGCTGTAGCAAGCTTACACTTTTTCTTCTTAGGCGGCAAGGGGTGAAGTGGAGGAGCCGAGACTTTCGTCGGAATGCAGGTGGAGGAAGCAGGCTGAGAGTCCGAAGCTGAAGGTGGGTCGAATGCAGTACGAGGCACCGACGGTGTGGAGACTGGTAACGCAGGTGGGTGCAATTGAGGAGGCTGAGAAAGCTGAGGCTGACTGGCTGCCATTACTTGTTGGAAGAGAGCATGAGACCACGTGGGAAAAACAGATGCCAGAGACGGAAAGGATGTTGCGGAAGGCATAGCCGAGGCAGGTAAGGCGTCGTAGTGGAGAGAAATTTGAAGTTGAGAAGTCGGAATGGAAGAGCCAACGGGCGGAAGATACGGCATGGAAAGGCCGGTAAGCATTGGAGTCGACGAGGCAGGTGCGGAAACCGGAGTCGAGCGGCTCTCGGTAAGGAGAGACAGAGCAGAAGCTCGAAGGTCGGTCGAAGCCGAAACTGAAGTCGGCACTGGCTGCTCCGTAGCAACATCCCGCTTTTGATGGGAATGAAGCTTAAGCTCCTTCAAAGCCAATTTTCCAGTATTGGCTGAGGGACAAATTCAGCCAAATCGGAAGTCCCCTCCGACATCGGGAACGACCCAACAGAAGGCAACTGAGCGGGTCCCGATTGAGCGTCGGGCAGCAGAGCAGAAGCCGATAGCGGCATGGAAACAGAAAGGGCAGCAGCTCAGGCAGCGAAGGAGCAGAGTGAAATTGTGTGGACATGAGTGAAATGTCCGGAGTATGCTCAGTCTCAGAGTCAGAAGAAGAGTCTAAGGGAAAGAGCGGCTCATACCCAGGCCTCGGTCGAGGCGAAATCGATAGGTGCTCCGACTCCACGAGGATGACTTCGGAAGAAGCCGAAGACTGAGGCGGCGTAGGCTTCAAAGTCGAAGAAGAATCATGTTTCAAAACAGACGGTTTTGAATCCAGCTTGGATTTTCGGTGGCGCTCAAGCACTGGAAGGTCTTTTTTAGTGTCCTTCTTGGAGAGAGAGGGTAGTTTTGCTTGCTTCTTCGAAGTCGAAGTTTTGGTGGGAGAAGCAGCGGTAGACTCACGAGATTCCATCGAAGCCGGGCGAAGAGCCTTTTCGAGCAAATAAGCGTTAAGACGAAAACGCCTGTTTTTAAGCGTTTGAGCTTTAAAGTTCTTACAAATTCGGCAGGAATCAGGCTGATGAGATTCGCCCAAGCAAGGGTCCTCAAAGTTTTCAAACGGCGGGCCGGTCCACCACGCCCCAGACACCACAGGGGGCCAGACCACAGTCCAAAAAAAAAGGCCGACGTGGAAAAGGGGGACGAGGGAGGAGCAAGTGGGCAGAGCCCCCCATGATTGGCCCATGATCATTGTATCTCCAGGGTCCCAGCAATGCCTCCTGCTCCAGATCACCACCCTGAGGTGCCACCGCTGGGATCCCTCTGCTATGCCTCTTCTTCCTCCTCCTCCTCCTCCTCCTACAGTGGCAGCGACTGGAGTGGCTCTCCAAAGCAGGTGGTGGGGTGGGGTTGCAATTGGTCCCGGGGGCCGGATTCAGGACCTTGGAGGCCGCATCCGGCCCCGGGGCCTTAGGTTGAGGACCCTTGGCCCAAGCAATAGAGGCACTTGAGATGACCGTCGTTGTGAGGAATCTTCGCGTTACACACAACACAGCGCTTAAAGGGGAGCCGTTGTGCCATAAACAACGGTCAGCAAAACCAAAGCCGAAGGGATATTCAGAAGAATAGTCCAAAGTCCGAAATCTGAATCAAAAGCCGAGAGAAATTTCCAGAAGAGAAAAAGTGAGGAGACTAACAAAAACGCGACCTCTTAGCACAGTGGTAAGAGGGAACTGGGGTGTTTGGGCGGGAGCCCGCTCACACATGTGCAGTGCGAGTGGGAGGAGACTAACGAGCTTTCCTATTGCTAGGGAAGGCCGACCTCCGCGCAAGGGCACTTGGGAAACCCATCTGTGTGGCTTCACGAAGGCCACGATGGAGAACCAGACATTTCTAAATAATTAATTTATAATTTTGATTTCTAACACTCTTGTGACTTGTCTGCAACTGAGCAAATTGTTATGATTTGTCAAACAATAATCTCGTAAAAGGGAGTAAATTAGGTCTGGATAAAATATGGGAAGTGAAATGTGTGTACTTCCTACTGCCCAGACATTTATGCAGGAGCCACTTATGCTTTATGGAATTTACCAGGGTAGCAAAAAAAGTGTTTGAGTACAAAAAGTATTCTGCTACTTCTGGAGATCTTCAAGTGTAATAGCTCTGGCATAGGGGACACCAGGACTAAAATAATCTGGGAGAGTACACTAGAGGCCAGAAAGTTCGAGGAGGACCATTCTATTGAGGTCTAACAAAAGGAATAATGGGAACTGGGCCAAAGTGGAGCTCTATTTCTTTTTAATTATTTGTTCATTAATTTACGATCTTCTCTTCCTTAGAGGAATGTAGAGCAATCTACATATTGGTCCAAACATTCTTCCATCAAGGAGACTGGTAGAAGCAGATCTGCTGAGCTCTAGCTACAGATCTGCATAATATGGCACCAGGCTATTCCCTCTATTAGCTACTATCCTTCTCTAATTTTAGATTTCCCTATTATTTTATTTAGCAGAGTTTCCTTTTCTCTGTCTCACAGCAATATCACTCTCACAATCATTTACCTAGAATAAAGGCCTGGTAAGAAAGTACATGTATTGCTTTCCATTGAATGATTCTCCTGGTGGCTATTAAAATAGGGTGGATAAAATGCCATTTATGTCAGCCATGTTCAGAACTCCTCTGCTACAATGTTGAAACAGAGCCCATCACCATGTAGATCTGGACTACACACAGGCTTAGGAGAACTTTCAGCATCTGCAATAAACTGACAATCTAACAATTTCTTTGAGTCTTTATGTGCTGCTGACATAAACCAATCAAATATTTTAACTATTATCTGCTAGTAACAGAGCAGCCAGAAGGCACTTTCATTATTTATTATTGTTATATTATTTTAACTTTTAGCCTGCTATTTACTTCTTCTTTTGGACATCTGTATATAATTCTCTATGCAGTTATTTTAGAATTCTCCTTATTCTAATTTCTTTGCCAACATTAAACCAAAGCACTACTTAATCATACCATGTTTAAGCCAAAAGCTTATAAAATAGCTGTATATCAACCACTACTACGATTTTCTACCAAGTGGAAATCATAGGAATCACTCTGAAGTGGCATTTCCTTTTTAAAAAAAAGTGATTTACCAAAATAATTGATGGCAATAAAAGATCAGCAACCATTTAAAACCAAAGATCTATTGCACCACTGTACAACCTGTTGCGCTGTATGATGCAGAATGCTGGCCAGCGACTAACGAAACTGAAGATTGCCTTGGTGTTATGGACAAATATGCTGTGATGGACCTCCAGCCTCATGCAAAATGATCATGTGCACAATGATGACATCCGAGCAAAATACAGCATTGCACCTCTTGCTGAGAAGATGCGAGAAGCCCAACTGCATTGGTTTGGACATGTGCTGCGTGCAGATGAGGAAGCTCTGACCAAAAAGGGTCTTATCCTGAAGGTCAGCGGATCCCGACTGAGAGGGCGTCCAACAGTGATGGATGAACACCCTTGAGAATGACATGAAGTTGTCCCAGCTTCACCCAAACCTAGCCCATGACTGTGCCAAGTGGAAGGCCAAAAGAAGAAGAATGGACCCCACCACCAACACCAACACCAACACCAACACCAACAGCAGCAGCAGCAGCAGCAGTGGCGGCAACAATGACAATGATGATGATGATATGCTGTTAACCCATTTCTGACTTATGGCCATCATTTTTACAAAGTATTCAAAAGTGAATCTACCAGTACCTTGGGGGGGGATTCTGGGACTGTGCAGCTTGCCCAAGGCTACAAACTCTGGCTTTTCTGGGACGCACAGTGAGGAATTAAAGTCTCAACCTCTGGTTCCACAGCCAGATACCTAACTCATTGAGCTATCCAGTCAGCTCAATACATTATCTGTTTGTTTGCATGCCTACATGTTTTTAAATGTTTTTTAAACTAGGCAGACAGTTCCATAATGTATCCCAAACTAGCTGAATTCTTAAAGATGTGGGTCCTCTACAAAACTGAAAGAGGCTGTCAATTCAAAACAAAGAGGATTTTCAAAGGGATTTCTACATAAGGTAAGAACTTGCTGGTCTACAATTTCCATTATTCATGATGACCACCTGGGATGGCCAGGACTGATTCAACAACAGCTTGAGAGTCATAAGCTCATTATTCCCGAATAAGAGCAACCAAGAACAGATTTTTATATTGAAGGGCTTGTCCCCAATTCAGTTCTGGCACTTTAAACTAATTCCTCAGAATTCTTTAATTTGCAGAATAGGTCTTCAGCACCTGGCTGTAGCTGGTCCACTCATCCTCTGCCTAAGGTATACTTCCATTTCCAGCCTTCTCTATTGCCCTCAATTTCTGTCAATACACTTTTATTTAATTTCAGTATAACCTAGATAGTGATTATCTGGAGAAAGTGAATCCGAATATAGAATATTATTTCTGTTACTTTATATTAGTTCCAGATGTGATAATCAGAAATAACTGTTACATGCCATCAAGTCCCAGCTAAATTACAGTGATCATAATACTGTATGGTTTTTTTTAAGTCAGCTATTTAAGAAGTCATTTTACCAGTGCCAACCACTCCCTGTAAATTTTCATGGCCAAGCAGGGATTCAAACATAGGTGTCTAGAGTCCAAGTTCTTCAGTCTATCCAATACACCACAGTAGGAACTTTATGTTTATCTGAACTTTAAAATGGCTGTGATGTTCACAATGATTTCATAAATTTCAAGAAAAAGGATGCTAATGATGAACATGACAAAGGCCATCCTAATTACAGATGACACCAAGATGGTCTACAGGTACCCATTTTGTGTTCATTACCATTCACAAAGAGATTTCGAGCAAGGGAAAATCTCAAAACCCATCTTTTCATTATTTAACAGTATCACAGCCAAACACAAAGCAATTGATATGCCTTTTTGGACAAATTTTCTAGGTGCACATTGCCAGCCTAGAAAAAAAAACTTGTGTTGAAATATGGACATCTGACTCACAACCATTAGGTGAGATCAAACTTCTTGTAGTCACTAAATCACAGTGGGTGGTTCATCTGGGTAATAAATCGCACATATGTATGAATGGATCAGCCCATTATCTGACTGCATGCGTGTATGGAATCAGGTGATTTGCCTTCAGATTTCAGTTTGTGATTTGAGATAACAGAATTCTTATTCCCTTTCCCCCATTTAAATGAAGAATCCTTATCTCAGATAATCTTTGGTACCAGCAGTCTTTGGTTGCTAGAATTTCTCTCATTTTTTAAATTTGCAATGCCACTAAACACAAAATGACAACATATACATTCCTGTACCAGGGAGAAGGCCAGGGAAATAGTTATCATTATTTGTTGCTCCACAAGTCTTGAGATAGACTTATATATAGTTATTCAGGAACAGGGGGCACACAAGACTAAGGTATACCAAGACATAGATTCTGTTATGCAACTATCACAGACAGACATCTTGATTCAAGTGATTTCACATGTCCTCCAAAGATTCAAGGAAAGCCCTTGAATCTCTGTTGATAAATCATGAATCAAGAAGAACCACCATTCTGATGGTTTGTCCCCATCTCTACTCATAACCTTCAAGAAGCTCTGAGGGACATGCTGCAGCAGTGGATTCGAGCTACAGAAAATTTAGGTCTGTTTGTCACAGACAATAGGGCAAACATGGTGGCATTATTACTAGAGGCAGGGAAGATGCAAGGAGTGTGATGTATGGCCACACTCTCCATGTAACTATGGATACATTGCACGGCATGGAAGGCACATACATACCTAACATAGCTGAGTGAGTCAGAAAGGTGGCAGGGTATTTTCACTGTGTGTCTGGGGCAGTGAGTTGTTGCAGCAGAGACAAGAATAATTGGGATTACTGCTGCACTACCTATTACAGATGTGGCAACAACAGAACTCCACATGCTATTGATTTGGCACAGGAGACTTCCATTGGCATGGCTGCTCCTCTGAGAAGAGACAAGTAGGGCATTATGACTCAAGTGGTGTAGGACCTCCAAAGCTTGGAGAGTGCAACACAGGTCCTTAGTAGGGAGATAGCCATCCTCAGCCAGTGATCCCAATGTTCCAGGTCTTAGCTGGCATAACTGAGGGCAGTATGTGGGGACTGGTACCTGTGCACATCTTTATTTCCTTTCTTCTGAGGCAGCATAATCAAGCATTTTTCCTCTGTAGATCTGCACCATTTTAGCTTTTTAAATTTACATCTGTAATCCAACCATAGTTTATAGCAGCTATCTACCATTCTACAAGATAAAACTAAGTTTTCCCAGAAATATCAAATCTTTTATTCTCGTGTACAAATGTAAAAAAAAAAAACAATTTAAAATTCTATTTTAAGAGAAAAAATAGTTTAAATTTAAATTGTCTGGCAAGCTAATTCACTCCTATTTTGTATTTATTAGAAAAGCAGAACAGTTATCATGCTAATTCAACTCAGCTGCTCATATTAAACAACAAAATGTAAAACAACAGCAGTGCATCCAAAGATGCTTTATTTTTAAAGTCCCAGCATACTAAATATAATTTAAACAAAACCCTCTACTTACAATTAATGGGGGATCATTCCACTCTTCATATGATGCAGCAGCATATGGGTAAATCCTGTCATTTATAATCTTGAGGGTTGCCAAACCAATTGCTTTCATTGACTGAAAATAAGCTTCCCAGAACCATCTTGCCTGCAAAAAATAATGAGTAATATTTTGAGACCAAAATTTATGCCAGATTGCAAATATCAAACATCTGTATATGTCTATTGTCTACATTCAGCCTAATTATATTTTTAAAGTCCAATCATATGCCACTGACATGGAAAAAAACCTGTTAATCCAGACTGGGCCTTTAAAGCCTCAGCAGACCCAGTCCATAATTACTGTATTTTTGTGTTGATAAGACTGCCCCCCCCAAACGTATAAGATGACCCCCACTTCTCCAACCCAAAATTACAGTTTTGCAACCATGAAGATCTCTCCAGCCATGCTGCTCTGGGCATCCCAAAAGCAGAGTGGCTGGAGAGCAAGCTGGGGCTACAAAGGAGCCCACAAACCACTGCCTCCCCTTCACCCGGCTCTCTGCATGGAGCCATTTTGGCGGCCTCAAAATGGCTCCGTGAAGAGAGCCAGGGGAAGCGGAGGCAGCAGTTTGTGGGCTCCTTCATAGCCCCCGTTTACTCTCCAGCACACTGCTTTGGGCATCCCAAAAGCGCCGTGGCTGGAGGGTAAACTAAACCACTGCCTCCCCTTCACCTGGCTCAATCACCAAACCAGCTCCATGAAGAGAGACAGGTGAAGAAATGGGGGCTCCTTCGTAGCCCCCATTTACTCTTTAGCCACACCGCTTTGGGGATGACCAGAGTGGCATGGCCAAGAGTAAACTGGGGCTACGAAGGAGCCCACAAGCCACTGCCACTCCTCACTGGATTTCCCGACACTGTAGCACCCCATCTGCCTCTCACCCCTTAAAAAGTAAGGAAAAGTATCTGTGTCTTATAGAGCGAATACAGTAGTCCCCCTCGACTTACGAATTTAATCTGTTCTGAATGCATGCTCTTAAGTCGAACTACTCTTAAGTCAGGGTACCTATCTAAAAAATTGAAAAAATAAATTAAAAATGAAAAAAAAATGTAAGTCGAACAGACCATATCTAAAATTTGTTAAGCAGCAGTTAAAATGCCAACACTTTTCCAGTCTTAAGTCGAATTGCTCTTAAATCGAGCTGCTCTTAAGTCGGGGGGCCAATGTATATCACACATCTTCATTTAGAGAGAAGTTACCTGCACAGAACCTCTCCCGCCCCCTACTGCAGCCTGGATTCCCCAGTCCCAAATCACCTCGTTTGCAAAGACACTTCCACAGAGCCTCTCCGGTCCCCTACTGCAGCCGGGATTCTACAGTTCCAATCACCTCATTTGCAAATAGGTCTCTTCCACGGAGCCTATGCCCTTCTCTTCTGCAGCCTGGATCCCCCACTCCCAATCACCTCGTTTGCAACCCCCCCCCCTTTGCAGCCAGGATTCCCCAGCCATGAAACCTTAGGCTAAACATTTTTCTTGTTTTCCTCTTCTAAAAACTAGGTGTGTCTTATGGTCAAGTGCGTCTTATAGAGCAAAAAATACGGTATGTTTTCCTGCTTATGTAACCCAATTGATCATTGATTTATTTAATCTATTATATTTAAGCTATCAGCACACCAACCTCTGTTAGAATTAGTTCCAGTGGGTACATCAAAGCAATTTATACAATGAAACAAGCCATTAGAAAATTTTTAAAAAAGAGTTATCAGGAAGTTAGATTTTTGCCAGGCAAACAAAAAACAAAAATACTAGTCCCAGGCAAGCTTCTTTCAGAACACCATTCCATGAATGGCACATGATGGCTGAAAAGGCACTGACTGGTTATTCTACTTGCCTTCTAATCACATGCCTTCTTTTCTTTAGTGGCCATACATGACACGGCAATCAAGTGTGGTGTAGACTGCAGTCTGATCCACACCTATACGGAAGCAAGTCCTGCTGAATTCAGTTGAACTTTTTTTCTAGCAGAAACATACAGGACTACAGCTAAAAGGACAGATGAAGTAATACTACCTATTGGCTAACTATAGGCAACAGTGATGTTCAGGCCTTAAAGACTTCTTTCCCATCTGTGGCTCGCAAATAACTTGCCACAACAAAAGGGATCCACAGGGATTCCCCAGAACGGGAGAGAGCAAATAGGAAACTCTTAATGTGACTGGAATGGCTACACTGATGACATCATCATAGCTGCATGGTTAAAGTTGCACAACAGGATTTTGCCCATACTGTTATTATTGTTGTTAATTTAAGAAAGGCACTGCACAAGAGCTTTATAAACTATCGTTTTCCCTAAGCTGCGCTGCTTACAAAGGTAGAATTTGAAACTTTTCAAAGGGGCAACAAGTCTCCAAGCAGATGTTTTCAGGGTCAATGGTTCCTTCCCACCTTGTTTGCTTTTCCAGAAAATAAACTGATTAACATGACCAGTCAGCCATCGAGTGCTATCCAACACAGAACATAACTGAGCACAGCAGGAAATTCTTCTACTTAAGAAGAGATGTGCCTTTCCTATTTCATCAAAGGAAGCTTTGATTTCTCTTTTTTCCTTTCACCAGTGCATGTAATTTAGAAGACTTGGACTAAAAACAAACATGGGCACTTTCAGATGGCACAGTTTTATCAGTTGATGCAGTTTTTAAAAAGAGATTTATTATGGGTTGCTATTTCGGTCGGAAATCTAGTGCTGTTAAATTGCTGGGCCCAGTACCATAGTGATGCCAAACTAAAATGCAACACTCAACGGATACTCTGAGTACATTAAAGATAATAAGTAACATCTGTTGATCTGAATGCTGACAATTCCCAATTAGTTCATAAATACATTTTGGAGATGCACCAGCACATGACAACATTCTAATCAAGATGATTTTCAACCTACACCAATATTTCCCTAGTGTTTCCAGATATTCACCAATAGAACTGTCTCTATTCATTCACACATAAATGGAGGCATACACTTTTGAATATGTGCAGTTAGACTTCATAACACTTGCCTCTTGGCACAAGAAATCCAGCTTCTTTAAATTACAATCATTATAATAATAATCCAAAAGTACCTACAGTACATTCATTTATTTGCTAAAAGCTATCACAATGTGAACTGATGTGCCAAGATGTTCCTTGCCTCATGAATGTAAATATATATTTTTCCTTTACTCCTAGCAGCCCTTCTCGGACCGGCTTATAATCTCCAAAGTGGGCAGGAGGTGAAAAACTATTTCATACCATGCAAAATATAGCAAGCAACTTTTTATTTGAAACAATTACAGTATATACAACATGCAGTCCAGTACAACTTGACTGGCCATTAGGTATCAGTCCGGTCTCAACACCTTAAAAAGTCTTTATCCATTTGTTTTAACTACAGTATGAGAAAGCCGACCTGGTGTGTATTACGGAAACCTGGTTGGATGAGGCAGGAGGGGTTGGTCTCTCCCAGCTCTGTCCTACAGGTTTCCAGGTTCTGCAGCAGCCTCAATCGCAGAGGCGGGGAGGAGGACTCGCACTGGTCTTTCGTGAATCCATCTCCCTTCCCAGGTGCAGTTCACCAGGTTCGAATGTCTGCATGTGGTGTTGAATGGACCAGACAGGATAGGGATTCTGTTGGTGTACCGGCCGCCCTGCAACCCAACAGTCTCCCTACCTGAGCTGACCTCGATGATCCCGGCGGTAGCATTGGAGTTCCCCTGCCTCCTAGTACTGGGGGACTTCAATGCTTATGCCGAGGCCCCTGAGACTGGTTCAGCTCAGGATTTCATGGCCGCCATGACAACCATGGGCCTGTCCCAGAAGATCTTGCCCCCCAGACACACAACAGGACATGTATTGGACTTGGTGTTCACAACTGAACAAGAGGGCAGAGATCTGGATGTGGTGGGGATCAACATCACCCCATTGTCATAGACAGATCACTTCCTAGTAGGGTTTAGGCTGGTTGCGGCCTCATCCCTCCGCATAGGCAGTGGAACATATTCTATGGTTCGCCTCCGGAGGCTAAGGGATCCGTATGGTTTCCTGACGGCTCTGGGGGATTTTCCAGGTGCTAAAACAGCCAACTTATCCACAGCCCTGGTTGACCTCTGGAATGGCAAAATGGCCAGGGCAGTGGATGAGATTGCGCCTCAGCGACCCCTGCTTTGTCGCAGACTCAGAGCAGTTCCTTGTTTTACCAAGGAGCTGCAGTTTAAGAAGCGGCAAGGCAGGCGTCTAGAGCGATGGTGGCGGAAAACTCGTGATGAATCCGACTGAGCACGGTGTAGAGTTCATTGCAGAGCCTACTTGGTGGCAGTGGCAGCAGTGACGAGATCTTGCTTCTCTGCTACCACTGTGTCTTCCAGGAACCGCTCGGCAGGACTGTTTCATGTGGTGCGGGGCCTATTCCACCCCCCACCCCAGTGGATCAAGAAGTACACATGGTGTCCCGCTGTGGTGAGTTCACCAAACACTTTGCAGATAAAATCAATCAAATTCGCCATGACTTGGATGCCACATTGGCATTTATGTCTATTGATGTCTCCCTGGCAACTGTCTGTCCAGTTTTGTGGGATTCTTTTATTTTTATTTATTTATTTATTTATTTATTTGTATAGCCTGTATGCCGCCCACTACCCAAAGGTCTCTGGGCGGCTCACAATCAAAGTAAACAATTTAGACAATTAAAACATCAAATTGCAATACTGTAAAATTAAAATAATAAAACATTTAAATACAATAAATACAATATATTAAAACACTGCACTAAAATCGCCATCAGGACCCACAATAATCAGTTTAAAAGACTTCTTGAACAGGAATGTTTTTACCTGGTGCCGGAATGACATCAATGTTGGCACCAGGTGGGTCTCGCTTGGGAGGGCATTCCATAATCTGGGGGCAACTGCCGAAAAGGCTCTGTTTCTACAAGCCATCCCTTTCACCTCCTTTTCAACTTGTACAGCCTGAGGATGTAGAAAGGCTTTGTTGGAGTGTGAGGCTGTCCGCCTGCCTGCTGGCTCGACCCTTGCTCATCCTGGCTTATTAGAGCTTCCCGGGCAGAACTGGCTAAGTGGACAGGGAGGGTGGTTAATTCCTCCTTGATGGATTGGGTTCTCCAACCTACTTTGAAGCAGTCGGTGATTCGACCCCTCCTAAAAAAAGCCCTCCCTGGACCCCACTGTATTAGATAATTACCACCCAGTTTCTAACACCCCATTTTTGGGCAAGGTGATTGACTGGGTGGTGGCATCTCAACTCCAGAGGGTTTTGGATGAAGTGAATTATCTTGATCCTTTTCAATCGGGATTCAGACCAGGCTATAGGACAGAAACTGCTTTGGTCGCCTTGATGGATGATCTACGCTGGGGACTAGATAGGGGAGTGTGTCCCTGTTGGTCTTGCTGGACCTCTCAGCGGCTTTTGACACCATCGACCATGGTGTCCTTCTGGGCCAACTGGCTGAGCTGGGAGTTGGAGGCACTGTCTTGCAGTGGTTCTGCTCCTGCTTGGAGGATCGGTCCCACATGGTGGTTCTGGGAGATGCCTGTTCGGCACCCTGGCCCGTGAAGTGTGGGGTGCCACAGGGTTCTATTCTGTCCCCCATGCTATTCAACATCTACATGAAACTGCTGGGAAAGTTTTTTAGTAGCAGTAGTAGTATTACAGTACTTGTCTTTAAGGAATGCCTAGAGCCATCTGAAATCATGAAGCAAATGAAGGTGCACTGTCCCTCAAAACCAGATGATATTCTGGCATAAAATCTGACAAAACGTCTCTGTTTCTTAAACCAGGATTAATGTACACTTGGTCCTCCAAATGTTATTGGACTATGATTCCCACCGTTACAATACACACTATCCGAGCTAGCAACCGCTGGAATCCCACAGCTGTTTTTTCAACCTTCTCATGTTCTGGGCAGGAGTAGGTGATCTTCAGACTTCTGGGTGTCACACAATCATTCCTGGGCATCACTCCCATCACCACCACCACCCCATTTATCTTATAAAAATGAATTAAGTAAAAAAAGGCTTTATTTGTTTCTTTCCCCACTGCAGCCCCTGCACTATGCATAGAGATTCTCGAGGAGCCAGGAATCTATGGAAACATGTACAATGGAGTGGGATAGGGAACTGCACAGGAGCTAGGCATCTCTTGAACCTGAGCTCTTTGCAGAAAGAATGATCCCTTTGGGTCTCCATCAAAGGATTTACAGGCATCTAGAAAACTTACTGAGCTGCCTAGATGCCCTGAGCACATCCAATCTCGCCTGATCTCAGAAGCTAAGCAGGGTCAGGCCTGGCAAGTACTTGGATGGGAGACCACCAGGGAATATGAGGGGGGGGGGTAGGCACCTGGAGAATGAACTGGCAAACCACTCCAGTATTCCTGACAAGAAAACTCCATGGACATGGGGTCAGGAAGAAAAACTTCAAGAACACGGCCAAACAGCCCAAAATCCTCACAACAAATAAGGATGTATTGAAGGAAGGCAACATATAATATTAATATTTAATAATTATTAAACACATAATTAGACAACCAGTATGGTATAGCAGTTCAAGATTTAGACTTAGGGAGATGCCCTAAAGCCTAAACACATCCGATCTTGCCTGATTTCGGAAGCTAAGCAGGGTCGGCCCTGGTTAGTACTTGGATGGGAGACTACCAGGGAATACCAGGTGCTGTAGGCGCTTGGAGTAGGAACTGGCAAGCCACTCCAGTATTCCTGCCAAGAAAACTCCATGGATATGGGGTCATGAAGAGTCGGTCATGACTGTAATGATACAACAAGACAACTTACTACTGATATATCATTCTTAAGATTACATATTTAAAATGCAGAGCTTTCCTACCCTTAGGTCACATTTCTGCCCATGAAAGCTAGCATCCACTGTTTGCAGGTTTAGCTATCATGATGTTAATTTAAGGACAGCATCAAAATCTGTCACATGCACCTCTTTTCTATCCGTAGCTTGCAAATGCTGGTATGGTGGTATTCTGACACTGCCTTATGGAAAATAGAGACATAATCTAAGAAGATCAACATACTTCATTGCTGTAATTTAACAAGAGAAATTTAAGTTTATAGCGATAATATGGCAACAAAAAGAAATGCACTACATAAACAGAAGTCAAAAGAGGACAAGGATTCAGATTAAAGAGAAGTACTGTACATGCTAATAATCAACCAGATACAAATGTAGGATAATTTAAATAGACATTATAGAGACGTTATCTCTCCACTACTCGGAACACAGTGACTACAAGGAGTACAGCTCATCTCATTCTGCAGGTTCTAACTGCAATCTTCCAAGCCTCCTCTCTTCAAGCTCTCTGTCTTTAAACCAGACTCATGTTGGATTGTTCTTTAAACTGAACAAACCTTGAAACAGAAAACAGCCACCTGTAAAGTAGCACTGATGGCTACCCATGGTATCAGCAATGTACTGAAAAACAAAACTAGTTAAGGGGAAAATACCTGGATACCATTAAAAAGGGGAATGTGCTCACTGGAAGTAATATTTGCAGAACTTATATGAGCAGGAAAGAAAAACTTACAAATGAATGTCCCTGAAGACAATCTGTCACCCAAACTAAAGATAAATGTACAATTTAAAATAAATTAATACAGAATGAGATGCACAAAAAGGCACCAATAATGGAAAGAGATTAATCACACAGACCACACTTTTTGCTGGGGGGAAACTCTTTGGCTTTCATCAATCACTAGTTGGTAAAGAGAAAAGTCAGAAAAGGAAAGGGAGAACGACTTGGAAAAAAGCAATAAAAGTTAATTGCTCAACCTAGCAGTCAGGCGCCATAGTGTTGTAAGATTTTGCTCTACTGCAAGAGTCAAGCATTCCCTGAGTGCAATACTTCACACAGTTTATGAGGTCTTGAAGTGCTACCATTTACATGTTAAAGAACATTACTTTAATAGCTTTCCTTTTGGAAAAGGGTTACAGTATACCCATAGATTGAGATGACTGTTATAATGGTGCTGAATTTCTCCCCAATGTTATGGTGGTGTTTAAATATTTGCAAACCAAACCCTTCTATCCAGATGTCCTGTTTCAGCTTTTGGGCATGAAATTTCCTAAGTTTCTATTTCCTATGACAAAGTTCCCCCGTCTGTAACAAAATACGAGTGCCCAATATTAAGAACAAATTAAGTGGCTGAAAGCTTAGGGTCTTTTACAGTGGAGACCACCATTTTAAGATGAAGCCATCCACATAGTGCAATCACTCTTGCTCCCCCCTCTGTGTCTGAGTTGTCTGAAACAGGGTAGGGGCAATCTTTGTTAAATGCATTTGGTTGGCTCACATATTATTTTTAAAAATCTTTTCATGATGAAAGACTTGGGAGCACCTTTCCCATGCTCATCTCAAGGAGACAGCATGTTAACTATAATACACTGTGTTTGCCATATCACAAATTTCCCCTAATTGTATAAATAAAAATCACAGCATTTGCAGGGACAGAGTGGGTAAAAAGCAAAGCAAAGTGTGCAACTTATATACCGCCCCAGAGCACTTAAAGCACTATCTGGGTGCAGGCTACATATTGCTCCCAACCCCCGCATGCTGAGTACTCAATTTACCAACCTCAGAAGGATGGAAGCCTGAGTAAACCCCGAGACTGCTACCTAGAACTGAACCCCAGGTTGTGAGCACAGTTACAACCATATTCCAGTTTAGCCACTGCGCCATAATAGGCACAGTACAGTCCAACTATTTTAACTGGGTGCTGAAAAGGGAAGGTCACAAAAAACAATAAGGGAAAAGACCTTCTCCTTAGGGTAAGAGTGAGGAAACTTTAATTGTCCAGACATTTGGGCCTACAACTTCTATCAGCCCTGGCCAATGGTAAGGTACTGTACTGTTTGTTTCAATATAAAGCATTTGGGTCCCTTGCTTACAGGACAATGTGTAGCAAGTTACATACATTTCTATTTACATTAGAGAGAGAGAAAATGACATTTGTGCTACCACTTTACCCTCCTTGTGAACCTTTACATAGTATCTTATCTTGTCAACAAGCATGTGGATAAGGAAGATCCAGTTGACATTGCTTATCTGGACTTTCAGAAGGCCTTTGACAAGGTCCCGCACCAAAGGCTCTTGAGTAAACTTGCCAGTCATGGAGTGAAGAGACAGGCCTTGTCCTGGATCAGCAACTGGCTAAGGGACAGGAAACAGAGGATAGTACTAAATGGACACATCTCCAAGTGGAGGGAGGTAAAGAGTGGGGTCCTGGGACCCTGCTTTTCAACCTCTTCATAAATAATCTAGATGTAGGAGTAAATAGCAAGGTAGCCAAATTTGCCGACAACACTAAATTATACAGCATAGTAAAACTGAGAAAGATTGTGTGGAGCTCCAGAGGCATCTCTTAACACTGGGGGAGGGGGCAAACCAGTGGAAAATGAGCTTCAACATTAGTAAGTGCAGAGTGATGCACATTGGGGCAAAAAAAACCAATTACATTTAAAAACTGATAGGGTCTGAATTTTCTTCAACAAACCAGGAAAGGGACCTTGGTGTCCTTGTGGACACCTCAATGAAGGTGTCAACCCAAACTCAATGTTAAGAAGGGTATAGAATATAAGTCAGCAAGTGTCATTTTGCCTCTTTAGAAATCTGTGATGAAGCACCATTTGGAATACTGTGTACAGTTCTGATCACTATACCTCCAGAAGGATATTATGGAAATGGACAAAGTGTAGAGGAGGGCAACCAGAATGATTAGGGAACTATAACACCTTTAACATCTGAGGCTACAACGGCTGGGCCTCTTCACTCTTGAACAAGGGCATCTAAGAGGTGACCTGACTGAAGTTTATAAAATCATACATGGTGTGGACAAAGTAGATAAGGAAAAACTGTTTTCCCTATCGCACAACACTGGAACTAGGGGGCACTCCATGAAACTTTTGGGTGTTAGATCTCAAACAAATAAGAGAAAGTACATTTTCACCCAGAGGATCACTGGTCTGTGGAACTCCCTGCCAGAAGAAGTGCTGACAGCTGTCAGCCTTGACAGCTTTAAAAAAGGATTAGTCAAGTTCATGGAGAACAAGAGCATCAATGGCTATCATTATGGATGCTGAAATACAACCTCCGGGGTAGAGAGATAGGCAGGATATATCTCAATGCCATTTGCAGGGAATCTTAAGCAGGTGAAGACATCTGCTTGGGAATACCCTGAAGCAAATGGTGAGCCTCTGTGTGAGAATGCTGGACTGGATGGGCTGTGGCCTGTTCCAGCAAGGCTGTTTTTATGTTCTTATATTCTTATAACTCTTTTTTTAGTTTCATAACTCCCAAATTAGTTAAATGTTTTCAGTGTGAACATATGATACTGTAATGAACAATTTCTAAAAATATAAAGGAACATTTGAGTGTTTTACTGGAACTTTATATAAACTTGATCTGAAAATCAACTGAAATTTGCAAGGAACTTCTACTGCCTTCACTTATTTTGCTGTTTCAAGTTCACAAGGACCACAAAGGTCACAGGTTAAAATCCTAGTTTAACTCTAAAAGAGATTAGTCATTTGGGAGTTACCTTCAGTATATCTCCATTTTACTGCCACAGACTACTGACATCATAGGAATGACTCCTAGTGGTGAGGTTTTAAAAAGGAAGACAAGTTGTATTATCAGATTCACTTCACCCAAATTTCTGATTTTAATTCCGTATTTTAATATTTAGTACTTTTCAGAAACAACAGTTCAGAGAAGCCATTTATTCATAAACAGACCCAAAAACATCTTTTGTACATGCTTACTGCTTCCAGGACATTGTACTCTTGCAGTGTTCAGTATTCTTGCTCAATGGTTTATAAATCTTCTGTGGAAAGTAGTTTGACAGTTTGAGAAATGTCAACACTAGTTAAAGAATGCTTTATTCTCTCAGGCATTTTAAAAACGGCTTTAGTTCTTCCACACTTTTCTACTTTCATCATGGTGCTGCTTTTAATCTGGCTTCTTACATTAAAACGTTTTTTATTCTCTTGGCTTTATAAACCGCTTCGTCTATCGTTTATGAAATATATGTTAAGTATTTTATGTTTTTAAAATATCGTACACTGTACAGAGAATTCTGGTCAATGGATGGCTAAAGCATGACTAAATATACAAAAAACAAAACAACGCAAGGAGCAAACAGCTTCATTTGCGGGGAAGGCAGCTATTCTTTCACTTCTTATACTGATTCACTTTTTTGGGGGGTGGAACTTATAATATCACTTTGAGATTAAAAAAAAAACCTTTTCATTGTGGTTTTACATCAGCCTCTGCATGCTGGAATGCTTAGCTTTTTTCCAAGGAAGTATGGGAATACCTGCATGCACACTCTCCTGAGCCAGGATCACCTCACTAACCAGATCTCACACACCTGAAAGACTAAGCTAGGTACAGTTCAGGAGGAACACAACAATTCTTACCATCTCTCTCTCTCTCTCTCTCTCTCTCTCTCTCTCTCTCTCTCTCTCTCTCTCTCTCTCTCTCTCTCTCTCTCTCACTACACAATGGCATAAAACTCATCAGCAATATTCATAGACCAGTTAAGTCAGGCTGAGTGAGACGCCAGGGCAAGTAGAATGATGGCTAGTCTTTGTAACTTAAATAACGTCTATAATATCATTTCTCCTCACTTATTCTCATTGCAATTGCTCACAAATCCCCACCTGGATTTGCAAAAGGCGAGGGTAGGGGGCTCGCAGCACTGCAGTGTTTATTCAGAACTATACATTCCTGCCGAATATAACAGGGGTCTTGTGAGTATGTCTACACACGTTACTAGTGCCTGATACCACTAAAAAAGTTATATTTACTGAAAACAGGAAGGAGAGCCGTGTCACTTCTGCCGTAGCACAACACATTTCTATGCTGAGTTCAGAGGGGTAGGTGAATGGAAATATTGGGCCTCTTCCTGCCAACCTATACACTTGCCTACATGAAAATCTATGCAGAAGCTTCCATTCACTTCCTTTTCAGCAGTGGTGCACGATAACACACAAGCTTCCATTAAAGACTGTGAAGTCACTCTGAAGGGAAAAAAGGGAAAATGATCACGACATCTTGTGTAAAAGCAAACCTGACACAGCAGGAGACAGTGGTGCCCAGAGCAACATGAAAACCAAATCTACAACAGTGAATTTTCAGAAAAGAACAAGAACAGCCACAGATCAAGAGTCATTTTCACAAGTCTCTTATTACATCAGCTCTGATCAAGTGCAGTTTCCCACCCTCTGACTTATACATCCCAATAGAGAGAGCCAACACAGCCAATGGAGAGGGAGTTTGGGAGCTGCTGTCCAGCAACACCTAAAGAGCCAACGTTGCCCCCAACTGGACTGGCCGTTCTGCCAATCCAAAATTCTGCTTGCTATCTTACAACCCCAAAGCCACAGAGATGCCCAGCTCTGTCAACTTGCTGCAAATGCAAGATGGCTTCACTGAGGGATGAGGAGAACAAAAACCAGTCTTGCACATGGCTAGGTGGTATGTTGTAATGCAAATTTAAAAAACCAAAAACAAAGCCTGGAATGGTTTGGCTGCATATTTTGACAAGTGACAGACAGCTCCTGAAACAGAAAGCAATAGGTTTCACGTCTCAAGGGCATTGCTTTCAAATATGTCAACCTTCTAAGGGTGGATCAGTTTTCCCTGCTGCAGGCATCCTGCTGAGAGGTGAAGTCCCAAGAAAAACAAAGGAATCTGACAGAAAGTCTTTGAGGTGGCAGGAGCTGAAAGAGGTTCAAAGACAAGGCTGGTCCGTGGGTAGCACCTCCAAACACCGCAGAGGTTAGAGGTTAGTAAAGCAGGAGCCACTGTCCAATAAAATAGTGTTTAGAGAGCGCACTTGGCAGATAAATTGAGGATCTGTTTACACCCTTCCCAGCTTTTGGAGCTACATACTGTTGTTTCCCACTGTGATTTGGTACAATGTTTTCCCCACCCCCACCCCACAGCATCTCTCTTGGTCATCGGATGCCCTGGCTATAGAACTGACCAGCTTAACACATGGTTGGAAACTTCTAATCCATATTCAGCATCATAAATAAATAAATAACAAGCTGCTCGTTGTCACAAGATCAACCTAACTAGATCCTGACAAGGATCCCTTAAATTAAAGAGTAACCTTTTATCCAAGGTCACACACAAAATGAGCCCAGTTTCACAAGACTCTAAGGTCCACAGCATTTCATCCAATAATTTCAAGGATACCTATTATAGCTTTCCCAAATCTGATGCCTGTCAGATGGGCTGAATTCCAACCCACATAATGCCACAGCCTATACCCTCATAACATAAATGTTTGGGGGCTTCTGGGAGCTCTCAACCCAGCCACCTGGTGATCACCATGGGGGAAGAGTTAACTTATGAGGGGGGGAAGGATAGCTGTTTTTAATTGACAAAAAGAAACAAAATGAAACAGAAGGCAAAGCGATTCAGTCTATCTAAATGTCGCATCCTTTCTTCTACCAGTTCTAAATGGGTGGTGTTTCTGTCACGCTTAGACATGCTGTTTTGCATCTCCCACAGCAGATAGGTGCCATGAAATATAACCAAGAATAACTCCTGGAATAATTAAGCCTCAATCAGAAGGCTCCAATTAAGTCTCAGAGAAAAGGAACTGTTACACCTTTGCAAATGTTTGCCTCTAAACAAACAATTGACAGGCCATATGTTGCTCAACCTAGTTTGTGAAATGATCACGCACAGAAAAGAGAATGCTCCGCAGATCTGGAAGGAAACTGGCATACAGCCAGTCACCGAAAAATTGACAATGAATGGGCAAACAAAAATTGAATTGGAATTATTGCAGACTTGAAGTAAAACTAAAAATATATTTCCTTATACCAATGGTTCCATATCTTGGGTCCCCAGATGTTCTTGGACTCAAGCTCCCAAGAAGCCTTCACCACCAGCTGTGCTGGCCAGGATGTCTGGGAATTATAGTCCAAGAATACCTGGGGACCATGGCTGGGAAGCACTACCTTATACAGAAGGTAGAAAACTACAGTAGAGTCGTTCAAAACATACATGGTTGGATCCATACTTCTCAGAAGCAGAATTGAACAGGCAATAATTTTGAGGCCACTTTGCCTGAATAAGAAGGACTCTCTAGAACCCCAAGAGGTGGCACTTAAAAATTACAAGGGAAAGGGGAATCCACAAAATTCACCTCTACAACAACTTCCTTTACTGGGAGCCTCCATAAGATTGGAGTCTCTTCTACAAAATGGATGAAGTCCTTCCTTTCTTGGAAGAGCACGTCTAGATTCAACACTGAGGCTGCACTCATGTATAACACGAAATGATAGCTTGATAATAGGGAAATTAACCTAGTCACAAAAATCCCTCTTCTGGGCAAACTGATTGGAAGGGTGGTGGCAGAACAGCTGCAGACTTTTCTGGAAGAATCAGGCAGCCTTGGCCCATTCCAGTCCAGCTTTAGGCCATTCCATAGTACCGAAACAGCACTGGTCACACTGCTGCATGACCTACTCCAGTGATCACGAACCTTTTAGAGACTGAGTGCCCAAACCGCAATTCAAAACCCACTATTTTTTTTTTTTGCAAAGTGCCAATACAGTAATTTAACCTGTATACAGGTGGCTATGAAGGGGCGATGTCGGGTGCCCACAGAAAGGGCTCCGAGTGCCACCTTTGGCACCCGTGCCATAGGTTCGCCATCACTGACCTACTCCATGAAGCTGACCAGGGTCATTCAACCCTTTTGTTTCTCATGGACCTCTCAGCTACTTTTGGTACCATCAACCACAGTATCCTCCTGGATTGGTTGGCAGGGATAGGAATTGGAGGCTAGGTGTTAGCCTGGTTCCATTCCTTCCTGGAGGACCATGTCCAGAGAGTCCTCCTGGGGGACCATGTCCAGAGAGTCCGTGGACCCAACATTGTGGAATTCCATAGGGATCAGCCATCTCCCCCGTAGTGCTTAACAGCTACATGGGGCCATTGGGAGAGGACATCAGGAGATCTGGAGTGTGTTGTCATCAGTACAATGATGACACGCAACTCTATCTTTCCTTTACCACACCAGCAGTAGATGCTGTTAGGACTTGTGAGGACTGCCTGCAGGAGGTACTGGAATGGACTAAGTGCAACAAACTTAGACTGAATCCCGACAAGATGGAGGTTTGCTGACGGGGCGTTCACATCCTAGGGGAAATATTTATTTATTTAATTTATTTTTATATTTGTATACTGCACCAATTTTCCCAGAGAGAACTCTGTTCCTCAGCTCTCCCGGGGGGGGGGGCATACCTCTACCTCTTAAAGATCAGGTTCAAAGTCTGGGAGTCCTTCTTGACCCAGCAGTTACCCTGAAACAACAGATGGATGCTGTGGTCAAGTCTGCCTTCTACCAACTTAAGCAGATTTCCCAGCTCCAACACTATTTGGATGGGGAGTCTCTAAAGGCTCTGACTTATGCATTGGTAGTCTCCAAATCAGAGTACTTCAATGCACTCTACGTGGGGCTGCCTTTGGATTTGATGCAGAGGTTACAGAAGTTGCAAAATGCAGCAGCCATATTGGTTACCGGTGTGAAAATATTTCAGCATATTACGCCATCCCTGGCCAGGCTCTATTGACTCCCAGCGGTGTTCCACATCAGGTTCAAGGTGTTGACGTTAACATATAAAGCCCTACATGGCCTGGGACCTCAGTATCTGGTGGAACATTCCCCTGCCCCTGAGAAATCCATCCTGGTCTACATGATCCTCCCAGTCCTTCAAGCTGCAGGTGGCCACCCCAAGGCAGGCCAAAAAGACAACAAAATGCCATGCCTTTTTGGTTGTGAAATGTGGAACTACCTGCCTGCAGAGATAAGGCAGGCTCCCTCCCTACTCTCCTTTTGGAAGGCCCTGAAGACCTATTTATTTGCAGAGGCCTACTCCAATTAGTGGTGTTTTTGTTGTTTTGTTTTGTTCTTCCTTTCTCTTCCCACCTCCCTTCCACCAGCCATCTGAGAGGGAGTACATTTTTATTATGGTTTTCATCTCTCCCCCTCCCCGCAAGAAATCTGGGGATATTTCATTTTTAAATTTCATTTTTAAATTCTCATGGACAGGATGAGGTGTTTGCCATCTGGCTCTGTTAATGGCTGTTTTAAATGTGTTTTATAAGACCATTTAATTGGATTTTAACTCTATTAACGGTATTTTAATTGTATTTTAATCATAGCTCTATCTTTTTAATATTGTATTTTATGACACTGAAAAGGCTCACTGAAAAGCATTTCTGAGGCCTCAGACATGCCTAGAAAGGCCCTTGGAGGCCCCAAAAGTGCTTTCTAGCAATCCAGAGGTCACTTCTGTTTTTCCGGAAGTCGCTTCCGGTTCAGCGAGAAGCACTTTTGGGGCCTCCGACGGACGTGGGAAGGCCGTCGGAGGCCCTTTTGGGGCAACGCCAGGCCTGGAGTAAGTACAGGAGGCTTGATACAGGCCTCTCCAGCTTACCCCAGGGGGCTTTTTTTTCATATACTGCAATCCCGCAATATACCAGGACCGCAGTATATGAACCGCGAAAGGGTGGGGGGTTACTGTAAATAAATAGTCTCCCTTCAAACTCAACTTCTCAGTTTCTACCACCCAGAGTGGCCTCTATTGCTAGATTGCGCTGTATAGAGATAATAATAATAATAATAATAATAATAATAATAATAATAATAATAATAATAATAATAATAATAATAATAATAATAATAATAATAATAATAGAGAAGCTATTTTGTATTATTGAAGTTTAGATGTCATCCAAATTATTGAAGTTTAGATGTCATCCAAATCTTACTGATGATTTGTGAAAATTAAATTGTTTGATGCACTAAGCTGGCTTGTTCTAACTAATCATAGCTAAGATTCATTACAGTTTGGACAAAATGCCAAACAGTGGTTACACAAAAACATAAGTGAATGTTTTCTAACAGCCACAAAGGGGGAAAAGGGAGGGATTAGAAAACATGCAAATGCCCAAACCAGAGTAGACTGAACCTCTCTTTCCCATTCTAGTTAGCTTACATGTACAACACTGTTAACACTTACAGCTGCTGAAACATTTACAGCCTAGAAGAGCATAAGACGGAGTTTCTGTAGCAGTGATTTCTTTAGGCACAGAAAGCTTAATCAGCCCTTTGATAAGATGCTGTATTCCTGACCTGTAAATGTTTAATAACCCAATACTCAAAGGGGAACATTAACTTACGGGATAATGTTGTTTAAATGCTTTAACATAAGAATGCTTTGCTGTATAAGAGAAGAAGACTGAGTAATTCTCAAAACTCAATGATAAGAGAAAGACAGTAGTGTGGAAATATCCAGTAACAAGATTACAGTGCAATAATCATTGAGAATGGAAAGAACCTCAAAGATCTACATTCACTTTCTATTTAAATACCTCCCGCACCCAATATCTCACCAGCTATGAAGGCAATACTGTATGCTCACACTACTAAAAAAGTGTTCTCCTGATACTCAGCTAAAATCCACTTCCATACAAATTTTACCTATTGTTTCTAAATCAGTTCTTTGCAATAATCAAGAGCAAGCATGCTCCATCTCTTGCATGACAACCTTTCCAACATTTAAAGGTGACTATTATGTCTGATACTGACCAACCCTTGTCCCTGGCAAATATACCCAATTGTTTCAATAATTTCTTGTTGAAATTGGAATTCAGAAACAATTCATACTTGCTGCCCTTTCTCTGTATATACTTCAATTTGCCCAAGTCTTTCCTAAAATGTAGGATGCCAAGCTAAACAGGCCTACATTAGGTAAGGCCTATTTAGAAGGGGGGGTAGTAATATGCCAAGGATTCTATTACTCCATTTACTAGTTTTGACAAGTAGCCTAAGATATCTCCACACACCTACTACCCCTGTTTCCCTGCTGTCTGATTTGAACATCTTTCTCAATGGGAAAGGAGGAGCTTTTGCTTAATATATCTGATAAAATGGGAAAGTGTCCAAACCTAATATTTATGAAGAAGAATTCTAGAGAGGCACTCTGGAAGGATTAAAGTGGTGTTAGGCTCTGAAGTCACAACGTCTACAACACTTCAAATGGCTGATGGATAAAAGTTCTTTTCAATGCAATAATGATTCTAAAAGCCTTAAGACAGAAGCTGTTTTTCTTCAGGGGAAAGATGAATAGCTGAAAGTCAAATATACAAAGTAAAAGCCCTTTAAATGCCTAGTATTATAAAGGCATATGCATTCAAATTTTTGTTCCAGTATTAAAATTTAGACTGTACTTTGACTAGAGGTAAATATGGTATTTTGCTTGCTAAGTAAGGAGCTCGTATGCAGCACCAATAGACCGGTTTCTCTCCAGCTTCCAGCTCAAAATTCTTCACAATGCATTTAGCACACAGCTCCTCCATCCTTCTTCCCATTAAAATGAGAGATTTCAGATGCCTGCACACAATGCCTGGAACCAGTAATAGCTTATATAGCTGTCAGCAAACTGATAAGAGCCAAAATTACTCCACAGAGAACTCTTTAAAGAAGAACCCAAAGCAGCACATTAAATTAAAAGGGGAAGGGTCACAGAAACCAATCATTCACACACTTTTAATGTGGCATTAAAAACAAATAAATTATTTACTCCCATTAATATCTTATTTGACCTGGAGACTGAAGCCCACTTAGAGGTCAAAGTTGAGGCACTTGAAATGAAAGTAAATTTGAAGAGGTCAAACAGCACCAATCCCACCCTTTTATTTGGTATTAGGGGAAGATGGTCATCACTGAAAACTTTGGAACTGCAAACCAATTAAGCCTAGAGGTACTCTTATGGTTTTACAACGCACCTTGTTAAGAGACTCATGGAAGTTGAAGAGGGTTAAGTTGGCATTGGGTATAATTCACTAGAAATATCTCTTGCAACAAGCTCCGCTAGGACGAACAGAAGTTGTAGAGATGCCTGACTGCCCTTTTCAACAGAGCTTCTACACTATCTCCAACAGCATACATTATCCTCTTACTTCCCATCAGCAAATGTAGCAAATCCAATCTTCTGAAATAAAGGGGTCTTGATTGCCAATGTCGATGACATACATATGTTTTAAATTTGGTTTACTCTAAGGCCAGCATCCTCTAACCCAGTGATGGCGAACCTTTTAGAGGCTGAGTGCCCGAACTGTGATTCAAAATCCACTAAGTATTCACAAAGTGCCAAGATAGCAATTTAACCTGAATACAGGTGGCTGTGAAGAGGTGATGTCAGTGCCCACAAGCTCTGGGTACCGCCTTTGGCATCCATGCCATAGATTCACCAAAACTGTTTTAGCCTAAACATGGTGCAGAAGGGCAACTGTGTAAGTATCCCTCCCCTCCAGCAAGCTCCCTGGCACAAGCCTATTCTCACACTGGTCACGCAAGGCTGGTCAAGTAACTGATTATGTTCTGGGAGTCCTGGAAGAGCCTTTCTGCTCCATGTTTAGGCAAAAGGATACTAGCCTAAGAAACTAGCATAATTTAGTTTTTACCAGCCTATGAGAAGCAAGCAAAAGCTACACACAAAAACAAAGGAAACCATTATCATGCTAGTTGCATAACCGTGTTATGTATTCTGAGCTTAAGTAACCTCAACAGTGTCAAATACATAAAACAGACATTTAGGAGTAGGGAGCTGAGAAAAGATGGGTGAGGCAAGACTCACTGAATACTAATTGTATTTCACAAAACCTTTCTGAGCTACAGCCACCAGAAACATCTGCTTTCTCATCCATCACATCGTTCCTCTTCACGAGTATCTAAAAGCTGAAGAATGGCCAGACTGAGACAAGTTGTATTGTACTTCTGTACGTATATGAGTTTATTTCTTGACTGATTTCCAAAGGTGAAAGAAGACTCTGAAACAAGGAAGAAGTCTCAGAGGTTATGTGGTATCAAAGGCTTGAGACCATGCCACAGGGGATACATGCTTGTGAGAATCCTGAACTGAATTCTTCAAACAAAGAAAGGCCAGTAGTGATACATGGCCATCTTATCTCAAGTTTTTTTATTCATAATTTTGAACCCAGTACTCTACAGCACCAAATCCTCAAAGAAAAATGTGAAAAAATATATCACCCAACTGCCAGCCTTCCTCGTCTTTACACACAGCTGCGCCGACAACAGATTCCTCATATAGTTCTTCCCTCATATTCATCACTTTTCTTATCATTTTCCTAGACTGAAATCTAGATTGTGAGATCTGCAAGACACGTGTCTATCCTCCGATGATGTTAATTTAGAACAGAAAATTCTGGAGTTTATTTATTATTTTATTTATTATCAAGATTTTTTAGCCGCCCCACTACCAAGAGGTCTCTGTGCGGCAAGTTGAGAAATCTTTCTTAAATTTTCTTTGTAGATTTTCTGTGTGCTTTTATCCTTCATTCTTTTGAAACTGATGGGATAACCTTAATCTAATCATCATCTCCCACCCCAAAATAATTTGTACATTTATCGTCAGGTTAAAAAGGAAGGATGGGGAACAGAGATAGGTATGAGCCATCAGTTTATCGGTTCATCCCAATTCATTTACTGCCGCAATAGGTGGTAGGTGCTGCTCAGAAACAGTGCCCAGAAGGGCGGTGGTGGTAAACAAATCAAACAAAACCAGTAGTAGGTGCCCTTTCTTAATGGAGAATCGCGTATGCTGCTCTAAGGTTCCTGGAAGAAAATAAAGATAAAAATCAAACAATTGTCTCTGCTACTTAACCCTTTTACACACACTCATTGCCTTCCCCTTTCAAATTCAATACTTCTGTGATAATGCTGTGTTCTTTTGGGATGCAGTGACTGTGCAAGAAGATGAAAAACAAAGATGGACTATAACTGACAGAAGTATATTACATACATGGGCAGAGGTCTCTGTGAACTCACTATTCATAATAATTTCTAGCCTTCCATATGGATCTAATGTGAAGGAGGGCGGGTTTGAGAAGAATGCTTACTAGGTGGCTTTTTTAGAAATCGGGTTGGCAACAGAGCTGCTTAGCAGAGATGGGGTGGTCTTGAATCCATGTGTTCAGCCAGCTTGCTATCACTTTCTAACATCCAATTGGCTCATGTCTTTTCCAACTGGCAAGTCTGTTGGGGTTAGATCAAGCCAGAAGAAACCTCTGGTTTCTGTAAACCCAAAAGGGAGGGGTTGATAGGGGATAGGGACGTGCACACATGGCCACCATATTTTCATTCGTCTTAAGGCATAAACTGCATAGGATTAAACATGAACACAAATCAGCTTGCAGGATTAGTAGTCAGCGATGTGTCAAACTTTCAGGTGGGTTTGGGACCTTGTGTAGCAAAATGTTTAGCCTACTTGATTATGAAAAGTCAAGTGTGCGGGACTTGCCCAAGGTCTTACTGCAAGTCAGAGAAAGCACAGGAAAAAGGCAACAAAACCCAAGTCTCTCAATCTTTAGATGTTGATCAAACCACAAAATACCGCAGCTCCTCATCTCTGGTTTACATATTGCATACTCTTCTGGCAGCTCTGTAAAATAAGGTCAGATTGAATAAAGTTTGCCTCCACCGTATCCCACTCCTTTTCCTGAGTAACACATGCACACATATTGAACACTCATCTTAACATAGATGATTTAATTTCAATATAGTATGGAATGCATTTCCTCCCACAAACACCAAAAAGTAAATCAAATCCTTTTTCTGCAGACATTTCCATGCTGCAAATGCCTGTGATTTCTTTTTCTAAGGATTTCTCTTATATGACAAGATACAGCAGCTTGGTAACAGCTTTAATACAACAATCGAAAGAAACATGCTGAAAACACAATGAATTCAACTGAAATGTGGGTGTCCAGGAGTCAGAAAGTTGTTTTAGACATTTCACTGAAGTTGGTCAGGAATCACTAAGAAAATATTGAAGGTGCAACAACTCACAGGGATATTAGAAGTTTTTGCTTCTAATTTCAGAGTTTTGTCATTTTGTGCAATGTGCTGGAATAGAACTTAAGCACTTCACAGCGACTAGTAAACAGCTGTTTTGACACTTTAGTACATTTCTCTACATGATAATGTGTGCAGCACAGGTATTACAATGGTGTTTGAACAAATATGTTTCCATATGTTTTGATATTCTGTAGTATAGATTATCAGTACAGGACACCTATCCATGCAATATTGATCTTATTTTAATCACACAAAAACATGCCATGCTACACTAAACTCTACATACTCAAATACTGTACAAATATATATTTTAAAAGGCATCTATCTTCTTTACTGTATCACTTTCTTAGACTAACAGGGGATGTGTATGATGTATTCATAAGTTAATGAACCACATTTCTTATCCTGAATATGTATTATACTGGGGCCTCTTTGAAGCTCATCTGGATTTCACATGAAACCCTGTTGATGCAAGTATAGTAAACTGAAATTATAGTGTGTGCTGATTCTAATATACAGTCAATATTCTCTCAATTTAAGGTCAAAACTATATAGATCTTTGACTGCAAAAATATAAAGCACAAAAAACTATTCATCTTAAAGGCCTCAGAAATGAAGCAAAGAGCTGAGTTGCTGCACCTGGATGCAGGCTGTGGGTCTTGAACCCTCACCTGAGGGGAGGGGAGTTCTGGGAGAGGTCAGCTGAGGAGCACACATAGTTCTTGGGGTTATGTGCCTTGCTACCTGTGCAACCTTGAGCAAGCTGTACAGTTGCAGAGTACCAACAGAAGGAAGGACTGGTAAGCTACTACAGGGGACCTTATACTTCCAAAATCCCTGGAATGCTACCATAACGTGGATTTTGCTTAAAAGCACATACAGGTACTCCTCAATGACAGAGCTACATTCATATGACCAGGTCATTAAGCGACTTGGTTGTTAAGTGAGGAGCTTAAAGCAGAAGTCTTGGGGAGTGTTGAGGCTGCCCTCCTTAATATTATTAATAGACAGCAAATAGATAGCCAACCCCAAATTTGTAAAACAAACAAAACAAACAAAACTAGGTCAGCAAAACCAAGGGATGGCGACAAGCTTCAGGTGGCAAGGGACTGAAGGGTATGCAGCAAAAGTTCTGTGGGGTGGTAACAGTGACAGTGGCGGGGTGACAGCGACAGTGGCAGGGTGGTGGGGTTCATATATCGCAGTCCAGTGATACAGCAGAACAACGATATATGGACTGTGATATAGAGGGGGATAACTCTAGAAGATCAACAATAAACAAACAACGGTGAGTTGAAGACCATCAGGAGAATAATTTCCTTCAATCCCATTCTATCCTCCACCATGACAAAAGGTACCTATGCATTATCAGCTTGGCTCTTGATCATTCCCAGATTAATGCAGGAGTCTCAACTTGGGAATCTTGTAAAATTTCATTGAAGCAACCCCTGCAACTTTCATATAATGACAGTTTGTTTAAACAGAAGTACTTGCACAGTAGAAAACCACTTTTCTTTTTTTAAAATCTGCACAAATGAAAGAAAATTTGCAAAAATCAATGTGCTGGAGAATCCTAGCACTCTTTTCTCACTCCATCCCCTTCATGTTGAAGAGAGAAAAAAGTATGTTTTTAACCTTTGCGTCAAGGGACATCTTTAACCCATCAGTTCATTGTGAAATAGCTGCATGGTAGAAAGGAAGATGGAAACAGCTGCTGAGCAGGTGGACTTCTTCACCCAAACTAAGAATGTGAAATCATGGATTACACTGTTTTTTTAACATGCATGCTGGAGATCATTTTCTGAACACATATTTCACTCAAATATTACACAATCATGTGTTGCTGGAAAGATTCCACAACTACTTGAATGTGAAAACTTGCTAATAAAGCTGATAACAGATGAAATGTGTTTATTCTGTTCATGACACACAAAAGTAACAACAGAGTTTAGGAAGACCACTGATGAAATTTGTTATTATAAGGTTTGCTTCTTAATAGAAGAAGAATAATCAAGGGGAAACTCCTACACACTCTTTTAACAACACTCCTAAATTCTGGTGGCAGTTGTGTCAAATTTGGCGAGTTAGGAAACTAGAATGGATTGCCTGCTCTTGTTAACTATTCTATGCATCTTAGGCTACAACAGACTTCAAAAAGGCACCAAAGTATAAGCCATTTTTTCCATGATTTGAACTAACTCACTTCCAATGCAATAAGTGACTTGGCAAACAAAAATAATAACTTGCTGCTAAGCGCTGTATCAGTCCCTTTTAGCATAATTGTCATCAGTAATTTAAACAACACTCAACTAATTATATATATATCTATTTCTTCATATGAACACTGAACTTTATCATGTCTGTAAATCTTTCAGAAAACATAATGGCTGTATTAGGTCTAAGAATACATACACAGTGGTACCTTGTATTAAGGAATTAATTCGTTCCAAATGAAATTATGTTAAGCAATTTTTCCTTTATACAAATTTCCCATTGGAATGCATTGAAAACAGAGTGATCCCATTTTTATGTTGTACAGATTTGCTCCACAGGCGATTATGTTAAGCAAATTTCCCCTATCTCCGGATTTTTTATGTTGTACAAATTTTATGTTATATAAACCGTTTGTTATACAAGGGTCCACTATAGTGTACTTTGCCACAGTATACAGTACATGGCTCCAGAGGGCCCCATCCTCTTTCAGAAGCTTTTTCGGAAGGCACAAATTGACATAACACATCATAGATGAGTAGATGTAGTTCCACTTACACAAGCTAATTTGAAATTAATATAGCTGTAAACAAATTCTAAAAATTAAATTGATTAATCCACTATATTTTTGACTAACTAATAAAACAATACATCTTGGTTAAGATTCCAATGTAACAAAATATTATCTTCTAGAAATACTGAAGAAAACGTAAAAGAAACTTCATCTAAAACCAACTCGAATTTTTTTCAGAAGTTTTTAGAATTATAGAAATGTAATACTTATTCTGGATCTAATCAAGGAGCAATACAAGACAGCCTCTAGTGCATGATGGCGAACCTTTTAGAGACCGAGTGCCCAAACTGCTATTCAAAACCCACTAAATATTTTGCAAAGTGCCAATACAGTAATTTAACCTGAATACAGGTGACTGTGAAGGGGCAATGTCGGGTGCCCACAGAAAGGGCTCCGAGTGCCACCGTTGGCACCCGTGCCATAGGTTCGCCAACACTGCACTAGTGGGTAAAACACTTTACTATTACATAGGAGATCTACTTATTAAATATGTTGTCCTATAAGGTTTACTGATAAATGAAAGACAATAGTAAGCAGTCTAAAAATTAGCACTCAAAGCAATAAAATACTCTGATAAAAATTGTATTGAGATAAGTAGCAATCCTAAGTAGCAGGGCAGCTGAGAATTGACACAAAGGCTGTATTTAAGGCTCTCCTAGCCTTAGGGAGGGGTTGAATACTACTTAGAACTACCCTGACTCTATCCTAGATTTGAGCCAGCATAGATGAGGGGGTAGAATTTACAGTAAAAGAGCCTGCCACCCCCATCCTCATTCCTCCCGTTCTCTTTCTTTTTCTACCTGCTCATCCTAGCCTAGTACAGGAGTCGTGTTGGAGGATTCAGTTTCATTGGCTGACTCTAACAGCTGTGATGGCACAAGAAGCTTCTGTCCATTTGGACCCCCCCCCCCAAAAAAAAATAGCCTGCATGTTTACACGTCTGGATTGCACTGCCTGGTTGCTGCTGAAGCTGCTCAGCAACAGAACAAAAATGTATGTAAGGCGTGGAGGCTCATTTATTTCAGAAAAATGATCAATACATTTTTTTAAAAAAACAATGCTACAAGTCTAAGTGATTCTTGGTTTGATTTGTAGGGGGATGATTGATCAGAAGAATTAATGGTTTCTTTCTAATTTTAATAATCAGTGATTCCAGAACACTGACAGATGTTGTTCTAATTTTATTCTTACATCTTTGCCAGATGTTGCACTCCCCCATTAAACTGAAGTGGAAAAAGGAACAGCACCTATGAGCAGAATGACAAATACATAAGCAAGAGTTGCAGCTCTTTATTGTATATTGCTATGGCATGTCTCCGGGTCTAGTTCAGGCCACAGTGGAATCCACAACAAGCCATAGGGAGTTAAATCTGTGATAGTTTGCACAGATAACAGATATGGATATCAGGTCATACTCTGGTTGCTACTCTAGATGCTTATGCAAAAGTAATAGTTGTTACCATAACCATCTTGGATCACTGACCCTATTTGTTTTCTGAGCAGAATGTCAAAAGAAAACCCTACAAGAATCAGAATACTGCAAGGGAACAGAGACCTCTTCTGGCAGTTTGTCATATTGGTAATGTCTATTCGCACAAGAAACACTTCAGCAGAAGCACATGCACTAAATTAAGTAAGTAATCGAATTACCCCACATGTGATCCAAGTGCATGTTAGAATTTCCATGCCTTGGAAAGAAAATTCCCACTACTTTACAATCTGGTCTTTGTATGATAAATAGTCCCTGATATTCGACTTTGATAATTGCATACACCTCAACATCATCTCTGTACTCCTATTTATCAACAAGTATACAATTTTCTAGAATCTCAGAATAGACCAGGTTCAGAGATTGAATTCCCACAAAATGATATCTAGCAACTATTTTTGTTCTTTATAATTGCAAAGAAATGCTGGACATTCAACCAACATTCTCAAAAAGCAGACATTCAGATCCGTATCTGACTGTTTTCTCACGTCCAAAAGCTCTCACACTCTCTGTGACTGAATTTTAACAGCAATACTTGTTCATATGATGCATCTATCACTCACTCATCTAATGTACCAATTCATTTGTATATTTACTTAACAGTGTCACTGAAGAGACAGCGTAAACAATTAACTGGGTTTTCTTTCAAATACTTGCCATAAAAGCTTGTGGATTTAATGATTTACTGCTTTAGGACTAAATAAATTTCAACTAACCACCCCAAAATATTAGTTGCTTCTGTTTTGCAAGGGACACTACTGATCCATCCATCCATCCATCCATCCATCCATCCATCCATCCTTCCTTCCTTCCTTCCTTCCTTCCTTCCTTCCTTCCTTTACTTAATTATATTTGTCACCGGCTATCTCCCCTTACAATATAAAACCAAGTATACTATAATACTAATGTGATGACCTATTTACATCTCATCATCCTATGCATATTTCTCTTAAAATAAGTATTTTTGATGTGATGGGGTACATACAGGATTGCTCTGTCACTTGCTCAATTATTATTACACTGAAAGACTATCAAACCACAGATTTATCACATTTTCCCAACTATTTCCAACTATAAGATGCCCCAAAATTATAGAAAGATAAGAATGGATCATCCCCTCCTTTCCGCACCAACAAGCCAAACATTATTGTAGGGTCCAGGGGCACAGAAGCACTTTCACAATTCACTCTTACACACACACACACACACACACACACACACACACACACACACACACACACACACACACACACACACACACACACACACACACACACACACACACACACACACACACACACACACAAACACACACACTTTTAAGGTTCCCGTACTTGCCCGGAAGCCTGGTCAATTTCAATGGGATTTTCCCTTCCAACAGCCGCCTCTCCCTCAGCATATGTCAGATTGTGAGCGTCATGAGGTGGCAACTTTTAGGCTTGCACGAGTTTCACATAGGCTGCTCCCCCTTGGTTGAATTTCATAGGACGAGAGAGATTTTAAAATGAAGCTAAGAATGAAAGGTCTCTCCTGGAAAGATCCCCCCCCCCTGTTTTCTGGCATTTCTCAGCTTTGTTTTTAAATACTGTATTTAAAAGAGGCTCACAATCTAACACGTGCAGAGGGACCTCCGTGAAAAGGGTGCCGAGCAAGCGAGGAAACGGTACGAACCCATTAAAATCAACCGCACCCCTGGACACTGCAATAATGTTTGGCCTTGTGGATGCGGAAAGGAGCCAACACCGAAGCTGAGAAAGAGAAGCTTGCACCGCCTGCCAGCTATGTATAAGACGACCCTCAATTGTTAGCCTAACAATTTTAGAAAAAGAGAGCACATTATAAACAGAAAAATACAGTATTCACGTGAAATGAAAAGATTTATACATATGCTGCACGAAAGCAAAAATGTGTGACCTGTATGCCTACTTCCTTCACTTCCCAAAACCAAGCAACTTGACATCTGCCCACTTATCTGGCATACTTTATTCAGCTTCTGCTGGTCATGGGTTAAGCTAGGACCAATGACAGACATTACATTCCCACTCTGCTTGATCCTCAGAAAATTCATTCCAAGGCGGACTCTAATATTTTGACAGGCACTGTGCACAGACTCTTTCAAGATCTTCATGACTTTCAAGGCAAAGATGTAGTGGAAAAATCCTCAAAGCTAAGTCATTCAGGAAAATCTATAATTTCATGAATTTCAGGCAAAAATCAAAGAAAAACAAAACAAAACAAAACAAAAGACACAAAACATGTGGCACCTTAAGGACTAACTTTCATATTTTAATGTAACGTTTCATGGACTACACGTCCACTTCTTCAGACATATATGTAGTCAGATAAACATTATGGAGAGCATCAACAGTTTGATAGATGATACAGATCCGCCTCCTCCTCTCTCTCTTTCTTTCTCTCCCACCCTCATTTTTGGGATCTACACTACAGATTGTTAGACTGAGGTGAGGGACTGACTTGTTTTATCGGTTTTAAATTATTTAAGTGTTCTGCTTATATACCGTCCCCTACCACTTCACGTAGTCTCTGGGCAGTTTGCAGTTTAATTACAGTATGCAGGTTACACATTGTGCCGCCGCCGCCGCCCCCTCCCCCAGCAAGCTGGGTACTCATTTTACTGGGTACTCATTTTTTGTTTGCTGAATATTCTATTTTATGATGACCCTGTGAGGTCCAAATGATTACCTTGAATTTGAACTATATGAGAATGCAAGGACTCAAGTTCCAAATCCTATCTAATTATTCAAATAGTGTTTGTACATTTTTCCTCTGCAACCATTCTTGAAGAAACTCTTTGTATCATTTCCCCAGCCTTTTCTTGCCGGACTTTGTCTTTGGCTGCTTTCACACTACCCCTAAAATCCGCTGGCAACTTAAACGCGGATTCCCCCCAACCAGAGATCATGTGTTTTTTGTCCTGGCTGCAGCGTTCCTACCCTCCCGCACTCTGATTCTATTGCTTCTGTCTGCTGTGAGGGGAGGGAGGAAAAAAATGCAGGCTCACCTCCGCCTGCCGTGGGCAGCAGCTAATTGTAGCAGGACAGGAAGCCCATTAGGGATTCCTGTCTGTTAAAAGGGGAAAAACAAAACAAAAACAATCAGAAGGCAGAGGAGGGCCAGGCATGCAATGCTTTAAAATCCGCTCAGGAACAGAAACAAGGATTTTACCCCCTCAAGACCAGGTACTTCTAAAATGCGCTGGGTCTCGCTTAAGAGGGTATGGTTGTACTTTATTATTTTTTTAAGTCCACTGCTGGTGTGAAAACAATTTTATGCTCCGGATCTGCGAGCACTTTGCAGCGGATTTTAGGGGTCATGTGAAAGAGGTCTTTGTGTTTGTGGTGTGGATGCAGTCATCTGTTTTATCGTTATCTTTGTTGTTACCTTATTGGTTCTTAGTGTTGCCTGGTTTCCTTTTTGGATAGTTTGTTTTGTTATAATTTGTTGAAAACCGCCCAGAGTTCCCGCGGGAAAGTCAGGTGGTCAATAAGCGCAAATATAAATAAATAAATAAATAAATAAATAAATAAATAAACTCTGCTTTCCAGCAACAAACATATCATGATTGTACAATTATTTGGAAGATACAGATCACAATTACCTTGTACAAGATAAACAATGCTGATCCTGAACTTTACACAAAATTAAGTTGCAGTACTTTTGTTGTACCTGCTTCATACAATTCAGCATCTCCCTGGGACAACTTAAAATGAAAAAAGCTCACTACTGCAAACACTCCAGACAAGTACATGTAGGTCTTGGTCCCAGATTCTGCCCTACCTGTCTCTGCATCTCTTCAGTCTGTCGCTGGGGTATGCTTTGGAGAATGTTGTACATCTCAGACATCTTTTCTTCAGGTATCACTACAGAAGCTCTAAGTGCAAAGTGTGAAAAAGAAAACAGGAAGAAGTTTAGATAACATGACAAAACACAGTAGCTGCTTACTTCTATTGAAAAGTCTCTCCTTGCCCACATCTGACAAGTTATTTCACGGCAAAGGGCCTGGCCTCCCATGCTAAGAAGTGGTGCCCTCGTCCACAGAAGTCTTACAAGATGGGGAGAATTTGTGCAGATGCTTTTTGAGGATTCCCCTAACCACAGCCAGGCCTCTGAAGAACCAAGGGAATCACCAGAACAGCATAGAAGGTGACACATTAATGCCTCTTAAGACAAATGCCCTGCTAGACAAAAAACTCACAAGATGAAAATAAATTCTGGGAATACGATTGCTTTGCATAACAAAAATTTCTTATGGGATGCTTCACAATTTGGAAATCCATTCTGCATTTTGAAATAAGTGTACCCAGAATGCATTGCGCCCCCATAATTTGTGAAGGGGAGGGAGGAATTTTTTTTAAGTTTTGGAGCCACTCTGGCCATACTTTTGCAGCAGTTTTTGGACTTTTAGAACTTGGAAAGGTAAGGAGCTGAGGTTACTTGTTTTTTTGTTTTGTTTTGGGGTTTGTTTGTTTTTTTGCTTTTGAAGCAAAAAGTTTCCCCTTTGTCTTGCTGCTTGCTTTTTTGCTTTTGATTTTTTTTTTATTGCTATGCAGGTCGGAACGGGCTGGTGCTTCTTGTTTGCTGCTGGCTTTTTTTGCTTTCGAATTGTTTTGGACTGCACTTTGGGCGGACAACTTCAAACTGCAAACAGTTTGCAGTTTCCCTGTTGTCTTGGTGCTTGCTTTTGCAGTTCGGTGTGTGCGTGTGTGTGTGTGTGTGTGTGCGTGCGTGTGTGTGTGTGTGTGTGTGTGTCACAGTGATAAGCCAAAATAGAAGAGAAAATACAAGTATGGTAAATTAACCTAAAGGAAATGGCTGGTTAGGTAAAACATTATATCCCTTTCTTAGAAATGTACCAAATAAATATACTTTGCACATACTGTGCAGGAACACCAATGAGGTTGAATTTACGTACATTGGGCCCTCATATAACAAACGGTTTATATAACATAAAATCTGTACAACATAAAATATTCTGGAGATAGGGGAAGTTTGCTTAACAGAATCGCCTATGGGGCGAATTCATACACCATAGAAAGGGTCACGATTAGGGATTACTCTGTTTTCAATGCATTACTATGGGAAATTTGTATAAAGGAACATTTGCTTAACAGAATTTCATTTGAAACAAATTAATTCCTTTATACAAGGTACTATTGTATTTAACTTTTTTCCCATTGCTAGATGCAATTTTTAAAAAAATACACTGCAGCTCTTTAGTACATAATCATAATACAAATAACATACCTCTTCCAGTCCAGAACTTCAGAGAAAGGCAGAATGTAAGAATCTGCGACAACAACAGGGATGCAACCAGCCTGAAGTACATCACTCAGTACAGCCTGTCCCAAGCGGGCTCCTCGCAGAACCACACAAAATGTGGCTTCCTGTTAACAAATTTGCATCAAAATAGACATGATGAAACACTATCCTCTTTCTTTCTATCAACATGGAAAAACATATTTACAGCGTTCCCAGATCGCTAACTCATAGAATCATAGAATAATGAAGTTGGACAGGGTCTATAAAGGTCATCAAGTCCAACCACACACTCAATGCAGGATATCTTCCAGGTGGTTGTCTAAATTTCTACTGAATGCTTCCAGTGCTGGATCACTCACCACCACTCAAAGTACAGTGAACCCTCTTATAACAAGCGGTTTGTTTAACAGAAAATCTGCTTAAAGGAAAAAAATTCCACAGACTGGGAAATCACTTAACAGAATCTCCTATGGGGCAAATCTGTACAACAGAAAAATGGTCGCAATTAGGGGTAATCCGTTTTTAATGCATTCCTATGGGAAATTTGTACAAAGGAAAATTTGCTTAACAGAATTTCATTTGGAACAAATTAATTTCTTTATACAAGGTACCATTATATTTGGTTCTATTGCTGTACTGCTCTAACAGTTAGGAAGTTTTTTCCTGAAATTCAACCAAAATCTGTCTTCCTATAACTTGAACCCATAGTTGTGTGTCCTACACTCTGGGTTGATCAAGAACAAATCCTGTTCCTCCTCTGTATGACAGCCTTTCAAGTATTTGGTAAATGCTATCACATCTTCCCCACAGTGTTCTCTTCTCAAAAATTAACATATCCTGTTCTTTCAGTACAGTACCCCCCCACACACACACCCCTATTGCAGGGGTTAGGGACCCGAGCCAATCCGCGATAATTGAAAATCTGTGATATGTGGATGCAGGTCGGGTCAGGCCTGGGGGGTCTAGCTGGGGGCCCTTGTACTTCCCCCTAGCCTGGTGCTGCCCTGAACGGGCCTGCGAGGGCCTTCCCGGGCTTTCTGGATGCCCCAAAAAGGCCTCCCTGCGAACAGGAAGTGACTTCCGGAAAACTGGAAGTGGCTTCCAGATCACCAAAAATCATTTCTGAGGCCTCTGAGGGACTTTCCCCCTTACCCCAGGGGGCCTTTTTTCATATACTGTGAACCACTGTATTTCTTCATAGGACTTAGTTTCCAGTCCCCTAATCATCCATGTTGTCCTCCTCTGAAGTTGCTCCACCGTGTTAGCATCCTTCTTGAAGAGCAGTGTGCAGATAAAGTACTCAAGATGAGGCCTAACCAGTGCTGAATAGAGGGGAACTAGTACCGTGCAGGATTTAGAGACTATATGTCTATCAACACCACCTAAAATAGGATTTGCTATTTCATTCTATTGTTTTCAGCTCAGTGCCCCAGCCTATTAAGATCATTTTGAATTTTTTTCTGTCTTCCAGGGTATTAGCTATTCCACCCAATTTTGTATAACCCACAAATCTGGCAAGCATTCCCTGCATTACCTTGTCCAAGTCATTAATAAAAATGTTGAAGAGTACCAGACCCAGGACTGAGCCTTGGGGTACCCCATATTTTACTTCCCCACACTTAGAGAAGGAGCCATTAATCATCACCTTCTGAGTACAATTATAAAGCCAACAATGTAGCCACTTCACAATTGTTTTATCCAAACCAGATCTAGTTAGCTTGCTAATAAGAATACTGTATCATAAGAACAGCCTTGCTGGAACAGGCCACAGCCCATCCAGTCCAGCAGTCTGTCTCACACAGCGGCTTCACCTGCTTACAATTCCCTGCAAATGGCATTGAGATACCCTGCCTATCTCTCCAACCCAGAGGTTGTCCTTAGGCATCCATAATAATAGCCATTGATACCCTTGTTCTCCATGAACTTGTCCAATCCTTTCTTAAAGCTGTCAAGGCTGACATCTGTCACCACTTCTTCTGGCAGGGAGTTCCATAGACCAGTGATCCTCTGGGTGAAAAAAGTATTTTCTCTTAGTTGTTTGAGATCTAGCACCCAAAAGTTTCATGGAGTGCTGCTAGTTCTAGTGTTGTGCGATAGTGAAAACAGTTTTTCCTTATATCCTTTGTCCGCATCGTGTATGATTTTCTAAATTTCAGTCAGGTCACCTCTTAGATGCCATCGTTCAAGAGTAAAGAGGCCCAGCCAGTGCAGCCTCAGATGGTAAGGAAGGTGTTCCAGTCCCCTAATCATTCTGGTTGCCCTCCTCTGCACTTTTTCCATTTCCATAAAATCATTTTGAAGGTATGGTGACCAGAACTGTACACAATACTCCAGATGGGACCTCACCATAGATTTATAAAGAGGCAAAATAACACTTGCTAACTTATTTTCTATGTCCTTCCTAATGATCCTTAGCATTGAGTTTGCATTTTTCGCTGCTCGGCCCATTGGGTTGACACCTTAATTGAGCTGTCCACCAGGACACCAAGGTCCCTTTCCTGTTTTTTGTGCAAAGGGTTCAGACACAATCAGTTTATAAATGTAATTGGGATTTGTTTTTGCCCCAACATGCATCACTCTGCACTTACTGATGTTGAAGCTCATTTGTCACTGGTTTGCCCACTCCCCCAGTGTCAAGAGATCCCTCTAGAGCTCCTCAAAATTTGATTCCATTACTGGCAAGTTTATTCAACAGCCTTTGGTGAGGCACCTAGTCAAAATCCTTCTGAAAGTCCAGATAATCAATGTTGACTGGATCTCCCTTATCCACATGCTTATTGACACTCTCAAAAAATTCCAACATATTAGTGAGGTATGATTTGCCCTTGCAGAAGCCATGTTGGCTTTCCTTCAGCAGCGCCTTCTCTTCTATGTGCCTATTAATTTTACCTTTTAGGATGGTTTCCATCACTTTACTTGGGACACATGTCAAACTGACTGATTGGTAATTTCCTGATCACCTCTGGATCCTTTTTTGAAGATTGGTGTTATATTCGCTACCATCCAGTCATCAGGCACAATGCCTGATTTGAGGGAAAGATTATATATTTTGGCTAGAACATCAGCAATTTCATCTTAAATCCTTGAGAATGCCATCTGGTCCTGGTGATTTCTTAGCATTGAGTTTAACAAGACATGCAAGAACCTCCTCCCTGGCTATTTCTATCTGGCTTAATTCTTTGGTTTTCCTCCCTACAAATATTGGCTCTGTTTTGGGCATGTGGTCTCTGTCTTCTTCAGTGAATACTGAAACAGAGAATTCATTGAGTCTCTCTGCAATCTCTGTTTCCTCTTTAATAATCCCTTGGCTTCCACTGTCATCTAGTGGTCCAATGGCCTTCCTAGTTGGGTTCTTACTTCTAATGTACTTAAAGAACTCCTTGTTATGTCTTTGAGTGTTTTTAGCTATACGCTCCTCAAAATCTTGCCTGACTGTTGCATTGCATGTGTTCTGCCAGAATTTATGTTTCTGTCTGTTGTTCTCATTTGGACAAGTCTTCCATCTTCTAAATGAGATTTTCTTACTTTTGATCACTTCCCGAACAGCTCCTGTAAGCCACATCAGAGTCCTCTTGGACCTTGCTGTGGCCCTTTTTCTTTTGGGGTATACATTTAAATTGGGCCTCTGTTATGGTTTTTTGTGAACAGCCTCCATGCCTCTTGGAATGTTTGGACTCTCTCAATTCCCCCCCTTTTTTTTTACTAATTTCCTCATCTTTGGGAAATTTCCTTTTTGAAAATTTAAGGTCTCTGTGTTAGATTTTATCAGTGATTGGCAGTCTATGATTAAGTTTAAAGTAATTGTGTTGTGGTCACTGTTCCCTATTGGATGAGTCACATTGACATTTTGCATCAGATCCTCTATATTACTCAGGATCAAGTCAAGGATTCTCATACTTTTAGTTGGGTCTTCAACTATCTGTTCCAGGGAACAATCATTTAGCATATCTAGGAACTTTATCATGTGATGAACAACAGTTTGCCCATTATATTTGAGGGTAATTGAACTCCCCCATTATAACCAGGCTTCCCTTCTTGGATGCCTCCTTTACAACATTCTCCAACTGCCAGTCTCCCTCAGGGGCTTGGGTCGGAGGCCGATACCATATCATGGGGGATGTTGTCAAAAGCTTTGCTGAAGTCAAGGTATACAATGTCTACAGCATTCTATCAGGGAGATTAAAGGTAAAGGTAAAATCCACACACACACACACACACACACACACACACATGCATGCTAGTCGTGTCCAACTCTAGGGGCAGTGCTCATCTCCATTTCCAAGCCAAAGAGCCAGTGTTGTGCAAATCCGTGGCCATGTGGCATGGCTGAATTCCTTTTTGCACACGGAACACTGTTTAGCCAATCACAATCAATCAGGGAGGTTACCCAATCACAAAATAAGATTGGATTAGTCTGGTAGGATCTGTTCTGGACAAATCTGTGCTGGCTTCTAGAGACTACTGCATTGTTTGCTAAATGCTTATCTTTATAACCTGTTTTATAACCTGGGTATAAGTGATGTTGAGAGAGAGAATGTAGGAGCATGTGTACGAATGCTTGATTCCTAAATAGTAGTTTTATGTCTGGGAATGTTTATATTTGGGGTGAGTGATGTACAGAATGGATGGCACTTTTAAATTTCGTTATATTTGTACAATGACAATAAAGTATTATTCTATTCTATTGTATTTTATTCTGATTCATGAAGTAATGCATATGAACTGTATTTGGCACTACTGTTGCTCTGACCGTGCCAAGTACATGGAAAGTTTGAGACAATGGAGCAGAAAAAAATGAACTGAATCTGGTTTTGAAGCACAGTAACCAATTGGACTAACAATAAAAAGTCATCCATAAAGAAAAATGAAATTTGCTGTTAATTAAGTCTTTCCAACACAAGGAAGAACAGCAGTTGGAGGAGACTACATGTTATCTTTTGTAAAAGCATGGGAAGCAAAGATAGAAAAAATGCTGCTAATGGTCTGATTAGGGAAGACAGACATCCTTTCTTAATAGAAAATCCAGCCATTTTCTAAAGAATGAACTCTCATTTTTAGTTTTCACTTTGGCTTAAGCACTTTATCAAAGCACAAAGACAGCTGAAGAGCATCCTGCACTGACAATACCAAAGTAAATTTAATTCTGACATGTGAAAAACATCACACAATGTCATTCATGTGTCGTAACTGCTAGACATCTGTAGTTTGATTATAACTGACTTCCAGTATACTCTACTATTTTATTTAGTCCAACAGAAGTCGAACAGTCACTCTGGAAAGAGGGTGTTAGTGCAGTGAAGAGTATGAAGTGAGGCAGGGGGAAATTCACCTCCTCCGACTTGCTCAAGCCCAGTATCAAAGTATGGGTACAGTTATGACCTCTAATTACTTTACTTGTTTTTTTTAACTGTGCCAACTATCATCCATAAATATGAGTTCCATACAATGAACAGTAAAGTAGAACACAAAAGCTTTGCAAAAATAGGAAGGACATAATCCTCATTCAATTAGGTATTTTACTTTATTTTTCTCCAAAGGGAGTGAATGGACTGTGCCTGAAAAGTGTCCTCAAAATTATATTATTCTACAAAAGAGAAGTTTAAATTATGTATATTCGGTGGCCCTGTTTTGACTACCAGGGATCACACCTCTGTTCAGAATGTGTGCCATCATCAAAATCACAGTATCAGATACCATTAGCACATATCAATAAGGCATTCAGTGTAACAGAGGTAAGAAACAAAAGTTGATTAAAGATAACAGAGGAGCAGGTGGAAAAAATCTAATTGTTTTGATAGGGGTAGGGGAAGAAAAAGTTTGAAGAAGAGAAAAATACTCAACTGTAGATACACATATTCAGCTATCCAATCATCATTTTTCCTGTCTAGACAAAGGTTACTATAAATAATCTCATCACATCATCACTGCTATCAGCCAGACATTCCAAAGGAAAATGAAGAGTTCTCTACAAGACAGCTATAAGATTAGCATTTTCTTATTTCTTCTCTTTCTTATGCACACACACAAACACACACAACTCCCATTCAGCCAGTAATCTAGTACAACTTAGACTGTCTTTGAAGAAATAAAAAGACTGGATTTAGGAAAACCCAGTATTGTATTGGTCACTGAGGAATTTACATATTCTTCATAAAAAAAAGTTAAAATATTTCACTAATTGCACATTTTGCTGCAAATGTTGGTGGCTTCATTTTTTAAAAGTTCTGATACTAATTGTTTAACAAAATAGAATAGAAGTTTGGAGCAAGGTTTTCTATGTGTTTATACTAGGATACCTCTAATCCAGGAGTAAGCTTAGCATATGTAGGATCCAATTTGACTTCCCTGTCCTACAGAATAGGGTAATTCATTGGCAAATAACAAAGAGTCTATCAAAACAAGAAGCAAATCTTTGTGTTGAAATGGCCTTCCCATTTTGCTTAATGAATTTTAGCAGCAAATTGCAACATCCCTTTTAAAAAGCATTTCACACACATGTTGGTTGAGTTTCCCCAAAATCTGGCAGCAGTAGCAATGTCTGATGGTGATTTGGGACAAAAATGTACAAATCCATATGCATTCTTTATGCTGTTCACATTCATTGTACAGGAAAGAATACATCGACACACACAGCAGGTCTTGTTTTCCTTGCCTGATGAAAAAGAATGTCATTCTAACATACTTTCATTCATTTTATCCCAATAAAGGGACTTAAGGTAACTTACAACATTTTTAAAATGACAAAGTCGAAATACAACACATTACAGCACAATATTCGAGGTTTTTAAGTAGAGGCTGGATGGCCATCTATCAGAAATACTGTGATGGGGGTTCCTGCATGGCAGGGGGTTGGACTAGATGGCCCTTGAGGTCTCTTCCAACTCTATGATTCTATGATTCTATGATTATGGATCAGAGAAGAAATGAGGATGTAAGTAAACTGGAACTCTTGTGGGGTAGTGTATGGAACAGCTGCTTTCACTGAGCCTCGTGGTGCAGTGGTTAAATGTCTCTACTGCATCTAAAACTGTGCTCACGACCTGTGGTTCAATCCCAGGTTGCTGGTTCATGGCCGACTCAGCCTGCCATCCTTCCGAGGTCGGTAAAATGAGTCCCAAGCTTGCTGGGGGTGTGTGTGTAGCCTGCATAATTAAACTGTAAAGCGCCCAGAGACTATTTGAAGTGATATGGGATGGTATATAAGCAGACCACTTCCCGCCTCAACAACATCATTTGAAAAGAAAAGCTGGGTTTTGCACAGAAACAATGTATTCTGTACAAAAACATGAATTTTGTGTAAAAACCTTACTATACTCAGTAACTCTTCCAATTTGGGGTAGGGGAGGACCTTACAAAATGTTTCAGTCTTTCCGGCAAAAATAAAACAAGAGAAAAAAATTACATCCTTACTCTTTTATGTCCAAACAAAAAGTGACCAATGCGCAGTACATTACCTGGAGCACCTGTGGGTAATCGAAGATCTGGTTCTTGTGACAACGCTTTCGAATAAAAGGTACCCCTTCTGAGAGGTTGGTACATTTGTCCAGGATAAGCACAGACTCTGCATTCTCAGCTTGAAGAGTTTCCAGCTCAGAACGGTATTCTGGATGAACAGCCATTTGAGAGGAAAGGAGGAAGTACCTGCGGGGACTAAAGAGCAAAACAATTGGGAATCTATCAAGAGATGCTGTATTCTCACTAGATAATAAAGAGTGCACATTTTAATGTCAGTACAGAGTTAGGTATCCCTCCTGTCTCTTTAAAAAGGACCCAAGGTGGCATTAGCTAGGAATATCAACTGGATTCATGTGACTACAGTGGTACCTTGTAGAAAGGAATTAATTTGTTCCAAATGAAATTATGTTAAGCAAATTTTCCTTTATACAAATTCCCCATAGGAATGCATTAAAAACGGAGTGATCCCCTTTTTATGTTGTATGGATTCTCCCCAAAGGCGATTATGTTAAGCAAATTTCTCCTATCTCCGGAATTTTTTTATGTTGTACAAATTTTGTGTTATACAAGCTGTTTGTTATACAAGGGTTCACTGTATATCCACTCAGACTTACAACAGAGTAAATTTATACTAAACTACCATCTAAGGTTGCAACATTATGCATCCTGTCTTAGAAACAAATTCTACCAAAATAAAAAAGATTTTCCTCCCAAGATAGTTCTTTTCAACATATTCTTAAAGACTAAGACATATTCTTTAATTCATTATCAGAGGCAATTTGTTATCCGAAAAAATTGTTATCCAAAACGTGATTTCCCATTGAAATGAATGGGAAACCAATTCATCCATTCCAGAGGTCCGAGAAAAGGCAAAAAAGCTGGGTGTGTGTGTCCAGACCTCTTTAAAGGCCTCCAGTGCTGGAACACCCCCTCCAAAACACCTCCCCTGCAGTGCAATGCAAACATGGACAAGAGAAACTAGCAAGACTACCCCAACCTATTCCTACCCAAGGTGCAATGGGGAAAAATGCAAACAGACAAACATAAGCAGCAAGAGAAATCCAGCCTGTTCTTGCCTCCAGAGCAATGGAAAAGAATGTAAACATGGAAAGCAGCATGACTACCCCAGCCTTTTCCCGCCAAAAATGCAAAGAAAACCAGTGCAAAGGTTAATAAAAGCTAACTAGCTACCTTTCCAAGTTCAAAAGGTACAATCCTTCAGCAAAACACGTCCAGAATGGCTCAAAAACCATAAAAAAACCCACTCTAACTTCTCCCACCCACCCACAAAAAACAGGGGTTACAATACATCCTGGGTAAGCATCCTGCAAAGCATTATGAAACATTTGTTATCCTATGCCCAGAAATTTCCATTTGTTATCAGAAAAATTTGTTATCAGAGGCATTCTTTATCCGAGGTATTACTGTACTGCACCATTCTACTCATCCTCATCTTACCCTGGTCCTTTATCTGGCAGCTGTACCTCTGCAGACAGCGGGCTATAAACAGGAATGCTGACATCATATCCTTGCCGGTAGGTCCATGTAGAAAAACCTCCCCCTGCCAACAGAGCTCTGAAAATAAAATTAGAAAGTCAGTGAAAACTACATGTTCCCCCCCAAGTCACTTTCACCTATTCAAAACTTCTATATAATGTTGTTGGGGGTTGGGGACTGGTAATTGGAAATACATTAGTATTAGTTCAAAGATACCCATACAACAGATTCAAGTCCCAAAACTCTTAGCTGAGAATTTCAGGTATTTTTCATATAACATCATTGTGAGGGAAGCCACCCTGAAGGGGCTGTGAGCAGGAGAGTGACACCTGCACTACAGGAGAAAGAGAGGGAGAAGAAGGAGGGAGGGATTAAGCCCCTGGTTAAGACAGAAAGGGAACCAGAAAAGGCGGGAAACCCGAATCAGTCAGCAATGGTGGAGGTAGGGTTTGGACAGAGTAAAAAAGGAACACCCCCAGACTGGGACTGGGTTTGGAGGGAAAACCCATGGTCGGGCGACTGGGAGCAGATTATGAAGCCAAGGCCCGAGGCTGGAAGCTATACAGGCCATGCCCATCGCCAAGGTTGTTCCTATTGGGGTGAACAGGATACCTGTGAGTACAACAGTGACAGAAAGGAACTAAGGCGGGAACTGGCCTGGGAACAATGGCTAGCCAGGCCAAAGGAGGAGGAGGAAAGAACCGGGAAGATGCATATCGGGAGGGGTCTGACTTTGAGAGACGACTATCCCTTCAAGTCCCGGCACCAGAGGCATCCTGGATGCAGACTCACGTCGGAGATTGGGGTGCAAGTGGGGGAACCGCGCCTCTAAGAGAAGGAGGGGGAGACCAGTGGTGGAGCCAATTCTCCCCTAGAGGAGGTGGAGGACTTGATTACTCTGTAGTGACCCTGAGTTATGAGTCTAAGAACAACCCTTTTGTTGCTGAAGTTAAAAATGTTGAAACCGTTGTAAGAAAGAGAACCTCTGTCATTGCAGAAGAACCCAATAAAAGTTCAGTTTACTCTTGTCAAGATATGCCTTCATTGAAGCTGGAAGGGCGGGAAAGCCTGGGAAAAAGGCCTGGGGAAAAGGAGAACCCTTACAATCATGTACCCACTTCTGTGCATACTGCATTATTTTGAAATGGTATAACAGATATAAATATGTATGATTAATAAATGCCTACTGTAAGAAGAAGAGACTCCATGACTCTCATCCTACCCTTCCTAATTAGACAGCAATATGTGCCTATTAATCCTTGGTTCATTTTCAAGTGGGAATATCCTGAACTCAGTGTACACCCAATCATTTGCAGGAAGATCTCAGGCTGAGACAAATTATGGTAGCTTTATTGAGTGTGTCATTCTTTTTTCCATTATACCATAATGCTTGCATGGGCAGAATAAAAAAAAACAGATTGTAAGGCAAAGGCGTCACTTAAGGTGACAACCTCACTTTTAGTTGTTAAATTGCAATTGGCTTAATTTTCATTGTTTTATCTCGACATCCTAGGTTTTGAAAAGAGTTTCTCTGTATGCATAGTTTAAGTGCCTGTTCCTGCCAAGAAAACTCCACGTGCATGGAGTCACGAAGAGTCGGTCACGACTGTAACGACACAACACCACCACACACACACACACACACACACACACAACACCCATAAAGGTATTCTATATGTCTATGGCAATCTTCTAATAAGCATTCTCCACAGAGTTCATGCCTTGAGTCACTATTGCCAATTGCATTGGGGGGGGGGTTGTTGATAAGCCCAGATTCTTAGCAATACTTCAGTTGGCTTACAAAAAAATCTGGCTTTGTACTTTATGTACAATGAAGGAATTATGTATACCACAGGCTGGATTGTGTGCACATGTTTCACTGCCTAGTTTTTTTTGGGGGGGAGGCGAGGCAACACATGCCCCCCACTCCACTCTCAGCAAAATAGTCAAATTCAGCCAAATAAACAATGCACCCAGAACCTAAATCCTCTGTTCTTCAGACAGAAATGCATGTAGCATACGACATAGTATACTTTTCTTTTAAAAGTACCTGCTTGTATGACTTGAGAAGCATGACAGAAAAACAAAGATCCCAGTGCTCATGATAGGAGGGATTCAGCGCTCCAGTAACAAACATCAGGTAAGTCCTCACATCCTCCTCTTTTCATTCATACAGCAGCTTTCATGGTCAACAAAGTACATATTCTGAATTTTGCATATTCTAAAAATATACATAATACTGTATATTTTTGTACATTCTGATGTGTGTGGGGGAAGGGGTTGATAACAAAGTGAGCTAGTGTGTAGATTTCATGTGTCTGATTTGAGTACAAAAATTTGCAGCAACTACTAAGCTCTGGAAATGAGGAACAATTAATACGAGACGAAGACTGCAAAATGCTTTAGGAAAGGTGCTATGGCAATTTAATATTTTAAATCTCTTTTTTAAGAAAAGCAGTAGCAAAGCCAAATATCTCAACCTAAGGTAGATGTACTTTTTTGCAGCACCATCAATAATTTAAATTGCTTGGACATTGGACCACAGAAGCATTGAACAAATTCTCAGTCCTAACACCAGAAGTGATTAGTGTATTTTGTACAGATTTCCATACATTTTCTTTGACATACAATGTAGCGTTGCAGAATGTTTCTGTTAATACGTCAAGCCTCATATTTCAGATTTTCCAAAACTCCACAAGTGTGGAGCAAGAAAAAAAATTAATTTGCCTCATTGTTACTTCTGCACTTTTAAACTCATTTCTGTTGCCTGATTAAAAAAAAAATAGTAACCAGACTGTTTGAATTTAGGCATCATAGCAACATAATAACACCTCATCTACCCGGAGGAAACAGGTGTGCCTCTATCTAAATAAACCCACAGGGAGCCACCATAACAATTAGTACCGCACCTTTTCACTCGATAGAAAAATATAACTAACAAGTTGATTCTTAGATTTCTGAAAGCCAAAAGATATCTAATTGGCAGTAACAAGATTTATTACTAGCACCTCACAATTTTCTTTTATGTCAATCTTAAATTTTCTCAATTCAAGTGCTGTACTTGTTCCAGAAAGACTGCCATATGATCTCACTTGTTCCTGAAAAGCTAGCCTCTCTCAACCTGGTACCTTCTAAAAGTTAGTGTCCTACTTCAAGAAACAATCGAAGAAGAGTAAATAATCTACCCAGAAAGTTCTTCTAGGGAAGCCAGTACTTAATAATATACACTTGATAAACCTCTCCAAAGGCAGATCAAACATAACCAACAATCACCGTTTACAGTACAGTGGTACCTTGTAAAAAGGAATTAATTCGTTCCAAATGAAATTATGTTAAGCAAATTTTCCTTTGTACAAATTTTCCATAGGAATGCATTGAAAACAGAGTAATCTCATTTTTATGTTGTACAAATTTGCCCCATTGGTGATTCTGTTAGGTTAAGCAAATTTCCCCTATATCCGGAATTTTTTTATGTTGTACAAATATGTGAGGAATATGTGAAGGACAGCACATAACTATCTCAAGTAGAAACATTACATCTCAAGATAATCCACTGAAACTGACTGGAAGAAATGTCAGGATCACAACAGGAAGGGCTCCAAGAACATAAGCTAAATTTATGGAAGTTATCACCCCAATATTTGAAATACCTATGAACTTAAATAGAAATCAGCCAAATCCACAGACCTCTGTCATTAACTATCACAAATACCACCTTGGTACTCTCAGATATTATGTCTCCAGTAAGCAATTTATTTATTTATAGTCAACTTTTCATTTATCTTCATAGCAGAATCTGATTTAATAAATATATAAAACTAGAGAATATGTAACTCTCCTATGAACTTCCCAGGAAAAACTGATTGTCAGTGTTGAAGACAAATGATTAATCAAGCACAGTTTCTAGGACTTTTTCAAAAGCTCGTTTAAAGCATTAACATTGCAAAACAATGCTTGACTGCCCTCTATAGGTCAACCACATTTCCTTTTTTTAAAAAAAAGTTTTTCTTCTGCAAGATATGAGGAAAAGAAAGCCACAAAGGGAAAAGGGGGGAAGAAATGGGGGGAAAGGAAGAAGAGTGCAATGACTATATTTGCTCTTCACATCTTTAGGCATAATACAATTATAGAGCTTTAACTCTGTTACAAACTATTTGTTGCTCTATAAATTAAACTTAAAGTTTTTTTAAAAAAAATCATTACTTTTCTTGAGTTTTCTTTCAAATCTTAGTACAAATCCCTCTAGTCTATAAAATGGTTCCCAGCTTCCACATGCTTTTTGCATTGGTTGATCCTTTAACTCTTCTGATAGTACGTCCATCTCCGCAACTTCCAAGATCTTCTCTATCAGTTATTCTTCCTTTGGTACATCAGCTTTCTTCCCGTTCATACCATATAAAATTCTAGCTGCAATTACTGCATGTAATACCAAGTGTCCAATTCTCATATCTCCAATCTCAGGCATAACATTCAATATTGACATAACATTCAATTCTGGTTTAAATGGTATACAGTGGTACCCCGAGACTAATCAAATCTAACAACAACTATCATATATAACAAACATTTCAGATGTACGCAGGATATTTTCATCACAGAAAAAAACACTACAGAGTTCATATTTAGAACCAACAACTAAAGAAAACACAAGCTCTACTACATTTACATTGTTTCCAAAGGAATTCATAATCCAAACTGAAACAAATCCAACCCCTTTTCTCCAAAAATGTGGGTAAAACAAAAATACTTCCTGCTTCAATTTAACAGAAAGATACAGAATTCAATAGAATTGTTGGGTATGCATATTACAATATGAGTGCAATATAGGAGTCCATGAGATTATTGACAATATGTCCATGGATTTTAACCAAAAAAAAGAGCTACGCCTTTTGTTTTTTCAAATAATCCTATCTAAGCACTGATTTTTAAAAGTCACAAACTGGAGATCAACAAATTGGTAAGTATGTTAGTCTGAGTTTCTCAGCATGTTGCCAAAAATAAAAAATAAACAGGGCAGAAGAAATCAACATATCACTCCAACTCTGGCCACATTGTACTGGCTGCTGATTCAGTACTGCATTGACTTCAAGTTCCTTATGATGACATACAAAGTCCTAAATGGTTTGGGGCCTCGTTATCTGTCAAATCAACTCCTACCGCAGAGTACTGCCCGTATCACTCGTTCCTTTCAGACAGGCCATTTGTAGGTGCCGACCCCAAGGGAAGCTCAGAAGACTGGGCTTTCTCGGTGGTCACACCTTGTCTGTGGAACCAGATGCCCCCTGAGATTGGTTTGGCCCCCATGCTACAAGTTTTTTTAAAAAACCTGGCTATATAGTCGTGCTTTACCTGACTATTTTGTATCACCTTGCTCAATTCGCTGATCTGGTTTTTATATTTTAATCCGCCTCTATTAGTTTGTATTGCATTTGATTTATATTCTTAACTTGTTTTCCATTTAATTATGTTTGGTTGAATTATTATCTTTGTTTATATTGCATATTGTTTAATTGTATTGTTTTGTATTCCCTATGTCCTAACTTTTGTAAACCACCCAGAGTGACCGTCGGTCAGATGGTGTGGTATAAAAATTGAATAAAGAAATAAAGAAGAGCATCGTTTTCTTCTTTGTTGAATGTTAGTGTTCTTGTTTTTTAAAATTCAAATATCATTTTATTGATTTGCTGCTTATGTCACTGATTATTGTATGGTTTGGGGTGTGTTGTAAACCACCCAGAATGGCCTTAGCTGCTAGATGAGCTATACGTATATAAATCAAATAAACATATAAATAAACAAAACACTGTGGAAATTTAAAGATTAAAAAAATTATTTCAGTATGCCCTTACACAGATTTAACGCCACTTCTTCAGATACACTGCCTTTTGCATACTTGCACAACAGGATTGTGGCTATTTTATTTAACATAATTGATAGTTGCCTTCTCTTAGAAGTCCTTAAACCTCACCAATAGTGTTGTACTGTATTAGATGATCCATCATCATTTATATTTGAACTTGGTACAGCTCTACATTTGATCTGTGTAGAGGTGTTTTAGGAAGTCTGGAAGCAGAAGCAGCAAATTATCTACCTGTCTCTTGGAACGTCCAGTGCTGTATTGTAGTCTGGTGGTCCTCCGGGTAACATGTTGAACAGCAAATGATTTGTTCCTCGATCCCAACTACGACAGAAAAATAAAATAAAAATCTGAGAAACATGTCCAACTAGGAACCAAAGTTTCAGAATAAGCACCCATTGAAAGCTACTCTAAAGCAAAACATTTATAAGAAACATTGAGAAACCCAACAGTCAAAAAGTGATCATAAGTAGCATCATTACTAATTTATTTATTTATTTATTTATTTATTTACAGAACTTGTTAGCTGTCCCACTACCAAATGGTCTCTGGGAGGCATTATCCTTTCATGGATTTTTTTTTTATTTTTCTATTTTTCTATTTTTTGGCCACCATAGCTAGTTCCATCTTAAAAATAACAATAAGAATAATAATCACTAAGCTGTCTGGTTTGCCTGGCAATTATGTTAACTTAAATCATTATTCAACTGTTGCCACTGGAGGGTGGCCAGTAATTAGTCTGAAAGCTACTGCTCCGCTACACTGAAAGCAATAGTAAACACTCATGCTCATACTGTCTGGTTGTCTACCTTATTTCCTAAACCTGGATTTCCTACTCTAGGTTTAGCATTCAGAGTGAAGAGTCTGAAGGTACCGGGACAGCTGAGCCAGAGCCTGCGCCGTTTCCTTGATGCGGAGAGTGTTTTGGTTCAGCACATCAATAGATGGCACAAAGAGACAGGCACGGTTGACATCATCCGTATAAAAGTCACTGTCAGATATAGCAGTAAGCAGTTCATTGTATTCTCTGGAAATGGTATGACTGACAGGCATGCCGTATTCATCCACATACTTCTTTAGGGAGTAAATATAGACTTTGATCTTATTTTTGGGATTGAAACCGCAGCGGTAAACATCAAAACACGTGTGCATCCTGCAGCTGAGGTCTCCACGTTCTGGGATGGCACTGTCTGCAGGAATCTTCACCACGGGTACATCATGAATGCTGCGCTTTTCAACTGTCCAGTCATTTGAGGACTCTATGGAATGTGGCCAGAATTGAAACATGCCTGTGGCAATGAGTCCCAAAAGTACAACAGAGAAGAGGGCGATATAGTAGATGCGGTGTTTGGTCTTCATTCTTGGAATTAGGGCTGGACCCCGGGTGTTATATTTGACTGACGCACACATAATGAAATGAGCCAACTTTCCCACCAGCTTCTGAATGACAAAACATGGAGGAGAGGGGGAAGAAATGGAAGTAGTTATTCGCTATTGTTAAGGCAATATCATAATAAAGTTTAATAAGATACCATATATCTTACAGATTTCTAATTCCCACCTAACTGATGTTTTTCATCCAGCACACATATTCCCAATTCACCTCAGAATACTTCACATTCTGAAAGTTTTGCCTCTCTCTCGATCCAATAGACTGCACTCCCAAAACACAAGCACAATACTTACATAGAAATCTTGGGTTTCCGATTGATCAAACAAGGTATATCACTCTTTGGTACTGTTTGACATACCAGTGTGGATGTAGGATAATACACTACCAAATTGTTATTGTCCTATTCTACTTTGTTCTACCTCTTCTACAACTACTACTATTCAGCATCTTCTGCCAACAATGTGATGGATGCTATATAAAATGCAGGTTTTGGTCCTGGTTCAGCAATTTTATTTCCTTGTTTGTTTTGCTTCTGTTTTATTTTTCATCCCAGAGTTCTAGCTAACAAACATGGATTTTTTTCACTCTGCTGTATCCTCATAGCAGCTCTACAAAAAAAGCTGAGAGCCTGTAGTTAACCCAATTCCACCCAGTAAGGCTGAAAGCTGAGTGGAGATTTCAATGCAAGTCCCTTGAACCCAAGTCTAATACTCTAACCAGTATCACAATTTAGGTCTGTAGAGCACTTCAAATTATCATTTCTCCACAAAAAGAGGGAAGCTAAATCACTGTAGCATATTTATACAATGCCAATATTGTTCCAAGTAATTTGTACATGTTCCCTCAATAACCCTCCCGATATTAATGTTGGTTAATATTATTGTCAGCATATTGCACTTGGAGTTCTCTTCTCTGTCCACAGCAAATTTAAGGTTTGAATCAGGGGTCTCCCCCTGCACTAAGACCAACCATTTAGATACACTGGTAGGTTGCTAAATCATAATATGTATTTCTACAATGATTTCATATTCATAAAATCTGTTCACGTTAGAATAAAACAAAGCAAAGATAACAAAGCACAGATGGACAAGAACTATAAATTATAGCATGTAAACACGATAACTAGGATCCATTAAATCTACACGCCTACATGCATTGCAGTGTTGCTGTTCCGCCTGCCCCTCACATGTCCTGAGCATATGGGCCTCTTGAGAAACACATGCAGTGTGGTACAAAATAAAACACCTGGGTAGAAGGAACAGGCACATCTTATGCATGAAAAAGGGCATTCACTGGCTCTCTGAGTCACAGCCACTGAACACTAGGAAGTAAATCAGAGTATTTCATAGTCAGATGAGGAAAGATATAAGACCACTTGACTTTTGTTGTTGTTGTTTGTCATCTCGTCACTTCCAACTAATACCAACCCATGGATATTTTAGCAGCATTCACCTCCCTTTAACCAAGATTGGAAAGCTGCTCTCTACTCAAGTGTTTTGTCAAAATAACCAGATATAACTAGATAAACTAAACTAAATAACTAGATATGAAGGGCACAACATACATAAATACTTACCAACCTAAGAGTGACAGTTTCTGACTTAAGGGGAGGGGAGTTATTTATATTCCTGCCAACCTCCTGCATCTGATACAAAAACATTTTGCATTTAAATGATCAGAACCAGTACAAAATGCCAGGAAGAAAGTGTTCTTCAGATACCAAAAAATAGCAAAACAGAAAAGAGGGCAGGTAGACTCTGTGGGCAATTTTAGAAGCACTATCTTGCAACAAACACAACAACAATGCGTATGGAGGCAGCTTAAAGACCAACACATTTTGCAGAACATATTAATGGTAAGGTGCATTGAACAAAATGTTTTCTGTAATCATATGTGAGCATTAAAGATGATGTCACAGATAACACTTGGTTTCTCAGTCGCCTTCTTCCTTTTCATGTAATAAGAGATTTCAATCAGTACAGTACTTGCTGTGAATTAACGTTCAGTTTAGTCTGATGACACTCTATTCAGGTTTTCTAAGGCTGATTCCACCTGATTTTTAGAGATTCCTGTCATCTCCCGTATTTTAGCCCACTCCATTCACTGATGTGGCATTGTGGATGGGCCGCTGTGGGAGCAAAGGTATATAAGGGATTCTGCTTCTCCCAGCCAAACTGGGAGAATCAGAGTGGCATTTGTTTAATTTTTTAAACATATTTGTATACTTACTGCTTTTATCTTTTAAATACTGTATTTTAATTATGCAAGTCACCTTGGGTCCTTCTCAATGAGAAAGGCAGGATAAAATGTTTAAATAACTGTACAATCTAATCCCAATATCAGAGATCTGGTAGGCACTAATAACACACAATGGGAATTTCTATTTCCCTTCATGGAGTTTATTCATTTTTAATGGATGATTCTTATCCTTATTCTGACTCACTTAGAAACAGCAGACAGGAAGGGCTAATGAAAAGAGTGTTTCTTCTCCAGATTAGCTAAGGTGCTGATTATTGCTGTTTATTGGAAAGCTGCTAATGAGACTTTTGTTAGGAGCACAACAAGGACTTCCAATCCTTGACTTAAAAAAAGTTTTTATCAGGCAAGAGGGAAGAGGGAGAAAACATTATTCTCTTGTTTCTCTTGTGCTGGTTGATATAGTTTAAGAAGCTACTTTTCAAGGCTATTTCTTTAAGGATGCACAAGTACACAATGGAACATCTGGTTGCACTACAGAGACAGACAGCTATGACAAACCTTTGTGCTAAGAAAACTACTTCCCTTTTCAGACATTGTTATTCCATGGAGTTACTCACTGTTTTTAATGTATATTTGTTGGTAAACCCATTAAAATCAATGGAGATGGAGAACCTTCCTTCCATATGTGTATTCAACTGCATCTGCAACTTCCAGCATCAAAGCATTGTGTCCCAAATACATGCTACTTTCACCTTCAGATATGAACTTACCGTAAACACCTTGCATTTGCAAGGATAACACTATGAAAGAGATAAGAACGCACAAGGAAGAAAGACTAGACCTCCCAAAGATAAAGCTTATATTGGTTCCACGCAAGAATACAATGTATATCTAACAACTACACTGCTAGCACTAACCAGAAATTAGCCAATCAATTATTTATCTGTAGGAATATAGATGTTTCTACTGCAGAATACTCAGGATATGCTAAAGATCTATCTGAAGCACAGTAAGAAATATATAGTTCTGATACTCAGAACCACATGCAGTCAGCTGCAGTCCACAAAAGCTTATAAAAATTAAAACGTAGTGGTCTTTAGGGTAGCAGGCATGCCCAAAATTCGGCCCTCCAGATGTTTTGGACCACAACTCCCACAGTCCTTTGCCATTGGCAGTCTAAGCTTAGAATTCTGGGAGTTGAGGTCCAAAACATCAGGAGAGCCGAAGACATGCCTGGGATAGTGCAAGACTCCTTGGGTGTTTGTGCTGCGCAGGATGTACTAGCCAGCCACCTGGAAACTCAAATCTAGGCATGTTGGACCCTTTGTGGCCAGAGTCAAACTTGTGCAACGGGAGGTTCTAGTCGTGAAACAAAGTGCGGCACACCCTGCAAGCCTGCGTGTCTCTGTTCTATCCCCGTAGTAAAGAGATCTATAGGGGTGAAGGGATCTCCCCCACATTTAGGCTCCGGGACATCCTTGGGCGCAGCCTGGCGCCTCTCCGCCCGGAGGGGGACCCGCCTCCGAAGGGGCCACTCACCCGGTCGCCCGAGAGGGAAGCCCCCGGCGGGAGCTGGCTCGGAGGCGCTCTCCGTCCTCCTCGCAGGCGCCACACCGGCTATCCGTCGGGAGCCACTCACGAAGACAGCCCAGTCGGCCAACGAGCCCCAGCGACGCCTCCCCAGCGACGCCTCACCCGCTGGGGCCGACGACGCTTCCGGCTTCCGGCTAGCGTTGACGTCATTTCCTCCTCCTTCTTTTTCCCACCCCCGCCCCGCCCCGCCCCGCCCCTCACTCCCTCCGCTCGCCGCCCCTCGAATGGCTGGCAGGCGGGCGGGCGAGTTGGGCACGTGGGGGGCAGTCGGTGGATCTGGTGGGCTTTTGTTTTTGCTCGGGTGAGGGTGTGCACGTTGGGTTTTGGTGAGAAACCCTAGTGGTGACCCTGAGCCCGTCTGAGAGCAGCGGCGTTGCTGTCAATCCCGAAGCCCTCCCCCGCTGAGGCTCCCGCTGTGTCGGATGGTTTGACTGTTCCGGGAACGAGTTGAGCCGGCTCTAAAAGGAGTCAAAAGTGCGGTGCAAGTCGTTTGGGGATGCTTCTGGAGCCACCATTGTCACTGGGCTTCCAGGCCTCCTCAGTGACACGGGTGGTGGCTTTTAGTGTTTCAGTTCCTAAAATGTTAACATTACTGTCTGTATCCTCTCCTGAGTGGGGATAGTCGAAGCTCAGTGCTCTGTGTTGGGGTCCTTCTTCAGATGATTGCAACACACTCTCTGTTTAGCGTGTCTTCATGTCTAGATATTAGCTTTGGTGATCTCAGATTGCATCAATATATAACACTTCTAAAAGTACAGGCCACCAACAAGTATCAGACATAAAAACCCTTGATTTTCGAAGGGCAAACTTCCCTCAGATGAGGAAACTAGTTAGAGAGAAACTGAAGGGGAGGGTTAGAAGAATCCAATCTCTTCAGTGTGCATGGAGCCTGTTTAAAACAACAATAATAGAGGCCCAGCACAAGTGCATACCACAAAGAAAGAAGAGCTCATTTAAGTCCAAGAGGACACCGGCATGGTTAACGAGTGGAGTTAGAGAGGCTCTAAAGCACAAGGAGAGGTCCTTCTGTAAATGGAAATCCTCCCCAAATGAGGAAAATAAAAAGGAACACAAACTCTGGCAAAAGAAATGTAAAAAGATGATAAGGGAGGCAAAGAAAGACTTTGAGGAACGCATGGCTAGCAATATAAAGGGTAATAATAAAAGCTTCTTTAAATATGTTAGAAGTAGAAAACCTGCCAGAGAACCAATTGGGCCTCTGGATGGTGAGGGAGGAAAAGGGGAGGTTAAGGAGGACTTGGACATTGCAGAGAAATTGAACGAGTTCTTTGCGTCTGTCTTCACGACAGAGGACCTTGAGCGGATTCCGCTGCCTGAGCCGCCCCTCTTGACTAAAGAATTAAATCAAATACAGGTTAAAAGAGAGGAGGTTTTAGGACTAATTGATAAATTGAGGATTAACAAGTCACCGGGCCCAGATGGCATCCACCCAAGGGTTATTAGGGAACTGAGAAATGAAATTGCAGATCTCTTAACGGTTATATGCAACTTGTCTCTTAAAACGGCCACAGTGCCGGAGGACTGGAGGATAGCAGATGTCACACCAATTTTTAAAAAAGGAAGGAGGGGGGACCCAGGAAACTACAGGCCGGTTAGCCTTACATCTGTCCCAGGGAAGATGGTGGAAGGCCTCATCCAAGAGAAAATCTTAAAACACATAAAAGAACAAACCTTGCTGAGAGAAAATCAGCATGGCTTCTGTAAGGGTAAATCTTGTCTTACAAACCTTTTAGAATTTTTTGAAAAGGTCAACAGGCACGTGGATTTGGGTGAACCGGTGGATATAGTCTATCTGGATTTTCAAAAGGCTTTTGACACAGTCCCTCACCAAAGGCTGCTGAGAAAATTGCATAGTCAGGGGATAAGAGGGCAGGTCCTCTTATGGATTGAGAACTGGTTGAGATCCCGGAAACAAAGAGTAGGTGTCAATGGGAAATTTTCACAATGGAGAGAAGTGAAAAGCGGTGTGCCCCAGGGCTCGGTCCTGGGACCGGTGCTTTTCAATCTGTTCATAAATGACCTGGAGACAGGGATAAACAGTGAGGTGGCCAAGTTTGCAGATGACACAAAACTTTTCCATGTGGTAAAAACCAGAGAAGATTGTGAAGAGCTCCAGAAGGATCTCTCCAAACTGGGGGAGTGGGCTGAGAAATGGCAAATGCGTTTTAATGTAACCAAATGTAAAGTAATGCATATTGGGGCAAAAAATCCAAACTTCATCTATCAACTCATGGGCTCTGAGTTATCCGTGACGGATCAGGAAAGAGACCTTGGTGTGTTGGTGGACAGCTCCATGAAGGTGTCTCCCCAATGTGTGGCAGCAGTGAAGAAGGCCAATTCCATGCTAGGGATTATCAAAAAGGGGATTGAAAATAAAACAGCCAACATTATAATGCCGTTATATAAAACAATAGTAAGGCCCCACCTGGAGTATTGTGTACAATTCTGGTCACCGCATCTCAAGAAAGACATAGTGGAACTGGAAAAGGTGCAGAAGAGAGCGACTAAAATGATTACTGGGCTGGGGCACCTCCCTTATGAAGAAAGGCTAAAACAATTGGGCCTCTTTAGTCTGGAAAAAAGGCGCTTGAGGGGGGATATGATTGAGACATACAAAATAATGCAGGGTATGAGTAAAGTGGATAGAGGGAAGCTCTTCTCCCTCTCTCAAAATACCAGAACTAGGGGACATACACTCAAATTGAGTGCTGGGAGAGTAAGAACTGACAAAAGAAAATATTTTTTCACCCAGCGTGTTGTAAGTCTATGGAACTCCCTGCCACAGGATGTGGTGATGGCATCTGGCCTGGATGCCTTCAAAAGGGGATTGGACAGATTCCTAGAGGAAAAGTCCATCACGGGTTACAAACCATGATGGAGATGTGTAATCTCTAGGCTTTAAACCAGGGTACTTCAAGGGCCAGATGCAGGGGAGTGGTATCAGGAGACAGATATCTAGTCTCATGCGCTCCCAAACGCATCTGGTGGGGCCGCTGTGAGATACAGGAAGCTGGACTAGATGGGCCTTTGGCCTGATCCAGCATGGCTCTTCTTATGTTCTTATGTTCTTATGTTCTTATGCCACCTAAACCTCACAAGGAAGGTTCTGACAGTTGATACTTGCACTGTCTGGGTTCATATTACAGCCTCTTCTCAATGGTGACTTATAAAAAGCATTGAACCTGATGCTTGTAAACTATTGTATTGAACATAATGCGATATTAATAACTTGAGCTGAAGGGCTCATCGAACTATTTCAGTAAATATTTGTTGTTGTTCAGTCATTCAGTCGTGCCCGACTTTTCATGACCCCATGGACCAGAGCTCTCCAGGCCTTCCTATCTTCCACTGCCTCCTGGAGTTTGGTCAAATCCATATTGGTTGCATCGATGACACCGTCCAACCATCTCATTCTCTGCCATCCTCTTTTCCTTTTGCCTTCAATCTTTGCCAACATCAGGGACTTTTCTCATGAGGTGGCCAAAGTACTGGAGCCTCAGCTTCAAAATCTGTCCTTCCAGTGAACATTTGGGGTTGATTTCTTTCAGGATGGATAGGTTTGATCTCCTTGCAGTCCAGGGGACTCTCAAGACTCTCCTCCAGCACCACAGCTCAAAAGCATCACTTCTGCGGCGATCAGCCTTCTTTATAGTCCAGCTTTCACTTCCATACCTCACTACTGGAAAAGCCATAGCTTTGACTATCCTGACCTTAGTTGGCAAAGTGATGTCTCTGTTCTTTAGGATGCTACCTAGGTTTGCCATTGCTTTCCTCCCAAGAAGCAGGCGTCTTTTTTCCCCCTTGCTGCAGTCGCCATCTGCAGTGATCAAGGAGCCCAAGAATATAAACTCTGTCATTGCCTCCATTTCTTCCCCTTCTATTTGCCAGGAGGTGATGGGACCAGTGGCCATGATCTTAGTTTTTTTTATGTTGAGCTTCAGCCCATTTTTCATTCTCCTCTTTCACCCTCATTAAGTAAATATTACATTGATTTTGGGGGGGGGGGGCTGAATTCTGCTCCTGAACTCAAAAAGATTTTGAGTAACAAGAGGTTAATGTTTATTATGGAAGGAATGATTGTATCAAACTAGGTTGTGGTATCATGGAGGTAAGTGGAAAGTGATGTGACAGCGCCTGAAGATTTAAAAAATAAATAAAAAGTCAGCCCTGCGAGTTTGTCTTTTATCGATCTTGTCCTAAGGAATGGAAGATAATCAGAGTTGGGTGAAACTCAAAATGGATCCTCACAGACAGTCTTGCAGTAGCACTAGCACAGGTACACAAAGTATACACATCAGCACTGTTCTTGTGGGTGCACGGTATTAATGCTACAGGCAGGCAACAACTCCTTGCATGCAAATTTATCTCTCTGCTTCCCAGATACTTTAGTGCAAAGCTTTGAGTATGACAATTAGAGAATTCATACACATTTCAAAATGTATTTCATGTTGTCTTTAAGTTATATTGAAGCAATACTTGCGTAGTAAGCATTGATGCTGCTCTGAGACAGCTGTCTTCATGGTAGTTCTGCTGCACTGTGCAATCACTTGCATTTCTGGCTTTTTGGAAACAGCCCACTGTCCTTTGCACGTAGCAATAATTTCAGGAGCGGTGGGGGGAGCGGTCTTCAAGCACTCCCCTGTCATGAGATTTGTGTGCAGGCAGGATGATGCGATCTGAAATATACTCACAGAGCCAATAAATCCACCAAACTTCCTGGAATCCCTACAAGTTAGTTGAGAATAATCAGTTTGGGAACTTGCCTTTTTTGAATCACCGAGGAAGTTAAAAATAATCAGTAAGGCTTATAACCTGGTTGCTCAATCAGGATATTTTTTCATGTTAGCTTGCTTGGTTAAGAATGTTGAGTTAGGCCTAAGAAGACTTGGGTCTCAATCTTCTCTCACCCTGACTTCATAGAACGGGGGTCTGCAACCCGCGGCTCCGGAGCCGCATGCGGCTCTTTGGAACCTTTGCCGCGGCTCCGGGAGGTTCCCCTCGTGGAAGGGGTCCCGCGGCATTTAAACTAGGACCGCGGGGGAAACTCCAGCTCGCCGCCGCCGCCCTCCTCGTCTTCATCTTCCTCCTCCTCCTCCTCCTCCTGGTGCTGCTGCAGCCGCTGCTGCCGCCGCCGGTGCGCCGCCACCTCCTCGGCCGTGGCGAAGGCTCCTGGGCCGGCCAGGGCCAGGATGGCGGCGGCGGCGTTGGAGGGGTGGTGGGGGTGGCATCGGTGGCCGCCGGGGTCTCCTCCCGCCACGGGGGTCAGGGGCCGCTCAGCAGCAGCAGCAGCAGGAAGCCACGCATGTTGGTAATCCTCCTCCTGCTCCCCCTCCTCCCGCCACCGCCGGCAGTGGAGGAGGCGGAGGAGGCGGCGGCGAGGGGGAAGCGGGCACAATGGCCGCGCCAGCCCGGGAAAAGGGCGAGGGGAGGCGGCGGCGGCCAGGCCCAAGCAGCCGGTCGGTTCGTGGTGGTGGCGGCGGCGGCGGCGGCGGCCTGGACGGACAAAAAGGGGGTCCGAAAGCAGAATGGAGGAGCGGACCGGGGAGATCCACGGTGGCCCAGTGCACCACTCACCCTCCCACTTCTTTCAGCCTCACCCGCCCCTTCCTTCCGTCTCCTTCACAAGCCAAACTTTGCCCACACACGCACACACACCATGGCTGCAAGAAGGATGTGTGTGTGTGTGTGTGTGTGTGTGTGTGTGTGTGTGTGTGTGTGTGTGTGTGTGTGTGTCATCACCCGCCCCTTCCCTCCGTCTCCTTCACAAGCCAAACTTTGCCCACACACGCACACACACCACGGCTGCAAGAAGTGTGTGTGTGTGTGTGTGTGTGTGTGTGTGTGTGTGTCGCATCACCCGCCCCTTCCCTCCGTCTCCTTCACAAGCCAAACTTTGCCCACACACGCACACACACCACGGCTGCAAGAAGGGTGTGTGTGTGTGTGTGTCGCATCACCCGCCCCTTCCTTCCGTCTCCTTCACAAGCCAAACTTTGCCCACACACGCACACACACCACAGCTGCAAGAAGGGTGTGTGTGTGTGTGTGTGTGTGTGTGTGTGTGTGTGTGTGTGTCGCATCACCCGCCCCTTCCCTCCGTCTCCTTCACAAGCCAAACTTTGCCCACACACGGACATACACCACAGCTGCAAGAAGTGTGTGTGTGGGGGGGGAGAGGTCGCAGTTCGCCTGCTTCCAAAAAAAGGGACCAGCCGCGGGGTCGCAGGCCCGTCCTTTCAGCCGTTGAGGCGGGCGCCGCTCCCTCGCCTCCGGCTGCTGGTAGGCCTGGAGCGCGGGTCATCGCCTCATGGAGCCTCGAACGGCGGCTGGCCCAGCGCCCGGTTGCTGAGGCGGAACAGCGAGAACGGCGGCAGCGGTTGTATATATTTGTTTTAAATGTCGCAATGGTTTTGCGGCTCCCAGTTGTTTTTTTCCGTCGGAAACGGGTCCAAGTGGCTCTTTATGTCTTAAAGGTTGCAGACCCCTGTCATAGAATGTTTGTGTGGATCAAGTAGAGAAGAGGAAATAGCCTTGGAGGAAAAGTGGAACGTAAATTAATATAAAAGAATTACGTTGCAGGAAATGTGGTGTAGATATTGATGGCAATGACTTGTTCCATAGCAGTGAATTAAGGAAGGCCTCTCTACCTCATGTACCCAGTTCTAGAACAGGATTTTTGCTCATTTGTAGTCTGTATTGTTTGAGCTTTGTTTGCAAAGTATTTCCCACCTCCATGATAAACCCTGTCTGGACCTAATAGATTTTATAAATTTTCCATTAAAATTGGTTTCCACTATGGAGGACAAGCCTGCTAGAGAGGCATGAAAACATTCCAATGGGACTAGGAGATTTTCTTAAAGAAAAAAAAACTCAGCCAAAACTATTGAATAGCGCTAGATGTCACACAGTCCCTGATTTTACATTTCATTTGTTTCTGTCGCTCCTGTAGCTCCAGAAAAGTTTTATTAACTTTTATGAACTGTTTATGTCCCAAAAGCCTACCTATGGTTATTCTTCAAAATATTTTATTGAAGGTTTGTATTTGTTTATTAATTTCAGGTTATTTATTTGTTTATTATTAAGCTTATATACTGCCCATCTTCCCAGAGGAACTCCGGGCAGTTTACAACAAGAAAATACAAACAGAATCAAACAGCAAAATAAAATAATTTAAAACAAAACAATCAAACCAAAGCAACTGGTAAAATAGCAGATGGCGGGGAAAAGGGGGGAAATCAAATTAAATTATTTTTCCTTTTTCCTTTTCCCCCTCTTCCTTTCAGTCACCAAACGCCTCTCAAAAAAGTTTTTAATGCCTTCTGAAAGGCTGGCAGGGACTCTGCAAGGTGCACTTTGCAGGGGAGGTGGTTCCACAGAGTAGGGCCAACCACAGAGAATGCTCGATTGCGGATGGAAGTTTTTTGAGTCTCTCTGGGTGTGGCCACCCTCAGCATGTATGCACGCGACACCCTGGTCGGTCTGGCCGATGTTGACCGCGGGTCGATCCGTTCTGCCAGGTAGTCAGGTCCCAGGCCACGGAGGGTTTTATAAATTAGAACCAGGACCTTGAATCTGTTTCGGGATGCAATGGGCAACCAATGCAGACAAGCCAGAACTGGGGTGATGTGGTCGAACCGGCACACACCCACCACCAGTCTGGCCGCCGCATTTTGTACCTGCTGCAGTCGCCGAAGGAGAGTCAAGGGCAACCCCATGTAGAGAGCGTTGCAATAGTCTAGTCTCGAGATCACCAGCGCTTGCACGATAGTCCTGAGGGAGTCCCCATCTAGGTAGGAACGAATCTGGGCTATGCGACAAAGATGAAAAAAGGCAGTCCTGGACACAGCGGCCACCTGGGCTTCCATAGTGAGCGCCAGGTCCAGGACTACGTCCAGATTCCAGACACTGTCCGAAGGCCGGAGGGAAACACCCTCCAAGGTGGGAAAAGGGCCTCCATAGCCAGATGGGGAAGTCCCAAAGAACATTACCTCAGTCTTCTCGGGATTGAGTTTGAGTCTGTTGGCCCTGGTCCATTCCATAACTGCGCCCAGGCACTGGTCAAGGGTCTGGACAGCCTCATCTGCAGTGGTGGAAAAGGAGAGATAGAGCTGCGTGTCATCAGCGTACTGATGACAGCAGACTCCAAATCTCATGACCTCTGCCAACGGCCTTACATAGATGTTGAGCAGCATGGGGGAGAGGGACGACCCCTGCGGAACTCCACAAGGGAGTATCCAAGGGGCAGACAACTCCCACTCATGCTGCACCCACTGGGGACGGCTCTCAAAGAAGGACCAGAACCAACTGTGGACAGTGCCTCCGATCCCAATCTCAGAGAGCCGACCCAGCAGGATACTGTGGTCGACGGTATCAAAGGCCGCTGACAAATCCAGAAGGACCAACAGGGTAGAGCAACCCCTGTCAGCCCCTCGGAGGAGGTCATCTTGCAGAGCGACCAAGACTGTCTCAGTCCCCCGACCCGGCCTGAACCCAGATTGGAATGGGTCAAGGGCCCATTCTCCCTCCAAAAATGATTGAAGCTGGACCGCGGCCACCCTCTCGATTACCTTGCCCATAAAGGGAACATTTGCAATCGGGCGGTAGTTGGTCAATTCTCCCGATGCCAGGCCAGATTTTTTCAGAATGGGCTTTACCACAGTCTCCTTCAGGCGAGAGGGAAAAATCCCTTCCCTGAAGGAGGCTGTGGCGATAATAGAATCCCATTTGGGCATGCTCCCATGGACAGTTTTTATAAGCAAGGATGGGCAAGGATCAAAGGGGGTGGACGCAGGCCGGCAGTGAGTGATAGCCCTGGAGGCCTCGAGAGAGGAAACAGGCCCAAACTCAACCATGCGAGGAGAGCGAGGGGGTGCAGTGTCAGGGGATGCCGAGAGTAGACTAGAGCAACAGGAGTCAAAACCGGTCCGGATGGCCTCTATTTTAGATCTAAAAAAGGTTGCAAAAGTCTCACTACTGAAATCAGTAGGAGGAGGCCTTGCCAGACCAGGATTAGTGAGGTCACGAACCATGCGAAACAATTCCGCTTGACGGTTCAAGGCCTCACTAATTCTCAGGGAGTAATAAGATGTTTTGGCCTCCCTGATTGCCCGAACGTAGCGCCTGGTCTGGGCGATAACTGCAGCCTTATTCATCGCCGTCCGGTTCCTCCTCCAGCTACACTCCAGCCTCTTCTGTTCTTGCTTCATCGCTCGCAACTCTGCCGTGTACCACGGCGAGGAGCAAGCTCTGCAACGGAAGAGGCGCCTAGGGGTGATCTGGTCGACAGCCCAGGAGGTTTCGTCAAACCAGTGATCTACCATGGTGTTGACCAGATTGTCAGCCAGGCCGCCAGGAGGCTCCCCGAGGACTTCCCGTAATCGATCAGGATCCAGGAGTCTCTGGGGGCTGGCCCAAACAGATGGCCGAAGGTGATTGATACAGAGAAAGACAGCAGGTGGTGGTCTGACCATGATACAGGAGTGGACACAATGTCCTGCACCCTCAGACAAGAATCCTCTGACGTGGAGGTAAATACCAAGTCCAGGGAATGTCCAGATCTATAGGTTGGGCATAAAACATGCTGGGTCAGGCTTATGGAGGTCATGGACTGCATGAACTCCAAAGCTGCACCGGACAGCCCACCACCGACATGCACATTGAGGTCCCCCACCACCAGAAGGCGGGGGGATCTCAGAAGTGCAGCCGCAATGAACTCGGTGAGCTCTGGTAGGGATTGTGCTGGGTTGTGGGGAGCACGGTAACCAAGCACAATGCCAAATCTGTCCCACTGCCCAACCAATAAATGAAGACATTCCAGCCCTGGGGTAACCAACGCTGAGGCCCTGCTGACATAAAAAGTATCTCTGTATAAAATGGCTGCCCCACCCACCCTTACGACCCTCCGCCCTCCGCCCTGAACCTGAAACCCAGGGGGACACAGCTGGGCGAGCGAAGCTCCCCCCTCTGCCCCCACCCAGGTCTCGGTGATGGAAGCCAGGTCAGCTCTTCCATCAATGATGGTGTCGTAGATGACAGGGATCTTATTATGGACCGGCGTTCATCAGGAGCCAAGACAGGTCGGAGGTGCTGGTGGGATAGCTCCGAGACACGTGGCAGTGAGTTGACGGGTCAGAACAGGGGGCAGGTGTGAGTTGCCTGGCCCGGCCTGAGTTATTCTTAACCGACTAACCCCCCAACTCCTAGTGTATCGCCCACGGTCCGACACAACTGATATAGTGGTCCCTGCCAACATGGTGACTCGGGGGGGGGGGGAAGCAACAACAGCAAATAATAAAAAGTCCCAATAAAATGACAACAAATAAATACAAATAACAATAATTAAATGAAATAACAATAAAGAAATTTACAAAATACAACATAATAGGGCACACATCCAAGGCAAGCATGGAAAATGAAGAGGGAAGAGGGAAGGGGAGAGGGTAGCAGATGTAATGGACTGGTGGAAATAATCAACGGCTGCAAGATGGTAGGCTCATGGAGGAGGGCAGCGGCTGGTACCGGCAGCAAAAACAATCGGATTCACAGATGGAATAGAGTCAGGCCAGTTGCCATCAGGCAGGGCCAGCAATGGCCTCGAGGCCCAATTGGGCCCAGTCCTGGACAGCGACAGACCCAACAAGGCCGCCTCCGTTGGCTGGTTCAGGTCTCTAATAACCAAGTCCTCCCAAAGGACCAGTGCAGCAAGCAAATAAGACTCCAGGTCCTTCAGCAACAGGAATGGGGTGTGGAGGGGGGCAAGAAGAAATAGCCCCTAAGTTCCCCAAAGCCCCCTGCTATCATCCGCAGACGGCAACACTCCAGAACCTCCAAGTCCCAAACTCCCTGCATCATCCAGAGATGGAAGGGGGATGGGCGAGCAGGTGGAAGCTCCACACACCCCAATCCTTCACAGCATGACGATCAGTGGGAGGCCGCGGGGGAGCAGATGGCGACGGCGGCAACAACCTCCAAATGGGCCAGACGAGGCGGTGGTAGGCAGCAGCCCGCAGATGAAAAGCAGCAGTAGACAGCGGGAGCCTCTGCCGCAGCCTGTCAGCCTGTCGCGGTGATGGCGGGTGGCGGCCCGCAGGAGGGTAGGTGGCCGCAGGCAGTGGAGGCCCCTGCGGTTGGTCCATCAGAGTGGTAACGGGCGGGCGGCCGCGAAACAGCCAGGAACAGCAAGCAGCGGTGGCCTCCAGATAAGCCAACAACATTGGCGAGTGGCAGCAGTCTCCGGGTGGGCCCATTGAGGCGGTGGTAGCAGCGGGCTGCAAGAGAAACACTGGCGGCAGGCGGCGGCAGCCTTCAGAGGTGGGCCCATCAAGATGGTGCGAAGCGGCGGGCCGCAAGAGAGGCAGCGGTGGCAGGCAGCGGCAGCCTCCGAAAGGGCCCCCTCGGGGTAGTAATGGGCGGCGGGCCACAGGAAAAATGGTGGCTGTGAGTAGCGGTGGCCGCCGAGGCAGGCCCGTCGCAGTGATGGTGGGAGACCAGCTGCAGAAAACCAGCAGCAAACAGGGGCGGCCTCTGAAGCCAGCCCGTCGGATGGTAGTGGGCGGCGGGCTGCAAGAGGAACGGCGACGGCAGTCGGCGGCAGCCTCCGAGGCAAGCCCAACAGGGAGGAAAGTGGGCGGCGGGCCGCAGGAATGACGGTGGCAACAGGCGGCGGCGGCCTCTAATGCAGGCCCATCAAGATGGTGGTAAACGGCGGGCCGCAGGAGAGACAGCCAAGCTGCCCTCCCGAAGCTGCCGAAGCCGCAGTGCAGCCGATGGGGCCGGGCGCCCATGGATAGAACAGCCAGCCGGCAAATCCCAGTGAGCCCCCAAATGAAGGTGAGAAGAGGGGGGCAAGCGGAGAGCAGGCGGAGGGAGGGCCGCAGATGAAAGAATGGGGGGAGGGACGCTCATACCCATTCCGATCCGTTGCGCTGCGGTCTGAGGTCTATGGCGGTTCCGTTTTGAGTCCCAACGACCTCAAAAATATACAGGCAAGCCCCTTTTAATCCCCCTCCATGGCCCTGGCAGGCCCAATAGATTAAACATACAAATTAAAACAGGGCAGCATGTTAAAAAAGTATCGAGCGCAGCCGACGTGATCAGCTGCTGCTGCTGCCTGCCATCTTAAGTTGTGTGTTATAAATTGAATTTTGTTGTTGTTGTGAAAAAGGATGAGGCAAGATTCCTTCAAAGGCATGCTTGCAACCCTCTGTCCGAGGCTCCTTCACACACACACACACACACACACACACACACACACACACACACACACACACACACACACACACACACACACACACACACACACACACACACTTGTTCAGTTTTGCATTGATTGCACTGGAAACTACAGGAGGGAGGTTCTCATGTGCGTTTATGTGGGTAAAGTTGCATGTACAAGGAAGAGAGCCCTGCCCAGTGGGGCTGAAAGTTACAGGGAACATTGGATGGGGGTGCATGAGTGTATCTCAAAACTCAAAAGGAAAATGGGGTCCTAAAAAGGTTGGGGAACTATTAATCTGAGTGTCTCTTTGGCATAAAGATTAATTGAGATAATTTAATGGTTTAGAAATGTGGCTGCAGAGGCCAAGGTTGGGAGTTTGATTCCCCACTGTGCCTTCTGGGAGAAGAGTCAGCCCGTGTAGCCCTGGGCAAGCTGCACAGTCCTACCCACCTGAAGAAGGGATGGGTAAAACATGTCTGAATGCAGTCTATCTGGAATACTTGTTGATGTTGTTAATAATAATAATAATAATAATAATAATAATAATAATAATAATAATAATAATAATAATAATAATAATAATAATAATAATAATAAATAGCCTCGTGGTGCAGTGGTTAAATGCCTGTACTGCAGGTAAAACTGTGCTCACGACCTGGGGTTCAATCCCAGGTAGCAGGCTCATAGTTGACTCAGCCTTCCATCCTTCCGAGGGTGGTAAAATGAGTACCCAGCTTGCTGGGGGTAGGGGGGCAATGTGTAGCCTGCACAATTAAATTGTAAACTGTCCAGAGAGTGCTTGAAGTGGTATGGGGCTGTATATAAGCCGACCGCTTTGCTATAATAATAATAATAATAATAATAATAATAATAATAATAATAATAATAATAATAATAATAATAATAATGATGATGATGATGATGATGATGATGATGACGATGATGATGACGACGATGATGACGATGATGATGATGATGCAAGAAAATTGCTCAGACTGATTACAAACGGTGTCATAATGTAGTTGCTCAAATGGTCCACTGGAATTTGTGTCACAACTATCATCTGCCCATAGCAAAGAACTGGTGGGATCATAAGCCTGAAAAAGTAATTGAAAATAAGCATGCAAAATTACTTTGGGACTTCTGAATACAGACAGACAGGGTTTTGGAGCATCATACCCAGGATATTATGATTGTGGGGAAGAAGAAAATGTGGATCATTGATATTGTTATACCAGGTAATAGTAGAGTAAAAAAGAAACAACTTGAAAAAATAATCTGATATCAGGATCTGAAAATTGAACTTCAGACACTCTGGCATAGAGATGGGCATCAAATGCCAAACTGGTATTTTGTTTTGTTTTTTGTTTCTTCACCCCGTTTCGTTTCGTTGACTATGAAATGAATTGTTTTTAAAAAATCATTTCATAATTTGTTTTGTTTTGTTTTTCTTTTTTAGTTTCCCCATGCTCTGTGCTTATTTATTTATTTATTTATTTATTTATTCTTCATCCTCTTTTTTTTCTGAAAGCACCCAGCAGGGGGCCTGCACTACAGCTGTTCAGGGCTTTTTAAAAATGCCCCAACCAGCTCTAGTGCAGGCCCATGCTCAGTGCATTTTTAAAATGTATTTATTATTTCATTTTCATTTCATTTTTTGCTGTAAGCACCCATCAGGGGGCCCGTGCTACAGCTGCTCAGGGCTTTTTATTTTTATTTTTATAAAAGCTCCAACAAGTTCTAGTGCAGGCCCGTGCTTGGGTTTTTTCATTTTTTCTTTTTCTTTCTTTCTTTCTTTTTATTTATGTATTTATTTATGTATTTATTTATTTATTTGGTGCAAGCACCCAGCAGGGGGCCCGTGCAACACCTGGTCAGGGCTTTTTTAAAAAATCCCCGACCAGCTCTAGTGCGGGCCCATGCTCAGCGCTTTTTAATTTTTTTAATTTATTTTTTTCATAGTCTTTCTTTTCTTTATTTTTTTCTTTTCTTTTCTTTTCTTTTCTTTTCTTTTTTTGCTGCAAATGGCCAGCAGGGGCCCCACACTACAGCTGAATCTGATCTGAGCTTTTTAAAAAAAGCCCGTATCAGCTGTAGCGCAGCCGCTACAGCTAATCACTAGGGGGGCGGTACCACAGGGTTTTCCCCATAGGAATGCATTGCTAATGCATTGCTATGGGGAAACGAAACGGAACAAAACAGAAATTTCTGTTTTGTTTCGTTTCCCTTCTCTTTCAGAGTGGGGTTTGTTATTCGTTTGTCATTAGGGAACGAAGCAAATGCTGAAGAATGAAATTGAAAATTAATTTCGTGCCCATCTCTACGTCTGGCATAAACTGGTACAGGGGGTCCCAGTTGTAATCGGCACGCTGGGTGCGGTGCCTAAAGAGGTCAGCAAGTATTTAGAAGAAATTGGAGTTGACAAAGCCACCTTCAGTCAGCTGCAAAAAGCCACCTTACTGCGATCTACTCACATAATTTGCTGATACATCATGTAGTCCTAAACGCTTGGGTAGCATTCGACTAGTGATTTGTAATACAAAACCCAACGTAGTTATCTTGTCTGCTGTGTTATAATTTGATGATGATGATGATGATGATGATGATGATGATGATGATGATGATGATGATGATGATGATGATGATATGATTGGTAATACAAAATCCAGCTTACATAGCTGTGTGGTTAACAACAACAACAACAACAACAACAACAACAACAACAACAACAACAACAACAACAACAATAATAATAATAATAATAATAATAATAATAATAATAATAATAATAATAATAATAATAATAATAATAATAATAATAATAATAATTGATGTTACTATACCAGGTGATAGTAGAGTCACTGAGAAACAGCTTGAAAAAATTACCCGATATCAGGATCTGAAAATTGAACTTCAGAGACTCTGGCATAAACCGGTACAGGTGGTCCCAGTGGTAATCGACACGCTGGGTGTGGTGCCTAAAGAGCTAAGCAAGTATTTAGAAGAAATTGGAGTTGACAAAGTTACCATCAGTCAGATGCAGAAAGCCGCCTTACTGGGAACTGCTCGCATAATTCGCCGATACATCACATAGTCCTAAACGTTTGGGAAGCGTTTGACTAGTGATTTGTAATACAAAACCCAGCGTAGTTAGCTGTGTGGTGGTGGTGGTGGTGGTGGTGGTGGTGGTGATGATGATGATGATGATGATGATGATGATGATGATGATGATGATAATAATAATAATAATAATAATAATAATAATAATAATAATAATAATAATAATAATAATAATAATAAACGTTTCTGGATTTATTTAAATAAAACTGATTCACCACCACCACTCTCAGATGCAGAGGTAAGTGTCAGAGCTAAGTTGGATTGAGAGATGACACTTGGAAAACCTTATTTTAACTTTTGTCTTTCTAAGATTACAAGGACGCTGCCTCTAGATGGCAGTGCTGCACTATTCAAATCCACATTCTGGTTAGCTGAAAATGAAAGCCTGCAGCTGGACACTACCTTGACTAGGAAGCAGGTCAAAACATCATGAAAGTTTCTCCAAGTTCTCCAAAACTCTTCACTAGGTTGGGAAGCATAAACAGTAGGTGATATGAGAAGAGTTGGAAAAATCCAAAGATAAGCAGTTGTTGAGTCCCAATAATGATATTCCTCAATTATGAACTTGGGTTTCTTCCAACTACTTAACGGACCAATGCAAGTATCTTTGTTTTCAGGGAGAGACCTAACTTCAGAGCTGGAGGCACCCGTGGGCACAGACTAGAGCTGGTAGTGAGCTATAAGTGCCTGGGGACAATGTCACAACCAAATGGGACAGGAAAAGCCTATCACAAACATGTAGCCAAGATAGGACAACAATCTCCACAAACCATCTTAAAATTCTTTCAGACTAGGGGAGAACAATCTACCTCTGCAGCCCTCTAGCAATTTCAAGCTAAAACCCCGTGTTCAATTTTGTATGGGACAATCTTGGGGCCACCAGCTTCTAGCTAAAACTACTTTTAGGCCTTAGTCCTCAGATTATACTTATGCAAAATTTCTTATGCCTACAGGCAAGATATGTGAAGATTTACTGGATAATGATTTTGACCAAAAACTTCCTCGATCTCATTTCCCCTCTGTTTTAGACTTGTGACTACCTTATAAATTTAGCCTGTGTGGTGTTCAGTGTCTTTTGCTGGTCATGGGCCATCATCATCATAAGTTACACTAACCTAAACTAAGTTTCTTTGTTTTTAAATTGGGTTAGAAAAGGTACAAATGGCTGGGTATCTCAGCGCGTTGCATCCCTGGCCACAGAGCCAGAGGCTGGGAGCTCTGTTTCCTGCTGTGCCACCTGGGAAATAACTACATTTGTTCTAGAAACATTAGCATGGCAATTTTTGTGCAGCTTTTGGAGGAAGTTTGAGAAAGTAAAGCAAAGCAAAGTGTTCTGCTTATATACTGCCCCATATCACATCAAGTAGTCTCTGGGAGGTTTACAGTTTAGTTACAGTATGCAGGCTACACATTGCCCCCAAGCTGGGTACTCATTTTACCGACCTCAGATGGATGGAAGGCTGAGTGAACCTTGAGCCTGCTACCTGGGATTGAACCCCAGGTCATGAGCACAGTTTTACCTGCAGTACAGGCTTTTAACCACTGCGACACGGGGCTCCAGAATCCTAAAATATGGTGTATGAGAAGCAGTCCAAATAAGGACCACTATCCACTTTTTTCTGCTTGTACCATTTGCTTTATATAAACATTATCTAATCTTGCAGCTATGATTTACTTCAACACAGAAGCTGCAGTGGGTAACTCATTGGGCTGCCAATTTAGCTGTGTCCCATTCCCTAAGGCTTCAGGGTCAAAATCTGTGATTGTGCAATGGGTCCTTGTGATGCTACAGAGTCAAGGCATATAAGGACTGGAGGGAAGCAAGCAAAACACACATTAAATACCTTTGCAGGGAGCCAGGGAGCTCTGGTGGCAACTGGCAATGCGTGGAAACAAGAACCTAGGTTTTAAATAGACCTCTCACACAAACATTAAGCTGAGTTCACAAGGTCTCATTCCAAGGTACAGTATGTGTTAATAGGTTAGACCCTCAACATGACATTCATTTGGATCACTGGAACAAAAGTGTCTTCTAATCCTACGCCAATTTTCAAAACATGACCTAATGACAAATTATGTGTATTATCTGAAAAAAGTGCATGGTATATCCTTTTAAAAACTGGATTTTGATTGCATCATCTAAAAATATTTCTCTTTGCTGACATTTTATTTATTTACAGAGTAATGTATGCTAATATGATCTATTTATATAATGAATAAATGAAGAGGGTTTTTAAAAATTGGATTGTTTATACTTTGTTGCTTTTAATGTGTTTTAATACTTTTTTAATATTGTACTTGTTTAAATTGTTCAGTATTGTAAATATTTGTTTTCGTTGTTTATTCTCTGCTGTGGCTGCTGTGCCATTAAGTCAATTCTGATTTTCAGGGTTTTTCATGTAGGGAATACTCAAGAGTGGTTTACCATTCCCTTTTTCTAAGGACACCCTGGGACTGTGCAGCTTGCCGCACATGCTGGCTGTACTTGTAGGAATCAGAGTGGGGATTTGAACTTCCAAACTCTGGCTAAACCACTTTTCTAAAATGGTAAGCTTATATTGTGAAGGTTTCAGCCAACATATCCTGAACGTACTCAGACCAATAATAGGTTTAATCAGTCGAAAAACTTTGAATGAAGCAGATTTTCTTCCCCTTCAAGTGACACATGCAAGTTGTAGAAAAGCCTGACTCCATCAGTTCTGTTGATCTCCATGTTCTTAATGGCTTTAGTATAACCATTACAAGCAATGCTCCTCTATTTATTTATTTATTTATTTATTTATTTATTTATTTATTTATTTATTTATTTATTTAGAATATTTTTACCCCACCTTTCTCCTCGGAAAAGGACCCAAGGGGGCTTAAAATAATGAGGGACAATATACAGCTCAGAACATAAGACATATTCAAGTTAAGAACAGGGAATTAGAAGAGGCAGGACATTAAAAAAGTAAAAATTCAAACTACAAAGAGCAGGCAAGAAGGAAAAAAATCCATTATGAGGGGTGGGAAGTAACATGGAAAACACTGTTGTTCTTATGAAATCAGTAAATGCAATCATGTATGGTAATCCATATACATGTCACATAGTAGGTAGTACATCATTAAGGGAAAGCTTTCCTGAAAAGGAAGGTTTTTGCCTGCTTCTGGAAAGGCAGCAGAGATGGGGCAGTCCTGGCTTCCTGAGTTCCAAAGTCTGAGAGCAGCAACAGAGAATTCTGTACCGAACTCTCAAATGCAAAATAACATGTTATGAAGAACAAAAGATGCAATTTATACTTTCAGCTAGGAGTTTTGTATTTTGTTTAATGATTCTTCCTCTCTCCTAATTTTTTTTTTGTCACCCATGTTCCTGCAAAAAAACACAAAGGGATTTGATACAAACTGGGACAGGTGACCTTTGGGAGCATTTGCTGATTAACACATAGAGCAATTTACAACTGTGCATCACTTGTCAACACTTTGGCTAAGAGCAAATGTTGCACTTCAGTGGAAAGTTGTCAAGAAGCCCACAATCATTGTGAACAGTTTTGTTTGGACATAATTTTCTTTTCTTTAGTTTTTTTTTAGAACACTTTTTCTCACAGATGCAAAGAAAAGAACCGGCTTGTAACAGCTGGATCCTGTGGAGTCTGGCACACCTAGACCCATTGCAGTTGAAGCTACATAGGACCAGACTTCACTCTCTCCATAATCACACAGGACTGTGACTGGCTCTCTGAAAAGGCCTTAATGTATTCATATTTGCATGCAGATATCCATTTTGTAGCTGATGGCAATTTAATAAATATAATCCTGTAAGCTTACATTGTGAGATTTACTTCCCAGTAAATATACATAAGAACAGCCTTACTGGAACAGGCCACAGCCCATCCAGTCCAGCATTCTATCTCACACATTGGCTCACCATTTGCTTCAGGGTATTCCCAAGCAGATGTCTTCACCTGCTTACAATTCCCTGTAAATGGCATTGAGATACCCTGCCTATCTCTCCAACCCGGAGGTTGTCCTTAGGCATCCATAATGATAGCCATTGATACCCGTGTTCTCCATGAACGTCCAATCCTTTCTTAAAACTGTCAAGGCTGACAGCTGTCACCATTTCTTCTCGCAGGGAGTTCCATAGACTAGTGATCCACTGGGTTAAAAAGTACTCTCTCTTATTTGTTTGAGAATTAGCACCCAAAAGATTAATGGAGTGCCCCCTAGTTCTAGTTGTGCAATAGGGAAAACAGTTTTTTCTTATCTACTTTGTCCATACCGTGTATGATTTTATATACTTCAATCAGGTCACCTCTTAGGCACTGCCGTTCAAGAGTGAAGAGGCCCAGCCGTTGCAGCCTCAGATGGTAAAGAAGGCGTTCCAGTCCCCTAATCATTCTGGTTGCCCTCCTCTGCACTTTTTCATTTTCCATAATATCCTTCTGGAGGTATGGGGACCAGAACTATAAACAGTACTCCAGATGAGGCCTCACTTGGCTTCCAGGACTGACCGCTTTGCCTTCCCAACATCAGTGGTACCAATGTGTACCATGACCACTGGTTCCTTCCCAGTTCTCAATAACAAACTATCTAGATTTCTCATGATGTCCGCAACCTTTGCACCTGGCAGGCAAGTCACCATACGGTTATCATGTGCATCACAAATCCATCCCTCTGTATTTCTAATAATTAAAACACCTACACAAGGAGCCTCTCTCCTGCAGCCTGTTCATCTACATGCACCTCATCAAGTATATTAAAGGAGAGGTCTTCAGTTTGTTCCTGTTGTTTGTCTTCCTGTATCTCATCAAGTATGATAAGGAAGAGATCGTCAGGTGGAACCAGTTATTCCTCTGTGCATTCCTCATGAGGTGTGATTAGGGAAAGAGCCTCAAATTGATTCTGTAATTTCAGACTCTCAGAGCGATCCCTTAACCTTCTACTTCTTCGAGTCACATTCCTCCATATATCTACCTCCTGAGTTGGTGAAGTGACTTCTTCCTCAGAAGTGTGCCCTGTCTCTTCTTTGTCCAGGACAGTCTGCTCTGCTCTTTCCAAGAACAGCTCAAGCTCCTTAATGTGTTGCTGGTTAGATATGCAGGCCTCTATCTGCTAGACCTTCTCTTCTAGTAGTGCAACCAGCTTGCACTTGCTGCAAGTGTAGTTCTCCATGTGCTTTGGCAAGATGTCAAACATGGTACAAGTGTTGCAGGTAACTACAGCTGCTCCCTCCGACTCCATTTTAACAAGTGCAGTATTCTGGACCTCAAAAAAATTGCCTTTTTACTACCTTTCTATCTAGTAAGAGTGTTTTCTTCCTTTGTTGTTTATATGAAATGTCATGCATCCTTAGGAATGTGGGCCTCTAAAGCAGCTCTACTCCAACTGTAAACAGAGAAGAATTAGTCTGGTTCTTCCTTTAAGGAAGCTTCCAGCTGCTTCCTTTGTTTGAATAGAGGTGGCTGTTTGCAGTTTAAATTTGCAATAGAGGTGGCTCTTTGCAGTTTCAATTAGCAGATGCCTCTGTTGCAGATCTAATCCAACTGCAAGGTTGTGTTGCACAGATTTGTTTTTCTTGGGTAACTTATTGCTCTCTCCCAAGTAGGCTAAAGAACACTCAAGTTCTCCTTGAGCATCTTCCTGGGAATGCGCACGTTCACAAAGCTGTTACAACTAGTAATGCTCCTCTTAACCTTATATTGTGCTATTTTAGGGAGTATGCTGTCACTGCCTGCCTGGATTTCAGTTATGAAGTTACTCATTACATAGCTAAGGCTTGTAATGGCTCCATATTTATACAGTCTCACCTCATCTCTGGAACTGGATGATTGATTAAGGGGCCAAAACAAAATGTCTGTTGGATATAGGTCACCAAGTTAGCAGAATTTTTGTCTGTGAAATGTAGACAATCCTGTGCATTGCCTCCATATTAGTAAGCTGATCCACTCCATGTGCTGAATCCCTCAGGCTACGTGATGAAGTGGTAGGATAAGTTCCTAGTGCTTACACCCCAAATATCAAGTAACTGGTGCTCAAAATTGTTCTAGTGGGAATGTATGTTGCTAAAGAGGACAATATGTGGATCCAAGTGAGAAGAGTTGAGACAGCCTCCCATGAAGATTTCAGATTTTTTCCTTTGACTTTGAATTAGATTATTAATTAATAGAATATAACTACTATTCTTTGAGAGCCACTGTGGTATTGCAGATAGACTGGTGGATTAGGCCTGAGGAGACCTGGATTAAAATTCCCATTTGGCCATGGATACTCATGGGATACGGCAAACAATTATTCCTGAATCACGTGTTTCCAACACCAACCAGATTTTATGGATTTCCTATCATGTTGCTTGCCGAGTAAATGAGTAGAAGACACCCTTAGCTTATTACCTACATTTTAGGTAGGTAATACAACCTATATTTTCTGCACCACCTGCAGTAAACAGATCATGTCTCTGCATGCAATGTCAGCTCCTGGTCTTTTTTTCAGGACACTTTCCAGGGCCAGCTTCCATTCTTGCTCATGGTCAATTTCATAGGTTAGTTGCTAACTCTCCTCCATGGACAGAAGCCTTGATGAGGCAGAGAGGCTTCTCTGCTTCAGTGAAACTGAGAGCTATGCTGGCAGCGGTGTTGCTACCAAAAGAGTCTCCCAGACCAGAGAGGTCTCAGTGGAGAGACCAGACTGTGTCTGTCCCTGAAGCATCTGATCTGGAGTGGGCGGCTTCAAACAGAGTTGATGATCCAGAGTTGGTTGGCTGGCATAATGGCCAGTAAGGACAATGAAGAAGGGAGTGGGAAACCATATCACTTAAGCTAACTTCCCCAGGCAAATCTTTAGCTTGACTGGAAAACCTAAAGCCATGGCCCCCAGTGTCTGGCAGCCCTTCAGTGAGCTGGGAGTGCTGAGAATCCCCAGGTCAACCATGAGAAGGATAGTGACTTGGAACGTTTTTCAAAGTGGAAAAACCCACAACAACAACAAGGAAATGGAAAGACTTAATATTGATATCCTTAGTATTAGTGAGATGTGTTGGCCTTAATTCAGGAAAGTATGTAGTAGATGGATATCATCTATACTATGCTGATAACAAAGAACCTCATCATTTTAATGGAGTGGGATTCATAGTCCATCCAAACACCAGTAAGACTGTCAGAAAGTCTGTGCCAGTGTCAGACAGAGTCATTTTTCTCCAACTTAATGCAAATCTATCTTGGTAAATCTTATCCAGGTGTATGCACCAACATGTGATGCATCAGATGATGATATAAAAGAATTTTGTAATCAATTAAAGTCTGCTTTATCAAGGTATGACAAGGCCAGTGGGCTGTAGAAGTCGGTAAATAGGGATTAGGAATTGGCAATGAGCAAGGTAACCAGTTAATTCAGTTATGTCAAGAAGAGGAACTTATAATAGCAAATACATACTGTATTTCTAGATGCTACCGCACCATCTTTATACGTGGACCTCAAATGTTGACAGGAATATCAGGAATCAGATTGATTATGTCTTGATTAATAAACATTTTAGGAATTCAATTAAATGTGTGAAAACATACCCTGGTGCAGATATTAATTCAGATCATAATTTTTTTGTTAGCAACAGTGAACCTTAAGTTGAAGAAATGTCAATCAAAGGTGACAAATAGTCGAACTGAGATTTATAAGCTTCAGGACCCAGCAGTAAGAGCTGAAGTTCAATCAATCTTCATTACAAAATTCAAAAGCATCAAGGAGACAGCAGATGTAAATGAAGTTGAAAACATCTGGAGCCAAATTAAAGCTGCTGTGAATGAGCTGTGCCAAGATAAATTAAAGATGGTCAAGAGAAAGAAGATCAAACCTTGGATGACAAATGAAATTCTGGACCTCATAGATCGTAGAAGAGAGATGAAAAATAGAGGTCCTGTAATATATAAAAACTGCAGAAAGAAATACAGCAGAAAATAAGAATGGCGAAGGAAGATAAACTTTCAAAGGAATGTAGTGAAATTGAAGAACTGAATGCTAAGCATGATTCATTTAACATGTACAAGAAAATAAGGCAAGCAGCAGAAAATGAATCTCTTATTAGGAAAAATGGTAATACCTTGACAAGCACTGAGGAGAAACTACAGGAGTGGAAGGAATATATAGAACATCTCTTTAAGGATAAAAAAAGTATTGACCATGGTGTCAAGTTAGATGATGGTGTAGATATCATGAGAGAAGAGGTAGAACATGCCATTAAATTATCGAAGTGTGGCAAAGCCTTAGGTCCTAATGAAATATACAGTGTATGGAAGTTTTAAAATTGCTTAAGGAAACAAGGCCTTTCCCTTCTGGTCAATTTATACAACAGCATCTATAGAATTGGAACCATCCCACAGGACTGGCTCAAATCCACTTTTATACCACTTCCAAATAAACCTAATGCAAAAAGTTGTAATGAATACCGGACAAAAGTCCTGCTTTTAAAAATATATTGGGAGTGTGAAGAGAGCATTGGAGATACCCAATTTGAATTGAGGAATGGATTTGGAACTCGGGATGTCAGTGTTGATATTTTTGTTTGCTTTATTGATTATGAAAAATCATTTGACTCAGATAAACATGATAATTGTATTAATATTCTTAAAGAACTGGGCCTGGACAATAATGATATCATATTGATTGGGAATTTGTTTTGGAATCAGCGTGCTGGTTTCCAGATAGATCAGGGGTGCCCAAACTTTTTGTAAGGAGGGCCAGATTTGGTGGCTGAGAATGTGTCAAGGGCCGGTTGCTCCCCGACCCTGCCACCCCACTGCAAGCCCCACCCACTGACCCATAAGCCCCACCCACTGACCCCTTGCAACCCCACCCACAGGAAGGAAGGCGGGGACCAAGGGAGGGAGGAAAGGTGGGGACCAAAGGAAGCACAGGGAGCCGTGGCCACAGGTCGCCCCTTGGAAGAGGTGATCTGTGCGACCTTGCACCCCCCCCCCAAGCTCCCCAGCAGTGGCGACGGCTCACCTGCCAGCCCACCCCAAAGCTCCTTGGCGGTGGCAGAGGCCCGCTGGCCTGCCCAACCCCACACATTCCCCTGTGGTGCCGGTGGCGGCAGACCGCCCATCCGCCCAAGCTTCCCAGTGGTGCCGGTGGCGCAGCCCACCCGATCACTGCCCCGCACGGGCGCCCAGCCTCACAATGTTCCCGGCTATGCCGGTGGCAGTGGCCTGCCTGTGTACCACCCTGCGTGCACACACCTAACTTCACAAGGTTCCCGGTGATGCCAGTGGCGGCGGCCCACCTGCGCACCACCCCCGCGTGCACGCCGAGCATCACATGGTTACCAGCAATGCTGGTGGCAGCAGCTCACGCGATGGCTGGCCGGCGGTGCTGGTGGTGGTGGCCCAACCCCTTGCCCACCCACCCAGCCCCACAAGCTTCTGCTCACTGGCCGGCTGGCCCACCCAGCCCCTCAAGCTTCCCGGGGTGAAGGAGGGGGAGGGAGGGGTGGGCCAGCCAGCCGCGGGCCACTCAGAATGGCCTGACGGGCCGGATTTGGCCCCCGGGCTGGACTTTGGGCAGGCCTGAGATAAATGATCAGATATCAGAAGAGGTGTCAGTTACGAAAGGCATTCGTCAGGGTTGTATTCTCTCGCCTCTGTTTTTTAATATCTATTCAGAAAGAATTTTCTGGGATGCTCTTGAAGGAAAGAACCAAGGTGTGAAGGTGAATGGAATTCTTGTTAACATAAGGTACGCTGACGACACTGTCCTGCTTGCAACTAGTCTGGCAGATTTGCAAGGATTATTGGATTCTGTTGCTGCAGAAAGCAGTACCATAGGATTGTGAATTAACATGAAGAAGACAGAAGGCATGGTGATCAGTAAAAACAAAATGGTTCACAGAACCTTCTCAAGATTGGCAGTGATTTAATTGAGAGAGTATCATCTTGTAAATACTTGGGGTGCTATGTCAAGGATAACTGGGACCCTTCATGTGAAATACATTGTAGAATTGAAAAAGCTAGAAATTCCTTCCAGAAAATGAGGGAAGTCTTGACAAATTGGGACTTACCTATCAGACTTTGTACTCAAATACTTTGATTCTATGTATTCAGTATACTTCTCTATGGTGTTGAAACTTTGACCCTTACAGACATATTATGCAAGATGCGGGAAGTATTCGAAATGTGGACGTACAGACAAATTCTGAAGATACTTTGGACAGCCAGAGTAACTAATGTGTCTGTATTACAGTACATGAATAAAAAACTAGAAATCCACAATACCATAAAAATAAAATTGCAGTATTTCTGACACATAATGCGCAATGAGAAATATCATCTGCTGCAGGTTATCCTTCAAGGAAAAATAGATGGAGAGCGTGGCCAGGAACGTAGAAGAACATTCTGGCTTAAGAACTTAAGCCAATGGTCCGCAGTGAGCAGAGCTGCTCTATTCAAACCAGTTCAGGCTACTGATCACCAATGTTCTACGAGGACATGTCACTTGAAGAAGTAGTAGTTGCTGACTTACCTTCTTTTTTTAACCTTCTGTTAGTACATCACTGAAGAACAGAATTAGTGAATTATTATTTATGCCTATGTTACATAAAACTTCGCCTGCTGCTTTCTAGAGATCAAAATTGTATAAATAGGTGCATCATTTCCCAAGGGAAGGGTAAGAAAAGTTGCATTCCTAACATCATTCAAGGGAAGACCCACTAATACAGTAGTTGTATACATGTAGCTGCATTTATGAGTCTCTCAGCCTGACGTGCCAGCAGATCTACACAATTGCAGAATGCAGATTATTTTGTCTGTGTGCCTGCCTACAGCATCCTCTGTGTTGTTGGCAATATATGTGTGTAGAAATGGACTTCCATAAGATATTTTCCTCAAGTCTTGGTTGGTTGTTTTCTGCTGTCAAGTCACTACGGAATCATGGCGACCCTACGTATTAATGGGCTTTGGAAGGACCAATGGACAGGGGTGCTCAGATCATGCAAACTGAAGATAATTGAGTAAACACATTTCATGATTTCATGATTTATTTATTTATTTGATTTATATACATGACCATCTAGCAGAAAGCTACTCTGGGCAGTTTACAAAGATAAACAAAATGCAATAAAACACATTATACAATTTAAAATAGTAAATAAACAAACCAATCAATCAAAAACAACATATCACAAATTAAATAAACCAAAGCCATTCAGCAATTAAAAATAAAATACAAATGAAAACTGAAAGAGTTGATAAAGAATTATCTTAAGGTGAAAGAGAACAGTAGTATCCTATTTATATATAAAACAAGTTGGAATAGAATGATCAGGGAAGGCCAGCCTATAAAGCCAGATTTTAAGTAATTTCGTAAAGCCTTTGTAGTGATAAGGCTTCCTCTTTTTCCACCTGGCCTTCTGTTTTCCTTTTGTTGTATTTTATAGTGAGTTTTGCTTTCCTATGGATCTAGAACCCATTTATTTGTCTTTCTGGAGGTCTGTGGTATCCATAAAACACTCCTACAACTGGCTCTCTTTAGATTGAGAATAATATACAGTAACCCACCGCCAATTGCGGGGGTTAGAGACTTGACCCAATCCACTATACAGTGGACCCTTGTATAACAAACAGCTTGTATAACATAAAATCTGTACAACATAAAAAATTCCAGAGATAGGAGAAATTTGCTTAACATAATCGCCTATGAGGAAAATCCGTACAACATAAAAATGAGATTACTCCATTTTCAATGCATTCCTATGGGAATTTGTATAAAGGAAAATTTACTTAACATAATTTCATTTGGAATGAATTAATTCCTTTATACAAGGTACCACTGTAATTGAAAAATCCGTGGAACGCGGATGTTGGGTTGAGTGGGGCCTAGGGGGCTATATGGGACCTCCTACAGTTACCTGAGGCCTAGAACTGCCCCAAACAGGCCTCTGACGGGCTTCTGGGGCCAGTCGGAGGCCTCAGACATCACTTCCAGTTCGTTGGAAAGCACTTCCGGGGCCTCCAACAGGCCCCAGAAGCCTATCAAAGGCCTCAGAAGTGTTTTTTGATTTACCGGAAGTGATTTCCGGTTCGCCAGAAAGCACTTTGGGGGCCTCCGACAGGCCTGGGAAGGCCATAGGGGGCCCATTCAGGGAAGCACCCAGTCTGGGGTAAGTACAGGAGGCCTGAAACAGGCCCATCCGCCTTACCCCAGGGGGGCATTGTTTCACATACTGTGGTCCTGCAATATACCGGGACTGCAGTATATGAACCCCAAAAGGGTGTGTGGGGTACTGTAATACTGCTTGCTTTTTAATACCAAAGAGCAATTGGTGTATTAGGAAGCAGGAGCTGTCTTTTTATCAACGGAACTCTTCTCATCTGTAAGAATGGTGACTGCACGGTGCCCTGTGGCTAGAGACCACCCTGCAGCTGCTGAGAAGAGGCAAGGATTACGGACACGCCACAATGATGTCCAATTTGGTGCCCACCAGTCTCATTTCTCGTTGTACCTCTGCTTTTACAGAAATAAGCACACAACTGTACAAAGAGAATCATTGTATCAAATAATCTGCAGAAGCAGTCTCTGAAGATGAATATTCAACCCTGTGAAGGAAAAAAGGGGGAATTTCCATGTGTGCAGGGTGGATGGTATGTGTCCAAGCAGCAAAAAGTGTAAATTAAGCAACGGTTCCTTTTTCATTTTGCTTAACGTTAGAGAAATGTGACTATATATCTTTCAGCTTTGCTCTGAGGGAAAAAATAGCAAGATATCTTGTTTGTATTCCAGTGGAATAGCTAAGGCAGACGGGTCTGCAGCAAACGGATCTATTTTTAGACTCTGGCTTGCCATTTATATCCTGCGAAATTATTCATCAGCTTCAGGGTGACAAGCTATTAATTTGTACAAATACGTCAGAGCAGAGGGGTTCTCTCCCCCCCCTCCCCCCTTTGCGTTTATGTGCAGCACGAAGGAGGTGGGGGATCAGTTTCAGATCACAAGGGGGCTCCAGCGCAGAGCCAATTATTCTTCTGCTTCGCATTCATATTCTGCATGCAGCCGATTACCCACTCACATCTGTTCCATATTTATTACAAAGAGCAAGAGCTGCAGGGGAAGACAAAACAGTCACAGGGCTTAGCTGGGATTCCTTAGCTGGTTATCTTTAATGATGCTGGGTTGGTGATGACAGCCTAGTGTGCAGCAAGACAGATGGTAGAGTTATCACCTTGTTGACTGCTCTGTTGCAGTGTTGTATAGTCAGGGCTTAGACTGGTACAGAAATCTATGTCGAGGCAGAATTCTATCCGGTATCTCAAAATACATGAGCCTCAACTCATGCTGCCCACAAGGAAAAGAAAAATGGCACTGTCGCTATTAAGCATTAAGTGTCATGGTCAAATAGGAGCCAATATAAATGTTATTTCTTTTATATGGCATACTCCCCTTAAGCTGAACCGAGAGCTCAGTGAGTTGGAGTATCAAAGGTTGGGAGGTTAATTTTGTATTACAAATCACTAGTCGAATGCTTCCCAAGCGTTTAGGACTATGTGATGTATCGGCGAATTATGCAAGCACATCCCAGTAAAGTGGCTTTCTGCAGCTGACTGATGGTGACTTTGTCAGCTCCAATTTCTTCTAAATACTTGCTTAGTTCTTTAGGCATTGCACCCAGCATGCCGATTACCACTGGAACCACCTGTACCGGTTTATGCCAGTCTATTTTCAATTTTCTAAGTTCAATTTTCAGATCCTGATATCGAGTAATTTTTTCAAGTTGTTTCTCAGTGACTCTACTATCACCTGGTATAGCAACATCAATGATCCACACTTTTTTCTTCTTCACAATCATATTATTATTGTTGTTGTTGCTGTTGCTGTTGTCCCTCACAGAAGGGCACTGTATATAAGTATTCCTAGCCAGTATGAACAGTGGCTGGTTGACTATGACCAGAGTTGTAGGGCTGAACCAAACAGTACAGATAAGTCATTAGGAGTTATTGATGCAGAAGGAGGTATGGTTGACACAGTAGGAATTCTCCTCCTCGCTTTCTGTCTCTTGCAAATTAGCTTGCAGCATTGTGGGATTCTTCTTTGGCAACAGAAACACAGCTCCCCCCCCCCCAAATCACTGATTTCTTAGACACAGAAGTCTGCCAAATCATGTGTTTAAGGACGCTAATAGGATTTCAGCTCTAATGACAGATTATCTCATACATATATAATTCAGCATGCATAGCAACACATCCAAAGGTCACTAGCTTGGGAGGAAGGCTGTGTTACGGTCTCAGTAATGGCTCGGTCCCCGCTCTGCATAAAGATGTGATATATATGAGACTTTGTTCTCTCCGCTGAGTTCAAATGGCACCCAATTTAGAGAGGACGAGCTGAATGAGCCTGACTTGGGTTTATTACCTCAAGTGGTACTCTCGATTTAAATGTGGCAGACCAGCTATCTTTAGCTCTTCCTGTCATTGAGGCTCCAATCTTAAAAAAAAAAAAAGATTATTGAAAAACGGTTGTCATGGTTTGCCACAACATGGAGCTTTATTCCCTCGCACGTTTTCTGCATCTGAGCATTTGTTCAGATGGGAAAGGGTCACCGGGAGGAATTGCCTAGAATAGCTAAGCCCTTGTGCACGTACTCGTGCACATTCAGAATCTGGTGGAGAACAGCAGGGAATACACAGAGTCACTAAAAATAGCATTTGCTTCCAGTGTTTATCCAGTATATTTTTGTTATGCTTGCTTTTGCCCGTGTCCTTTGCTATGAATAAATGTTCCTAGCAAGCCGAGGACAAAAAGTAAACTCTTCTGAACAAAAAGGAGGTGAAATATTTGAACCATATGATTGGGTGAAATGCCAGCTTGTGCTGTTTTAGGCCACCATACCTTCTGTAGCCACTCTATCTTCGAACATCTGGCTTGTCACGCCACAACTTCTGGGCTGTCATAGGGAAAAACAAGGAATTGCCAAGGGCCAAGGACAGAGACAAGCCACCTGTAGAGTTTCACAGGCCACACGTGCCTATCCTGGGTCCTTGTGGAGCTGCTCCTCCTCCTAGGACCCTTAAAACCTCTTGCAAAATAAAATAAAATAAGGGTAAGGCTGCAATCAGGGCCCAAACCTGAGTTCGATCCTATTGGGTTATTTATCAGTTATTTGGCGAATAACCCAAATGGATAATATTTTCTTCTGTTTGCAGATCTGAAAATACTCCCTCCCTCCCTCTCTCCCTCTCTCTCTCTCTCTCTCTCTCTCTCTCTCTCTCTCTCTCTCTCTCTCTCTCACACACACACACACACACACACACACACACACACTGAAATGGAAAGAACAATTGGGACGTGGATCACAAATGACTCAATTTTACAACAAATGACCAATAATTATGATGTATTATTATAACTGTTTTTTGTTTAAAAACAAAGTGGAAGAGGGATTTGAATCAACAAATTAGTACTATACACTAAATAGACAAAAATAATATAATGTGCTAGAAAAAGCCTGCAGATGGCAAATTTCACATATAGTTTACTTTTTTTGTGTGTGTTTTGGCCATACCAAAAACTATTATATAAAGAAGCACTAGATATAACCTTTGAAATGTCAGGAAATCACATTCCATATCCCAGAATAATTCTACTGGGATATACAGTATAAACAAATTGAGCTGGAAGAAATTCAACTAGTGGCAGTTTTTCTAACTATAGAAAAAATCCACTTACTGAAAATCTTTCCCGATTATCTGATTGTTATAGGAAAATCTGGTCAACATTTGCATCAGAAATAGTGACATACAGTATTTCCAAAGAGACAGCAAGATCTACATATAAATAAATTAATAGAAAAAGAATCTCTTTTTATGAACTTTTGAAATAATAAGTGTTATGATGAAATGTTCACATATGTCTTTTCCTCTGCAGTTTAATTATGACTCATGGTAGGATTTTTAAATTTTTATTTTATTTCATTTTTACATTTCGCTTATTGTAATTTATATAAAACATCACTTTGGTGTTTCTCTTCCGCTTCTCCAACTATCATGGGCATCAGTCCTGAGCCCTTTTCCTTGCTCTTGAATACAGATATTCCAAGATAAAAAAGCATAGTTGAGGAAGGTAAAATCACCACTGAGAAAAAATTAGGTTGCAAGGAAGGGAATGAAGTTTTTTTTAAAGAAAGGAAGACAAAACTGGCATCTAAAGTCTCACTCAAGTAATGTTGGCAATTATGAACAAGTGGTCTAATTATCCCAAAATTTTATAATAATTCCCCAGGCATAATATTTCCCAGTTAAAATACCATGGTTATGCTCTCATTGCTTCCCCAAAAACTTGCTACAGATAATGTCATTTCTGGTAACTGCAGGGATAACAACTAAAAACTGCGGAAATGGGCGCGGCAGAAGACAATTCAAGTCTGAGAGGGGAAAAGTTGAAATAAGCCATGTTTGTGCCTGTGATCCCTCATAGAAAGGTAAGAGGTAGAAAATATTTCCCCTGTACCCCTGTCTTTGGAATACTGGATTTTATCCATACTGGTTTGGAGGAGAAATATGCAAATACTTATTATTTACCCATACTAGAATATCTGAGCTAGTATACATTTAACAAGTCCTGTATTAAACTGACTTATGAATGAAATGTGACTCTTAGGACACCTGTCATTCGCTTTTTAAAAAACGTATTCATCAGTTTAAAAAAAATCTGCTTTTGGGAGATAATGAAAACAGAAGAGCATAAATAAGGACACCATTTTTATCCACAAAAGAGAACATGAGCTTGGTCAGTAGAAACACAGGTATAAAACATTATACGGAAGGTAGAGATAGAATAAAAGCCACCCACCCGAAATGCCTCAAGTCCAACAAAGGGACAAGAAACGGGTTTTATAAAATGGTTTCCTACTGAGTAGAAAAGGTAACATCATGTATAAGGAACTCCAGTGGCATTTCCCTGCACACAGGCACCAGAGCTCGCTACTGTTTCCCCACTAACTTGCAGAAAACATCATAGACCTCCGGTTTCTCCTGTGCAAACTGTTCCACAGTATTTTTCTGAAGCCAGTCAGAGGAACGCATCTGCTGCTGCAGGAGGCCAATGAGATCACCAAGGTTGGAGCTGTTGGCTGAGATTGGCTCTTGGTGATGAGATACAAAGATCACTTCGTCCGTGCTGTCTGCTTTGCCTTCCGAGTCAGACTGGCAAGACTCGTCTTTCTCCTCGTTTTGGATTTCATGCTCATATTCTTCCAGCACCTCACGGACCCTCTGCATGCCTAGGGAAAACAGTAGGTAGAAGAATAATTGGATTGGGATGGAAATTATTGTATTTTTTATTTTAGAGTATTTTTACCCTGCCTTTCTCCTTGGAAAAAGGACCCAAGGTGGCTTACAGAATAAGGAATAATATACAGTCCAGTACAATTAAGACTTACCTCAGTCTGGAATATCTTATAAATGGGGCACATTTCTACTGTTGTGTTCCAGTTGATCAGTGAGGCTACAAAATAAAACAGGCTGAACTGTGCTTTCATCATTGTAAGGCTAATTACACTGGTGACAATGAGGCCTGTAATAAGACGTCCTGGGGTAGGAACTGGCAAGCCACCCCAGTATCCCTTCCAAGAACATCCCATGGTCAGAAACAAAAGGCTAAAAGATATGCTAAAAGACAGGAATGGGTGAATTCAGTTCAGATGACTATCACATCTAGTACTGTGGGCAAGAATTCCATAGAAGAAATGGAGTAGCCCTCATAGTCAACAATAGAGTGAGAAAAGCAGTGCTGGGATACAACCTAAAAATGATAGAATGATTTCGGTACGATTCCAAGGCAGTCCTTTCAACATCACAGTAATCCAAATTTATGCACCAACTACCGGTGCTGAAGAGTCTGAGATTGACCAATTTTATGAAGACTTACAAGAACTTCTAGAACTGACACCAAATAAAGATGTTCTTCTCATCATAGGGGATTGGAATGCTAAAGTAGGGAGTCAAGTGAAAAAAGGAATAACTGGCAAGTTTGGCCTTGGAGTTCCAAATGAAGCAGGGCAAAGGCTAATTGAGTTTTGTGAAGAGAACAAGCTGGTCATTGCAAACACTCTTTAACAACAACACAAAAGGCGACTCTACACATGGACATCACCAGATGGACAATACCGGAATCAGATTGACTATGTTCGCTGCAGCCAAAGATGGAGGAGCTCTATACAGTCAGCAAAAACAAGACCTGGTGCTGACTGTGGCTCAGATCATCAGCTTCTTATTTCAAATTTCAAACTTAAACTGAAGAAAGTAGGGAAAATCACTGGGTCAGTCAGGTATAACCTAACTCAAATCCCATATGAATACACAGTGGAAGTGAAGAATATATTTAAGGAACTAGATTTAGTGGACAGAACACCTGAAGAACTATGGATGGAGGCTTGTAACATTGTACAGGAGGCTGCAATGAAAAATATTCCAAAGAAAAGAAAATGCAAGAAAGCAAAGTGATTGTCCAACGAGGCCCTACAAATAGCGGAGGAGAGAAGGGACGCAAAATGCAAGGGAGAAAGGAAAAGATACAGAAAATTGAATGCAGACTTCCAAAGAATAGCAAGGAGAGACAGGGCGGCCTTCTTGAACGAACAGTGCAAAGAAATAGAGGAAAACAACAGAAAAGGAAAAACCAGAGATCTGTTCAAGAAAATTGGAGATATTAAAGGGGCATTTCGTGCAAAGATGGATATGATAAAGGACAAAAATGGTAGGGACCTAACTGAGGCAAAAGAGATCAAGAACAGATGGCAAGAATATACAGAGGAATTATATCAGAAAGATCTGGATGTCCCTGATAACCAAGATAGCGTAGTTGCTGACCTGGAGCCAGACATCCTGGAAAGTGAAGTCAAGTGGGCCTTAGAAAGCATTGCAAACAACAAGGCCAGTGGCGGTGACGGCATTCCAATTGAACTCTTTAAAATCTTAAAAGAGGATGCTGTAAAGGTGCTGCACGCAATATGCTAGCAAATTTGGAAAACCCAGCAGTGGCCAGAGGACTGGAAAAGATCAGTCTACATCCCAATCCCAAAGAAAGGAAACGCCAAAGAATGCTCCAACTTTCGCACAATTGCACTCATTTCACACGTTAGCAAGGTTATGCTCAAAATTCTACAAGGCAGGCTTCAGCAGTATGTGGAAAGAGAATTTCCAGAAGTACAAGCTGGATTTCGAAGGGGCAGAGGAACTAGAGATCAAATCGCCAACATGCGCTGGATTATGGAGAAAGCCAGAGAGTTCCAGAAAAACATCTACTTCTGCTTCATTGACTATGCCTAAGCCTTTGACTGTGTAGACCACAACAAACTATGGCAAGTCCTTAAAGGAATGGGAGTACCTGACCACCTTATCTGTCTCCTAAGAAATCTATATGTGGGACAAGCAGCAACCGTTAGAACTCGATATGGAACAACTGACTGGTTTAGAATTGGGAAAGGAGTACGACAAGGCTGTATACTGTCACCTTGCCTATTTAACTTATATGCAGAGTACATCATGCGAAAGGCAGGTCTGGATGAATCACAAGCCGGAATTAAGATTGCCGGAAGAAATACCAACAACCTCAGATAGGCAGATGATACTACTCTAATAGCAGAGAGTGAGGAGGAATTAAAGAACCTCTTAATAATGAGGGTGAAAGAGGAGAGTGAAAAAATGGACTGAAGCTCAACATCAAAAAAACTAAGATCATGAACACTGGTCCCATCACCTCCTGGCAAATAGAAGGGGAAGAAATGGAGGCAATGACAGAGTTTATTTTCTTGGGCTCCTTGATCACTGCAGATGGCGACTGCAGCAACGAAATAAAAAGACACCTGCTTCTTGGGAGGAAAGCAATGGCAAACCTAGATAGCATCCTAAAGAGCAGAGACACCACTTTGCCAACTAAGGTCAGGATAGTCAAAGCTATGGTTTTTCCATTAGTGATGTATGGAAGTGAGAGCTGGACTATAAAGAAGGCTGACCGCCGCAGAATTGATGCTTTTGAGCTGTGGTGCTGGAGGAGAGTTTTGAGAGTCCCCTGGACTGCAAAGAGATCAAACCTATCCATTCTGAAAGAAACCAACCCCGAATGTTCACCGGAAGGACAGATTTTGAAGCTGAGGCTCCAGTACTTTGGCCACCTCATGAGAAGAGAAGACTCCTTGGAAAAGTCCCTGATGATACAGAGAATGAGATGGTTGGACGGTGTCATCGATGCAACCAAAATGAATTTGACAAAACTCCGGGAGGCAGTGGAGGATAGGAAGGCCTGGCGAGCTCTGGTCCATGGGTTCACGAAGAGTCGGACACGACTGAACGACTGAACAACAACAACAATTAAGACATGTTCAAGTATTGAGAACAGGAAATTGAGAGACAGCTTGCAGCATTAAAAGACAATATTACATTAAAGCTACAAGAGAATGTGAGCAGTTAAAGGGGAATAAAGTTCCATGTAAAGTTATGAGTGATGGAAACAAATAATAAAAATGGCTACCCTCGTTGAAAACATAGTGTCAATGTAAACTCATAAGGTTATAAGTAGTTATAACCACAGAGTCTAAGCGATCCTGGAGATTCATATAAAAGACACATAATAGGTAGTCCATCATTCAGGGAAAGCTTGCCTGAGGAAAAAGGTCTTTACCTGTTTCCGGAAAGACAGAGATGGGGCAGTCCTGGCCTCTTGTGGGAGGGAGTTCCAGAGTCTGGGCACAGAAGCTGAGAAGGCCCTTTCATGGGTTCCCACGAGACGCATCTGTGAGGGTGGCAGGATGGAGAGAAGGGCCTCTCCTGATAACTTTAACACCCCAATCAGTTCATACTGCGAGATTCGATCTTTGAGGTAGCTAGGACCCAGGCCGTAGAATGCTTTGTAGGTCAAGGTCAGTACCTTGAATCGTGCCCAATAGCTGATTGGCAGCCAGTGGAACTGCTTTAATAGGGGTGTAATGCAATCTCTGTACCCAGCCCCAGTCAGCATTTTGGACCCTTTGAAGTTTCCTGAGGCTTTTCATCGATAGTACCACATAGAGCATATTACAGTAGTCTAGCATGCCCTCACCCTTAGCAGCTGGGACATACGTCTGTAAGAGAAAGGACCCTTTTCAGTGCCCCCTCCTTAAACTCAATGTATGGAATTGCCTCTCCAAAAATCTGGTGCCTTTTTCTGCTATCTCATAAGACACTGTGTAGATCTGGAAGCTCAGTCATGGAAACTGGACTTCTTTTTCTTGAGAAATTGAAACATTTCGCTGCTCATCCAAACAGCTTTGTTACCATTATGAAACAAAATGCTATGCTCCCCTGGGTCCTAAAGGACCAAAGTGGGAGGGGAGCTTCCTCAAGCGATTCTATTTAAGCCCCCGAAATTTGGAGACGTTTGGGGGTCAGGGGGCTGAGTTATTAAACTCCAAAGGGGGTACCCCGAGGAAAAAATCTTTCTAATTTGATTCGAAAGCCAAGCTGCCGCGGTATTAATCATTCACCTGTGTGAACAATTAGCAGCTTCTCACTCAATTAAAAATATTTTTCCCCTAGGGGCACCCCCTTTGAAGCTTAATAACTTATCCCCCTGACCTCCAAACCTTTCTAAATTTCAAGGGCTTATAGGGAAGAGCTTGAATTCTCCTGCCATTGATTCCTACAGGACAAATTGTTTTGTTCGGGGGGGGGATGGCATTTTGTTACAAAACAAAATGAAACACCTCCTACCGTTTCATTATGTAATGAAGTAATTCATTACCTAATGAAATGACAAAACAGCATTTCGTTTTTCGTTTCATGTCCATCTCTACCTTTCACCTTCCATCGCAGGATCAGTTTTGTTGCTCGTGTCTGCAGCTTATCAAAGTGATGAATATATACACTTCCTGACCCAAAATATTTGAAATCTGCCCTGATGTCAGGACATCTGCAATTATGTCATCTAAGGAGTATGCTTTAGAATCTAAAACTGATACCTATGGCAAAATAGCCCCAAACATCTCTTACCCATGCAATATAAGGGCATTAATAGTTATCCAATAAGTTGCAATATCTTTAACTGGCAGCTATTTCCATCCTCGGGAATAGTTGGACATGGTTAAAAGAGCAGCTTCTGTCAGTCTTGTCCTCTGAAGCAAGTGAATCTCCCAGAAAAGGAAGTGCTACTTTTTAGCATTTGAAGTTGCCATCAGACATCATGTTTTCCAAGGGATATCTACAGATTAACTGTTCCAGAATTTTTCCACCCACTCCTATGCTTTATTGAAAAGGTAAGCTTCCCTGGATTTAATCTCATTTAAGCACATCCTTTCCCCATCTTCTCACAAATAAAACAAGAAAGGCAAGAAAAAGCAAGGCTTGTGTAGGTGATGGCACAAGAAACAGTTTGCTCAACTTTTGATCTCCCAAGCTGGATATACCCCACAAGCCATGTCTCCCAACAGGGGGCCTGGTCCGCAGAATACAGGGGAATGGTCAACAGAAGGACCACATCATAGTGGTAGTTTATTTCTTTTGAATGCAGATGGCCTCAGGTTCCATTTCTGACATCTCTAGAGAACAATACCCTAGAGCAGCCATTCTCAGTGGGGGCAATCTGGCCATCTGAAGGAACCTTGGCACATTGAGGACAGCACCGACTGCGAAATGTGAGATGTCTCTAAAATATATCTATCTTGTGTTATGTCCCTGTTTGACAAGAGACCCTGGAACCTGAGAAGAAGTCCTAAAAGGGCCATGGTCCAAAAAAGGATGAGAATGGTTACCCCCGAAAACCACAGCTACTTAAGATTACACTGTGTCGGATCATACCTGTCAAGTTTTGCATTTGAAAATAAGGGATTGTGATCACAGTATCCCTGCTCCTACTACCTATTGAGCATGCTCAATACCTTTTTGTGCGAAACATTAGCCGCCCTCTTCACTGATTACGTTACTATTATTTATTATTTGATTTTTATTATTGTTGTTGAATTATAATTGTTGTAAACCGCCAGGAGTTCCTTCAGAAGACGAGCAGTATAAAACTATAAAAATAAATAAATAAATAAATAAATAGAGCATGCTCAATAGCTGTCCCCAACATGGCAGTGCCCATATGGAGATCCTTAACATGACCACTGCCATTTGTCATGTGGTTGCAGTATCCCCACCCCTACCACCTATTGAGCATGCTCAATGCTTTGAGCATACTCAATAGCTGTCCCCAACATGGCGGTTCCCATGCCATTCGGAGGATTTTTAAAAAATTATATAATCCGGGACATTTCTGGGAAAATAATATATTCGGGAAGACAGCAGGAAATAGAGGTTAAAAAATGATTTCCCGGTGAATACAGGAACTTGACAGGTATGGGTCAGATCGACCAAGAGTCTCACCTCACAGGTCATAATATCTGGCTGGTGTGCTATGCTTGGTTTGTTCAGTCACATGTTGTGCTGTCCTGCAAAGGAGGAGAATACGAGAATAGTACTAACCTAGTTGCAACCGGTGCATCTTGTCAGCAAAGATGATGCGGAACCAGCCAGCCTCACTGCATTCAAAACCTTTTCCACAAGACAGCAGGACCTTGTTGTCTAGGAAGCGCCTCCAGAGTATTGCCTCCTCTTCAAATGTTCCTTTTCTCAGGTACTAGAATTCAGTTCCCATGGAAGTCAAGAGTCAAGAAACATGTCAACTCAAGATGCACAAGTGAAAACCCCATTCCGATCAATTACATGGTAGGAAGAAACCGAAAACTTAAGATCCGATATGAACCATGGAAAAAGTGAGAAGCAGGGAATAAGCCAAGGACACTGCCATCCAAAGATTAAAAAAAAGATTTAAAAGAGATGAGGGAAGCCTTCCAAATAATGTAGCAAAAATATTTCCAGTGGGGTTAAAAAAAGAGAACACCTTCACCTTCTATCTGTCATGTGAAAAGGCAAACCATGGCCTAAATAAAGATATTTACCTTCATTGTTGTCAAGTGACAGACTCGATAATAAATGTGATTTTGTTAATATGCCATCTTATTACTAGGGTGGCCATCAGCTTGGAAAGTTAGTTGCCAAGCACTGGATAGTACTGCTTCTCCAGGAAACCATATACAGTACTGTCTACTCTGTAAGACACTAGCTCTCCAGTGGTCTAGGGGTATTTTTTCACATCAGCTATTATCTGACAATTTTTCTGCAGATACTTAGAGCTGAACCTGGAACTTTTTACATGAGGGTATATAAAGCCATGGTTCACCTTAAAGCTTGCAAACACAACATTCAGATCAAATAATCCATACGGATCTCTCAATTAAAGGCCTTTAGAAACATTAAATGCCCAAAGTGGAGAGAATATTTTTATTACTTTATTAAAGTAAAGGAATGGCTTGCAGCTTTAAAATGCATGGCCAGGATCCTATTCAAGACTGGCAGAAGGCGATGCCCAGCTGGCATAGTTGTCTGGGTACTGGGTGGACAGGGAGGGAGCAGGGTGCTGTCTGTCCTTTTGCAACATACAGGAACCATCTGAACATGGAGGTCTGGGGTGTTTTCTTGTGTAAGCAAGGAAAATGTAGAACTACTCACACTATCACGAACGACACAAGCACTGTGACATAAAAGAATGCTAGCACATGTCAGCAAGACAGTGTATATGTATACATATGCAAACCAGACCAAATGTTCTCTAAAACCCATAATATTAGATGTCACTCGGATCCTTGCCATATCTTTCCAAAGAGCACAAGGCATTTAAGATCACAAGAGTATAACGGCCCTGATAAATCACACAAAAGGTTTATCAGGCTGTACATCGGTTTCCCACAGAAGGCTGGTATATACAGTCCAAAAAGGATACAAATTTGTGAGGACAGGACCTTATTCACACATTCTGTTTTCATGCTGATGAAACGGAGGAGGAAGAGCTTGCTTAGCCCCTCCATATCCTTCATGTGCGGGGGGCAAGAACTGTTAATTGGAGAATGGGATCATGTTGGCCCACTACTGCTCCCTGCCATGTTTGATCAACACACAACCAAAAAGAGCTCAGGTTGGTCGCTGTCCAAGTGCCAGGATAGCTAAATGCTCAAGGTATATCTCTGTATCTATGTTCATCAATGGACATTCGGTTCAAACAACAGGTGAGTCTTGTTCATTTTGTATGCTACATCAAAGTGTGTGTGTGTGTGTGTGTGTGTGCGTGTGTGCGTGTGTGTGTGTGTGTACACTCAGAAGAGTTTGTTTGCTAGTCATTCATTTAAGTATTTGTTTCCAACGATTAACCACATCCTTCAGGGACCAGGAAAACCTTGCTGCTGTTAAACAGAATGCTGGAAGCTTTGCTTGATGAACCAAATGGCCACTGACCTTTCGGAAGTCAATCCACACAAAGAAACCCGCATTGCGATTGAGAAAGGGAACCCCAAGCATCTTAAGCTCATCTGTCACAAAAGTATGGGCAACTTTCAGCCGGTCATGGTTGGCCCGCAGGTACACTTGGTTGATCCAGTCTAGCCAAAAGGAGGAGACAGTGAGTAGGTACAGATGCAAACGTGTTACTAGAATAGCCTAATTTCCCTGAGCATGGGCAATCCAAGGTACAAAGTGATCACACTGAAAAAATGTCTTAGGCAAGATAAAGCAATGACCACTTTCTACCTGTTGTATTTGACCTGTAATGACTCACTGGCACACACAAATCATCCCTTGGTGCTGTGATCATCAAGTGACAGAGACATGTGCAAGCTAATCCACCAATCAGAAACCAGTCAGTAATATTGAATACTGCCCTTCTCACAGGACAGGTGTTAGTATGCTTGCTTCACTCTACTCTTTTCTTATTTTCACATTTTGCTTCTTCACCATCAAGTATTACAGTGACAAGGAAAACACTGTCAAATCACCCATTGACAATGTTATCTATGAAGGACACAACACCCCCTTACAGAATTCAATTTTTATATTTTATATATATATTTAATGCTACCTTAAAACGACACCAATGAGTTCTTCCAGCGAACTATTGGGCATGTAGAGAATGGGAGCAGGACTGCACTCTGTGGATGGATATTAGTACATCCGCTGGCCACACATTATTTATTTTTATTTATTTTATATATTTTTATACCACCCGTCTTCCCAAAGGAACTCCGGGTGGTTAACAACAGCAGTACATAAAAACAAATATCGAACACACAGTACTGCAAACAGCAGGGGCAGGGAGAAAAAGAAAAATACCCGACAAAATGGCATAACATAATTTAAAAAAAAACCCTAAAGCTAAAGGTTGCTAAATGCCTCTTGGAAAAGCAGAGTCTTAAGTGATTTTTTGAAGGCAGGCAGGGACTGTGCTAGGCGCAACTCACTTGGCAGTTGGTTCCAAAGGGAGGGGCCAGAGAAGCGGCTTGGTTTCGGGTTACCGATTTCCTAGCCTCTCTGGGTGTGGCCACCCAAAGTGAGAGTGCCTGCGACATTCTAGTGGGTAGGGCCTCAGTTGACCGCTGGAAGATACGCTCTGCCAGGTATTCAGGTCCCAGGCCATGGAGGGTTTTGTAAATCAAAACTAGTACCTTGAACCTTATCCGAGACACAATGGGCAACCAGTGCAAGCGGGCCAGAACTGGGGTGATGCGGTCGTATCTGCCCTCACCCACCACCAGTCAGGCCGCTGCATTTTGTACCCGCTGGAATCTCCAAACAAGGGTCAAGGGCAGCCCCATGTAGAGAGTGTTACACTAATCTATCCTCGAGATCATGAGCGCCTGCACAACTGTTCTCAGGGAAACCTCATCCAGGTACGGGCAAATCTGGGCAATCTGACGCAGATGGAAAAAGGGCAGACCTGGAAATCGCTACCACCTGGGCTTCCATGGATAAAGCCAGATCCAAGACCACGCCCAGGTTCCTGACTCAATCCGCCAGCAGAAGGGTAGTACCCCCCAGACTGGGGAGAGGGACACTGTACCTGGTAGAGGGTGCCCCAAAGAACAAAGCCTCAGTCTTCTGCGGCCAGATGTGCAAACTCTGGGCAGTTTGCACAAGTCCAGCTGAATTTCCCAAGGATGTGGCTGCTATGTCTTGGTAAGTAAACAAATGAAGGCTGGGGGTCATGGCCTGGAGTGCAATCCCGCTTCTTTTTCATTCATTTGACGTTTGGATGCAGCTGGACAGGATGTTTATCACAATTGAATGCAACAAGGTGTGAGATACAAAGCAGAAGCAGAGTCTTGTGACCCTCTTTGCCTCACCTCTGTCTCGGAGTAGTTGGGCTATTTTGTACTGGATAGGCCCAGAGACCCCGTGGAAGTAACACAAGGAAGAAACTGCACTGGCCACATCTCTGTTCAAGGTATACAGGGTTCCAAACCGAATCCCAGAAACAGCAAAATCCTGCCAGAAAGTGGGAGAGGGAGCAAAGAGACCATCATAACAGAAATAAATGTTTTCATCCAAATAACATTTTGTGGCTTGCTGTCATGCATAACCCATGTCACTGAGATAACACCATCGGAACATTAAAAAAAACCATTCACCTTCGTAATTCCCCACATGACATGAGTCCTCTGTGGATCAGGTAATCTGGATATAAGGAAAATGAATATGGCAACGTTAGCAACAACAGTTCAGTCTTTTGTTCATTAGTCCAAAACTGCAAAAGAGGGCATTATAAACACGATAATGCTCTGTGTTTTAATGTTTCCTTTCTAATGAAAACCTTCTCCATAAGGCCACACAGGACATGGGGTTAACTGTGTGAACAAAGGAATGTCTGGGCAACCTAAGACCAACAGCCTATAAGACTGGTTTGACAAGATCTGTCTTTCAAAGCCAGGATGCACAGTGGCCACCATTTCAAAATGAGGCTTGGCCCATCCAATGAGCCATGGAATTTAATTGTGACCCTGGGCTAGTCAAGCAGGCTCAGCCTGGCTTTTGTGGAGATAAAGTGAGGTGGTGGAGGAGGAGGAGAAAAGCTACATCAACAGCCTTGAGGTCACTGGAGGAAAAGCAGGATACAACTGTAGTGAGCATACTGTATATATATTAATACAACTACTACTTCTTGCATTTCTACCACCAAGAATGCAAACAGGAAGAAAAGGAACAAACTTCTCCACTGCCCACCGTCCCAAGGCTTCTCCATTGGTCTCCCTGTGGCTTCTATTTACATAAACAAAAGGCACATGCCATGACTAGCTTGGCTCTCATAGAGTCCAAAGACCACAGAACAAATGTCCAGGGCTTCTACTCTGCTTACCGAGTGGCATGTTTCCATACCACAGTTTACAAATATCTTGGAACAAATTGAAACAAATGACACATGAATGCAAACCATTTTCAAGGCCAACTGTTAATTGTGGCTCTCTTATAAGAACCCAGAAAGCTTCTCTCTGTGCTGCTTCTGAAGAAATGTAAATTGTTCCCTTCTCACACAGAGAGCAAGGACATCTTTTTGCAGAAGCAGAGAAAACATTTTCCTCTCACAGGGGGAATATATATTACATTATTTTCAAGGAAAGCTTCCATCCTCTGATCTGCAAGGATCTGCTCCATCACTGAAAGCAGCCTTTGCCACATAAGCTTTTTACAAGAGATGAACAAATTTGTGGTCCTGGAACGCCATAGACTTCATAGCTCCCTGGGGAATTCTCAGAGCTGTTGTGGAAAAAGCACACCTCTAATGTTTAAAGTAGCAATGGGCATTTATGTTAATGTTTAAAAGTAGCAATGGACATATAATGTTTAAAGTAGTGATGGGCATTTCGTTTCGGAACCAGTAGGTTACGGAACAAACCATGAGAGCCCAGGTGGTCCTTGGAACCAGCTGATACATGCAGATCCAATTGCTTTACCTTTCTCTGTTTCGCACAGGGTTAAAACCCAACGAGGAAACATGCTACAATGTCATCTGTGCTAGATCTGTGATGCTGGCCAATCAGGAGCTGTTTGGCCAGCAGCACAAAGCAGGAAGCAGGAAAGATAACCCTGCGTGAGACAGAGAAAAGTAAAACAATTGGCTCTCTGTGTATTAGCCAGTTCTGAGGACCACCTGGGCTCACGTGGTTTGTTTCATAGCCTACTGATTCCGAAACGCAATGCCCATCTCTAGTTTAAACGTGATTGCTTTTTTTCTTTTCAGAAACTTCTTAGTAAAGTCTCTATCTAGTCTTAGTACAGTCTTAGTACAGGTACCCAAAGCACTAAAACTGGCCTTACCTGTCCATTTCCAGCACACTGTGGAATGTGACAGAATCATCGAAAACTGACAGCATGTAAATCTCATCCACAATCACGTGTAACTCATTCCTTTAAAAATGAAAGATAAAAACAGAGGGTGTTGTCATCTAGATGTAAGGAGTCTGCTTCCCACCAGGAAACAGCGGCAAGGGGAAGGGACCACTAACAGATCAGAAACAGAAACGACGATAGCAAGAATGGGACTAAAGAGTTAGAGCTACTAGCTACGATCACTCTGTTTTTGCTAAGATTACTCAAACCCTCCACGAACATCTTTTCTTACATAAGCAAAAACATTCCAAGTGAATTAGGTGGTCGAAGATGTTTGGATTACTCTGTCATCATCAGACTCCAAGTACCATCTCTTTCAAATTTAAAATGTTCTCATACCTTTTTGCAAATTCCAAGTAGTCATGTAATTCTGAGAGAGAATAGATATCTCCTAAGGGATTTTGAGGATTCAGTAGAATTAAACCCTTTACTCTGATACCCTGTAAGAAAAAAAAAACCCAGAGTCCTTAAAAACACACATGGAAGCAACAACACAAGGGTTCTGACATAATGCACTTCCTATGAAGAAACCTGGTTGTGTCGGCTAGATTAGTTTATAGCAATAGCAGTGCCCAAAACAACAGAGTACTGTGGTGCATTAAGAGATAATACATTGATGGGTACATATGCTTTTGTTGACTACAGCCTGCATCATCAAACACATGCAGTATCATCTTGTAACATACAGGCATACATACTCCCATGTGATTGGGAATTAATTGTAAGTAGTGAGATCAGAAGGAACAGGCGGGCAAAAAGTGCTGAGACTGATCGTTAACTTATTACCATTCATAAAGTTGTACAGGCAGTATCAAGCAACTAAAAACTTTTAGGCTACCTTTACCCATCAGGCATGGGAGCCTTTGGACTTCTGGAAACTGACCATCCTTGCACTAAGGCAGTGGTTCTCAACCTTCCTAATGCTGCGACCCTTTAATACAGTTCCTCATGTTGTGGTGACCCCTTGCCCTGCTTGGAAGAGGCCACGAGCCCCCTTTGGCAGGCCACTGCCACAGGTGCCATAGAGAACTTCCCTCTACATGCATTCTCAGCCAATTGCAGCCTCCAGTGCCATTGACTGACATCCCCTCCAACCTATCAAGCTGTAACTCACTCTTTCCCCTCCTTCCCCCCGCCCTCCAGATCCAAGCCGTTTGTGCGTTTTTCTTCACTGGCTCATGGCGACCCCTATGAAATGGTCATTCGACCCCCAAAGGGGTCCCGACCCCCAGGCTGGGAACCACTGAACTAAGGCAAGGCAAGCACCTTGGGGAGAAATGGTATGCAAGGTGTTCTAAGGTCACATCACTGGCTCTCTTTTGCTCTGGCTCCCCTGATGCTGAATCTTTTCAACCCTTCTGTGCTCACTCCTATTTGAGAACTTGTGGTTATTTTTGAGTGGCATTAATAAGAACGGTAGCTTTTCAAATAACTGAGAAAGAGTCAAAGAGAGAAAATAAAGGAAAATTAAAATTAAAGGAGCACTGATTTCTAGTTTTGCTGAATAAGTGACCAACTTTTTAAGCAGGGGAGTCTTTAAAAATTCCATACCATACTTCGATTAATTTGGGTTAAGCTACTCAGTGGAGTCCTTTGGCCTTGATTCTGTTCCAAATGCAGCCCCAGCAAAACTTAGCTTTCTGATTAATTATCACTCTAAAGCCATAAAGCCAGACAAAGCCTTTACATATCAGGCCCACATGAGAATGAATTAAAGAAACTTGCATGTCGAGGCAGCCAGTCCATCCTCTGTGAAATGGTTCAAAACGGTGTACAGTGGACCCTTGTATAACAAATGGTTTGTATAACATAAAATCTGTACAACATATAAAATTCCAGAGATAGGGGAAATTTGCTTAACAGAATCGCCTATGGGGCAAATCCGTACAACATAAAAATGGTTGTGTTTAGGGATTACTCCCCGGTAGCAGACTCAAGGTTCACTCAGCCTTCCATCCTTCAGAGGTCGGTAAAATGAGTACCCAGCTTGCTGGGGGGGGCAATGTGTAGCCTGCACTCTGTAATTAAAATTGTAAACCGCCCAGAGACTACTTGTAGTAGTATGGGGCGGTATATAAGCAGAACACTTTGCTTTTGCTTTTCAATGCATTCCTATGGGAAATTTGTATAAAAGAAAATTTGCTTAACATAATTTCATTTGGAACGAATTAGTTCCTTTATACAAGGTACGACTGTACCAAGCTTTCACATTTCCCCAAGCATCATCCTTCCAATACAGTACCCTCACCCTGTGTCAGCAGATCCCACAACTGGAGGATCTCCATGCTCACCTCTGATTGTGCATCCTGCAAGCCTTTCTTCAGCTTGTCTACCGTGAGCTGGAATGGACGGGTACACGTACCAGTGATCTGAAACAGCACCAGGCCACAGGAATTATGTCCTTTCCAAATCAAAGCAGTTTCAAACCAAACAAGAAATATTGCTGTCAGGTGAGAATGAATGGCCATACAAGAGGCAAAGAATTGGGGGGGGGTCACAAAATGGAAGCAGATTGGTTCAAATCAATTTTACATCAAAGGACTTTTATGAGTCTGGAGAAGCTACAGTGTTTGCAGCAATGAGAAGTTGGAGCTGTGAGATAAGAGGATGCTGGACTTGCTTGGGCAGAAATAAAAAGGAAGTGTCTGGTGCAGGAATGAGATGGCAGGGCTAACAGACTGATTCAGAGGAAGCAGCCAAACGGGTGTGGGAGTCCGGCCCAGAACCAACATGGATTCAGGATTCTCCACTTGAAGAAGATGGACATGGACATAGGGTGCAGCTGGATCCCATCAGCTGCTGCCACCAGACATCTACCCTCTGACTGGCCATCTTTTGAGCAGTGTCCCCTGGTAAGTATGTATGTATGTCTTGAGTAAATGGTGGAGTAAAAGAACTCATTTCTTTAGTTCATTAGGACTGTATTCAAGAAGCAATAAAAAGGAAATCTGACTCCAGTACTGATCTCCTTGGCATTCCTGTGGGTGTAATGGCCTATCACTGTGTGGTATCCAAAGAAACCCCATGATTGGTAACATTGCTGCTGAATACTGCAAGAAGCCCACCCAATGACTCCACTCACTTCCAATGCGCATTAAAAGGCCAAGGATCATTGCTGCAGAATTTGCAGGCAATACCATGAATAGTGCAAGAGCCCTGAATTCCCTTTTCTTGGCTATTCATGGACATGTCGTGTCCATGGAGCTACATGGAGGATGCCAGAAAGCTATCCTTGTACAAACAAAGTCATCATTTACCTATATAAATGTGGACTGAAATAGTCTAAACATATAGATATGAAATATTATATATTTGTATACACACACACACACACACACACACACACACACACACACACACACACACACACACACACACACACTGCCCATCTTGCCAAAAGCCACTCTGGGTGGTTTACGGCATGGCATAAAACAATAAAAACATCACTACACATATCAAAGTTACCCCAGCATAATAGGACATAATGAAACATCATAACATCTAGACACTTAAACATTTAATGTGTCAGTATAATAATCTTGCTAGCTGTTATTTCATTGGGATTGATGGAACTGGATAGAATGTCTGTTGGAGCAGCCAGGTTTTTAAAAGCTATTTAAAAACTGCCAGTGAAGGGGCAAGGCAGATGCTCAGAGGTATACCAACATTATAAACTCTTAAATACAACTTTACATATATTAAGTTCCATTTAAATATGGAAACAGGTAATCATATATCATAGGGCATTTATACACGACCCCTAAGCTCCGCTGCAAATGGCTCCCAGCTCCGGAGCTTAAAAATGTTTCCCCACCAGCTCCGGAGCTAACAGAAAATTAAGTGCGACCCCGCCCACCTAAGCGCGACCCAGCACACCTTTCAAGTACTTGCTCTGGGAGAGTGAAAAATTTTGATGCGGAGAGTGCCGGGCTCTCCTCACTTCTTTTTGTTGTTGTTGTTGTTTGCCTCCCGCCCCTTTAAGAGGAACCAGGAAGTGACGGGGGGTCGGAGCAACTTCCACCAGCACTCCGGAGGTAAGAGTGCATTCTTTTCTCCCCTTTTTTTTCTCCCTCCCCTCACGCAGACAGAACAAGGAAGTGCGGAGGGGGTGGGAACGCAGGGAGAGCGACAAACCCTCAAGATCTCTGGTCCGAATTTAAGGGACCAGCGGATCTTAGGGGTCGTGTAAAAAGGCCCAAACACATCCAAAACATTTCAATTGAAGAGTTTTCTGCAGTGGCACAATATCTCAGATGTAAATTCTTGTACATACATACAAGTAACAAAACATATACCTCCAACCCTTTCAGACTAATCTGCCAGGGGTCTGTCAGCAATATAAGAAGAATGCCACTAATTAAAACTCCTTCTTTAATAGTACTAACCAGGTTAAAACCAGGCAAGACATGTAATGAACTGTTTCTATTTGAGGTTGTAAAGTACAGTAGGACCCCAGTATCCACTGGAGATTGGTTCCAGGCCTTCCCGTGGATAATGAAAACCATGGATAAGAGAGAATGCCTGCTCACGCACCCCCAAACTGCTCTTTCCTGACAGCAGCTTGCTTTATGACTGCTGTTTTGAGACAGTAGCTTGCTTTATGGCCACTGTGTGTGACAGTAGCTTGCTTTACAGATGCTATTTGTGACAATAGCTTGCTTTACAGCTTGCTTTGTGGCAGCTGAATTATATTTAATTTTTCTCTCTGCCAACCGTGGATAACTGAATCAGTGGATAATGAATAAGTGGTTACGGGGGTACTACTGTAGTACAATCTATGCATTTACTACATAAAAACTTACTTGGCTTGCATTACTTCAACTTCAGCATAACTAAGATTTATTTTAAATTCAATAAATATGTATGAAAATATTTATAATGCTTCTTCTCAAACATAATTTCTCTTGAGGAGCCCTAAAACCAAACATATATTGTATGCACAAGGACTTTCCACATTTACTGCTATCCAGTTTGGTAATTCTATCACATGGTTCCCCTTCACTGAATCCCAACCTACTTTTTAGAAATTACTCTCCCTGTTAATTATCGCATTTGAGGATTTGCAAACATCTCCTCAACCAGAGTGTACCACAAGATGATTCAAGCTGGCAGTCGACCTTTCTTTTCCTTACCTTACTGTCTAAATGGGCATAGACTAGTTTGACGTTCCCATAGAGAAAGATGCTCTGAGTGATGCCCCCATAGAAAGGTGAGGGAATGAGGAAGGCTTCTGAAAGCAGAAGAACAAGCCCACTTAGCCGCCGTTGCAAATTGTCTTCCTGCTGTTCATTCCTGGGGAAATGATCTCTTTCAAAACTGCCTTTCTACAGGTCTAAAAATACCAGAGTTAACATTTCCTCCGAAGTCTGCACTTCTACTACTTCTTCAACCCCACTGGCACCATTTGAGGTCAGTACAGTAGGAATGTACATCTTTGCTTATCTTATCCTCACAGGGATGAGGAACCAGAACATTCTTCTTCCTGGTAGTGAAGACAGTAATTCTGGAATTTTACACCTCTAGAGATTTCCTTTTTTCTGACATCTTACATTTAACTCTCTGTTTATCTATACATACGGTAGATGTCAAATGCCTTCCAAAAACTAACTCACCCCCTGGATCACAGAGGACTGTAGCCAAGGAAGAGAAGAGAGAGCCACAGCCGTTTTGCACAATGACCTGCAGAAGAAACAGAGGTTACACGAATTAATGAGAAATGGTCATCATATAAGATTTCCAGCAGCAGGCAGAAAGATTTTTTATCCCTCCCTCCCAACTGCATGAGCAAATACCCAGAAATGCCTATGAACTAAAGGTACTGTTTTCCTCAAAACCAGACTTTGCATGTTGGACCTACAACTGAAAATTATTATAGATGTCCTACAGATCAGTCTATGCTACCTATGAAAGATAGAGGGGAGAAGTCACTCTTTGGACCAAAATTCACAGAATACCTCAGCCACAAAAGTGTCTATTCCCATTCCTTGAAATAAGTTTAGATGACAAACTAGTAGATGTTACCAGCACTTCTTGTTTAATAATTGTGAAACATAATCAAATGATGCTCTAAAGCCAAGGAAATATTGGCCATAATTTCAATGAATTTGGCATAGCATACAGTTCTGCCTACAGAAGAGGTTGCATGTGTGATTGTACAACTAGTTGTGCAACTGACTGCACAACTAACCAGGCAAAGACCAGGCAAGTGGCCATAAACTGTTTTTGCAAACCTGCTTCTGGAATAAAACTTCTGCTTTAGTGTAAACTTGCATAATTCCTAAGTTCTGCTGGCACAGCTATACAACAGGATTTCAGCCAGTGATTAGGCCTGTTCTAAAAGCATTTCTCAAGAGATATTCTAAGGTTACAATTCTGTACACAACTGAACTCCACGCAGATTACTTTAGTAGATCCGTATAGGACTGTGCTGTTAAGTAGCTTGGAGAAGCTTGTGTTGAAACCTAGTCTGGCAGCCATAAGTACTTAGAAAATGCACACAGCTCAATGTACTGTATATAATCCAAGCAGGTGAGTGGGCAGATGGGTGGAAGAAGGATGAACTGCTTTGTCCCTCCTCTCTATGCCAAACAGAAATCAGGGTAACTGCTAAAGTTACTTCTTATCGTGTTGTGCACAAAAGAAGCAGGTTTCATCCCTTTGTGTCAGATTCCAGAAGGCTGGAACTTTTGAGGTGGAGGTAGGCTAGTAACTTCTGAGAGCAAATCTACACAGCAGGCTCAGAGCAAGAAAGAATGGCATAAGCAATAAAGCAGTTAAAAAGCAAAAGCAAAGCAAAGTGTTCTGCTTATATACTGCCCCATACCACTTCAAGTAGTCTCTGGGCAGTTTAGTTTTTAATTACAGCATGCAGGCTACACATTGTCAAAAAAATAAACTGTCAAAAAAAATTCATAACACGTCATGAATAAAGAGCCTGTAACACCGGAAATTCATTCACAGGTTAAGACAATGGGCGTTTATACACGACCCCTAAACTCTGGGGCAAATGGCTCCCAGCTCCGGAGTTTACAGGAAATTAAGTGCGGCCATGCCCACTTTAGCGCGTCCCAGCGCACCTTTCAAGTACCTGCTCTTCCAGGGTGAAAATTGCTTGATGCGGTGTAACGACAGTGCATGCGGGGCTCTCCTCGCTTCTGTTTGTTGTTGTTTTGGCTCCCGCCCCTTTAAGAGCTACTTTACAGAGACAGGAATGTTGCCGCGGCAAGAACGGAGGCAGAACGGAGGTGAGCCATGATCTTTTCTTCTTTTTTTTCTCCCTCCCCTCACGCAGCCAGCAGCCAGCAGCCAGGGTGGGGACACAGGAAGAGCGACAAGCCCCTAAGATCTCTAGTCCGAATTTAAGTGGCCAGCGGATCTTAGGGGTCATGTAAAAGCGCCCAATGCCGTCACGTTAGTGTGCTCATGGTGAGTTGCAGCCTTCTTTTCTCATGATGCCAGTGTACAAGCCGTCATAGCAGGAATAAGCAAAGGTAGATAGGTGCACATATACATTGTAACACTGCGACGTCCTGTGATTCCTATCGTCTCCCATGTGCTAGCTCCAGTATGGCTTCCTGGCAAAGTTGTTTGACAGGAGATGCCAACACATTACTAAAGGGACAAACAACCAAGGAAGTATATTGACCTACATTTTCTGCTTTGAGAGGTACAGGTGCCTTGCAGTAATAGGTCAGAAATCGAGCCACTTCCTCTCGCAAGCTGAAGGAGACACAAAAGTAACCGAGGGGTTAGTTTTTTCCAAGACACGACTCTCTAGTAGTAGTTCTACTATGGAAAAAAAATTAAAAGTAGCTTGGCCATGAGTGGCACCAATTCTACAAAGCAGGCAACCACGAACTTGTGGGCCAGCTTTCTATACCTGTCATTAAGCTCTCCGGTCAGCCTAAACAGAGATTTTCCCCCCAATGTAAGGAACGCAAATCAAAAAGTCAGTGAAACCACAAACCACACCTCTTGCTGGCCACGTCTCAGCCTCTCTTCTTCTCTTTCTTTTCTCCTAAGTTTAAAGCATGGAGCACAAACTGTGCACTCTAGATGTGTGAGAGAAGTCTCCCTTCAACCAGACACCCAGATCTGGGCTGGAAGAAAGGGTTTTACTAAAGAAGCCAAGGAAAGCCAGGCAGTGGCTTTGAAAATGATCCAAACATTCCGTTCTTTGCTAGCCTATGCTAAACCCTTAGAGAAAGATTTCCATATGAATATGGATATTGGTACCAATCTAAGGGTGGCCTGGGTAGATTCAGCATGCAGCCTCCTCAGAGAGTCGGAGGTCATGAAAAAGAGAAAGGTGATCTTAGTCAAATTGTATGACACTCTGCTTGTGACAGTTACATATCCCACAAAAATGGTTTAGTCAACCAAATGAACAGCTTGTAACCAGGAAGGCATTCTTCTCGCCATCTTGATCTTGGAAAAGAACTAAAAGTCTCTTACTTAAAAAGGATCTAGCTCTAGCAGATATAATATATCTGTGGATGAATCTCTGGATACTGACAACTAGAGAAAAACACGGGGTAGTCGCTGGCTGTTGTGAACTCTAGATTTCTCAGTGAAGCCTACTGTATTTTCTAATAGACAAACAACAAATAGAAAGCCCGCATTATGGGCTTATACAAGCAGCCACAAACACCTAATAAAGTTTTATCAGGTCAGATTGAAACATCTGAGGAGCACTTAATATATTGGATGCTGTATAACCCCTTCACTTATTATTACTGAATCCCACTTTAGGTGTCGACCACAGGAGAAAATGGCAGCTTTAAAAGTATTATTATTATTATTATTATTATTATTATTATTATTATTATTATTATTATTATTATTATTAGTAGTAGTAGTAGTAGTAGTAGTAGTAGTAGTAGTAGTAGTAGTAGTAGTAGTAGTAGTAGTAGTAGTAGTAGTAGTAGTAGTAGTAAGAACATAAGAAGAGCCATGCTGGATCAGGCCAAAGGCCCATCTAGTCCAGCTTCCTATATCTCACAGTGGCCCCACCAGATGCATCTGGGAGCGCACGAGATTAGATATCTGTCTCCTGATACCACTCCCCTGCATCTGGTCCTTGAGTACCCTGGTTTTAAGCCTGGAAATTACACATCTCCATCATGGTTTGTAACCTGTGATGGAGTTTTCCTCCAGGAATCTGTCCAATCTCTTTTTGTTAAATGTAGCCATTTTAGCTACATGAAGATCAACGATAGGAAGTTACATTTTTGTTAACTCCCAGAATTCCACGAGCCATGCTATCTCATTTATTCTAGGAGGTGTAGTTCAAGAAAGAAAGAAAGAAAGAAAGAAAGAAAGAAAGAAAGAAAGAAAGAAAGAAAGAAAGAAAGAAAGAAAGAAAGAAAGAAAGAAAGAAAGAAAGAAAGAAAGAAAGAAAGAAAAGAAAGAAAGAAAGAAAGAAAGAAAGAAAGAAAGAAAGAAAGAAAGAAAGAAAGAAAGAAAGAAAGAAAGAAAGAAAGAAAGAAAGAAAGAAAGAAAGAAAGAAAGAAAGAAAGAAAGAAAGAAAGAAAGAAAGAAAGAAAGAAAGAAAGATTTTCCGGCATTTAAAGAAGTAACATGCCATAACTCCAGTGATGAAAAACAATATTGATGAAACCTCTCAAGTACAAGCACAGCTGACTGCTTTCTCAAGTGTTACTTAGCTATAATTTTGAATACCTGTCCATCCGCCACCTATGTTCCACCTGCTTTTCTTCCCAATTTTTTCATAAATGCCTATCATCACTGTTCCTAATACCTCCATCAATCTTGATAGATAACTTTCAGTTTTTATCTAATATCTAGGTATCTTAGGCAAGATGATCATACTAAGAATTCTCCCTAATTGCTCTTCATAGATGGAAGAAAGGTGATGAAGATCCGAAAGATCCAAAGAAAGAAACTTACAACAGATGACCCCTCCAGTCTGGATACTGTAGCAGAGGAGGCTCCATAACATTCATGTCGCTTTGGGTCAGCTACCAGCAATCAGGGGGGAAAGGGTACAATTGTTGGGCAAAAAAAAAAATCCATTAGTCTGGAAACATAACTACAAGCCAGCAGAATCTAATGATTCTGAAAAATTTATTTACTGCAGTTGAAGGACATTCGTCTCACTTATTGCCACAACCACCCACTCAAGATTTTACCTCCATTAGCAAGGCTAGTCCTTCCCATTTAATGTGACTGGACTAAGGATATAATCACCGATCTATAGTTAGATAGCCATCTACAGTGACCTTCTGGGATGGCTACTGAAAAGAGATCCCTTTAAGGAAGCATCCAAGTGGTTGAAATCCACATTTAAAAGAGAAGGTGCTACTTTTGAGATCACTGCCGTCCTTTAAGTCACGGGAGCAGAACCTTTGGCCTTCCAAATGTTATGGGCAAGAACTTCCAAAATCCTATGCCTACATTGCCAATGATAAAGGACTGTAGGAATTGTTACTAAAAGGATAGTAGGGCCGCAACTGGGGTATTGTGTACAATTCTGGTCACTGCATCTCAAAAAAGACATAATGGAACTCAAAAAGGTGCAGAAGAGAGTGACTAAAATGCTTACTGGGCTGGGGGAGCTCCCTTATGAGGAAAGGCTAAAACATTTGGGGCTCTTTAGTCTGGAATAACGGCGCCTGAGGGGGGATATGATTGAGATGTACAAAATAATGCAGGGCATGAGTAAAGTGGATAGAGGGAAGCTCTTCTCCCTCTCACAAAATACCAGAACTAGGGGACATACACTCAAACTGAGGGTTGGGAGAGTGAGAACAGACAAAAGAAAATATTTTTCACCCAGCGTGTTGTTAGTCTGTGGAACTTCCTGCCACAGGATGTGGTGATGGCACCTGGCCTGGATGCCTTCAAAAGGGGATTGGACAGATTCCTGGAGGAAAAGTCCATCATGGGTTACAAACCATGATGGAGATGTGTAATCTCCAGGCTTAAAACCAGGGTACTTCAAGAGCCAGCTACAGGGGAGTGGTATCAGGAGACAGATATCTAGTTTTGTGTGCTCCCAGACATGTTTGGTGGGGCCACAGGAAGCTGGACTAGATGGGCCTTTGGCCTGATCCAGCATGGCTCTTCTTATGCTCTCATGTTCTTATGTAGTACAAAATATTTGGAGGGCCAAAGGTTCCCCTCCCCTGTTTTAAGGGATGCCACTGCTCTGTTCAAATGCTATCTAAGCAGAAGAGAAACTGGTCAACACTGTTAGAATTAAGATGCAACAGAATGTCAGAATAAGGACATTTTCAGATATAGGAGTCTTTATGTTAATACTTGGAAGACACTGTGAAACTGTTTTGCCTGCTTATCTCTTCGGTTTCTCTATTAAACGAAGGATATACAAGAGAGGATTACACGTGAATAACTCATGTGTAGACTCTACGAAATTCAGTGAATGAGGCAGGATAACAGCATATTAAAAAGCCTCAGAGTTTATCCGGGATGCTACTTGTGCTCTGACCACCACTGCTTACAAATGAAATATATTTATGATTCTCTTACCCGCTTGGACATCAGATCAAAGCAGAGTTTGTTCTCACTGGTGCCAAAATTTATGATACCCTGGCAAAAGACATAGACGTTTGTGAAAAAAAATCCATCTCTAAACATCCTTCACTTTCATCATACCCTGGCATAGCTAATACCACAATGCATAAAAATGGATAGCATGCAAACATTTGCTGATATAGACCAAAGTGCTGTTTTAAACACTAGAACCAATTAGGACTTCAGAAAAAAAGATATTTAAAAATCAGGCATATAAGAAACCAGTAAGCAATTTATCCTCCCATTTACTTTTGAATGTAACGGGCTTTAATCAGTTTATAGTGAGGCTTACACAACAGAGGACTGCAGGATTTACCCTCTACATAATTACACAACAGACTTCAGCAATCATTTGCATACATTTACATAGCCCCGATACATGTTCCCCAGTTAATGATATCTTATGCCATTAATGCTCATCTATGGATGCTGAAGTTTTCATTCCGTATAAAAAGAAACAGCATATTAGCATCCACAATTAGGTTTCCTTACATAGAATTTCTTCTCTGAAAGTAGCGACTTAGCTGAAATGATATATTTACTTCTTGCATTTGTGCACTGTCCCTTCTTCAAAGAGTTCAAAGTAACGTACGTGGAGCCATCCCACTGCGTCCACACAACAACCAGTGAGGCAGAACAGTCCAAGAAAAAAAACCCTATTCAGGCATTCTGCTGGACGCTATGGAAGCTACCTAGTTGATGGAAGCAGGGCTTGGACACAGAAGACCTGTCTCCATCCAGGAGTCAGCGCAATAACCACGTTTAACTCAAATATCTGCTAAACATATCTGCTAAGGACATTCAACTTTGCATGCATACTGAGCTCTCTTGACCAGGAGCTTATAGACCAGTGGTGGCGAACCTTCAGTACTCCAGGTGCTTTGGACTACAACTCCCAGAATTCCAAGCCTATATTGTCAAGGACCAAGGACTGTGGGAGTTGTTGGTCCAAAACATCTGGTTCGCCAGCGCTGTTATAGACTGTTCCGCAAGACTTCACCCAAAACATGCAAAGCTCTTGCCAGCTTCTGGGTGGGGTAGAGAAATAGCCAATGGAACTCCAGTGGATCCCCCAGCATACCTCGATGCAGGGCTACAGCAGGTGGTCCAAAGAGACCTAGGCAGTTACTTCACTTCCCTCTCATCGCTGTTCATGGTCCCGCTTGGGACCGGTACGAGGAAATCTTACTGCACGTCCATTGTGTGACAACGGGAGTTTGTCCCGACCACGCCCCCTGAACTGGGATTTAAGCAGGATGAACGATTCCCGTCCCTGGCCTTGGGAATCTGCTCGTCTCGGTTTTCGTTCCGAGACGAGTGCCTGTGAGGTAAGGCTTGTAACGCAACGTGCCATTCTCCATCTAGAGGCAGGAGTGCAAAGTGCCATTCACCAGTACATTCCCTATGGAGTCAGCAACACAGTGCAGACAAATTAAAAGACAAATGCCTCAAACTTAGCTCCATAACGCATTGAAGGCAAAGATGAGGAGATTCGAAAGATCGGAAAACGGAAGGTTGGACCAAAAAAAAAAAATGAGAATGAAGGCTGAGAAGTTCAGATGTTGTCACAAAACAAGGATGTGCAGTAAAGTAATCACAGTACCATCAATCACGCCCGTGGGTACACAGGAACAGTACAAGTACTGGGACAAGACCACGTGACCACGCGCGACGTGATCATGAAACGAACGTCAACTCGGAACGAGGAAGGACATGAAGTAACCGCCCTAGTGTATTTCATGGCTGGGTGAGTATCTGAACTCAGACCTGCTTACTAATTAGGATTTCCTTCCAAATTGGGGCCACGCCAGATACTTACTTAACTATCTCTTAGCACCCAGGGGTGCCTGGTAGACAGGCACATTATTTTCATTAGGACTGCAGTATATAAGGAGAAGGTTTCCCCTCTCTTCTCAGACACAATCTGGACAAATAACCCAAGCCACCGCTACCACCTCAAGGGGCACAATCAGCATCAAAGGGGGCGGGGAAAGCCCCATGAGCACCAATGGAACTTTTCTCCAAATCCTTATTGCCACAGAATGCAGGTTCGTAAGCCTTAATTTGGATCTTGCTTCCCACCAAAACTTTGTAAGTGAATTTTCCCAATTCACTGACTCTTATTTCTCTCCTGTTCTTCGGCACAACATTAAATGAAGTATTATAATGTAGGCTTTTGAGGGCAGGGACCTGCTACACTGAGTTCCTTTTGTGAGAGAATGTTATGAAAATAAGTCATTGTGGAAATAAAAACTGGGAGGAATAATATTTTAAATAAGCACAGAACAGTAACATTGGCACTCACATTTGGGTTTTTGTCTTCATCGTACTTGTCCACATGGTAGGTGTTATACCCCTCTTCTGTGGAGCTCCAGCAAATATTGACAATGTTGCCCCGGGAAGAGAGATATGGGCTGTTTTCGAAATTGCTATGGTTGAAGAAATGGTATATATTGCTTGTCCTGCCCAAGACAGGTCTCCCTAATGGTGAGGTCTGTATTTCCTGCTGCAACCCTTCTCCTATTCCAGTGGCATCCGAAAATGCTTGGCTAAGTTCCACACCCTGAGGCAGCTCACTTGCAGAGGAGCCGTTATTGCTCTGTTTTAAGATGCTCAGCATCTGGGCAAAGACATTGAACATGCGGAACTCGTGGTCACGTTCCAGTTCAAAACGCCGCTGCTCCAGCTGCATCCTCCGCTCCTCAACCTCCAGGTCCCGCTGGAGCCTGCGTTCCTCCATTTGCAGGAAGCGCTCCTCAAGCGCCCGCTGGGCGGTCAAGGTCTTGACCAGGAGCGCATCCAGAGGGTCCTTCAGACGCTGGCCTTTTCGTTTCTTCCGCAGGTGGTGCAAGGTGGAAAAGCCAGGTCGTGGTCCCAGACTTTGCATTTGGGACGAGGAGGCCATGTTAGGCTCACTGAGACCTATCAATAGACAGATAAAAGGAAACCATCCATAGTCACTCCTTTCTTTGCAAAGGTCAAACATGCACAAAGGCAGCAAAACATGATGTAATTCAACAGTAAAAGCCTATAAGAGGGAAGACAAAGATACTGTTATCATATGGTTAAATATAGCATGGCCAGAAAGCAGCACCTTTGACAGATTTTTCCTGAATACTTTTAAAGTACAGTGGTACCTTGTATTAAGGAACTAATTTGTTCCAAATGAAATTATGTTAAGCAAATTTTCCTTCATACAAATTTCCCATAGGAATGAATTGAAAACAGAGTAATCCCTAATCGCATCAATTTTTATGTTGTACGGATTCGCCCCATTTTAGAGCACTTCATGCTTCCTTCCGCAGACAAGCTTTATGGGGATGCTGACTTCATTTTCCAGCAGGACTTGGCACCTGCCCACACTGTCAAAAGTACCAAAACCTGGTTCAATGTCCATGGGATTACTGTGCTTGATTGGCTAGCAAACTTACCTGACCTGAACCCCACTGAGATTCTAGGAGCATTGCCAAGAGAAAGATGAGGGACATGAGACCGAACAATGCAGTGGAGCTGAAGGCTGCTATTGAAGCATCCTGGTCTTCCATAACACCTCAGCAGTGCCACAGGCTGATAGCATCCATGCCATGCCGCACTGAGGCAGTAATTGATGCAAAAGGGCCCCAAACCAAGTACTGAGTACATATGCATGCTTATACTTTTCAGAGGTCCAATATTGTTCTCTTTCCAATCCTTGTGTTATTGAGGTCATGTAATATTCTAATTTTCTAGGAGTGTGAATTTGGGGTTTCCATAAGCTGTATGCCAGAATCATCAAAATTATACTAAAGTAAGGCTTGCATATCTTGCTTTGCATGTAATGAGTTTATCTCATATATTAGTTTCACCCTTTGAGTTGACTTACTGAAATAAATGAACATTTACACAAGATTCTAATTTTTCAAGTTTTACCTGTATGTACAAAATGTAGAGTAGTAGCAAGGGAACAGCGTTCAGAGAGGTTACTATTCCCTCATGGCAAAGACACAGCTAAGGAGGCAGCTCTCCCTGAAGCTAAGGATGTCTGGCTTGGGAAACTACCTGGATGTGAGCCTCCAAAGTTTGTGAGGTACCCAAGGGTTCTGTTTTATCTCCTATGTTATTTTACATATACTTGGAACTGCTGAGCAGTTGCCCAGAGTTTCAGGGTTAGGTGTCACCAGTATGCATATGACACACAACTCTATCTCTGTTTGCCATTTTAAATCCAAGGAAGCTGCTTCGTCTCTAGACAGGTATCTGATGTCAGTAACTGATTGGATGAGGTTAAATTGAAACTTAATCCAGACAAGGCAGAGATGTTCTTGGTCAATCAAAAGGCAGATCAAGGAATAAGGTTGTAATCTGTGCTGGATGGGGTTACACTCCCTCTAAAAACATAGGTTTGTGCAGCTTGGGGATACTCCTGGATTTTTCTCTGAGCCTATATTTTGGTAGTGGCTCAGAGTGGTATTGTACAATCAAACTACAGTAATACCTTGGTTTAAGAGTACAGTGGTACCTCTGATAACGAATTTAATTTGTTCTCAGAGGCAATTTGTTATCCGAAAAATTTGTTATCTGAAACGTGGTTTCCCATTGAAATGAATGGGATACCGATTAATCCGTTCCGGTGGTCCCAAAAAAAAGCTGGGGGGGGGGTCCAGACTTCTTTATAAAATGCACTTTAAAGGTTTGCAGTGCTGGAACACCCTCCAGAACATCCCCCTGCAGTGCAATGCAAACGTGGACAAGAGAAACCAGCAAGACTACCCCAGCCTGTTCCCACTCAAAGTGCAATGGGGGGGGGATGCAAACAAACAAACAAACATAAGCAGGAAGAAAAATCCAGCCCATTTTTGCCTGCAGAGCAAATAGACTGAAACACGGAGAAATGAAACCAGCAAGACTACCCCAGCCTCTTCCAGCCAAAAATGCAAAGAAAAGCAGTACAAAGATTAATAAAAGCTAGTTCCCTATCTTACCAAGTTTGAAAGGTCCAAATCCCTCAGCAAAACATGTCCAGAATGTCTTCAAAACACCATGGAAAATGTTCTAACTCCTCCTACCCCTCCAAAAACTATGCATCCTGCAATGCATGCAGGGTACACATTTTTGTAAGGCATTATGAAACATTTGTTACCCGAGGCAGCCCATAGGAAACATTCACTATCCGAGGCATCCCTATACCTGGAAATTTCCATTTGTTATCCAAAAAATTTGTTATCCGAGGCATTGCTGTAACTTGGTTTAAGAGTGTATTGCAAGACAAGCAAACATTTGTGATCAATTTTGCCTTGATCAACAAGCAGTGTCTTACAATATGAGCACTGGAGCAGGTCACATGATCACAAGTGAGCCAATGGTGGCTGTTTCTTTCTCCATGCTGGAGTCTGGGTGATTGTCTGGAATGTTTCCTCTCAGGCAGCCTCCAAACCAGTGGGAGAAGAGAGGAATGGACCAACCCTTGCACCAACCAGGGACGCTGGCCTTCCGCAAAGCGTTAAAAACTCTGCTCTTTTGCGAGGGCTTTGGCGAGTTAGTGTAATTTCCCCCCACCACCATCCACCTTGTTTGCTACCGAGAGGTCCTCTTGCTGAGATTGTGTACTTGAACGCCAGGGCGCTAAAGTTGTCTTAGAGTTGTGTTTTATATTGTTGTTATTGCTTTTCCTATTGTTTTTTATAGTGTCATTAGCTGACTTGGTCAGCCTTTGTAAGCCGCCCAGAGTTCCTACGGGAAGATGGGCAGGGTATAAATTCAATAAATAAATAAATAAATAAATAAATAAATAAATAAATAAATAAATAAATAAATAAATTTTCAGAGGGGAGTGCAGGTTAGGATTTTATTTCTTTTTCATTACTTTTCAACATCTTATTTTTCAAACCATTTCTAATCATGGGACAGCTAGTTAAGTGTGTATATGGCTACAAAATGCACTTTATTATTGTCAAATTAAAAACAGAGTAAAATCCAGTTGTTAGTCCCAAGCAGAGAAGATTCCGCATTCAGGTAACTAAACCATGGTGTGGATGTGGACTTCTATCCAACTTCTTTTGTGAGTTTTGGCATTTTGTGTGTACAGTATGTAGCCTATGGGGGCAAAGAATGAATCATCTGAGTTTCCAATACTTCCCATTATTTCTTATGGGGAAATTTGCTTTGGTATAAGAGTGTTTTGGTTTACAAGCATGTTTCCAGAACAAATTATGCTCGTAAATCAAGGCATTACTGTAGTTTGCAAACTGCACCCATTCCTGGACAGGAATTAGTATTTGTACACTTAATGTTTTTAGCCTTAAATATTGTCTTTTAACCATATAAACTGATTTGGGTCCCTTCTAAGGAGAAAGGAGGTTTAATTATTTTAAATAAAAAATATGTACGGCCCTGGCAAAGATGAAAGTAAAGTACGCACAAGGGATATTTTTCTCAAGCTGTAATTCAGAGTTTTCAAAGCTCAAGCTAGACATATGAAATAAAACCATCTCTTGGCTACTCTTTGCAGAAGAGGTATAGCATATGCCAAAGGAAAGAGCTAAGCAAAATCTAGTTCACACATAATATTGTTTTCAACTTGCTGTTTGAGGAAAAAAAATCTATCTTAGAACTATTACTGTTATGAAAATGCAGAAACAATCTGATTCAAATACACATACACACAGCCAAACAATCTTCACACATGACAACTTAGACAAGCAGTCATGGATCCCACCCCAAATACACACAAGTGTCCATTAACATAGGCTGTGTGCAAAAGAACTCTTTATAAAGAAAATAAATTGTACTCAGATGTGATAGGAAAGTAGGCTTCAATCTGATTTATCCGTCTCTGGAACAAGTCGATCAACTTAATGGGACTGACATCCAAGTAAACACACATAGGACAAGGCTATATTACATTACTGCTGTCTAAGTTGACATAAGCAAGAGCTTACTGCCTTAAGCCCAGTGATGGAAGTGGGTTACAGTCCAGGAAAAGTTCATGCTCTAATAAATATGTATGGGCCTTTTCACACGACCCCTCAGATCCGCTGGTCCCTTAAATTCGGACCAGCGATCTTGAGGGTTCCTCGCTGTTCCTCCACCTCCTTGTTCTGTCTGCGGGAGGGGAGGGAGGGGGGAAAAAGCCTTAGACACGGACAAAAGAAGAAACCCTTACCTCCCGTGCGTGGAAGCTTGCTCCGAGCCCCGGTTTTACTTCCTGGTTGCTCTTAAAGGGGCGGAGGCGAAAGAAAAACAACAAAAAGAAGCAAGGAGAGCTCAGGCACTCTCCGCATCAAATATTTTTCACCTCCCAAAAGCAAGTACAAGAAAGTGCAGCTGGGTCGCGCTTAGGTGGGCGGGGTCGCACTTAATTGTCTGCAAACTCCGGACCTGGTGGGAAAACATTTTTAAGGTCCGGAGCTTGCAGCCCTTTGCCGCGGAGCTTAGGGGTCGTGTATAAACGCCCTATGTGTATAATGTGCCACAGGACTCTTGGCCATTTTTGTCGCAAAACCCACAAACTTTGGGGGCACCATCATTACAGGCTGCATGAACGTGGAATCCAAAAGATATAGAAACTAAGAGACATGCCTAGAAAAGTTACTTCTCAGAAACGCCCAGCCAAAGATGCAGAGGTTGGGAGCTGCAGCCCCACAACAGCCCTGGAAATGGGAAAAAGTAAAAGGCAGATCTTTGAAATAAAAAATGACTCCTTGTGATTTCAGAGAATTTTTACAAGACATCCTTGCCATTTCACCACCAAATCATCGGTCACATCCATACCCATAAACTTAACAAAAAAAATGTGGATCCTTCAGCACATGGCTCCACAGTGGCACAAAACCATGGAACCAAGCCACAGATCTTCATGATTTCAGGATTTTTACATGGAATCCTCTCAGAACCAATTTCATTTCATATATCTTCATATTTCTTCCCAGAAGTATGCCACCGAAACCATGGTGCTTCCAGTCGACAGCTGTGTAGTTGTGCAAAAACATGGGTGCAAACAACAGATCCACATGGATCCACCTGATTTTTCTGCAAGATCACCCCCAAAACCATTGTCCCATCATAGGCCCCATCTGCCCACATAATACACCACATAAATCATGTGTCCATCAGCACATGGCTGTGCAGTGGCAAAAAACATGGGTCCAATGCACAAATTCTCACAGATCTACTAGTCTTTTCTCTAGAATGACACCCAAGCCACTCTCCCAACATAGGCCACATCTCTGCCCACAGACTACACCACACTATATTATTATTATTATTATTATTATTATTATTATTATTATTATTTATTAGTAGTAGTAGTAGTAGTAGTAGTAGTAGTAGTAGTAGTAGTAGTAGTAGTAGTTGTTGTTGTTGTTCACTGTATATACCGCCCATCTGTCAGAAAGCCACTCTGGAAGGTATATAAATGTTGTTGTGTATATTGTATTCATATATTTGAATGTTGGGGAGTGTCTTTGATAGGAGTGTGGGTTGGGAGCAATCCCCAAAAAGCAGGTAGATCCGGGAGGATCTGTGCATTGGACCCATGTTTTTGCACCACTGCCCATCCATGTGCTGACAGACCCATGATTCCTGCCGTGCAATCTGTGGGCAGAAATGGGGCCTATGATGGGACAGTGGTTTGGGGGTAAACCTGGAGAAAAATCAGGTATATCCACAGGGATCTGTGTGTTGGACCCATGTTTTTGTGCCACTGCACAGCCATGCACTGACAGACCCATGTGTAGTATGTGGGCAGACATAAGGCCTATAATGGGAGAGTAGTTTGAGGTTGAACCTGGAGAAACATCAGGTGGATCCATGAGGATTCATGCATTGGACCCATGTTTTTGTGTCACTGCTGAGCTGCACGCAGAAAGATCCATGATTTTGGGGGTTTAGTTTGTGGGGGTAGTAGATGTGATCCATCATTTGGCGGTGAAATGGCAAGGACCTCATGCAGAAATCATATGAAATTACAAGGATCCGTTCTTGATTTTAAAGACACGCCTTCAACCCAGACCCCGGGGGTATAAAGATAGGTGTGTGTGTGTGTGTGTGTGTGTGTGTGTGTGTGTGTGTGTGTGTGTGTGTGTGTGAGAGAGAGAGAGAGAGAGAGAGAGAGAGAGAGTTTGTGTAGACCCCTGGGGAATAAAGTGTGTGTGTGTGTGTGTGTGTGTGTGTGTGTGTGTGTGTGTGTGTGTGTGTGTGTGTGTGTGTGAATGCAGCCAGGTGCATAGACCTTGGTCCCCGTCCCCCCCTCCCCCACTTGGGCCTATGCAAGAGCTGTGAAGAGGCACAGCTGATTGCCTCCTGCCTCCAGGAGATGACCAGGCAGTCCTACCTGAAGGCGAGACACTGGTCTCGATGGGGATCTCCACCCTGGAGACCGGAGAGTCATTTTGGGAGCCATCCAAAAAGGCTCTCTCCACCTCGTGCTCCTCAGCGGAGCCCCCCGGTGGGTAAGCCAGGGACGGCGGGGGCTCGGGGGTCAAGCACTGGTCCTCTGCATCCACCTCCTCGCATTTGATCTCCATCAGCTCCGGGGGCTGAGAGTGGGGGAAAGCCCGAGCCGCCGAGGGGCCCAGGAGGTGCTGGTGGTGGTGGTAGCCCTCCACTATCCTAGCCGGCAGCGCTTGCTGGGCCACCATCATGCCGCCGCCGGCACAGTAGGCGAGGGAAGGGCGGCAGGCCAGGACCCGGTCCATCACCTCGTAAAACTTCCACGTCCGTCCCCCTCGGGGGGCTTTGTTGTTGTCCTTGATCCGACGGTACTCGAGCTTCATCTTCTTGATCTTCTCGCGGCACTGGTCGCCCGTGCGGTGGATGCCTTTCTCCCGCAGCACTTCGGCGATCCGGTTGAAGACGTGCTGGTTCCGCAGGCAGCTCTCCAGCTCCGCCTGCACCGACTCGTCGGCCCACAGGTGCAGAAGCTCCACCACCTCCGGGTCGGACCAGTTGCTGCCCCGCTCGTACTTCTTCCCGCGGAAATCCATGCCGGGTCCCCAAACCTCCTCTTCCCCGGCCCGGACCCCGACCCCGACCCCGACGCACTCGGACTAAAACTCAAGGAGATCGCCAAATAAAAAAATGTAATAAAAAAGAGGGGGGGGGAGGGAAAGGGCGTGTAAGTGAGAAAAAAGCTGCAAGGAGGCAGGCAGCAGCACAGCGCGCGTTTGGACCCTTGTATGGCTAGAACGGATTTGACCCGGTTCAGTTTATTGGGAGCCACTCTCGAAGCCTTATGCGGTATTCAAGTGAACTGTACTGAGGGTGCAAGACTCCTTCTTCGCTCTCCCCCTCTTTCCTTTACTTCGAAAAGCCGCCACGGTGACTAGACCGGTTTGGCACGGCTCGGCACGATTGCTACTTTAAAAATAAATATATAATCCCAAGTGGTAGAGTCGGGAAAGAAGAGCGGGGGAGAAGCAAAGGGAGCTTGTTCACATCCGGTGTGATGGCACATGCGTGCTTCCTTTATTCCGGGATAACTTTGGCCCGTGTCAATCACACGTTCCGCAAGCCCAGCCGAGCTATACTGGGCTGGGCTAGAGAAGGGCGAGCCGCACGAAAGCATCAAGGGGTGGGTCTTAGGAAAGCCCCGCCTCCGCTGGAGAGTCTCCGAAACTTGGATTGCCGACCTTCCAAGAGTCCGGCGAGTGGAAAAGGCGAATGGTTCTGAAACGCATCTCAGGGCGAAGTTCCAGGGAATGCGGTTAAAAACTGTCCAGTATTCGCAACACCAGCGGCCGTTAGAGGAAAGCATTACCTTATCTTTCAGAAATAAGATTTTAAAAAAACCTGGGCTAACCATTGTTGTGAAGTAAGCAGCCTAATCGTAGCGTCTACTTGGAAGTAATGTGCCATCCATATTCTATATTTCTGTATTTCTCCTTTGCATTCTGTTCTCAGGCTAGAAATAGAAGGCCACGGCTGGGTGATTTATTTGTTTATTTCAAAATAATCGTTTATTCCACTTCTGTTTCAAGGAAATAACCAAGAAAAGAAAAAACAGAATTGGAATAAGTACACAATTGGAACAGATAACTGAATAAACATGAATAGTCTGGATATTTTTAAAGCAGGAAAAAGTATACTGCAAGTGCTCAATTTGAAAAAAAAGCAACTGTTGTGAAAGGAATTTGCCAACAGATGGTGCTGAAGCCCCATATTCTACAAAATAAGCCACACGCACAATAAATTTGCAACCTAGTTTGGTATTTACTGGAGCTTCACTGCATGGAACATACCAGGCTGTTGAACTGGAGACATGAAGAACATGTTCAAGCCAAAAGATCTTGGCATGGTCTTTTGAAAAGTTACGAAAAGTTTGGATGGCAGTACTCTTCTTGTAGTGGTTCCCAAAAACAGATTCATGGATTCCCCCACCCCACCCCCAAGACTTAAATAAAGCAAAGGTAAGGGAGATGAGTTCCTGACCATTCCCTTTCATACAATCTGGAGATATAGGTAAGACCTCTATTACAATATTGTCACACATCTATAATTCAGTCAGGTATTAGTCAATAGCTTGCCTGTAGCTTTAGTACTAGAAGCAAGCGCTGGAGGTACTCTAGTGTTGGCAACTATTTTACAAACACATTGGTTCCTGCAATCACAATGCTATGTAACTAGTAACTCGTGTAGTGGGAGGGGGGGGGGGCCTCAGGCAAGATTGCACCCACCTGCCACCAAAGGGAAGGTAAATGTTCTAGTACTGAACTATGCCTGTGAAGATTCTCAGTCATCCTGGTGAGTTTATCTAAAAGTTGAGTCATGGCAACTGGAATTATCTCTCTAGAAAAGAAGTCCAGTTGCCATGACTCAACTTCCAGATAGTACTGAGCTAGGCCATACGGAGCCTCAACAGCAATAATTAAGCCTTCCTTGTCCAGGGTTTTTCTTACAGCCAGCAACAAATTTCAGGGTTGCTTTCTTTCCATGAAACGTTTCCACGAAATGTTACATTAAAATAGGAAAGTTAATCTTTAAGGTGCCACATGTTTTCTGATCTACCTATGGATCCCCACAAATGTTAATCCCCAGAGATGTATACTTTTCACCGCCATAAGAATGTTATTTCTAAGTCAGATTCAGGCCATAGCAAGGGCTGCTGGGATATGCAGTTCATAGACACCACAGATCTACTTCATTATTGGTGCAATAGCTCTGAAGTATTTCCAACATCTAGAAATACAACTCCTTCACATGCTAGCTTGTCAGCATATATCCAGAACAACTGGGTCCAAAAGTGAGCACGCTCATATAGCTCAGAGGTGAGCCAGCTCAGTTTTGCCCAGTCTGCCATTCAAATGTTATTAGAGCCCCCATTCTGTGGTAACATATTTTTAAAATTCCCAGGGATATCTCTATCTGTTCCTTAGTTGTTGGTAAAAGTGGATGGCAGAATTTTTCAGGGAATGGGGGGGGGAGTACAAGGAGAGAATCAAGAAGGCAATTTCCCCATAAACTGTTTTGCCAACTTTAAATGAGGGTTATAGTAGGTCTGTTGTTTTAAAAGAAATATTTCAAAAGCAGCACGGAAGTAAGAAGTAGCTACTGTTTTTCATTCAGTGTCAAAGTCAGTTTCGGAAACGTTACATATTTTTGAATTTAGGAAGGTACATTGATACTCAAAAGAGAAGTATCTCATCAACATTGCTGTTTTTAATTCTAGTAGTCAACACAAGTGGATTAAACTCAGACTCTTATAGTTTAGGCATACCATGAGAAGACAAGGCTGGTCGGCAAAGTCAATAATGCTAGGAGAAAGTGAAGGGAGTAGGAGGAAAGGAAGCCACTGACTTGAGCTTGCAAGATTTGAACATTTCTATTAATGAAAGGTCATTACATCTCAGAATTCCCCTTGTCCACTAGCAGCTTGATGGCACTTAATAAATCAAACAAATAAAGAGACATAGTGTCTACCACATACTGTAATGTCAGACTTTTTGCCTTCTTTCACTTCACTAAAAGGTTTTGGAGAACTTTGCTTGAGTAATTGCTGCAGACTAGTAAATTCCAGTTTCTTTTGACTTACCTTGAATAACAAACATCTACTCATATGATAAAAAATAACAATGTGGGTAGGGAACAAGCCAAAGCTGATGTTGTTAATTATTATTTTGTTCTTAATTACTGCATTTTAGCTTTATTATTATTTGTTGTTCCTTATTATGGTGCTTTATGTAAACTGCCCAGAGTACACTTTTGGAAAAATTGGACACGGTATACAAATGCAAAAATAAATAAATAAGGTGTTATTGTTGTTGTTCACTGGTCCTCTTATGCACTTTCAACAACAGCCTGGCATACAACAGAAGTCCAGTGTCCAGTAGCCATGACTCAACCTCCAGAGCAATTGATCAAATGTGGTTTAAGCGCTCCAGAGATATATACAGTACTTGGAAAAACTTCACCTGCATGGTTTATACTGTCAGTATGCCCTTAAAGATATGAAAGTTGGTACAGTAAGCAAGTGGAGCAAGGACAACAGAAAAATTATTTGCAGAAGCCACGCTAGGTCCTAAGTTTCCCAGCCCCAATTAGGACAGCCACACTGAGTTTTACTGACATGATATAATAGGTTTGGGAGGGAAGGATTATTTGGCTTCACTGCCGAGGCTATGATCCCTTGTTTGGGTTTGTAGTTCAAAAACCCCAGAGCACAGATGTGACCTCAGTAGACTAGTGGGAGATGAGTCCTGTGTGTGTGTGTTTATACTGAGTCATAGTAAACATTGCATTTCCCTTGTGATTCCGTGATACATGAGATTAAGTGCCTACTGGAAAAACTAGCAGTCATTTTGAAGGCCCTGGCCTAGAGAGATCAGTATTGAATGGTCACTGCAATAGTTACAGGATTGCCCTGTAGTGCAAACTTTTGGTTAGAACATAGTGTATTTTCTTTGTTTGCTTTTGTTTTTCATCACTGAGACAAGTTGGATGGGAGGAGACATTGTCTGGACTAAGGGAAGAATTGGTTACATCTCCCTACAGATAAGTACTGTACCTGGAGCTATCTGTTTCAAGAAAATATGTTTTATTACAATAAAAAAAACCCTCAACCATTTGGCGGTATCTACTACAGTAATATGGACAGCTGTAAAAGGAGGAGCCTGGAAACAATCAATACAAACAGGCCTATCAGTCACCATATCTACCTGAGACAGTCTCCTGCTGTGCATCAGTTGCTAGGCAACAGGAGTGAGTGCCTCATGTGCCTTCATGCTTTGCTTATGAGTGTCCCATTTTTATTTACTATGCGCTGAGTGAACACAATGCTAAAATAATCTTTGGTTTAATCCAGCAAAGGTTTTCTTATATTTTTATGTTATGATTATTCAACTGTATTGAACTGTGGGTGGGGGCTAAATCCAATTAGAAGAGACCCACTTCCATGAGTTACTTGTCTTCACTTTGGGCGTTTATACATGACCCCTAAGCTCCGCCGCAAATGGCTGCAAGGTCCGGACCTTAAAAATGTTTACCCACCAGCTCCGGACTTTGCAGACAATTAAGTGCGACCCCGCCCACTTTAGCAAGACCAAACAGCAGTTTTCTTGTACCTGCTTTTTGGAGGTGACAAATATTTGATCCGGTGTAAGGATAGTGCGTGCGGGGCTCTCCTGGCTTCCGTTTGTTCTTTTTTTGTGCCCTGCCCCTTTAAGAGATCTGAATGCAAAACGGAGGTAAACCGGCATTATTTTCTTTCTTTTTTCTCCCTCCCTCAGGCAGCCAGCAACCAGGAAGTGCGAAGGGGGGTGGGGACAGAGGAAGAGCAACGAACCCCTAAGATCTCTGGTCCGAATTTAAGTGGCCAGCGGATCTTAGGGGTTGTGTAAAAAGGCCCTTTGTTGATCTTTAAGAGTACTGGCTCCTACATGCTGCTGAAGACAACAGGTGTAGCCAGAATTAAATAGCAGCACAATTGAAGAAGGCCTTCTGAACTGTGCTTCTGGCCTCCTTTGCTGAAGGGTTCAAATGCCATTATCAGTTATGGGTGTTGGATTCATGAAGCAGAGATGCAAGTGATGTCCTTAATTAAGAAAAATGAATGTTTACTTCCATCTAATTGTAAATAATCTTAATAATAAATAAGATACAAGTAAGTTGGCTAACATACCCATATCTCCTGTTTGAGAAGTATTCCACTACCTCCCTTTAACAAGTATGAAGGACTAGTATACACCATTGCTTGTCAATAAACGTACACACACACACCTACATATTTCTTTGCTCAGCATTAATACTCTCACACCCTCCTAATTTTCTGGAAATAACTTACTTGGCAGGTATATCAATAACTAAATTATTTTCTTCTTGCAGTATTTTGGATCTTTTTCCTTATTTTTTCTTTTGGCAGTATTGAGAACTATTAATGCCCTGCTACTCTAAAGATGACAAAAAATTCTGCATTCTGTAGTTGTGATTCTTCTGCAGAAGAACCTTGGAAAGAGATGGATAGGAGCATGTACTTAAGGTGACATAGCTGCTCCAAAAAAAGCTTCAACCCTATTCCCTGGTGGTCTCCCATCCAAGTACTGTACTAACCAGGGCTGACCCTGCTTAGCTTCCAAAATCAGGCAAGATCGGATGTGTTTTTTTTAGGGCATCTTCCTAAGCCTAAATCTTGAACTGCCATACCATACTGCTTGTCTAATTATGTGTTTAATCATTATTAAATATTAATATTATATGTTGCCTGCCTCCTATACATCCTCATTTGTTGTGAGTTTTTTGGGCTATTTGGCTGTGTTCTTGAATTTTTTCTTCCTGATGTTTCACCAGACTCTGTGGCTGGCATCTTCAGAGGGCAAGGGGCTCAGGGAACATGTTGAAGATGCAAGCCATAGCGTCTGGCAAAATGTCAGGAAGAAAAACTTCAAGAACATGGCCAAACAGCCCAAAAAATTCACAACTACTATCATATCCCGGCCAAAAACTGATCCACATCCTGAGTTCTTACATTTCAAGGGTCAACATTCTCTCTTTACTTTTTCCATACAGCTAGCTGTTGTCTTAAGTTTTACCAAGGATACTCCCATACCAAGGACTCCTCTTTAAAAAGCAAGCTGAAGTGCAATGGACTTGCCAAATGGCTGGGAATATTAGGCTTTTTCTCAGTATTAACCGTGCTGTTGCATGTCCACACTAATGGACATGCTATAACTGTGTGAACAGAATAGGGAAAAGTCCATTTTGTCCTACTAGCAAATATTTAACTACTTCCCCACCACCACCACCGCCACCACCATTGAACTCTGTTTGAACAAATCATTTCCTTTTGTTGTATTTGTCTAATTTAGCAATATTAGTGTGGAGTTGCCATTTGGGATAAATGAGGCATTCCGATGAAAGGCTAGCACTGTGGGTGTGGCTGGGCTTTGAGGCAGCAAAGTTATGAAGGCTGGGGCAACAGAGAGGCAGCAGTGCCACATCAGGGCCGAAATAAATGAGGCGGGATGCTTTGCAACTGGTAAGGAATAATATGTTATCTCCTAAGCGTCTGTCTCAACAAATGTCATGTTCACAAAATCAGCTTGCAAATAGAGCCTCTTCTTTCCTTCCTTAGGATGACCAATCCTAAGCAAGAAAAGCAAAATAAAGGCCAGTCTGCAAATATAAAAGCTGGGACATTCGAAGATGAGCACATTCTATGGATATTTCCATCTTTTAAAAATTTAATGCTTCTTATATGCTATTTTTGCTACCTGTCAAGCACCTTCTCCCGGTGAAAGCTGCCCATAATCCTGATCTTCCCAGGCTAGGCATTTGAGACAACTAACACCGTGAGAGGCCCAAAAAGAAAAAAACTAGAAATAGGGCCTTTTAGTGTTTATCCACTAAAACATGATTTTAGCTGATCTGCCCACCAATAACATCATAGGTTTGGAAACTGTATGCCATTTTAAAGCAAAGCAAATTATTTTGCTTATATACTGCCCCATAGCACTTCAAGGACTCTCTGGGTGGTTTACAATTTAATTTTTCAGGCTATACAATTTTATGTTATTTTAATAGTATTTTCATCATACATACTGTATTTTTATGTTTATTTAATTTACTGTATGAAGTATATGTTTTTCTTATATTGTATTTAATTGTTGCTAACTGCCCAGAGTGACCTCACTGCCAGATGGGTGGTAGAAAAATCGAATAAACAAATAAATAAATACATTTTAACTCCTGTCTCTCTTTTAATGATTTATTGGCCACCTTGAGGTCCATTCCTGAGAGAAAGGGCAACATGGAAGTGCAAGTGCAGTAAGTAAGTAACCCCACCTCTTTTACCACTTAAGGCAGTTTTGATTCTAATTGAGAAGCTCTCTGTTTTGGTGCTCAGCTGTATCTTAAAGCCCACTTAGGTCTTAATGTCCATGGTGTCAGCTATGTATGGAGACCTTTAGTACATTTCCTGCTGTAATATTCCTTCTTGAAGGAGAAGCTGTTGTGCTCCTTGTCCAACTAGCAAAAGGGGCAAACATTTGCAAAAGCAGTATTGAAAAGACCAGTGCAAAGTCTGTACCTAAATTGTTTACATAACAGAACAGAACACAGAGAGATAGCTTCTCTCCTGGGTGGAAATTCACAGTTTGCATTCTTTAGGCTCAGATGGATGCTTATCTGGGAAAGAGATCAGGAACCAGTTCAAGTATTCCAGGCTAGGTAAATTGCAAGAAAGCAGATGACTGCTCTACTGTCAGTCTTTCTGATAGAGGGTTTTAGCTGGCTCAAGATCAACTTGTTTGCAGGGCAAAATGTTGGGGCGGAAGAGGGACAGGCTTCCCATTCATAGATTTCCTCAGATTTAGACTTTTTATGTTATGTCCAACAATCACGGGGATTTGCTGTCAGAGTTGAAAGAAGACAATGCTCCACATACAACATTTGAGCTATATCCCCATTATTATACTCCTGTTTGGTAGTTCTTCATTTTTTAATGTACTAGGAACCTTGAAAAATGGAAGAGGCCTAGATCTCTCTTAACCTCTGAGGCCCTGTTTGTTCACAAGAGGCAAATCATTCACAATTATCTTGTAGAATGAAAAAGGCCGCAAAGAATGGTATCCAGTTAGTCACAGCGCAGATGGGAGGCATCCATCCATAGAATGGAGAAAAAAGTGAATTTAAACCATTTCCTCTTCCTGTTGCATGCTCTCTAAAACAAATGGTCAGCAGTTCCAGGGGCTACAGGCAGACCTCACCAGACCTCAGAGGTCCGTTTCTTCTGTGGAGTCCTCCCCTTTTTATTTGTCTTAAAGAAGGCCCACATATTCTCCAGAGGGGAAAATTAACCCTTATTTCGTACACACAGCCATTAACTTTTTTTATTAGTTTTTATTAATTTAGTTACTATTTATTTTGCTGTTTTTGTAATTTTGCTGTGTTGCACAGTCGTTGTAAACCGCCCGGAGTTCCCTTAGGAAGACGGGCGGTATATAAGCTGTATAAATAAATAAATAAATAAATAAATAAATAAATAACTTGTTTTAGGTGGCATGGAAATTTTTCAACACCAGAAAAAAAAACCCAGTTCTTTCTTCTTTTTGGGGGGCAGCTGTTGCCTTCCATATATCTGAAAACAGGACAAGTAAGACAAGAATATAGCATATTGTTTCCCACATCTTGAGAGGGTGCAAGGGGCCCTTTTAAGGCAAAAAGGATGGAAGGCACATAATGGATTTTTAAGGGCAGTGGAAGGCAGTGGAAGTGGCTGACAGGTCAAATTCAGCCTACCTATGCCCTGGAGAACATTGAGTTATTCCTCTTGAGCGCTGAGGGAGGTCAGCAAAATTCCAGTGATAGATGTATTTATGTTAGGAAAAGCAAATAGCACAACAATATACTTTACAACAATTCTTCAGTGCTTTGGACATTCCTTTTAAAAAGTATTCCATCCTCTTGCTAGTTACAGTCCCCTCCCCACCCCACCCCCCAAGCAGTTTATCAGCATTGCCATTCTGGACTTTCTCAAAACTGTGACCAAATCCTGTTGCTCAGTATTGTAATTTGCACTAGAGTTGGTCCTCTGAATCAATGGGGATTGGTTGAATCAACTCTCCCATATGTTTCATTGATTCAAACAGGCCTAGGGAAACTGTAACCTACAACAGTAATACCTTGGTTTATGAGTATAATCCATTCTGAAAACATGCTTGCAAACCAAAATACTCATATGTCAAAGCTAATTTCCGCATTAGAAATAATGGACACTCAGATGATTCATTCTGGGGTCCCATAGGCCACATACTATACACACAAAATACAAAAAACCCACAAAAGTTGGTTTAGGTACATGGCTGCGGAATCTGCTCTGTTTGGGACTAACAATTGGATTTTACTCTGTATTTTTAATATGGCAATAATAAAGTGCAATTTGTAGACCTATACACACCTGACTAGCTGCCCCATGACTAGAAATTGTTTGAAAAAAATAAGAATGTTGAAAACAAATTATATATATATATATAAAGAAAAATAAAACCCTAACCTGCATGTTCCTGGCTGGTGCAAGGGTGACCTCTATTCACTCTTAAACCTAGTTACTTTTAAACCAAGGTATTACTGTATCTTAAGAAAGTTCCAGTTAGAGTAGGCCAATTTGAATCAATGAAACTTACAGAGGGGTTGGCTCACTAAATCATCAATTCATTATGCCTTACTGTAGTGCAATTGATTGCACTAGGCCACAGGATTCTGGCCAGTATGTTTTGTTGCCAGAGTCAACATCATATGTTTGTGCTGTTAACTTTCAGGGGAAGACAGCATTGCTGAACCACTTACCTTATGAAGTGTAGGAAGGCCATATATATCTCACTTTTTAAAATGAAAAATTAAACATCTGTTGGCTGCATCATTCTAGGTTTACACTAGGGCTGCTGCTACAGTAGCAAATGTCACTCACATGGAATTCAGTGGAATATATTTCTGAGTAGACGTGCCTGCAACATTCTATGATATCACTACTGTAACAAATCTCAGTTCAAACAGTTCAAGTTTTTTCATGGTTGAGGAAACTCTTATTTTAAAGTCTGTAAATATATTTCAGCTGCTGATGGTTATTGGTTGTAGAATGAACCCCATAGTGCAGTGATGGCAAACCTTTTAGAGACCGAGTGCTCAAAATGCGATTCAAAACCCAATAATTATTCACAAAGTGCCGCTACAGCAATTTAATCTGAATACAGGTGGCTGTGAAGGGACAATATTGGGTGCCTACAGAAAGGGCTCCCAGTGCCACCTTTGGCACCCGTGCCATAGGTTTGCCAACACTGCCATAGTGGTTTCACTATGAAATTCAAAAATGTCTGCTAACATCAGACATTTTGCTGGGAGGAAAAGCCATCTTTGTGTTTTGTTCTGTCTTCTATTAAATTTGACACAAAGGAAATGGAGCCAGCAGCCCAGTATATCTTGACAGATAAAATGACCAGCCTTCGATTTCAGGTCCTCTTGAAAAGAATTTTTGCTAAGTGTTTATATCAATTAACAATGATGTTATACTTAGAAATGAGATCCATTAAGTTCACTGGAACTTATCCCTAGTTTAAAAGTTGCAGTCATAACCAATATCTAGTCTTCGGTGACATCTGTCTTCACATTATGCTTACCAAACCCAACACTGTACTGTTCATCCTCTAGTGATAATTCAAGATTACTCTCCTGTCATTTTACACGAAATGAGAAGCAGAACATATCCATGACCTTTGAAAAGATTAGAGTTTGGAAAAACTAGTGGCAATCTGGGAGTTGAGTCATGGCTACTGGACTTCTTTTTTGACTGATGAAGCTGTTTGGATGAACAGCGAAACGTTTCTATCTCTCAAAAAAGAAGTCCAGTAGCCATGACTCAACTCCCAGTTAAACGAACCTGGATGACTGAGAATCTTCACAGACGTAGTGGCAATCTGTTTGAGACCCTCTCCAACAAGCTGTAAGCAAAATTGTGTTCCATCATAGTACAATAACTTTTATAAAGAATTATCAAATATATTGGATTGTTTGGATTGAAGAAGGCAAAAAAATTCCATCACTTACCTGGCACGTAGATTAGTAAAGTACCTCACTTAGTAAAATAAGCCGCATTAGGGATTTTCCACCTCATTCTTTTCTCTTTCTCTCCTGTTGATCACCTTGAGTATTTTATTTACTGATGGAAATAAAGAAGAAAGCCAGTACTCCAGCAGTGTATCTAATGAAATGCTACCCAAACTCAAGCACAGATAAGATACAAGAAAACTGCCAGGTGTGTTGACGTGTAGCCATGAGAAGAATATCAGGTGTTTGAACAGTTATCAAGGTTGAATTGATTCCCTTAAGTAATGAAAAATTATATAAGGAGAAGAATCAGGAGGCTGAGCAATTGAAAACATGTGCATGGGTACATAGAGCCAGTGACCTCTTCTGTGCATATACTGAGAGGTATCCAACACAAAACAAAAGAAAAACAACAAACCACAGGGTGATTCTACGGTGGAACAAACATAGTCATGGGAACATATAAAGCTTCCTTATTTCAGGGCACACATTTGTTTGTTTAGCCCAGGGTAGTCAGTTTTGATGAGCAGCATTAGTCCAAGTCTGCAGCAGAGTTCTTTCCCATCATCTCTCTACTTCATCTGAAGGTTTTTAAGACTGTTATTATCATCTTCTCTGTTCTTGAACTTTGACCCATTTGTACTGATCCAATGCACGGCCAAATTATTTGATAATTATTTAATTATTCCCCTCCCCTTGCTCCCCTCTGTGGACTTGGTGACATCAGGACGTGACGCCATTGGTTTCCAAAGTGTGGGAGAGAGAGAAGGAGCAACCAAGTGCTTTCAGTTCAGCTTGCAGTTGGTAGCTGAAAACCAAGGATATATGTGCACCTCCTTTTGAATGCATCAAAGAATTCTAAATCAGTGCTTGGAAATAGCAATGGAGACCTGGTGTTGTTGCTTCTTCCCTCCCTTTGCGGAGTCTGTAGAAAGAGCGTGCCTTGCCTGAGTCTCCAAGAAATAGATGGGGATCTTCCATGGGCCAGACTGAACCATGCTGGGTTCCCTTCCCTTTTACATACAGCAATTTCGACACCTGCAGAGTCTTAGATGGATGATTTTTCCATCAACTCTCGTATGTGCCATAAATGATTTCAAAATGTGCTCTTTGCAGACTTTGCTGCGCAGCCTGTGAAGCAGCCTTCCCAGCTTACAGATGTGCCAGACTAAAACTTCTGCCAGGTCTAGCCAGTGATGATGAGAGCTGTAACTCAATGCACTTGGAAGCGACTTGGCCAGGAGAAGCAACCATAAAATCAAGCTGAGACACAAAATGAAAAGAACTAACCTGGAGTTTCCCCTCGAGCAGATGAGGGGGAAATATTTGAACTAAGGTTGTACAGTTTCATAGTGCCAGTGTGGAGGCACATGATTGAATACAACCTCAGGGAAAATTAAGAGGCCCTTGCAGGTGGAAAATATATCTGGGATAAAAGATTTAACATAGCCTTCTTCCTGCTACAAATTACTAGGGAGGACTTTTCTCTTCCCTAACAACTGCAACAACAAAAACACCAATCTGTCACCTTCTGTCACCTTGAAGATGAACAAGAAACAAACATATTTGTTAAGACGAACAAGTTTCTGCCAGTGTGAGGTTTCATGAATGACAACCCTTTTAACAAGGCAGAAAGTTCACGTGGAATTCAATATCAAAGAAAGAGCCACTGCCCCTGTGTGCCAAGAAGGAGGCACATGGACTCTTAATAGGACTGCAACCATTAGGTAATATTCCTTTTTTCTTAAGCTGACCCCAATTGGCTAAACCTAGTGGGTTTACTTAATTATACCCCAATCCCCAAATGGAAACCATGGACCTTCTGCATCACACACACACACCCCACTGGCCAAAAAGAAGCAGAGCCTCATGGAGAGGAGGGTGTGTGTATGCATGACCTGTGCTCTTTTACTTGAAGGACTGGGATGTGAATTCTAATTGTGTGCTTCAGATACAGGTTTGCAGACTGCTTCCTGCCTCATCTAAGACCACCATGCCTGGTGAACATTATCTTGCCAAGAACTTGACATCTAATATTAACCTCCTGACCAACCTCATCTTGCCATGTTTGGACTTTTGGTACTTGCCTTGAAAAAGGAGACTTCTTCCATGAAAGCTTGCAATGATTTTTAATTTTTTTTATTAGCAGCCTAAAAAAAGTATTGCCTTTAGCCCCATCTTGGAAATAAATTAACTAGTCTTAAACTTTCTATCTTGCTTTGTTTTTGGTGTCACTGAAATGGACTACAGTACTATGGCTACCTGTCTGTAATCTCCTCTAGCAGCTTTATGATAGGCTTGATTTGGTGTTAGAGAGCCTTAGGGCGTTATCTCATTGCCTCTTTGATCCAGTTCTCACTTACCGAAAATGCATCTCCAAAAATCATGCCCCCACGTTCAGCGGGCTTTTTAAGGGGGGGGGAACAGGTAACGCCCACTTAACCGGGTTCTAGCGAGGTTTCCGAGACCCAAGGCTGATGGTGGGTATTTTTTTATCAGGTTAGAAATGCGCATTTTTATCTGTGGCAGAAGTCTGTGGGGCGCATTTGACCGGGTTTTCTCCTCTCTTTTGTCACCGTGTCACTGATCATTGAGCTCGACTTTCCAGAAGCCTTCCTAATCAAATGAATGGACCCCAGCCTTTCCCACTGCCAGGGCTGTCTCTTTAAATGCTAGGGTTTGCGTACCGGAGAAGGGGTGGGGATGTCCTTTCCTCAGCTGTTTGCAAAACAGCAGGGGGGAGGATGAGGAGGATGTGTGGTGGCAGAGGAGCCCCTGCCTTCCCCACTGCCGGGGTTATCTGTTGAAATGCTAGGGTCTGCGCATGGGAGAAGGGGAGGGCTAGGCTCTGGAGTGCGTGAAAGCTCTGCTGTACTATCTCACCTCACCCGCCACTCACCCTGTCAAGGGAGTGAAAGGAGCATGCGCCAAACCTTCCTCTGTGCCCACTCACCTCCCTCTCGCAGCTGCTCCTCTTGGAGGAGGTTTGAACTGGGGTATGGCTGTGGGAACATTTCAAATAAGGAAAATAATAGAATGTACGTGGGAACCTCTGAAACTGCATCTTGCAATCACATGACCAATGCAGAACAAAATCCAGAGTTTCTCAATAGCCGCATCTTTCAGTCATGAGAGAGCGCCCTTGTAAGGATATGAATGTTATTTGGGGACAGTCTAGAAGTAAATATGAGAACAATATATTTAAAAGAAGGCACTGGAACTATTCAAGAGATGAAATCAGGGAGAAAGAGCAGCAAATACCAGCCCTAATTGCTTTTGCACAGACCTGGCATACCTCTATCTGACAAGAACATCTCGTTGGTTGCAAAGTGTCAAGAATGTGGTGCTGTTGCAAAACAAACAAACTCTGTTTGAGGCTGCAATAAGAGACTCTGTAGCAGAATCCATAGGAAACAAGAAGTAGCAGTTTCTCTTTGCTTAGCAGTTCATCATTCAGATATATTCAGGTATAATGCATGTACAGTGCTTAACATTGTACTAGTGACTTAATATTACTAAATACTATAAAAACCAAAACTAATACTCTCTCTCTCTCTCTCTCTCTCTCTCTCTCTCTCTCTGTGTGTGTGTGTGTGTGTGTGTGTGTGTGTGTGTGTGCGTGCATGTGTGTGTGTGTGTAAACCAGGACAACTTGTGTAAATTTTCTAAAGATGTTTAAAACCCATCGTATTTTTTGCTTGAGGAACTGCAACTATGAAAACCTGAGAAGACAAGCTTTGCCACTTTCACACTCTATCTATGTTTTAAAAAGATATGGGTAACGAAAAAATATTGAGAAGACAGCAGTAGAGAGGTAAAGAGGGTTAGAGCTGTTGAGTTCACAAATCTCTCAGTATTTAGTTTTAACAAAAGTCTCTGACACACAAAACAACAGTCCCATGATGTATAAGCACTGCTTGGTACTGCTGGCAGTTATATTACTATTTTGGAGTATTTGCCATAGATCTCTTGTTTTTCAAGATGAACCCCATGGAAACATCAAATGTTTCCAGATAAAGATTTGAAAAGTTGTCCTGCCTGATTCATGGAAATGTAGGCTGGGGAAGGTGGTCCAGGCAAGATCATCGTAATGTTTGATTAACATTACAGTACAGTATATCTTTTTTTTTCTTCCCACTGAAATTCCATTAAGTCTACCTTAACCCCATAATGAAAACATCCCATTGATCAGTTCTGTAAAGTTGATATCCCAGGTGTTTTTGGACTACAATTTCAAGATGCCCTGGGCTGGAAATTATGCTAGCTAGGACTTCTGGGAGTTGTATTCCAAGACACCAGAGCTCCAGATTTGGGGGGGCACTGCTTGAGGTAGTTGACACATACAAGTGATGTCTTTCCAGCCCAGAGTGTAAAAGGGAAGGATTTTCCCTTCTCTGCAGTTCTGTAAGTAACACAGTGGTGACTCCATTTAATCCAAATCACATTTTGTGTGCCTCAGTAACACAACTCCACTGGTTTTCCATAAATATTTATCTATGAGGGTTTGTGCAGTCAGACCCAGGAACGTCTCAAGATGGAAGAGCGAAATGAAGTTGTCTGGAATGAAGCCCAGAGTTTTTCTGGTGAATCTGTTCCAAATGAAACATTTGCAAACATAAATAAAGTATCAAAGAAGGTGGTGGGGGGAGGAACCAGATCTATTGTCTCTGTGTCCAGCATTTCAATTCAAAACTTAAAGATCATTTTTAACAAACATGCAAATGAAACAACATAAGGAGTTTGCAAGCTCCAAAGTGCCAAAAAGATTTATATGAACGATTAGTTAGAAACACATTCCCTTGTAAGGAGAAAAATTTAGTGTGTGGGGGGGGGGACTTTTAGATCCTTGTGCCCTTTCTAGCCACCTGTTAGAAAGGCCTTTGTCTGAACATTACCACAGCAACCATGTTTCTGTTGTCATCCAGACAGACCTTTAAAATAAGAACACTGAAAATGTAACAGTGGGGTTGGGAGTACACTTGGGGATGGGGACTGGCTTTATAAGTCTACAAAAAGCTTGAATGCATTGTTAGTTTATATTTCTAGTGCTCATTTTCCATACTGAGATGGTCAACAAAATATCAGATATACACGAATAAGCAAACATTAGACCATTCTTATGTATCTAACTGGGAAGTGAGCATCACTGATGTAAACACTATTCTGGTTGGTGCAGAAATTGAATGCCTTTTAATGTTGCACGTGCTTTTGTTTTCTTAACTGACCATTGACATGCATTTGTCCCTAAAATGATATGAGTCAATTTTGGTGGCAAATCCTGTCACCAAACCTCAGCAGCAACTCAGAGGGGAAACATTAAAGCCAAGCACCGTGCTTGTTCTAAATACCTCACAGCAAGTTGTCACATCCCAAGCACATGCTTGCATTAATCTGGTGGTGGTGGTGGTCTGTTGATGAATTTTCACCCTCAAACCAGCACTATGTATGTGATAAATGTATGTTAGAGCAGTGGAACCACCCAAAAGGGGCTCCTTTGAATGCACTGGAGACAGCTGATATTTTAGGGCGTTTATACACGACCCCTAAGCTCCGCCGCAAATGGCTGCAAGGTCCGGACCTTAAAAATGTTTACCCACCAGCTCCGGACTTTGCAGACAATTAAGTGCGACCCCGCCCACTTTAGCGCGACCAAACAGCAGTTTTCTTGTACCTGGTCTTTGATGGTGACAAATATTTGATCCGGTGTAAGGATAGTGAGTGCGGGGCTCTCCTGGCTTCCGTTTGTTCTTTTTTTGCGCCCCGCCCCTTTAAGAGATCTGAATGCTGCCGGGAACAAAACGGAGGTAAACCGGCATTCTTTTCTTTCTTTTTTCTCCCTCCCTCAGGCAGCCAGCAACCAGGAAGTGCGGAGGGGGGTGGGGACAGAGGAAGACAGAGGAAGAGCGACGAACCCCTAAGATCTCTGGTCCGAATTTAAGTGGCCAGCGGATTTTAGGGGTCGTGTAAAAAGGCCCTTAGATACCTTGGTGTCAAACCATAAAGTTAAATAACAGCAAGAGGTACTTGTCAAACAACTATAGTAGGATATCCAGGGAGAAAGCAAGTATGTAGACCTTCAAATGGGAAGACATACAACTGAACCATTTAGTAGAGGAAATTTGTTCAACTGCATCCAAACAGTCCCACTATGTTGCATGAAAAAGAAGGAACAATTAAGTATAGGCTGGAGGGGGAGCATATCTGTCTCCCAAAGCTTCTCCTATGGCTCAATGTTTCCTAGATTCTCTTACATCTGTTGCTTAAAAAAAACTAGAGAAAGAACAATGAATTGTAGCTCCTGGAAATCTCCAGGATTGATTATCTGCCTTTTCAACAAGCCATTTGGCACCCGCAAACACATTTTTCCTTCCAGCTGGAATTGGACTTCTCATGACCTTTCATTGACTTTCAACACTCTGGGGCTCGCTGCGAAAAATTTGCACAACACTTTGCAGACACAGTTGCCCAGATCCATTCTGACTTGATGCTGTAGTTAATGCAGCTCCTATAGATGTACACACGATTCCTTCTTGTCCTGTCTTGATGGATAAGCTTCAGTCTTTGCAGCCATATGATGTCAACAGGACCCTTGGAAAGGTGAAGGCTACCAAATGTTTGCTAGACCTTTGCCCATCCTGGCTTATAAAAGTTGCTAGAAAGGGACTGCCTGAATGGATCCAAAGAGTAGTGAATGCCTCTTGCAGCAGCATAGGATCCCAGCTTTCTTAAAGGAGGCAGTAGAGTAAGCTCATTATTAAAAAAACCTCCTTGGACCCCCACAGTACTGGATAATTACTGGCCAGTGTCTAATATCCTGGTCTTGAGTAAGGTGCTGGAGCAGGTTGTGGCTTCCCAACTCCAGGGTTCCTGGATGAGATGGATTATTTAAATCCACTTCAGACTAGCTTCAGGCCTAGTTATGGGACAGAGGCTGATTTGGTTGCCTGGGTGGACGACCCATGCTGGGAACTGGATGAGGGAATGTGTCCCTTTTGGTTCTCTACTAGACCTCTCAGCAACTTTCAGTACCATTGATGATGGTATCCTTCTAGTCCATCTCTCTGGAATGGGATTTGGAGGCACTGTTTTGCAGTGGCTTCCGTCCTTCCTGGAGTGGAGAACTCAGAGAGTGGTGCTGGAGGACTCTTGTTTGACACACTGTCCATTGACCTATGATGTCCCTCAGGGTTCTGTTTTGTACCCTATGCTGTTTAACATGTACATGAAACTGATGGGACAGGTTGTCCAAAGTTTTGGCGTTCAGTGTCACCAGTATGCTGATGAAACCCAACTCTATCGCTCCTTTCCATCTACCTCCAAGGGAGCTCTTTTGGTTCTAAATCAGTGTCTTGTGTCAGTACTGTCCTGGATGAAGGAGAATAAACAGAAATTTAATCCAGGCAAGAGAGAGGTGCTCCTGGTTAGTCAAAAAAATATCAGAGAATAGGGTTGCAGCCTGTGCTGGATGAGGTTACAGTCCCTCTGAAGATACAGGTGTGCTACTTGGGGGGTGTTCCTGGATTAATCCCAAAGCCTGGATGCCCAGGTGGTGGCCAGGAGTGCCTTTGTAGAGAGGTCTGACTTGGGCCCAGTGACACCTGCCATAGTTACATCTTGGCTGGATCATGGGAATGCATTCTATGTGGGGCTGCCAAGTCCACTTCAAAGAGCCCAAAATGCTGCAGCCATATAATTAACCCTGGCTGGCTACAGGGAATATGCAACTCCCCTGCTGCAGCAGCTCCTCTGGCTGCCAGCCTGTTGCTGGGCACAATTCAAATAGCTGGTTTTAAGCTATCAAGCTCTAAACAGCTTGGGGTCAAATGAGGGAAGCCTTTCTCTCACTTCCACCACCCTCACAGGAGTGGGTACTCAGGAGAGGGCCTTCTATGATGCTGATCCCTAACTCTGGAACTCCCTCCCACAAGAAGCTACAGTAGGCTGGCCCTTTCCCTGCTGTCCTTCCTTGGGGAAACAAAGAGCCTCGTGGCGCAGTGGTTAAATGCCTGTACTGCAGGTGAAACTGTGCTCACGACCTGGGTTCAATCCCCGGTAGCAGGCTCAAGGTTCACTCAGCCTTCCATCCTTCCGAGGTCGGTAAAATGAGTACCCAGCTTGCTGGGGGGGGGGGGGCAATGTGTAGCCTGCACACTGTAATCAAAATTGTAAACCGCCCAGAGACTACTTGTAGTGGTATGGGGCGGTATATAAGCAGAACACTTTGCTTTTTTGCTTTGCTTTGCTTTGCTTTTAAGGCAAGCTTTTCCTTAGGCAAGCAAAGACTTTTCTCTTAAGGCAGGCTTTTCCTTATTTTTTCAAACTTAAAATCATTGCATTCCTTAAGGAGCCTGGTGGCACAGTGGTTAAATGCCTGTACTGCAGATAAAACTCTGCTCATGACCTGGGGTTCAATTCCCGGTAACGGGCTCATGGTTGACTCAGCCTTCCATCCTTCTGAGGACGGTAAAATGAGTACCCAGCTTGCTGGGGCGGGGGGCAATGTGTAGCCTGCATACTGTTATTAAAAATCTGTAAACCGCCTAGAGACTAGTTGAAGTGATATGGGCTGTATATAAGCAGAACACTTTGCTTTTGCTGGTTTGAGAGGGTTTTTAATGGGTTATTGTGCTTTGTTTAAAATATATTTTAATATTGATCTTAGTAATGTTTCATTATAACAATTGTTTAATTCTTTTTAAATATTTGTATATCTCTTGTTTTTATCTTTTAAATACTGTTTTATGATGTAAGCCACCTTTGGGTCTTTTCAATGAGAAAGGCAGGATAGAAATATTTTAAATTAATAATAAGTATTCTTGATGTTTGACAAAATGTGTGGCTCCTGAAGGATCCTATGGGCAGAAAAATAATGCCCAAATTTGTCAGTCACCCATCCCTGTGCTAGATCAACTAAAAGTATACTTTTATGTTATTCATATAGTGGTCTCCAGGGAAGGTTAAGAGATTTTACTGCAGAGACCAGAGGCTCCACCATTCACATGCTAGATCTGGGACATTCATACTTTCTCCCTGCCCTTTTGTTGGTATTCATGGGAGAAAAAGTAAAAGGCCAGCAATAAAAAGTTCAATATTTTGCATGAATTAAAGTCAAATGGTGAAGTTCTTGTTTGGAATTCTATGGCAAAGATCAGGTTACAGCAGCCTCTGTTTTCCCAAAACCCCAAGTTGGATGAATTAGTCTGGGGTCAAACTGGGGATTATGTGCTGATGAAAACCGTCAGTTTGCATCCGCTTCAAGAGAGCAGACTAAAGGAGGTGTTGTTGACAGAGGGGAGGAGCAATGAGTTATGATGGAGATAGTGAAATTGCTAAAAATATTGGCCCAGCTGCAGAAACAAAAGCATAATGAGCCAGACATAAAGCATGTACAAGAGTGAGAGAGCGGGAACTGAAAGTGATTCTCAAGGAATTGACGTCAGTGGAATTATTCCAAAAAAAAATAAATAAATCTGATTTTAAAATCCCTCTTCAAAATAATCTCTTCAGCAGTGCATAATAGTCTGCTGTCGATACAGTGAACATATGTACTGAGAACAACATGTAATATGTACTGTTCAGTTGTTAAATAACTTGGGGGTGGGGTGGGACAAGAACACGAACAGATTAAACTGTCAATCTTTATATCCATTATGATTCTTATTTTTCCAAACGTATAATCATTGCATTCCATTTCTGCATCACTTACAGACCCTCCCCAATGCACATAATATTTCTACTAATGTTCGTGTACATTTCTGCTAATGCAAGCATTGTGCAAGCAGAAAGTCTTAATGTAATGCTTTTTAACAGATAATGAGCAAATACACCTTTGTATGTAGAATTTGCCCAATCAGATGCACCTTGCATGTATTTTAAGGTAAGCATCTCAGTTTGTGCATTGGTTTAGGAGCCACAAGTTAGATTGGTTTATCTTACAATTCAGATGGAATGAATTTGTTTCTCATACTGTACAACTGTCTTTATTATTTATTTATTTATTTAAATGTTTATACAGGCAAAGCTTACGTGACAAAGGACAGTCAATAAAGCCTCACATCACAAACTCACAAATGTTTTAAAAACAAGCCAGAACAGAATCTAGGGCGGAAATCCTGTTCCTTAGAATAGTGCCATTGGATACACTAAAAGTACGGTACATCATAACTAAAATAGGCACTTTAAATCAGGGGAACTAAGTAGTTGTACTCAGCAAATTCCCATTACTTCATTAGGCCTGCTCTAGAGTATCTTACTAAGCTAAGCAACAGGATTTCAGCAAGATGTAAAAACATTCAAAAACTGAGATATTATGATTTCCCCCCCTGCCCCAATAGAATAAGGACAGACTCGTTTGCAACACACTTATTTTTCCTGTGATCAAACACATAATAAGAAAATATTTAAAGCCAGCTGGAATAAGACCTTCCCAACTGCGTGAAATGCAGTGCAAGTAGGCATCCATGGTTATAACATCAGTGTGCATTATAATAAGTATTCATACATTATGTCATTGTTAGGATCTTTTACCTGAGAGGCAGAAGACACAGGAAAGGCTAATTATTTTGCTTGTGGGGAAAACATATTAGATCCTTGTGCAAGAATATAAATGTGGAATCCACATTTCCATATTTACCTAACTTACAAGTAGGCTTTTGTAGAAAGCAAAGACTAACAACAAAGGTATAAAGCAGTGCTTTCCAAACTTCAGCCCTCCAGATGTTTTGGACCACAGCTCCCACAGTCCTTTGTCACTGGCAATACAGGATTGGAATTCTGGGAGTTGTAGTCCAAAACATCTGGAGGGCCAAAGTTTGGACAACCCCGGTATAAAGGCATTAGGTCAGAATTTAATTTACAGGGACACATTTCTTAGCCATTTGGCTGTCAGCTCAGACTGTGATGAGCTTTATCTTGTTTGTTCTGAGAACTAAGAACATCCTTGTATTGGAAAAGAAAGTAACATGACAGTGCTAATTATTCTCTTTACTTACAGCAGAGTCTCAGGTGGCTGCTGTCTCCAGGGCTGCCTTTCTCCCAACCTAGGCTTCTCGGCCAAATTCGCCCATATTGTGATGGTGACCTCCTAAGGACGGTCATGCAAGTGCTGGCTATCTTGAGGATAGATTACTGTAACGCACTATACATGGGGGTTCCCTTGACCCTTATCTGATGATTGCAGAGGGTGCAGAATGCAGCAGCCCGATTGGTGGTTGGTGCAGGAAGATAGTGACTGCATCACCCCCATTCTGGCCCACCTGCATTGGCTACCCATTGCCTCCCAGATAAGGTTCAAGGTACCTGTTTGGATTTACAAAACCCTCCATGGCTTGGGACCAGCTTATCTGATGGAGCATATTGTCCCAAAATCTTCTTTGGCCCGGCCCACTAGATCACCCCAGGTCCTCATGCTTAGGAAAGCTCACAAGACCTCTACCCGGAACCATGCGTTTTCTGTGACAAGTCCAAATTGGTGGAACCAGCTTCCCAGCGGTATTAGGACCGTGGAGCCCCTCTCAGCCTTTAGGAAGCAATTAAAAACTTGGCTCTTCCAGGCTGCTTTTGGCGACTAATGGTGATTTATCCTATTCTCTTCCCTTCTTTTTTGCCACCATCGTATATCCCATGTATTTTTAATTGATTTTAATGTTTTGATCGATTGAGTTTGTTTTACATTTGTTTGTATAGCTGAATTATATGGATTTTCTTGTTGTGAACTGCCCAGAGTTCCTTCGGAAAGTTGGGCGGTATATAAATATAAATAAAATAAAATAAATAAAATAAAATACAAGGTCTGTGTACATGATGGCACATTGCACTTTTTCATGCAATTCTCATAAAAAAACTGTCTGGAAAACATAAGAGCTCAGCTTCTGAGGTATGAATCAGGTTTAGCTATTATAAATTGGGGTTTTTTTTTTCCAAAAAGGTAACTACATGATGTACAAGGAAGCTTGGTTTTTTTCCCTCCAGGAAGCATTTTCTTTTTTTCTTTTCTTTCTTTTTTTTTTTTTGGTCAAAAAGTGAGGCCAGAAGTGTATCATTTAATTAACTCACTTGAAGAAATCGATTTAGTGTGGATCAGTTTAGCTTATGAGAATTCTACTGTCCTTGGCAGTTGTGTCTGGGGACTTGCCACTCTCACCACTTCCTCTTCTCTGTGTGAATGGGAAAGACTGAGAGTTTCAGGGTTGGAAGCAAGAAGTGGGTAAAATGCGTAGAATAGCAAAAATGCATAGCTTGGGAGGCAGGGGAAAGGATTTGAGGCCCAGATCCTGCTGGATCTCATGATTGCTATGTAGGATCATCTCTAAACTACTCTGAATCAGAGGCACAGGACCACTTAATAGGACACCCACCATTAAAATACAGAAGACTTTCACAAAAATGGTGTATCATAAACCATTGATGACACCTTGCATAAAGTATACTTAGTATACTTTGTAGGTGCTTAAGGCCTTCCTCTGGGGAAGAGTGCTCCATGCTGTAGCTGCAAACCAGTCCTGGAACTCTTGCCACAGTGGATGTACCACAGCCACCAGAATAAATCTGAATGGCCAAGAGAAACGTTCCAGCAGCCTTGAAGAAGAACATGCAGACAGCTGCAAACAAAATATATACACACACAAAGCTATTTTAATATTCTCAAGAAAAACTTCAGGCTGTTACAGATTTAGAGCAAAGTCCATTTTCTATCTTGCTATATCACCCCTATGTAAGGTCAAATCTGCGGGGCTGGTAGGGCTTCAGATGTACTTCCATCTTTGACCAAATGGGGCACTCTTCATATATGTACAGCGGACCCTCATATAACAAGCGGATTGTATAACATAAAATCTGTACAACATAAAAAATTCCGGAGATAGGGAAAATTTGCTTAACAGAATCGCCTATGGGGCGAATCCGTACAACAAAAAAATGGTCGCAATTAGGGATTGCTCCGTTTTCAGTGCATTCCTATGATAAATTTGTATAAAGGAAAATTTGCTTAACAGAATTCCATTTGGAACAAATTAATTCCTTTATACAAGGTACCACTGTCTAATACTGTACAGTATTTCAAAACTGTGTAGAACAGAAGTCCTCAAAGTTTTCAAACAGCAGGCCGGCCCACCACCACCCAGATACCACTGGGGGCCAGACCACAGTCCAAAACAAAAAAACAAAAACAAAAACAAAAAAAATTGGCCCATGATCGTTTGTGTCTCCAGGGCCCCAGCAATGCCTCCTGCTCCAAATCACCACCCCGAGGTGCCACCGCTGGGATCCCTCTGCTGCGCCTATTCCTCCTCCTCCTCCTCCTCCTCCTCCTCCTCCTACAGTGGCAGCAGCTGGAGAGGCTCTCCTTCCTTCCTTCCTTCATTGCATCGGGAAGGAGGTGGCAGCCCACGCAAACTCAGGCCCCTCATCACCTTCTGGGCGGACACCTAGGATGAGGAGCAGCACGCACAGCAACGGCAACAAGGCTGGTGCCACTGCACGCAGATCCAGCCGTGTGCCCTGCCCATCACGTCCTCACTGTGCCCTGGAGAGAAAGCTGCTCCTCTCTTGGCCTGACCCGGCCCGGCCCGACTTCGTGCGCTGCAAGTGAGGGAGGGAGGGAGCAAGGGTTGGGAAGGAGGGAGGGGAGGCAGGACGGCATGCCCAAAGCCACCTGCAGCCCGCTCACTGGCCGAGTCCAGCCAGGCTCTTGGCTCGCCAGCCTGCCCATTACCAACCGGGGACAAATGCAGCCTCCCAACCAGGCCCAGGCCACCGTTGGCCTTCTCTTCCCTTCTCTTCTTTCTCCACCACCTCCTTCTTGCTGGTCTCTAACCCGGTGGTGATGGTGGTGGCAGCTTCAGCCTCTGGCCATGGCTGTGCTCCCTCCTCCCCTCCCTCACTCCACGGAGCAAGTCAGCAGCTCAGAGGGGGTTGGGTGGGTGGGAAGTACCTCTGTTTCCCCCTCGGTCGCCTGCCATCCATCCCTCTGGCAGTATACTGCCATGGCTGCTCTGTCTCGGAAGGCTGGCTGGTGCTGCCTCCGCCTGCACCCTTCATTCCTCATAACTACAATAGCACAGGCGGCAGCCACACAAGGAAGGCAGGTGGGCAGGGTGGAGGAGGAGCAGGGGTTGGTCCTTGGGGCCATGGAGGGAGTAAGAGACCTTGCCGCAGCCCTTCTGTTTTAAATTGCCCTGCTCAGCTGCACCCAGTGCCCCGACCATCTGGGCGGTGGGTTTGGGGAGTGGGGGACCTTGCCATAGCCCTCCCACTTTGAATGCCCCACTAGCCAGCATGCTGATCATCTGGGCGGTAGTTGGGGGGAGTGAGAGAAGCCACATAGCCCACTGCTTTGAACTGCCTCAGCAATAGAAGCAGGGTAGGAGATACAGATGTATCTCCACCATGGGTAGGAGATACAGAAGAATAGCAAGCCGTTCGACTGTTAAACGAGACGTGATAACTCGTGATAGACTCATGGGGCTGGCGAGTTGTGCAGCAAGCACACAGTGTGAAATCAGATTGAATGGCTTTTTAGCGGGATGGTGTTGGGGGGAGGGAGGGAGGCTCAGCCAATTTCACTGTACACTGGTTGTACAATGACAAGGTGGTGGTGGTGGTGGTGGTGGTGGTGGTTGGTGGTTATAGCTGCGGAGGCTTGCTTGCTCGCAAAGCAGGGGGTAGGTGGGGGGGTTGCAATTGGTCCTGGGCGCCAGATTCAGGACCTTGGGGGGGGCGGCATCCGGCCCCAGGGCCTTAGATTGAGGACCCCTGGTGTAGAATATACATTCTGCAAGTCACCAGGCAGTAGACTTCAAAGGAAGGCTGACCACATCTTATAGTATGAAGAGATGGGTCCAGAATGAAAGGTAAGAGCTGGTTTTTCAGTATATTAGTCACAAGGGAGACAAGTCACATCCCTCCCTCCTTAAGTTCTGATTGCTTTTTTCCTCATTAAAAACAAACACAGTTTCAAAAAATATTTCTTTTTCAAGCTTGTGAGTAGGACATAAACCTGTCCTTTTTTCTGCTCCGGGTTAATTCTGTAGTTAGAAACCTCCCTTTATTTTACTGTAAGAACATGGATAAGTTTCTTGTGGCCTTCCAGATTTTATTTCATCAGCTGTTACAACTGGATTTGGTGGAAGCAAAATGTCTGAAGGCTTCATGTTTTTTTTAATTTATTTAAAATGTTTATAACCAGCCTTTTTTCTTTAAAAGGACAAGAGGCAGCTTGCAATAATTAAAAGACAATATATTAGTAACAATGAGGATACAGTACTAAAAGGAACAATGAATACAATACCCAGAAACACAAGCAATAACAAAACACATTCAGTGCAACAATCCATTTTAAAAAATCCCACTCAGCAGCCATTCACTCACAGAGAAAGCTTCCCAAACCTGACTTACAAAAAAGTAGTCACCCTGTTTTTGTAATCTCATCCAGTACAGTGGTACCTCATTTTAAGAATGCCTTGGTTAAAGGAAAACTCAATTTAAGTAATTATTGGAAGTGCCGATGCCTTGGTTTAAGAAAAATTTTTCAATGGAATGCCCCAGTTTAAGTATTTTTCCCATAAGACATTAAAACTTGATGTGTGATGTTTGCATGACAAAAAGAATGGGGATGCCTCAGTTCAATAAAACTTTTAAATGGAATTCCCCAGTTTGCCTTTTTTTTCTGATCTCCTGAACGGATAAATTGGTTTTCAATGCATTCCTATGGGAAACCTTGTTTTTGGTTTAAGAATTTTTCACAATACAAAACGGCCTGGAGAATGAATTAATTACTTAAACCGAGGTACCATTGTATATGGTATTTAGGCTAGGTTTAGAACTAATGGGGGAAGAGCTTTAAAACTAAGGAGAATAAACATTAAGAAGCAGAAAAATAGAAACACTGATTTTTATAATCATCTGCTAGCCCTCCTTAGATAATTTACATAAACCACTTAAACCGAACACCCGCATCAATTAAGAAGCTGCGGAGGCTTTGACCATTGGGACTGTAAAGCCAGAACACCTGGAATGAGTCATCATTACTTCAGCACAGACATCATCATCCAGATTAGAAGAGCACAGTGTAACAGAGCTTGGTTCAGGTCAAAAGAACCTGTGATGCTGCATTTGGTAAATATTGTCGTTATCTAAAGATGAAAAATAACACTGGGAATAGGGTAAATTATTATTGTAGCCTTGTTTAAAATTCCATGAAAAGGTTTGTTTGCTTCGTTTCAGTGCTATAATAGTTTACATTTTTAAAGGGTAACAAAGGACAAACTGAAGGAAACAAGTATCGAACAGACAAGGCAAAAACCTCAGAAAGAACTCCATATGGGAAGCCGTGGTGCCTCAGGATGCGTCTTTTGCTCAAAGTTATATTCAGAAGTGTTTCCTAAAAGAGTGGTGATGACTAGCTTTTTGGCACCTTCTGCAATCTGCAGTGCTAACAAACCAAGCAAGTGCCTATTCATTGAATGAACAGCCTAAACCTAGGCCTGTTATAAATTCAAGTGTTTCTCCCTCATTTGTATGTCTCACTTTTGAATAAAGGAAATAGCAATATGTTCAGGTTAGAGGCAACTCATTGATCAAGTGGAGGAGAGGGTCACCTGGCCCCACATATCAGGAGGAACCCTATGCCCTGGTTAGAACTTGCCTATGCTGTAGATGTTTCCAAACTCATCAAAATCACCTAAAAGATAGTAACAATTGTTAGAAGAACGTGAATGTTTCACAGAGCAATTGCTCCCAATTACTGATACAGCTGTAATAGGCCTAAGATTGTCCCGGGCTATATGATGATGATGATGCAAGCAAGCCTAAACTCCTCTTCCTGGCTTCTGCCCAAATTGAAAATATTCCCTTTTCTTCCACAAGGCCTGCCATTACTGAGGCTTTGTGACCTTGCTCTTTGAAGAAGCAAAGGACACGAAGAACTCATAGACCCAGCAAGCAGTATACTCTTCAGCTGGCAGACGGTAATGCCAGGGAGTCCTTGAGAGGAGTGTTTTCATTGTGAGGAGAGAATATTTGCTGCATGCTGTACTTACTTATACAGGTCAGAAGTAAGATGACACATAGGAAGTCGATTGTAGTTCTCTAGCTCTAGTCAATATCAGTTCCCTGGAGTAGAGCCGCTCTCTTATACAGCTACTTCTGGCAAGCTGGCTTCAAAATTTCAAATGTTTTATGTGCTAATCTAGGCTACCTCAGTCTTTGCCCCTCATATCAAAGTCTGAAACTGTTTTGTAATTGTGTTTTTTTTTTAAAAAAAAAAGTTCCCAGTTAGGTAAGTGTAACCCTGCCAGTTGCTGGCCTGAATACCTTTTAAATCAGTGACAGGTGTCTCAAGACTTAAATGTATAAGTTCTAAACTCCTTTTGTCAAGGATAACATACTGTTTGACAGTTGCCAATATGGATCTCTTTGAATGTGATATTTTGCATAGCTGCCCTATTACCTCCTTCCTGCCCAAAGTCGTTTAGTGGCATTTTTATTAGAAAACATAGCTTGGTGATCAACAACAGATCAGGACACATGAAGGCCTAGAGCAGGGCAAGTAACTACTGCCTCCTAGATATTTATCAAACTCCAACTCCCACCATCCCTCACCATTGCCTAAATTGCTGATGGCTGATGGAAGTTGCAGGCAGAGATAAGAAAAACTGGGAAGCCACAGTTGTGTGTCCTCTGGTCTAGAGGAAAAACCCATTTGCTTTTCCAACTAATACATTTATGACAAGACACTTATCACCATGGTTGCCCCACAACAGTCAGCCAAGAGATGCGAGAGCAAGGCGCCATGATTCCAAGAGATAAAAATGATTGATTCAGTAATCCAATATTAAACAAATGAAGGAGGACAATTTCAGCCAGTGGCAAACAACTGGAAAAGCCAGCTACTGCTATTAGTGCTGCATAGCATAATGGGAATCCACCACCATGTTCAAGATCAGCTCAGATGCAGAATTAAATGAATAAAAACGTACACATGCCAGTGGGTTCTGAAGGCATATGTTTTTCTTCTGCAGCCTGATGCCTTCCAAGACTACAGCTCCTATTAGCTAGTGGGTTAGTGACCCATGCTAGTAGGCCAGTAAACAAGGAACATGGGAGCTGAAACCCCAAAGACCTGTAGATATAGCAGATGTAATTACAAGTAAGCATTAAGGAACCTCTACTTCCATCCACCAGAACTTTACGAAAAGAAACTTCACCTCACTCAGGTGAAGTATACTTTGTTGTGTTCTGTTTTTCATATAAGCTCTCCTCATTCCCTCTTTTTGTGTCTACATAATGTCACCCACCTGCTTATCTGCCTAAAATGGAGAAACAAAACCTCTCGAAGTTGGCTCTTCTCTGCTCAGCTTCCAGAGAAGAGGTTTCTCTGCTGTGAGAACTACCTTTGACTACCTTGGCTAGGAAGGCAGTAGGCAGGAAAGGGATGTGCATGACAGAGCACAAGGCAGGCAGGCAGGCAGGCAGGCCTGCTCTCTGTTCTGGTACATACATGGAGAGGGAGGCTCAGAAAAGAACATAAGTGGGAAGAAAGAACATGGGGGGGGGGGAAGATGAGTAGACATGGCTGAATACATCTGCTAGAAAAGAACAAACGTGACAAAATAGTGTGTAATTGCAGTGCTGAGAGAGATATAATTTTCTCCATCCTCCACCCCATGTTATCATGTCTTGTACAGCACAGCTGTCTCTAGATCGGCTGTTGCCAGCACAGTTTAATTGAGGTAACATCCTACATGTGGGGTACCAATTGCAAAGGAACTGATGTGTTTGATTTTTTTTAAAATTAACTTTAGGATTGTGGAGGGAGAAGATAGCTTATTCCATCTTTCATTTTCTTTATGTCTGGGTAGCAATGGCATGTTTGCGATTTTTTTCTCTAGAGAGATAAAATGATATATTCAGATATCAAAGAAAGGCAAAGACTTCTTCAGGGGAAAGCAGCCATTTAAGATTCTATTGGTATTCCGATGAGTGTTCTCTAGATCAAACCACTGGTAATTAATTTATCAGAGACCGCAGCAAATTTGGTGCACAATACTAAGGAATGCACTTAAAAAAAAAGGTGTGTTTAAAAATAAAGTTCTCTTGGTAGCCATTGAAAACAATTATACTAATGTCTGGCTGAAAATTCAACTTTTTCAATAAAATAGCTAAAAGTGGCAAGAGAACTATGAAAGCCAGTGAAAGTTGAGAAATCACATTAGAGTAGGAGTGGGGAACCTTTGGCCTTTTAGATGTTTTTGACCACAACTCCCACAATCTTTTATCAGGAGTTGTAGTTCAAAACATCTGGGGGACCAAGGGTTCCCCATGCCTGCATTAGATCTAGGAACCTGGACTGGTACCCCTTCAATAGGAATATGATGTGGTTCCACCTCAGTAAAGTAGCTAGCTAATTACACGTTCTCCTTTAACCTGTAACTTGACTCATTTTCACAGAGCACTGAAATGTTGGCTGCAAAGTCAGAAGCTCAGCAGTTTGAATCCCGGGTGCCATGCAGCGGAGTGAGCTCTGATCGTTAACCCCAGCTCCTGCCAACCTAGCAGTTCGAAAGCATGTACATGCAATAAGATGAATAGTTACCACCATAAAAAGCAGGATAGTAAACAGTGTTCCATGCAGCCATGCCAGCCACATGGCCATGGACTTGCACAACACTGGCTCTTTGGCTTGAAAACAGAGATGAGCACTGCCCCTAGAGTCGGACATGACCAGCATGCATGTGCGGAGGGGGGGACTTTACCTTTAATAGCAATACTGTTTGCCCTCATTTTGGGTAACACCACCTGATCAAGTTACATGGCTAAAAGTAGCCACAAGCCACAGGGTCTTATATGCAAGCGGAATATTTTGGTTGGCTTTGCTTGTCTTGGAAAATGGCAACAATATTATGCCCCAAATACATGCAGTAAAAAGTTACCTGACACTTCAGTTTTTATGGGATTCCACAAGACCTTTGGGTGTGTGTTTCAAATGAAAATTTGAGAGTGCTCCATCCTGTCACATCAAACCCAAAGATCTTATGAACCAAGCAAGACTCTGGAAAGACTTCCACTTGAGGCTAGGAAGAACGGCTGCTTCCAGTTAGAGTAGATGCCTGCCAGCAGGTAAGATGGACCATTGCTCTGAATGTCTTAGAAAACTGATTTTACAGTTTTTCAGGAAGCAACCATGTTAGTTTGTACAAGCATATCTGAGGAAAGGAATTTCATCCAAGACAACTCACATTGAAATATAGCAGTCTTTAAGGTGCCACAACAGTTTTGTTTTTATGTTTGTGTTTTATTTTGTTTTAGCCTGACATACTGGTCTTAAAATAGATATAAAGCAGTTTCCAACATACTGACAGCAACACCACTCCAAAAACAAAAACAAAAACAAAAAAACCCTCTCGAGTTATGATATGATACAAAATGAAGACCAAAACCACTCCTCTTGGTTTCTGAGACACACCTTCTTCTTAGTGCTCTGTCCTTCTGGAACTTTCAGTTGCTTAGAATCTACATAAGGATTACGGGAAGAAGAAGGGGGGAAAGCAAGCAAATATACCAAAAATAGTGTGTAAGTTCCCTAGAAATGGGACACAGTGACCTGCGTCACCCGCGAAGAAGGAAATATGGAGGCAACAGAGAGGCAATTTATTGGCAGGAGAGAAGACTCTAAAAATACCACCAGAGAAAGCAAAGAACAGAAGAGAATCAACAAGAAAGATCTTTGTGCTGGGTGCCAGAACCTTTGCAAACTACCCCACACTAGGTTTTCCAAAGTACTTTCTCAGTGTGAGGAACTGGTAGAGAACGCTTGTGTTTGGCTGTCTGGCTGCCTGACGCAAGGATTTGCACAACAGTTGCTGGAAGGTCCTTGTTTCTTCAAGGCCAATCTGTGTTGTCATTTTCAGTTGGTGCTTTTTTAATTTTTTCCAAAATATGCATTTAAGAGAAGGTCATGGGAAGTGTTGCTCAGTCTGGCTCATAAGGCACACACCATCGTGTGGTCTACATATGAAAGAAAACTCCAAGTACTTCTGGAGAGTTCTCTAAAAAGGCCTAATATGAGAAGAAACAGTTGAGTTTTGTGAGGGACCACCACTAAATTCAACTTATTAGCCAACTCAGTTGAGAGCTGTTGTTAACATCTGGCAATAGGATGCAAAACAAAAGGACACAGTTGAATAGCACCTGATAAGTCATGTTGCTAAACTTTCTTTGAAGCAATTCTCTTTTGGCTTGAGATTAACTTGACTGGTTTTATGTAGTTTTATGTGAGGCATTTCTTCCAATGTGTACTTTTAGCAGTACAAATTGTACTTTTTGTACAAATTTGTACTTTTTGCTCCTCTCTCTCTCTCTCTCTCTCTCTCTCTCTCTCTCTCTCTCTCTCTCTCTCTCTCTCTCTCTGTTGTAATTTTTTTGAGGTTACCTCAGAACAGAAATGGGAAAAAGTTTCTTTTTAGACTAACTGAATTCCACTGGCTGTGGGAATATGAGAATTATAGTACAATAAAGTAACTTCATCTTGCCTGAGTGTTACTAATGCAACAGTATAGCAAGCTATGAATTATCTTAATACACAAATAAATAAACATAATCTTATACACTCTCACATGGGGCTCAATGAGATTTAGTTATGAGTAACACGTTTAGGGGGCTTCTAACTATAATATTTGTTTCTTGCAGAATCATACAGCTCTCATATTAATCAATTATTTTGCCCCCTATTTCTCAAATTTTGGTAAATGACTAAAAGCAAAGTGTTCTGCTTATATACCGCCCCATACCACTACAAGTCGTCTCTGGGCGGTTTACAATTTTAATTACAGTGTGCAGGCTACACATTGCCCCCCCCAGCAAGCTGGGTACTCATTTTACCGACCTCGGAAGGATGGAAGGCTGAGTGAACCTTGAGCCTGCTACCAGGGATTGAACCCAGGTTGTGAGCACAGTTTTACCTGCAGTACAGGCATTTAACCACTGCGCCACGAGGCTCTTCAAACACCCTATCCTTCTGTCCATATCAGACTAGGAATATAGAAAAATTCTCTAGGCCTATACCAATGCAGATACAGTATTCAAAACTGTCTATATAGAGGCCTGCCTCTATTAACATCAGATTTTGCCTGGTCTTTTATTTTTATTTTGCCTGGTCTTTTATTTTGTTGTTGTTGTTATTTTATTCTGTAAACCATCTAGAGTTTCCTTTGGGGAAGCACGGCAGTACATAATTTTTGAAAATAACTAACTAACTAACTAACTAACTAACTAACTAACTAACTAAATAAATAAATAAATAAATAAATAAATAAATAAATAAATATAGACCAGCAGTGACTACTTAGGATTTTTTTATTTTTTATTTTTGAGATTTCAGATTTAAATGCCAAGAACTGGATGCCAAAACTTGAAGCTGCGACCTTTTTCATGTTGAACGTGCACTCTGATAGTGAAGTATGGTACATTCAATGTCCTTTAACCCCAAAGGCTGTTTTCAAATATTGGACAATTATGTGGTAAGCATAGTTTTTGAATGAGTGAGGTGTTGAATGGAAGGAGGAGGAGGAGGAGGAGGAGGAGGAGGAGGAGCAGGAGGCAAGGCAGGAAGTGCTCATTTGTGGGGGATCATCATTATCATCTTAGAACTGCAGAGCTGGAAGGGGCCCTGTGGATCATTGAGTCCAATACCTGTCAAGGAAGCACACTGGAGAATTGAAGTCCCAGCCTCGGACTCCACAGCCAGATACCTAAACCACTGAGCTATCCAGCATTTCCTGCTGCACTGGCATATGCTCCAGCACAGCTTGGTATGACAGTACAGCAGGAACTTCCTCTTCAAGTGAGTGCCTCTTGATGCTCCTTTGAGCAATTTTCAAAATCATGCTGTTCCAATGTAGTAAAACGTCATATAAGCACTGAAGTTTCACAAGTTGTTCTATCAACTGAGTGCTATAGCTTTTTAAGAAGAAGAAATGCCCCATTCTCAATGTCAATGTAGGACACACCTACTACCACTACCCCTTTGAACCACTCCCCTGCATCTGGATGCCTTCCAAAGGGGATTGGACAGATTCCTGGAGGAAAAGTCCATCACAGGTTACAAACCATGATGGAGATGTGTAATCTCCAGGCTTAAAACCAGGGTACTTCAAGGGCCAGATGCAGGGGAGTGGTATCAGGAGACAGATATCTAGTCTCATGCGCTCCCAAACGCATCTGGTGGGGCCACTGGGCCTTTGGCCTGATCCAGCATGGCTCTTCTTATGTTCTTATGTTCTTATGTTCTAAGTCCAGTTGCCATGACTCAACTCCCAGATAAACTCACCTGGATGACTGAGAATCTTCACCAACATATTACTCTTCATTAGTTACCCCACCGTTGGCAAGAATCCTACGAGTAGCTCCAACAAGAATAGACCCATAAAATTTGGATTTATATAGGTATTGACTTCAACAATCAATACAATGATTCCATTTGAGAAACAGGATTCAGATCATAATGTCTCACAAACATTAATCAAAATGGAGACTTCAGCCCCCCCAAAAAAAGACGGATTTTTGGAAGGACAGCAATGAAGGAAGGAGAAAAGAACTTTTAAGTGTAAGGGTATGTTTCTGGAGAAGACAGTCTTATCATAATTTGCACATGTCATCAGAATACAAGACTCACTGGAAAAGACAATGCTTAGAAGAGGTTAAGGCAATGGGAAAGCAGGTAGATTGAACATGTGATGGATTTACTTAATAAGGAAGCCATAGCAAGACCTCATCAGTGCAGTAGTACATTTTGAAGGCAATTAATTCACTGAGTTGGCATGAGTTGGAAGTTGCCTGATGGCACATAACAGCAACATAATGTGTCATAAGTAGTTTTTTTAGTTTTAATATACTTCTTCTAAGTGCTTCTTAAAATTATGGAATTCTTTTCATCAGGATGCAATCTACCTGAATAAACAACTGCCTCAGAAACCAGAAATCACCATAGAAACTGGAGCCGAGATAAAGTTTCAAGGCTGAGCAATCATGACCTTCCTTTCCAAGTAAGGCTCCAAATCTATGCATACATAATCAGAGGTAATTCCACCAAAGTTAACAGGATTTAACTTTGTAGTAATTGTTCAATGCACTGGGCTCTCAATCTAGTTCAGCTGCAGTGAACAAAGTACTGTATATCTAGATTTAAATCCATCTGATAGACCAAGGTAGAGTAGACACATTGAATCAAATGGCGTTACATAAGTGGTCAAGTGGTCATGGAATAAGTCTCATGTATTAGTTTATTCTAGTTGAGACTGACAAGTGAATTTAGCCCTAGAAGAACTTACTTTATTAGGTGGTTGAAATAAATAATAAGCAAACATTACACACACTTGTATAAACTCAGGGCCTTGTGCTGGTGTACCGTGCTCCCCGCAACCCAGCGCAATCCCTACCAGAGATCGCTGAGTTCATCTCGGCTGCTTTGCTGAGATCCCCCCGCCTTTTGGTGGCTGGGGACCTCAACTTGCACGCCGAGGGGGAACTCTCCGGTGCGGCTCTGGAATTCATGGAATCCATGACTTCCATGAACTTATCTCAGCATGTTTTATGCCCCACCCATAGAGCTGGCCACACCCTAGACCTGGTCTTTTCCTCCATGTCGCCGGATTCGTGTCTGGGGGTTGGGGGCATTTTGCCCCTGCCCGTGTCATGGTCAGACCACTACCTGCTAAAATTTTCCCTGTCGATCGCCCCCCCACCCCGCGGGGAGCGCCCCTCTTACATCTGGGCTCGCCCCCGTAGGCTCCTGGACCCTGCAAGGTTTATGGAGGCCTTCGGGGAGCTTTCTGGCGGCCTGGCAGACGATCCGGTTGATGCCCTGGTGGAAAAGTGGTATGTAGGTTCCGCCGGGGCGATAGACCGGATCGCCCCTAAGCGTCTCCTACGATGTCGAGGCCGCTCCTCCCCCGTGGTTCACGGAGGAGCTGCGGTCGATGAAGCAAGAACGTAGGAGACTGGAGGTCATATGGAGGGCAAACCGGACGGAAGTAAATAGGGCTGCCCTTAAACAGCTGACGGGCCGCTATCTTCGCGCGATCAGGGACGCTAGAAGATCTTATGCCTCCCTGAGAATTGGCGAGGCCTCGAACCGCCAGGCGGAGTTATTCCGGGTGGTTCGGGACCTCTCCAATGCCAGTCAGCTGCGGCCTCCTCCTAGTGATTTCACTAGTGAGCAATTTGCAGCCCATTTTAGATCAAAAATTGAGGCCATCCGTTCCGAATTGCCCCCCAGTTGCTCTAGTCCATCCTCTGGGTCCTCTGGTGCCTCACCCCTCCGTTCTCCCCTCCTGGATGAGTTCGGGCCGGTTTCTTCTGCAGAGGCCTCCAGAGTTATGGCTCGGTGCCAGCCGGCGGCCACTCCCTTTGACCCTTGCCCAGCTTGGCTTATTAAATCTGCCGAAGGGAACATGCCAGAGTGGGTTTCCTCCATCGCCACAGCCTCCTTTCGGGAGGGTTGTTTCCCTTCCCGCTTGAAGGAGACCGTGGTAAAACCCACACTTAAGAAACCTGGCTTGGCGTCGGACGATCTTTCCAACTTTCGTCCGATCGCCATTGTTCCCTTCCTGGGCAAGGTTGTCGAGGGGGTGGCTGCTGTCCGGCTCCAGTCATACCTGGAGATAAACCATATCCTGGATCCCTTCCAGTCTGGATTCAGGCCTCTTCGCGGGACCGAGACCGCCCTGGTCGCTCTGCAGGATGACCTCCTCAGGGAGGCCGACAGGGGGAGTTCCTCCCTGCTCGTCCTCCTTGATCTCTCAGCAGCCTTTGATACCGTCGACCACGGTAACCTTCTGGCCCGGCTCGCTGAGGTGGGAATCGGTGGTCAGGCCCTGGCCTGGCTCCGTTCCTTCCTCCGCGGCCGGACTCAGCGGGTTCAGCTGGGGGATGTTTTGTCGGCTCCTTGGACTCTCCCTTGTGGGGTGCCCCAGGGGTCGGCAATCTCCCCCATGCTGTTCAATGTTTATATGAGGCCGCTGGGGGAGGTCATCAGGAGATATGGAGTTCGCTGTCATCAGTACGCTGATGACACGCAGCTCTATATCTCCTTTTCTACGTCTGCAGAGGAGGCGGTTCGCTCCCTCGATCTGTGCCTGGAGGCCGTACTGGAATGGACCAGAGATAACCGGCTCAAACTTAATCCGGAGAAGACGGAGGTTCTGTTCTTCGGGGCGCCCTCCTCTCGGTACAATGGCCCCCTCCCTAGTCTGGGGGGTATTTCCCTCCAGCCTACAGACAGGGCCAGGAATCTGGGCGTGGTCCTGGATTCGGCCCTCTCCCTGGAAGCCCAGGTGATGGCCGTCTCCAGGGCCGCTTTTTTCCATCTCCGCAGGATCGCCCAGATCCGTCAGTACCTTGATGAGTCCTCCCTGAGGACAGTCGTGCAGGCCCTGGTGGTCTCGAGGATCGACTATTGCAATGCCGTCTACGTGGGGTTGCCCTTGACCCTGGTCCGGAGGTTTCAGCGGGTGCAAAATGCGGCGGCCAGGCTGGTGGTGGGTGCTCGTAGATACGAGCACATCACTCCAGTCCTGGTCCGCCTGCATTGGCTCCCCGTTGCCTTCCGGATCAGGTTCAAGATTTTGGTCTTGGTTTTCAAGGCCCTCCACGGCTTGGGACCAGGATACCTGGCGGAGCGCATCTCCCTGAGGGCATCCGGATCCAGACCCACGAGATCGTCGCAGGCGCGCTCATTGAGAGTGGCCACACCCAGGGAGGCGCGGAAAACGCGTACGCGGAACCGCGCCTTCTCTGTGGTGGGGCCCTCGCTCTGGAACCATCTGCCTCCCGAGCTGCGCCTGCTGGAGTCCCTGCCTGCCTTTAAGAGGGCCTTAAAGACCTTCCTCTTTAAGGACGCATACGGTGACCTTACTATTTAGTTCCTATTCCTATTTCCCAGCCCTATTGTTTGCCGCCATCTTGCCCCCCGCTGCCCTTGTCTGGTGGCTCGGCTATTTTTAGCTTTTAGCATTTTATGTTTTTTTTTATGTTGTTAGCCGCCCAGAGTTCCCGCTGGGAAGATGGAGCGGGATATAAGTACTTAAATAAATAAATAAATAAATAAATTTTCACATGACCCCTAAGATCCACTGGCCACTTAAATTCGGACCAGAGATCTTAGGGGTTCGTTGCTCTTGCTGTGTTCCCACCCCTCAGCATTTCCTTGCTCCTGTCTGCGTGAGGGGAGGGAGAGAAAAAGAGAGGAAAAATGCATCTCACCTCCGAAGCCACCGGGCTTCCTGATTCCTTCTCTTCCTGATTCCGCCCATCTTCCTGGTTCCTTCTCTTAAAGGGGCGGCAGGCAAAAACAACAACAAACAGACGCGAGGAAAGCCGACACTCACTCCCTTAAAACCGCATCAGGGATTGTCACCACGGGACAGCAGGTACACGAAAAATGTGCTGGGTCGCGCTTAGGTGGGCGGGGTCGCACTTAATTTTCTGCAAACTCCGGAGCTGGTGGGGAAACATTTTTAAGCTCCGGAGCTTGCAGCCATTTGCGGCGGAGTTTAGGGGTCGTGTATAAATGCCCTCAGTTGCCTTTTAAATGTACGGTAGTGTGTACAAAAATAGTTTTGTCAATTTTTTGTTCTTTTGTGGAGATGCATGACTAGGCCAGTCCATTACTGTTTTATTGTCCAATACTTCCTCCCCTCCTCTCCTGTGTCATCCTTAATATTTGAAGTAACAGCAGACTGAACTTCAAAACTCAATCAACCTCTGAAAAAGCATGCAGCACACAGATCGTCCCTGTGTCTGGAGAGCAGCTGCTCACCACCAACAGGAACTGAAATGTGGTGAGAGGGGGTCATTTTGGAGACATCACCAAAATGTACATTCTGTAACAGCACCAAAGTGATAAAGAAAAACATGTTTTCATTAACTGCTGTCAACATCTTTCTGGTAACTGCTGCTGTACATACTGTACCAAACACCTCAGGAAGGTCAATTCTTAAACCTAAGCACAAAACAGTGTAAGGTGGCACACAACATGGCACTGTCTAAAATACATCCTTTCCTGGATTATGAAATTTCAAGGCTGTTGGCCTGGCAGCTCTAGGTTTGGAGAATGCTTCTGCCCAGGTCACAGGCTGCTACAGGGACACTCTCTTAAGGTTACAGGTCTCTGCCCCTAAGTGTTCATTTGGCCCAAACTTTCAATGGAACTTGTAGTCTTTCAGTGCAACAACAACAATAAAACTCTGATTTACCTGAAGAATTCCTCATTGTATCATCAGATAAGGACTGGGGGGGGGGGGGTCCATGCCATCTTAACACATGGACACCCTGGGGAGCTGTCTGGGGCCTCATGAGCATAGGGGGACATGCTAATCTACACAGAGATTAGGTATTGTTAAATACAGTGGTGCCTCTTAAGATGAATTTAATTCATTCTGCGGGTCAATACGTTTTACCAAAAAAAATGTCCTACAAAACGCAGTTTAATGCGGTTCCCATAGGAATGCACTGAATTCTTGTGAGGCATCTCATAAGAAAAAAATGTCTTACAATGTTTTTCTATTTCTGGAAATTTTATTCCTCTTACGAGTTTTTCATATTAAGGAGCATTCGTCTTATGAGGTACTACTGTATGTTTTATCATTGATTTTCATTTTCATTCCTTTGAGTAGATGTGCAGGCAGGGCCCAGTATACTACTTGGGTGGGCGGGCAGGTGGGGAACTATAATGCTGTGAAGGGTTGGGTCCTGGTTTGGGTCATCATCATTGCTTCCAACAAAATTGGGCGTCAGTCATTCTTGTGGGGTTGCTGTAGAATGCCCTGAGGTCAGCCAGTTCATCTAAATTTACTTTTTGGTCCACCTCAGGTTCTGAAAACCATGTTTCTTTTTCTTTTTTTTTTTTTCTCTTTTTTCTCTTCTTCCTCCCCGCCTATTTAATTTTGGATCTAATTGTTTTTAGCAAATTTGTTGCCTACTGCTTCTGTCTGATTTTATCTGTTTTTCTATTTTTATGTTGTTAACCGCCCTGAGTCCCCATTGTGGGAATAGGGCGGTATACAAGAGCTAAAAATAAATAAATAAATAATAAATAAATTTTAGCAATCCAACTACTCTCCCCCGCTGCCCAGTTCTCAGGTGTGGGACCTGACATCTTCAGGAATGGGATGCTTCTCTTCTGGCAACCCGGCCCATGACAAAACAGTGCAACCATCTGTCGCTTCTACTATGAAGGAAGGATGAGGAAACAAGAAACAAAGGCTGTGAGAGGACAAACTGTGTCCCCTCTACCGAGTAATGTCAAGCATGGCATCCATTTTGTGGATGCAAATTATTTATCTATTTATTTATTTACCACCCATCTGGCAGCTAAGGCTACTCTGGGTGGTTTACCAACTAACCAAAACCGGTATAATAACGAAATACATCCAATTGTACACAAATAACAGAGCAATAAAACAAAATGATTTAAATTTTAAAAACAAAACAAGATTGCCATTCAACAAATAAGAGAAAAATAAAATAAAAGTAATGCATGGGGTATGTAAATAAGTCATGGGGAAGCTTAAATCATCCACAGAATCACTGGGACATAACAGAAATTTAACCCCTCCCCCCCCAAAAAAAATCCCTGTCTGAAGCTGGTATTTGCATTTCAAGGGACGGTTCCTTTGATGCCCTGTAGCGCCCTGTGGTCTGATTAACAAGAAGCTGTAGTCTTTGATGTTTTGCTTAGCTCTCCCTATTCCCCTCCACCTAATTTCATTTTATATCCTGTTCCTTAACTCTAGATCTCTGTTAACCGTGGCACTTCTGCACATTTCTTCTTGTGCTGTTGCTACTGCATCCACTGAAGTGGAATTTACACAATGGGAATTTCCATAGAGGAAAAACTTCATATCCCTTTGAGTATACTGATGGGACTGGAGAGAAGAACTCATGTTGAAGAAGTACTGAGTGTTCTCCCTGTCCTAACTGTCACGTGTGCCACAGTGAAAACTCTGGAGGTTGCTTAATACTTTTTTAGCTCTCTCCTTTTTGATGGAGCGATTCCCATACCATATGCACTGCTTAGAATCTTACACCCCTGTGGTCATTTATCAGATTATATACATATGTCAATGCAAAAAGCCCAGCTTTGTGAGCAAATACTTTGAAAAGTAGGTATCTACTGTTGCTTCTTGAACAAGCTGGACTACCGACAGTCATGGAAACCAAAAAAGAAGGGAAATAAGGGCCTTTTTACACAACCCCTAAGATCCGCTGGCCACTTAAATTCGGACCAGAGATCTTAGGGGTTCGTCGCTGTTCCTCTGTCCCCACCCCCCTCCGCACTTCCTGGTTGCTGGCTGCGTGAGGGAGGGAGAAAAAGAGAAAGAAAAGCATGCCCTTCACACTCCTCTCTGTAAGGCCATCAAGTCCAACCCCCTTGTCTCTGTAAAAGTAGCTCTTAAAGGGGTGGGAGCCAAAAAGCAGCAAACAGAAGCGAGGAGAGCCCCGCACTCACTATCGTTGCACCGCATCAAAGATTTTTCACCTCCAAAGAGAAGGTACAAGAATAGTGTGCTGGGTCGCGCTAAAGTGGGCAGGGTCGCACTTAATTGTCTGCAAACTCCGGAGCTGGTGGGGAAACATTTTTAAGCTCCGGAGCTTGCAACCATTTGCAGCGGAGCTTAGGGGTTGTGTATAAACGCCCCAAGTGACATTTATTCTGCACGTTGTTATAATACCAAGGGGAAAGGCTCCTTTCAGGTAAGAGAAGTAAGAACCGAGGTGTTTGTAGCAAGAGGGCAAAGTCAGTGTTGAGTGGCAAGATGAGGTCAGAACTTGGCAAAGACAGACCATCCAAGTGCATTTGAAGGGAAACAGATGAGAATAGTGTTCAGAAGAGGTCTGCAAAGATGAGAGAAGGAACATAAATAGGCACAAGCAGGATTCTTTGGGAAATGAACATCTGACAGCTGCATAAAGGCCATTATGGCAAAACAAATTGATGCAGAAGCAGGAACTGATCATGATAAGGAGGAAGGAGTCAAGCAGAGGATCCAGAAGAATCACCCACAACAGAAGATGAGCAGAATGGCTGTAGAGACTTGGTTCAAGTGCAGTTTCCTGAGGTATAAACAGCTTGTGATTGGTGCTGGGGGGGGGGGGAATCCCTTGTTCAGGTCCAGGAGTAGCTCCTTTTCCAAAGGCTCTGCATTAAATCCTCTGCCTGCTCTTGTTCTGTTACTTCTTCCAGTGTTTCCACTGTTGCTGGGTTATCAGCATTCACTATAGCAAACACCTGGTCTGAAATCCCAATATCCCAGTGGGTCCCCAAAGATCAAGGGTTTCATTTGTGTCTTGCACCTTGTTCCAGCCATGATGGCCCACTAGCAGCATGGCTATGAAAGCATCGCCCCAAAGAGAAAGCATGTCTGCGAACTGAGGGTGCAGACTTGCATGCAGTTTGAAGTGCCTATATATAGAGTAACATCTTGAAATTAGGAGTAAAATTTAGATAGAAATATATTGTGTCTCACTCTGATTGGGAAGAGCATGATTACATGAGGACTGTGTGCCTGACTAGGTTGTTGTCCAGGTGACAATTATTGATAGGCAACCTCATGGACCTCTCATTCTTAGAATTTATTTTATCTTTAAATTGGACGTGGCTAGGTCTGTTTGTTATGACGACAGTAGATGTCACTGAGTTCAAAGAGAGCCCATTCTACTGTAAGGTACTATGCATGCCCACCCTTCATGGTACCGTCTGCATTACTAGAAAAAAAAATACAAAATTCATCTTACCTCCATCACGTGTAGTGGGAGGCAGAAGTACATGGAAATCTTTGGGCCTTCTTTCCTATCACAAGAAAGAGGGATTATGGAACACTTCCGAGATTATGGAACATGTCAAAGGAGCCACATCTTAAATCTCAATTCCACAAAGAACACAATCTCATGGAGGCCCAAGAAGAAAGAGACAAGGAAGGGGGAGGAGTGTTTGTTCTAAAAGGAAGGTGGGGTGACCTACAGTGGGCACCTATTCATATCTTACTAGGGTGGCAAGCAGCGGAAGGAATTTGAATCCAATGTCACAGGGATGGGTGGTGGTGGTGGTGAATCTACCCAGAGTTTCTGAATTGACATGACAGCTCACTGAACCCTCTGTCTAAAACAGGTTCGGCACCTTAGATAGCTCATTTAAAGTTTGGACTAGAAGTGGGAACAATTTTGGCCATTTACTGGCCACATAGCTGATCTGCAGTTCACCACCTCACCACCTCTGGTGTGCGTCCAAACTATGTAAACGAACCATGCCAAAACTTATGTTTGTGGCCATATCAAGTTTGGACTAAAACCCCAAGCAAATCTCTTGGTCTCCACAATATCAGAGCCCGCCCACCCCACCCCTGGCCACCCATGCAATCAGGTCCTCTCTAATGCAACATTATTTCTTTCATAGGATCTCTGTCCCTGTTAGATTTCTCTCTTTTTTGTTCAAACAAACAAACAAACAAACAAACAAACTTCCAGGCACCAGCATCATCCTCTGGCTTGGCTAACAATAGAAGCAGAAGGTCATCTGGCCAGAGATGTGCCTGTTTCATGTCAGGATCCAGACATCTTGCTCTTTCACTATACAGTACTCTGGCTCAGCTACTCATGGCAATAATGGAAAGGGTGATTCAGAGGCAGGTAACATAACATAAAGTGCTTGCTTTGTGTTATGAAAGTACACTGTGTGTTGTTGTTGTTTTCATGTTCTTCTCCACCACCTTTAATTTTCTTGTCCTTTCAACCTCGTTGCTTTTGCAAGACAAACGCTGAGTCATTTCCCAGCTAGGGTTTTGCTTGCTGATGCACCTTCTGTGATGCCGTGTCATGGATAATCAAGGTTTCAGGGAAGGCAGTTCCGACAGCGTTCCCGTGTCATGTTTACCATCACAGCTGAAATGGGGCAATTATAGACTCAACTTTGAAATACAATAAAATAAACTCTGAAGGGAGAGGGGAAATCTCTTTGCAGATATCACAGCTTCTGTCGACACACGATAAGTGCATCAAAGGGGAACTAGCAAACATGTCCATGTATTACAGGCAGTTTTTAATTGCAAAAAGATCTTTGCATTAACAAACAGATTCTGACGTATAGCATCCCTTGCTAGGGTTTTCTACATGTAGAGGACCCAAAAGGGGTTTATCTTTCCCTTCTTCTGTGAATGCTCTGGAGACATGTAGCTTGCCTGATACTACACAGTCTTTCTCTTGTCCTGCAAGACACAGTGTGGATTTATTTTTTATTTATTTTAAATATTTTTACTCTGCCTTTTTCCTGAAGAAAGAACCCAAGGTGACTAACATAATTTTTTTTAAAAAAATTATAATAATTTAGCTTTAAAATATTAAAGCTAAAAATAGTGAATTATTCAAATATTAATTTAATTTATAACATTATATTAAGAGTGTTAGATAAAGCATCACTAAAAGAGATTTAGAAGCAATGAAATGTAAACCCTCACATTTAAAAAACTCTCCTAGGCAGTCAGTCGACCACCCCTAGTTCTACAGCCAGGTGCTTCACCTCACTAATCCAACTAGCTTTAGTTTCTTAGCTTTATTCGTATTCAAACTTAGTTTTAGTTGCAGGCTAGACACAGCAAGCAGTAGTAGCTTATCCATTAGGGCAAGTGGACACTAGGAAGACTATGAAAGCCCCTGGACTTGATCATCTGCCTGTTGATTTCTGGAAACTACAGGAACTCCAAGGCATGGGAGTTCCTTTGGTGACTAAGTTCGTCAATGCCATATCAAATGGTGAATATGTACTAACTGATTGGTCAAAAGCACAACAGTCCCCATTTTCAAGAACAAGGTTCACCCAGCCAACTGCAACAACTATTACCCATTCTGCCTCCTGTCCCATACGATGAAGATGTTTGAGAAAATTCTGCACCAGCACATTCGCAAATTGTCCAACTCACCACCAACCAATGCAGCTTCGACAAAGGATGTGGAACAACCAATGCCTTCTTTGCAACTCATCAGCTCATAAACACCAAGAGAAGACCCAGCAATTGCACATGGCATTCCTAGACCCAGAGAAGGCATTTAACCATGTCCAACATGCATTGATCTGGTGTACCCTGTGTAACCAATAGGGTGGCAGAACCACTCATTGACTGGGTCAAAATGTTACAAATCTTCAGCACTCCAGATGCTTTGGTCTACAACTTCCAAAATTCCAAGCCTGTATTACCAATGACAAAGGACTATGGGAGTTGTGGTCTAAAATATATGGAGTGCCAAAGTTCATCACCACTGCTATGGAAGAATACCAGCAGCCATGTGCAATGCTCAGCTGGTTATCTAACAGTTTTCCAGTGACAGTTGGTGTGCACCAAGACCCTGCTCTGTCACCACTGCTGTTTATAACAATCACACAAGACCTGCAGCAACATGCTCCCAGGACCATGCTCTACACTGATGATGTAAATGTTTGCTACTACCGTGTTTCCCCAAAAATAAGACACTGTCTTATATATATTTTTTCTCAAGAAGACACACTAGGGCTTATTTTCAGGGGATGTCTTACTTTTATTAAGTATAATATGCTTGAATGTCAGCCCTGCACATAACCATAGCCATGCCCATCACTAGGTCTTATTATCAGAGTAGGGCTTATATTTAACAAATGCATAGAAATCCTGCTAGGGCTTATTTTTTTGGGAGGTCTTATTTTCGGGAAAACAGGGTACCACTGGGAACAAACTGCAATGGCAAGTTCAAACATGGAGTTATTGAGTATCTAGAGGCTGTTACCACCAATGGAATGCCCAAAATAAATTTCGAGAAAAGCGAAAGTACATAAGAACATAAGAACATAAGAAGAGCCATGCTGGATCAAGCCAAAGGCCCATCTAGTCCAGCTTCCTGTATCTCACAGTGGCCCCACCAAATGTGTCTGGGAGCACATGAGACTAGATATCCGTCTCCTGATACCACTCCCCTACATCTGGCCCTTGAGGTACCCTGGTTTTAAGCCTGGAAAGTAGTTGGATATCTTCTGGTATCTTAGCGCCCATCTCCAAGGTAATGGTGGCATCAGTGGTGCCATATGAACAAGGGTAAATACACTATGTGATGGGGAGAACTCACTGGCATGCTTTGCGGCAGATGAATGCCAATCCATCTCAAATCCAAGACTTTTCAAGGTGATTGTCTTCCATGTATTGCACAGAGTGCTCGGCAGCAACAATGGGCATAGAGAGCCACCTCCATGCCATGGAAATGTGTATGCTCTGGACAACTGGACAATGAAGAAACCTGAAAGAGAGGGGGGGAAATCTATTCTTTTGAAATGTGGAACTGGAATAGAACTTTATATATACAGTGAATTGCCAGAAAGACAAACAAGTGAATTCCAGATCAAATCAAGCTAGAACTATCACTAGTTCCCGTCGGGGTCCCGTCTCGCATGGTGGCGTGCCACCCTTTCTCTTCGCCCTTTTCGGAGAGGGCGGACAGCGCACCTCCCAGCTGTTGATCCTTGGAGGCTTGTCCCTCATAGGCACCCTTATCAGGAGCTGATACTATTCTCCAAATTACCTTGACCAAGAAAGGAATATTTGAAATGGGGCTGTAGTTGTTCAAGTTGTCTGCTGCCAAATTGCTTTTCTTAAGGATGGGTCTTATTCTAGTATCTTTTAAACAGGGGGTGGGCACATGGCCTTCCAGAAGAGAAGCACTGGTGACATGGGTAGCCCATTCTACCACTGTAACCTTGGTAGATTTTAATAGCCAAGATGGACAAAGGTCTAAAACCGGGGGGGGGGGGTTAAGGAGCATCACAACAGCCAAGTCCCTTGTCTGGCACATCCAGAAGTCTACATCCTCAGGTCTTACTGACTGAAACTGATCAATTAAAACTTGACTAGATGATACATTGGACCTCTGAAAGCGATCTACTGGATAAGGCATATAAACGAACCCTTGTTTCCCTGCCTGCTTATGTGCATGTAGAGGCATATATAAAATAATCACTACTTCTGCCCTTGACCGTGCCCAATGTTGGTTGCTGTGTCTTTTGCTCCACCAGTTCCAATGGGCACCAGCTGCCACAAGTAACGATAATGAATAATTTTAGAAGGCTCTCTACACTTCTGCCTTAGGCCCAGAACCATTTAAATGTTTTCCACCTGGAAGATGATTTTGATTACTGTGATCAGAAGTGACTTCACTGAGTGACAGTTATTCGCAGCTGACAAAATGTCCACCCTCCAGGAATCAATCTTTGTGTTAAACTCTAGTTTCTCCCTTCTGAGGTCCAACTCAAAATAGTTTGATATCTGAGGTAAAAGACAAGATGTCCCCGCTTCCAGCAGATTGCGCTTGCAGTTGAATCTGATTTCACTCATTTATTTATTTTGACTATTTTTAACCCCACCTTTCTCCTTGGAAAAGGACCCAAGCTGGCTTACAACGCTGAGGGACAATATACAGCCCTATTTTCTTTAACATGGGCATCCTTGCTTCCACTGTACCTGGAAGAAAACAGGCTAGTATAAGGCCTGTGGTACACAGGTCTCTCCTTCAACAGCTGGCTATCCCTTTCCTGCACCCTCCAGCTGAAGGAACACTGCCTGATAATAGGATTGGCCCTGAAGAAAGCTCCTCCATCACTATTCCATGGCTCAAAGCCAAGCAGAGTGGCTGTCAATTCTTCCTTCCGCAGTGGCAGTGAAACAGCATCCCTGGCCAGCTTAAGCAGAGCAGGCCATGAGGCACTAACAGTTCTGTCCTTTCCCACCCTCATCACCTGCTGCTGGAGGTGACCGTTTCTGCTTAAAAGGCTTGGCCAGACTGGTGCCTTATAAGCAGCCTCACTAATGAGGCAAGGGTTTAGCCAAATGACAGAAGGATAGTTATTAGATCTTCCGGAATGATCTTCTTTAAAAAGCAGCCACGGGCAAAGCTCTCAAGGCCACAAGCCGAGTTTGGATCCTTCACCCTTCCCTGCTCATTTTCATGGAGGTAACACCATACAGGCCTCATTATGAAAACCTCTTTGTTTCAACCCACTCACTTTCAGCTGGGTATTAAGTGGCAAATGCTTACTTAACACTCAAAGAGCTCCCAGAAAAGATGTGGGGGTTTTGAAGAGTCATGTAAAGAAAGAGAAAGAATTGGCACCACAAAGGTTTTCTGGGAAAGAATCCAACGTTGAAACAATGTTGAAGTTTCCCAGGAAACTTGCCTCATGACAAGTGTTACCTCACAGTCTTGTACCTTGACAAACACTGAATCTTTAAAACAACAATAATAGAGGCCCAGCACAAGTGCATACCACAAAGAAAGAAGAGCTCATTTAAGTCCAAGAGGACACCGGCATGGTTAACGAGTGGAGTTAGAGAGGCTCTAAAGCACAAGGAGAGGTCTTTCTGTAAATGGAAATCCTCCCCAAATGAGGAAAATAAAAAGGAACACAAACTCTGGCAAAAGAAATGTAAGAAGATGATAAGGGAGGCAAAGAAAGATTTTGAGGAACACGTGGCTAGCAATATAAAGGGTAATAATAAAAGCTTCTTTAAATATGTTAGAAGTAGAAAACCTGCCAGAGAACCAGTTGGCCCTCTGGAGGGTGAGGGAGGAAAAGGGGAGGTTAATGAGGACTTGGACATTGCAGAGAAATTGAATGAGTTCTTTGCGTCTGTCTTCACGACAGAGGACGTTGAGCGGATTCCGCTGCCTGAGCCGCCCCTCTTGACTAAAGAATTAAATCAAATACAGGTTAAAAGAGAGGAGGTTTTAGGACTAATTGATAAATTGAGGATTAACAAGTCACCGGGCCCAGATGGCATCCACCCAAGGGTTATTAGGGAACTGAGAAACGAAATTGCAGATCTCTTAACGGTTATATGCAACTTGTCTCTTAAAACGGCCACAGTACCGGAGGACTGGAGGATAGCAGATGTCACACCAATTTTTAAAAAAGGAAGGAGGGGGGACCCGGGAAACTACAGGCCAGTTAGCCTTACATCTGTCCCAGGGAAGATGGTGGAAAGCCTCATCCAAGAGAAAATCTTAAAACACATAAAAGAACAAACCTTGCTGAGAGAAAATCAGCATGGCTTCTGTAAGGGTAAATCTTGTCTGACAAACCTTTTAGAATTTTTTGAAAACGTCAACAGGCACATGGATTTGGGTGAACCGGTGGATATAGTCTATCTGGATTTTCAAAAGGCTTTTGACACAGTCCCTCACCAAAGGCTGCTGAGAAAATTGCACAGTCAGGGGATAAGAGGGCAGGTCCTCTTATGGATTGAGAACTGGTTGAGATCCCGGAAACAAAGAGTAGGTGTCAATGGGAAATTTTCACAATGGAGAGAGGTGAAAAGCGGTGTGCCCCAGGGCTCTGTCCTGGGACCGGTGCTTTTCAATCTGTTCATAAATGACCTGGAGACAGGGATAAACAGTGAGGTGGCCAAGTTTGCCGATGACACAAAACTTTTCCGTGTGGTAAAAACCAAAGAAGATTGTGAAGAGCTCCAGAAGGATCTCTCCAAACTGGGGGAATGGGCTGAGAAATGGCAAATGCATTTTAATGGAACTAAATGTAAAGTAATGCATATTGGGGCAAAAAATCCAAACTTCATCTATCAACTCATGGGCTCTGAGTTATTCGTGATGGATCAGGAAAGAGATCTTGGTGTGTTGGTGGACAGCTCCATGAAGGTGTCTCCCCAATGGCCGTCACTTCACGAAGTACTTCTCTTCGCAGCGTGATTGCCTTCGCTGTGAAACCGAAGGCGATCACGTGGTGGTCACGTGGTCTCCATTCGCCCCCACCCCAATTTTCTTGTCCTCACCGGGCGGTGTTTTAGGGTCGAATCCAGTACTACTTCACGTGCTCCCTTCGCATTGAGAAGCTTATTTTAAATGTCTGGTTTCTTCTTTTCTTTTTTTTTTTAAAAAAAAAACCGTCGGCGTACCGATGCATCGATACCCGCCTGTCATTTTCTGCAGAGCCGAATAATTGCATCAGCATTTGTTTTCCAGTTACGATTTGTATTGCTCCGTCCATTGGCGGCGTTATAAAAAATGCTGTTCTCCTTCATGGGCGCTAGGTGGACCAGCACACAACATATCTTTTGCATGACCCATGGCTCCTCCAAAGGCATTCGAGTTCTCCCTAGAGCAGTGTCGGAGGCACTTCCGCCTCCGTTATCAATGGCTCCCTCTCGTTCTGAGTGCCGGCTACAGAAATTCAAACGGAGGATCCCATATTTTGTGGCACTGCTGCGCAGTTACTGTAAGTTGATAGACGGTATAGCAACGTTATGCTTCTCTAGCAGAAAACGGTTACTTCGACGCATGCATTTGTTTAGGGAAACTATGGTTGGTTGCAACACTTTGATAAGGGTCATTTCCCAGTGGATACGGTCGTCGCCTCGACAGAAACTATTCTGGTGCTACCCTGGGCGTTCTCAGTGGTTTAACGACACGGTTCTTCAGCTGTGGGACGACAGACAATGGTTGGAAAACTTCCGAATGACAAGGAGAACACTTTTTGGGGTAGCGGACAAGCTGCGACCATATCTGATGAGGAGGGACACAGTAATGCGGTCAGCAGTTCCAGTCGAAGAACGAGTAGCAATTGGCGTGTACTTCTTGGCCAGCCGTTCTTGCTACAGAACCATCGCCCTGGTATTCCAGAAAGGAAGTTCTACTGTGGCAAGTATAGTCATCGAGGTGTGCTTGGCAATGGAACACGTCCTTCTCAAGGAAGAGGTTCGCCTATCAGAATTCAGTAAGGTAGGTGTTTTAGTGCGGGTTCGTCTGTTACAGTTGGCATTACGTTTTTAAGATGAGAAACGTAAAAACCGGGAACCGCTTCTCCATCCCACAAAATACCTGAACTCAGTCGAATTGAGGGGGGGGAAAAAGGGCTTCGTAGTACAAATGAAATTTCCCCGCCCATCACAATGTTGGTCTACAGTTCTCCCCGCCACACTCACGGGTGGCATGCTCAGACCAGGATGCCTTCTATGGGCATGTTTAGTATGGGGAACTGTTTGATGCATACAACAATATTATTGACAGCATGACTACGGTACATACTGGAAAGCGCCTCGTGCTCCGACAAAAATCAAGAACTAGCTAGGAAGCGCTCAAATTTAGGGGTTATGGGTATTCAAGTGATAATTAAAATGATCAATATACCCAGCGCAATTTAGCAATATGGATCTCCCTGCCACACACTGCTTAGATGGGGTTATTCCAGGAAGACTTTTGAGGGGCGTTGGGCAGCTTCCTGGAGGGACCTGTCCAATGGCTGCTACTGCATTGCGCCATCATGCACTGGTGTTCCAGGTATGCTACATTTATGTTCTGCAACTCCTATGCATTTCTTGGTCAATGACTGTTTTTTCTGTCTTGTATTTCAACAGATGACGTCATCTATGAAAATTTTTCGGTTTTCCGCATACTATTGGTTGTATTGACGGCACACACATTCCGATCTGCCCACCTAAACTGCAGGGACCGGCTTACTTCAATAGGAAGTCTTTCCATTCTGTTCTACTGCAGGCTGCTTGCGACGGAGACGGTATTTTTTTTTCGATGTTGACCGGACATTCAGGTGTGAACCATGATGCTCATGTTTTTAGGTCATCTACTCTCTTCAGTAAGATGGAGGAAGGGACATTAATTCCCGGCAGCCCATTGTTCACCTATGCAGGGGTGTCGATTCCACCCATAATATTAGGGGATGGAGCGTATCCACTGTGTAAGTGGCTGATGAAGCCTTTCGCTGTACCAAGAAATGACAGGGAGCGTCACTACAATAAGATTTTTAATCGATCACGGTGCGTCGTTGAAAGAGCATTTGGGCGCTTGAAGGCAAGATTCAGGCGCTTATCTGTCAGAATAGAAGCACACATTGAAAACATCAACTCAATTGTTGCTGCTGCCGTGATTCTACATAACATTTGTGAACGGGAAAAGCATGAAATTCCAGATGAGGATCAGCAGCAACGTTCCCTGGATGATTCACTGGATAGCACGGAAGCATATGACTGTAACAGATCGGGAACTGCCCGTGCAGAGGCAGAAGCAGTGCGCAATGCCATTGCTGAGTATTTACAAACCCATGTTAAGTGAATTGTATTTAAAAATAATTTCAGCAACTCTTGAAACCCGACAGAAAAAAAAACATTCATACTGTTGACCACTCTTTCAACCACATGACCCCTGTAAGGGTGGTTACAGCCACAGTGACTGGGAATGAAACTCTCAGGGATCACAGCCTTCTAGAGGGCCAATGGAAATTTGGTGTTTGGGTACAGTGATGAGGGCTTCTTCATTTGCCTGTGCCATAATGTAACCTCGAACTATTTCTAGTAACAATAAATACCATAATCCTGCAAGGCTTCATTTGCCATTGATTATAAACTCTTCATGATAGGACATTGTGTAGTATTAACCACATAATCTTTATCTTTTGAGCTTCATAAAGCAGTCACTGATACTGAAAAAAATCTTGTTATATGGAGGGTACCTTAGCAGGGAACTCCTGCTTCAACTCCAAATAGCACTCTCCATATAACTTCAATGTGGGCATGCAGGCTTGTTTACATTACCGGAAAAAAAAAGCAACTTAAAATAATGAGTAAGTGATGTATATACCACATGGCCTACAGCAATATATCTGCTGTCCCCTCTTACACCTCTATAAAAACGACAACAGCCTCAGGTTTTTCAACACCTTCCTCATGATCTGCAGGTTGGGGCCAGCAGAGGTGCCACAGCAGGAAGTAAGCAGTCAGAATAGAGTGATAACATCTATTGAGAAAGAAAACAGCAGATGGATAGTATTTCAAATCTCTTTTCAGCAAGGGGCCTGAACTCATGACTTGCTTTCCTTTCGAAGCAGATCATTGCAACCAGCTTAGTCTGATTAATAAAGGGCACTGAAACTCCCTTCGTGGTACAACATGTTTTTCCGTGAGATAGGATCATAATCAGATATTACACTAATCACTATAAACTGATGATCCTCTGCAGATTATACCTATCGGCAGTGGTGAACAGCCAGAGTATTATGTCCTTAAGATTGTGCCTTGCGAACCTCATTTTTATACTGTAAAACTTCATGGGGCAAGTCAAAATGTGTCTGCTTTTATTTGGGAAATTACTTGTGGTGACTACGGACTTGGATTTCAGAATTGTTTTTTTCAAGAACACAACACAGCACAGTGAAATCACAGGGCTGAGCAAGGGGCCCCTTGCAATTTACATGCCAACAATTACACTCCTGGGTTGTCTACACCTTTCTCTTGATATGCAGATTTGTCAGTAGTGTTTGTGGGGGAAAAGGAATTAGCCTTACAGACAACAGAATATCTAACGAGAAAACTTCCCTCTGTGCGATAACATTTTGGATATGGTACATCAGAAGTACAGAGAAAAATAATCATTAAGAGTCATGTGCCTCTGAGGAGTGCCACATGGGTGCAATGTATTATGAAACGTGTTTAGTATAAAGCAATACAATCGCACACGTACTTTTCAGCTCTTGGTAATGGAGTTTCAACTCTACCACCCAACAATCCTTTGCATGGGTTGGGTTGCAAGCACCTTTCCCTTGACATGCAGATTGAGGCACCAAGGGGGGAGGGGGGCAGGAAGCCAATGTTTTGGTTAGTATTCAGGGAACATCTTTTACTGCCCAGTATTGCTTGAGAGCTTCTACCCCTGAGACTAGAAAATGGATACTGAAGACACATCGGAAAGTAGTCAGGGAACTCCAGTAGAAACCAAAATTAAGAGAGGAATTATCTGGGGGAATGAGGAGACCTCAGCATTAATTAAGGTATGGGGAGAGGCGGAGATAAAATATGCATTATCCTCTCTAAAAAGAAATATAGAGATATTTGAGGTTATCTCAAAAGAACTTGGAAAACTGGGTTTTACTCGTTCTGCATCCGAATGCAGGACAAAAACAAAATCACTTCGGAAGCTTTACAAGCAGGCAGTTATTCATAACAACAACACATCGGGTCCGGAAGGTCAAAATTTGTTTGGTATGACGAGATGGCAAACATTTTCCGCACCGACACATCGATCCACCCTCTAAGGACAACCGAAAGTGAGTCTTCTGCGGGCACGGGTGAGTTACCAAGAAAAAAAAGTTTGCTTCATGGAAGTGATTTTAACTTTGCCATTTAGTATATTTAAACGCGCATGCATGCTTCGATGTACCGTAGTGTCGGTTTACCGCTGCGAGGCAAAGGATTAGTCAAAAACCGGAACTATTAAATTCACTGGGGATACATGTGTATCGTTTGAAAATATTGTTTCTAAAAGTAGCCAAAGGAAGAGGGAGCCATCGATCTGTCGAAAGGTAGCCCCTTTTTGAACGGTTTATCAAATACAAGGTTTATCAAATAAACAGTAGGACATGATTCATATGTTGTACAAAACACTTGGGGTTATGATGAAAGCCCCTGTAAAAAAAAATTTATCTTTGTATTTCCAGGAAAATATCGAACTTTCGATGGATAGGACTGCCTTTTCAAAACAATCTAGCTAATCTGCTACTCAAAGACTGGGGGTCGTTTGAGGACACCCATTTTGATAAATATATTTTATAAAATTCTAAGGTGCCGTCCATACGTCGATGGCAGCCCCGTAATCCGGAAAACTTGTATTCGTTTGTGGTTCCATAGGAAGTTATTTTTCATTGTCTCAAAAATAGCACTTATTAGCTATTGGGAAGTATCGATCCCTTTAAATAACTACCTCAATTAACCAACCAGGAAAAAATCGAAGTTAACGAATGGTAGAACTCCAATGTAAAATAAAAATTTTTTTAATGTTCACTGGAAGCTTATCTGCGAGACAAAACATGTGTGTCGTCTGAGGACACAAATACTATCACAATAACTTATTAAAAAAAAAGTGACCGAACCCATCGATACGTCGACGGCAATCCATTAATAAGGAAAAAAGCACTTCGTTGACGTTAAAATACGATTCAATTTTTATTTCGAAAAGGAAGGTGCAGGTTTACAGTTATTATTTTTGTAGCTTGCAAGTTACTTTAACAAAAGTAGGTTAAATATAAATTAAAGTATTATTAGTTGGAATCAAAACCATTGTTGATTTCACTGGTGTGTTTATATGTTGTGTTATTTTGGCAGCGTTTATTTTCGAAGAAATGGGTAGGGATAGAACATAACAGGAAGTAATACTATCAATACAACTCCAACTTATACCCAGCATTCAGCTTAACACCACAGATACAAGCAGGAAGGAAGGGAGGGGGGAGTGGGGCGTTCCTACCAGTTCTGAAACCAATCACTATCAGGATTGAAAAATAGAACGGAAAATCGTAAGCAGTTGACGACGCGCGCCAAAGCATTCATCTTGCTGTATGAGAACCTGCCATGTGGGCCACATTAACCAATTCGTTCTCTTCCATTTGCACCTCTTCCCACTGGCAGCAATGGAGGCGATGCGGGGCGTTGGAGAAAATGCCGCCACGTTGATTCTATTCGAGGAAGCAGACTACGATAACCAGAGCTTTGGGCCCTCGGAAACTTCAGTATTTGGTAAGTAACTATCGAGTGGAGACAAACTATTCAACTTAGTCATGAAGCATGCTATATTATGAGGTACTTCTTGACTAGCAGCACAATGCTTGGCCGGGATCACAGGCAGGAAACCTAAACAGACACTAGTAATTTCTACAGAAAAAAATTACTGCTTTTACCCTAGATACTCAATCGACTGATGGATGTGAGCCCTCCACGTCTGGGTGTTCGTCTTCACAAAGCACACCTCCCACTGTTACAGAAAGGAGCATCAACAACAGTAAGAAACATTTTGATAATGCTTTTTTGCTTTCACTATGGCTGTAGCAGTCGTTAATTGGGTTTGGTCCTTAATATTACATTTTTGAGCAGTTAACTGAACTTGTGGCAACATATAGTTACTACCACCTGTTTAACCTTCTTCAACCCACCCATCACCCCTCAGTGATGAAAATGTGTGTGTAATGAGCTACTACTACTAATTCCTTCTTTGTAATACTAGGTTTGCAAAAATTAACACGTACTCATTGAAACATTGTGTGACTATGCTATGCTTACTAAAGCCTTCCATTAAATTGACAGCGTTTTCTCCCTTTTTTTTTTTAAAATAATTCAGGAAAGAATGAAACAACAAACTATGAGGCAACTCTTGATCCTGCAACAAGGCTTGCCTTAATCCGGAAACGGAAACAAAGAACCACTGCAGCTGCGCGGCTGGATAACACCTTATCAGGTTTTGTGGAGTGGGTAACGGAATCTGACCGCCGAAAGGAGCTAAAAATGGATAAGAGGGACGAGGAGGACATCTTGTTTCAGAAGGAGATAATTAACAGCCTTAGGGTTGCCAACACATGCCTCCAAAGACTTACAGATTACCTGACTGAAACACCTTCCGGGGGTACAGTCGGAGAACCGGGTAGCGAGACCAAAAGCGTGCATACCAGTACTCAAACCTCTAGTTTGTCTAAGTCCAGGGGCAAAACTGTAGGCCACATCGAGGGGGTTAGCGACTCAGAAGGCGAAATTAGTAACCCTGCTGATACAGGTAACAGTTGTGATGAGGACAGTGAAGAGGAGGGCTCGGTATCTGTACTTACTGGACGGAGCACAGCAAAGGGGAATGTGCGCGATGCACCTGGGCGTTTTTTTGGTATGAGTGCTGGCAGGAATGCAAAAGGGCCAGTTAGGATGCCAGCAAAAAAGACACCACAAACCACAGCAAAGGTCCCTTTGGGGCACAGCGAGAATGACAGTTCCCCTTACCTAATTGTGAAAAATGAAGAATCACTAGATGATTCTCAGTCCCTCTTGAGAACGCCTCAGAAACGGAGAAGACTGAAAAAAAAATATTTTCCCCATAGATACCAGATTGGCGATTCCCATTTAGGATGTTGGCCTAGCTGCGCCACTACACAACTTTTCTTTCCTTCTGTGCGTTGGCGTTGTTTGTTTTTGGTAAAGTGCATGCACATTTATCAGAACAACAAACAGTACACACCTTATTCACTCCTTTTTTTAGGTTCTTTTAACTGTAATGCCTTAATTCATAGATTGTTCATGCACAACTTGCTGTAAAAAAAACATACACATTAAGAAAGCACAGAAATTATTGTAGGGGACATACTAGTAAGGGTTAAACTGCTTTTATTTTTCTTAAAAACAATAACGAAATTCTTAGTAACGTTGTTACAAAAACTTGTAAACGATTAGTTGTACATGGGTAGTAGTTTTTCTTTTTGCATAACTTTCACAGAAAGGAAAAAAGGCATCATTAATACAAGTTTTTAAGTGCTAATAGGTTTCAGGCAATTCAAAGGTTTTAAATGTTTTAATGTAAATAATTTCAATTTTAAGAACTGACATTTATAATCACTACAGGACTTTATCGCAATCCAAAAGTTACTGTTTGTTTTAAAGTTAACACCTTCTCCATGAAGGTGTTACGCATTTTTTAAATGACTATACGATCGTACTACAAATGAAAGGATATGTTTGTTTACATGTTAGAAACAACACTTTTACATGGACACACTGAATATAACTGTAGGATTTAAGTGCAAAACGAAAGGTTTTGTCCTCAGATGCAGTTTTTAAAGAGATCAATTGCGAAAGCTACTTGGAAAAAAAACCATGTGCAGTAATCAGAAGATTATGGTAAGTATTTCCATTACGAAAATTAATCAGCTCTTTGAGCATTAGATATACCATACAGTTCAGCACAGAAAACAACTGCTCTCTGCTGTTGAACTTTAATAGCCTGCATCCAAACAATAGTTATCTAATAACCAATAGTGCTTTAAAGGCAGGATGAGGTTTCATAGGAACACAACATACAATATATAAACAAGTATATATTGATATAACAGCCTTACAGTAAACATAACACTGCTGCTCTTAGTGCAGAACAATTGAATGTGTACTATCTTCAAGTCAGATTAACACTCAGTGCAAAATAAGTAGTTTAAAAGACGTTAGGTATCTTATCCCTGTTTAAAGGAAAAACAAGAAAACCAGCTGAACTGCAGGTTTATCAGCATTTGAACACAATGTTTTATCTCCTCCTCCTCCTTCTCCTCTGAGGTGGACGCACACCTTCAGCAGGCAGAACATGTTGTTCCAGTACACCAACTGTGAGAAATCAAATGGAACATCAAATCAGTTTTTAGTTTGTGATGGGTTTTTATCTTAGATTTGTTCTTCTACTCAATTTTAGCAACACCTAAGTCCTGATGTACTAACTCTGCTATTTTATATGTACAGTTTTACTGACAATGCAGCAGAGGAGAAACCACAGTTAAGGCCATTGTTGTAACCTCGCAAGGGGCAAAGGTTTTGTTGTTGATAATTGTAATTACTATATAAAATGTACCTCTGGCTACAACTTCCTGCAAAATTGCAATCCACTGCTCCATCTCCCCTCTGGGCACCGCTTCCCTCATAATGTCAACAGGGGGATCTGGCACAATATCTATCGGGATGGAGAGGGAATATAAATTTGTGAATGTTCCCACCAGTGATTTAGTATGAAACAATATCTCTTAAATGGCCAATCAAAGAACTCTCCCTGCTTCTCACCTTCACCTCCCTCATCGGCCTGGAGATCAATCCGGCCTTCCCCGCCTTCCATCTCTTCCTGTAGGTCTTCCCTAGGCTCCGCAACCTCTTCCCCACGTTGTTCTTCCTCCTGGTGCTGATGTGGTTGAACCCTCCTGTGGCCTACTTGCCTTGCAGGGCCTGCCCCTGTTTTCCAAAAAAAAAAACAAGAAAATGTGGATGGGGTTGGCATTATTCTAAGGCTACTCTTCGTGACAGGCCCAGATTTTTTTAAGAATCAGTTCCTGCAGACCACATGCTTAAAGCTGGCCTGGTAGAGACATAGCCAGGACCCTTCCAGGCTTCCCATCTGCAGGTAACATTGCAGCCCTTTTAATTATCGACTATTATAATAACATTTCGCATTTTTACCTACCCGCAGGGAAAAGATGAGCAGGATCTGGGCGATCTGCCATAATCCACAGCTGGAGTAACTGGTCCCAATAGGCAGCCTGTTGTCTTTCTTCTGCGTGCTCCCCAAAATGGAACAAGCATCTATTAAAGTTTTGTCTTAGAGTTTTAAATTTTGACCTAATTTGTGTTGAGGTCCTATGGTAGTTCATCCTGGCTAGCTCCCGAGATGCGAGCCTAAATGCAGGTTCATTTCTCCTTGGAAGCATATGAAACAACACAGGACCAAGCCTGTGTTGAATCAATATGTCCAATAGAGCCGTGACCTCTGCCTCCGTCCAGTACCGGCCCCTACCACCTCGTTCCATCTTCCTCAAAAGATATTTTATCCCTAATCCAACACCCAAGCAACAGAACAATCTCCAAGAAAAGCCTCCTCTGCACTACCTCTCCACACCCTCCCAAAAGGTGCTACTGGGTTTTTATAACTTCTAGAGCCCAGACTCCAAGCAGCCCTGTGGAAACTGAAACAAAATTCAACCAATAGGGGTTGGGGTCAAAAGTGCCGTTCAGGGACCAGGAGCCTTGGAGACTGTTGGCCACGGTATCATACTAAGGCAGTTTATTCCTGGGGAACCACTGGAAAAACAGTCTGTATCTGAGGTGCACATGATGGTTTGCAAGGAATAAATACTTTTGATTCAATGCATTTCTTTGTTTCGTTTATTTTAAGAACCTAACTGATAATTAGTAGCAAATGATATCTACAGTTTGAGGCGTCCAGCAGTAGCAGAAGGCTTGCATTGGAAACATTTTTCTAGCCCTGCAGTTCTAATTGGCCCATTGTGTTGGAAAGGTCAGTGGGTGGAGCTGAAGATGAACTGGCTCCATGAAGCCCAGCACCTGCCACCTCCAGCAGACCGAGGGCTAACTAGGGGTCAGAAGTTCGGTCAGCGCTGTTTACCCTTAGGTACAGAATGGGAACGTACCACTTGCAGGACTGGGAAACAAGCTTGCTGTTAGTGTATGCAATCTCCAAGTGGATGTTTTATTACATTTCTTAAAAGCACCTAGCGAACCTTATGGCTATCCTAACATAGCGTGGCATAAAGTTTTTTCCTGGGTACCCGTTACAGTCTTTATGGAAAATCGCCCCCCCACGGATACCATTGGTGCGTCCTTTCTTTGAGAATAATTAAAAACAATCACGGTTTCATACTGCAATAGTTAATTCATTTCACTCTACATGCTGTATCGGAGGGGGGGTTTGTTCGTGGCAATCTACTAAGAAATATACAAACGTGCACCTAAAATAAACCGCTATGCCGTTTTCTTTCGGTTGTGTCGCTGGGGCAAAACTGAACCCATCACTTATTAACCACAGACGGAACGTCTGGTTCTGCAATCACTTTTGCAAAACTGTGTGGGCTATTAAGGGGAGGGGAGACACAGCAGTTAGTCAGTCTGGAGCCGGGAAGCCGGTTTCGCAGGAGGATTGCTCTGTGTGCTTTTGGGGATAACGGGGGGTTGGTAGAATCAGCGCGTTCCCTCGAAATGGAGTTTGGAAGAATGTTTTTTTGTTTTGCACTCTTGCCATGCCCAGAGGCTGTGAAATGTTTCAGCAGATAAGGTTCATAACGGCGGTATTAACGCAAAGAAGGGGCGCCCCGTGTTTCCGCGGGTACGCCCGGAAACGCATCACCCCTAACCTTAGGGAGTAAATAATGTCAGGGATTCGATGCAACGACGCATAACTGTCAGACCCAGGAAGGAATCCTCTGCGTGGTTTGGGGGGGGTAAAAAAAAAAAGGGGGGGAACAGAGTAGTCTTCAGAAATGGAGCCGGGATTAATGAACTTTATTTTGCAGTCTGTGTATGCTCAGAGACACAGCAGCGTGCAGCGGCTGAACGATTTTAAGGGTGAAAGAAATCCAAGGGAGAGTCCCCCCCCATAGTCTACCAAAGCGCCGTAGGCTTCTTTTTTTCTCTTTTCTTTCACGGTCCTTTATCACTCTCAATGGCTTCTAAAAAAGGAGATGCTTGTTGAACTCTGGGCACGCTCAGAGGCACATTCTGGAGCCGTGAAGACGGTTTCGCAGGAGGGGGGGGAATCAGCGCGTTCCCTCGAAATGGAGTTTGTAAGAATGTTTTTTGTTTTGCACTCTTGCCATGCCCAGAGGCTGTGAAATGTTTCAGCAGATAAGGTTCATAACGGCGGTATTAACGCAAAGAAGGGGCGCCCCGTGTTTCCGCGGGTACTCCCGGGAACGCATCACCCCTAACCTGAGGGAGTAAGTAATGTCAGGGATTCGATGCAACGACGCATAACTGTCAGACCCAGGAAGGAATCCTCTGCATGGTTTGGGGGGGGGTTAAAAGGGGGGGAACAGAGTAGTCTTCAGAAATGGAGCCGGGATTAATGAACTTTATTTTGCAGTCTGTGTATGCTCAGAGACACAGCAGCGTGCAGCGGCTGAACGATTTTAAGGGTGAAAGAAATCCAAGGGAGAGTCCCCCCCCCCATAGTCTACCAAAGCGCCGTAGGCTTCTTTTTTTCTCTTTTCTTTCACGGTCCTTTATCACTCTCAATGGCTTCTAAAAAAGGAGATGCTTTTTGAACTCTGGGCACGCTCAGAGGCACAGTCTGGAGCCGTGAAGACGGTTTCGCAGGAGGGGGGGGGAATCAGCGCGTTCCCTCGAAATGGAGTTTGGAAGAATGTTTTTTGTTTTGCACTCTTGCCATGCCCAGAGGCTGTGAAATGTTTCAGCAGATAAGGTTCATAACGGCGGTATTAACGCAAAGAAGGGGCGCCCCGTGTTTCCGCGGGTACTCCCGGGAACGCATCACCCCTAACCTGAGGGAGTAAGTAATGTCAGGGATTCGATGCAACGACGCATAACTGTCAGACCCAGGAAGGAATCCTCTGCGTGGTTTGGGGGGGGTTAAAAGGGGGGGAACAGAGTAGTCTTCAGAAATGGAGCCGGGATTAATGAACTTTATTTTGCAGTCTGTGTATGCTCAGAGACACAGCAGCGTGCAGCGGCTGAACGATTTTAAGGGTGAAAGAAATCCAAGGGAGAGTCCCCCCCCCATAGTCTACCAAAGCGCCGTAGGCTTCTTTTTTTCTCTTTTCTTTCACGGTCCTTTATCACTCTCAATGGCTTCTAAAAAAGGAGATGCTTTTTGAACTCTGGGCACGCTCAGAGGCACAGTCTGGAGCCGTGAAGACGGTTTCGCAGGAGGGGGGGGGGAATCAGCGCGTTCCCTCGAAATGGAGTTTGGAAGAATGTTTTTTGTTTTGCACTCTTGCCATGCCCAGAGGCTGTGAAATGTTTCAGCAGATAAGGTTCATAACGGCGGTATTAACGCAAAGAAGGGGCGCCCCGTGTTTCCGCGGGTACGCCCGGGAACGCATCACCCCTAACCTGAGGGAGTAAATAATGTCAGGGATTCGATGCAACGACGCATAACTGTCAGACCCAGGAAGGAATCCTCTGCGTGGTTTGGGGGGGGGTTTAAAGGGGGGGAACAGAGTAGTCTTCAGAAATGGAGCCGGGATTAATGAACTTTATTTTGCAGTCTGTGTATGCTCAGAGACACAGCAGCGTGCAGCGGCTGAACGATTTTAAGGGTGAAAGAAATCCAAGGGAGAGTCCCCCCCCCATAGTCTACCAAAGCGCCGTAGGCTTCTTTTTTTCTCTTTTCTTTCACGGTCCTTTATCACTCTCAATGGCTTCTAAAAAAGGAGATGCTTTTTGAACTCTGGGCACGCTCAGAGGCACAGTCTGGAGCCGTGAAGACGGTTTCGCAGGAGGGGGGGGGAATCAGCGCGTTCCCTCGAAATGGAGTTTGGAAGAATGTTTTTTGTTTTGCACTCTTGCCATGCCCAGAGGCTGTGAAACATTGCATTCACTAGCAATGGGTTCTAAAAAAGGAGATGCTGAGCCAACATGAGACTAGTCATTACGGAAGATAATAGCATTCGAAGCGCCCAGGTTTATAGTTCCAAAAACTGTTTCTGGAAGGGTGAAATGCACATGTAGGGAAACGGTAATAACCCCCCACTCAGAAACCCGCGGAATCAATGGCGTGCAGGTGACATCCGGTACGAAATGTAAAAAAAGGAAAACCAACAAGTAGCCACCAGAAAGTAAAGTATCATCTCTGGTGTAACACAAACGCCACCACTTGGCTGCCGAAGTAAATAGGAAAATAAGGAGGGGGGAGGCCGGGGGAAACAGTGACACCTGGCGTTTGTTGATTTCTGACACAACAACAGACATAACACAGCGGGATACATGTTAACCCCTATAAACAACCGCAAAAACATCTATTTATTGCAAGCGCAGAAATCAGGATCGAAAGAACGGGTAACCCGAAATACCGATGCATCGATATTTCGGAGGAATATTAAATGGAAAAAAAAAATTAAAAAAAATCAGTAGCCACACGCAAATTTGGATGCGAAGCGGGATGCGAACCGAGGGAGATTCCCGACCTCCGGCAGGGGAATCTCTCGCCCCGCTTGGAGCACGGTTCAGGGGCGGGGTCGGGGCGGGGTCGGGGTGGCGCCGCATCCAAAATGGAGGATCGTGCGGACAAAACCGACCGATTCGCGCAGAAATCACGGCTCGCCGCGCAGCGAGAGGTTCGTGAAGTGACGGCCAATGTGTGGCAGCGGTGAAGAAGGCCAATTCCATGCTAGGGATTATCAAAAAGGGGATTGAAAATAAAACAGCGAACATTATAATGCCTTTATACAAATCAATAGTAAGGCCCCACCTGGAGTATTGTGTACAATTATGGTCACCGCATCTCAAGAAAGACATAGTGGAACTGGAAAAGGTGCAGAAGAGAGCGACTAAAATGATTACTGGCCTGGGGCACCTCCCTTATGAAGAAAGGCTAAAACATTTGGGCCTCTTTAGTCTGGAAAAAAGGCGCTTGAGGGGGGATATGATTGAGACATACAAAATAATGCAGGGTATGAGTAAAGTGGATAGAGGGAAGCTCTTCTCTCTCTCCCAAAATGCCAGAACTAGGGGACATACACTCAAATTGAGGGCTGGGAGAGTAAGAACTGGGAGAGTTTTTCACCCAGCGCGTTGTAAGTCTATGGAACTCCCTGCCACAGGATGTGGTGATGGCATCTGGCCTGGATGCCTTCAAAAGGGGATTGGACAGATTCCTGGAGGAAAAGTCCATCACAGGTTACAAACCATGATGGAGATGTGTAATCTCCAGGCTTTAAACCAGGGTACTTCAAGGGCCAGATGCAGGGGAGTAGTATCAGGAGACAGATATCTTGTCTCATGCGCTCCCAAACGCATCTGGTGGAGCCGCTGTGAGATACAGGAAGCTGGACTAGATGGGCCTTTGGCCTGATCCAGCATGGCTCTTCTTATGTTCTTATGTTCTTATGTTCTAATCTGTCTAGCTTCCTTTTTCTTTTTCTTTTTCTTTTTTGGGGGGGGTGGCGGTGGGGGTGGGGTTAAAAATTCTTTTTCAATATTTCACTTCTGAAAAGTCAAAATCTTTGCAGGCAGGGAAGGACTCTGCGGCTGGTCTGGCTAGGTTTCACTTTCTGCAAGTGGCCGCATTGGAATGCTCCGGGTGATAGCCTTTGGGCTTTCTTTGTTCTTTATTCCTTTTGCTTGCTAATTAATTGTCTGTCTGGTGTCTCTCTTGCCTGGCTTTGAGGTTTGTGTTTTGTTTTATTGGTATTTAATGGAGGAAGGCAAGGAGGTTGTGATCATCTGGGGTGGGTGGGCACTTTGAACTTAACACCCAACCCAGTACCAGGGGCAGTTTTCTGAGAGAAACAAATGTTTTGTTGTGTGATAGTTGTTACCTCACAGTGTCTTGTCTCGGAACAGAAACCGGGAACAAACCATGACAAGGAAATACCCTACCCCAGCACCTGGTACAGGTTTGTCTCGCTTAGCACCTGTTCCGGGAGCGTGGTCGAGACAAATTTCAGCTGTTGCGCAACGGACGTGAAGTAAGATTTTTTTTGTACCGCTCTGAAGCGCAACACTTAGCGAGACAAAACGGATGTGAAGTAACCTCCTTTGTGTTTATAACCACTTATAACCTTGTGTGGCTGCACTGACACTATGTTTTCAATGTTAGTTCCATTGTTGAGTCACTGAAGCTAGTCTCCATATACATTAGATCTAAACTGTCAATGAAGATCTGACACAGAGAGAGTCCAATTGTGTTTGTTTATTGGCCAAAAAAGGAACTAACAGACTATGCCCTTGAGAGGCAAAAGACAGAGATCTGCTGCAAGGAACAGGGTCAAAGGTACTTTATAGATTCTGATGCACAAGGGGAAGGGGTGTGGGATGCAAGGAGGAGGCATAAACCAATGAGGTGGGGTTTGGACATTCAAATTGACAAATGATATGAACTCATATGAAACAAAGAGACACAAATAAACCAGTGGTGTGACTTTCAGATAAACAAAATGGACAAATGGTATAGCTCCAAGTAAACAAGGAAAAAACAAAGTTGTCCAATGGTGCGAGGCTTCAGGTAAACAAAAAGCCCACAGTTGGTCAACAGTCCCCAAGGAAGACATGGATGCAAATCCAATGTTTGTGAAACAAATGGAAACAAACTTTGTTCTAAGTCCGTTTGTTGTCTTGCCTGGCTCTGTAGTGGGAGGAGGAGGGGGGGAAGGATTAGGAGTGAGACAAAGGGCGTTTATACACGACCCCTAAGCTCCGCCGCAAATGGCTGCAAGCTCCGGACCTTAAAAATGTTTACCCACCAGCTCCGGAGTTTGCAGACAATTAAGTGCGACCCCGCCCACTTTAGCGCGACCCAGTGCACTTTTCTTGTACCTGCTTTTTGATGGTGAAAAATATTTGATGCGGAGAGTGCCTGAGCTCTCCTCGCTTCTTTCTGTTGTTTTTCTTTTGCCTTCGCCCCTTAAAGAGGAACCAGGAAGTAAACGGAGGTCGGAGCAACCTCCACCAGCACCGGAGGTAAGAATGCATTCTTTTGTCTCTGTCTAAGGCTTTTTTTCCTCCCTCCCCTCACGCAGACAGAACAAAGAAGTGCGGAGCGGGTGGGGACGGAGGAACAGCAACGAACCCTCAAGATCTCTGGTCTGAATTTAAGGGACCAGCGGATCTTAGGGGTCGTGTAAAAAGGCCCAAAGGGAGGACAAAGGGAGTTTTCCAGGTGCAGGAGATTCCCCCAGGCTCTCAGCCTGTGATAAGAAAGGATTTCCTGATGGGCACTAGAAAAGACCATCAGCCAGTCCTTAGGGAGGAATTCACAGCTCTGTGAGGGTGCCAATTATTGCATTATAATGTAGCAACAGGAAGGTCAAAGTCCCTTTCTTGATTACCTGAGTCCATCCTCAAGGACTTGACTGGTATTCCCTATGAATAGTTTTTCATTGTTACAATGTCTTCCTTTTTCTCATGACCTTACTGTGCATCTCCGTGTTTTTCCAACAATGCCCTTGTTCCATGACCCAACACCATCACTCATAACTTCTACATGGAATATGCGACCTGCCATTTTTAGCTGATCTAGATGCTGCTGAAGGAACAGAGGAGATCTGGCTATATGCCTTTTTTCTTATGAGCTGACAGCTTTGAAGCTATAGGACAGTGATGGCGAACCTTTTAGAGACCGAGTGCCCAAACTGCAATTCAAAACCCACTAATTTTTTTGCAAAGTGCCAATACAGTAATTTAACCTGTATATAGCTGGCTATGAAGGGGCGATGTTGGCTGCCCACAGAAAGGACTCCGAGTGCCACCTTTGGCACCCGTGCCATAGGTTCGTCATCACTGCTATAGGATGTAATTTGTATAATACAATACTGTGTGAAACTTGGAATAAAGTGTTAGTCATAAAACCCTGAAGTACCTTTCTATACATAATATTTGGTGCTCAAATATTATCTTACATTTTCCCCTTTAAAAATCAAACTCAGTACTGTATTTAGAAAACTAATGGCTTCATGAACAAGACTTTTTAATTTTTAAATGTAAGCCATAGTTAAAAGGAAACTAAATAGGCTAAACTAAACTTGTAGAAGGAACAGGGTGTACTAGGAATCATGTACCTCTTGATGCTTCCCTAGTGAAAATAAATTATCTCTATACCACAGACAAGAGGCTGAGCACAGTGTTGTACATTAGCCATTTATTGAAGACAGGTGTTCTTTATTATAACAAAGTTTTAATATTGCCTAAATGCAATTCCCAATTTCATTAGCCAGTCCTTACATGATACCGCTAATGTACAAGGCACCTGCAATATTTTGTTCAATGACATACTTCAAGCAGAAGAAATGTCTTACACCAGTGGTGGCAGACCTTTGGCACTCCAGATGTATTTGACCACAGCTCCCAGAATTCCAAGCCTATATTGCCAATGACAAAGGACTGTGGTAGATGTGGTCCAAAACATCTGGAGTAGACATGGGCATGGAGCGGCGAAATTCTCGTTTCCGTTTTCAGTTATTGTTATCGTTACGTAACGGGTAACGGTAACGAGAATTACTCTGCTGCAGCTCGAACCTGACCTGATAAAGATAAATTGGGTCTGATTTTTCATTGTCGTTCATGGCATCGCGGCGATCGCGCGATGCCAAGCATCACAGAAAAAAAGTTTTAAAAATAAATAAATAAAAACCCGATTCCCAGCCATAAAAGCAGGCGAAAATATGCCTGCCTCAGTGAGGGCACCTACCAGAGAGGGGTGGTTTCTGGGGGGGGGTCCCCGGCCTTCCCCCCCTCTCCTGTCCTGGGCTGCTGGTACCAGGCTGGGGGGGGGCATCCTCGTCGTCTCCATTTGCCATGCGGTGGGGGGGGGATCCAAAATGGCGACCGCAATATTTATTTTTAAATCGTGGTCCAAAAACCCACCAAAGCACCACAGAAACATTTGAAAATTAGGTATTTTAAATGCCTGATTTTTTTATAGTAGCAGCAGTGGGTCTTTCTTGCAATAAAACATCTCCATTGATTTTATTTTTATTTTTATTTTTATTTTTATTTTTTTACACCTGTGCAATGATGGGCTGGCCATGGGATGGGACCATGCAAATTTTTGGACCCCTTCCACCAATCGCATGGCCAGGTTTTGACTGAGACTTCTGGATGTGCCAGAGGGCATTAAAAGCCCACTAACCCTAACCCTAACCCTAACCCTAACCCTAACCCTAACCCTAACCCTAACCCTAACCCATACGCCAGTACACTGTCCTTCTTAGTGGGTTAGAGGCACCCAGAGGTGCAGCCCACTAACCCACCCTAACTTTAACTGTAACCCTAAGCCTAGCCCTTACCATAACCCCAACCCTAACCCAGATCCGTACGCAAGTACGCTTCCCTTCTTAGTGGGTCAGAGTAGAGGCACCCAGAGAGGTGCCTCCCAGCCAGAGCCCACTACCCCTACCCCTAACCTGTACGCCAGTACGCCAGTATGCTTTCCTTCTTAGTGCGTCAGAGGCACCCAGAGAGGTGCCTCTGCCACTTACCCCCCAACCCTAACATAATGTAATGTATGGTACGCGGTGGCTACGCGAAACGCTTCCCTTCCCTTCTTAGTGGGTCAGACGTCAGAGACACCCAGAGAGGTGCCTCCCAGAGCCCACTTACCCCAACCCCAACCCCAACACAAACGACAAACAACAAACGGAAACGACAAATTTTTGAAAATTTCCGCGACAAACGGAAATGACCCGAAACGGACCCGTCCCGACAAATGACAACGCGAAACGTCATTTTTCCTGGTCGTGCCCATCTCTAATCTGGAGTGCCAAAGGTCCACAACCACTACCCTGAAGGAAGCCACAAGCTTGAATTTACAAGAGCTGAGGGTTACTGAGGAAAGGACATTTTGGATATTATTCACTCATAGGGTCACCATAAGTTGGAAGTGACTTGATGGATTCTCTTTAGATGTTGTACATATGTGTGTGTGTGCATGCGCATGCGCATGCACACACATGCATCCATGCAAAACAGTTTGATTTTTATGCAGAAAACCAGGTTCAGTCCCTGGTGTCTGTGAGTGGGAATGGAAAGACAACTTCCTAAAACTCTGGAGATTCCCCATCAGTCATTGCAGACAATACCAAGCTAGATGGTGGGCACTAGGGACCCTTGGCTCTTTGCAAGATAGCTTAAAATCTTTCTCCAAACAATTGCATAAACTAACCTTTCTAGAGCTCTAGTGTGGCCAGTTGTGCTAGCTGATGAGGAACATCATTGGTGAGCTTGATTGCCATTTATTGCCTATAAAGTTGGTCTTTCACACACAGAGAAACCTATTGGCGAAGGCCCTTGAAGCTACAATTTCTTGTTGTGCAGAGACAGTTGTGCAGATTTGGGGTGTAGCCAGATGAAAGAAAAACAGCTTGAATGAAAACAGAGAATGAAAGTTGGTATGACTGATTTGCCTGATTCTACCTGAGGACTAACATTGCTTGCTTGCATTTCTAATGACGCTCTACTTTCACATTTGTGACGAGACAAATATAACCCAAAATAGACTCCACTGTTAGCAAAGAAAACAACTCTATAGAATTTCTGCCATGTGGGGAACCTGGCAGTGAGAACCTGTACAGTACTTAAAAGGGTACTGTGGGGAAGAGAAGAAAAGGATAACTATTTTGGAAGGAAAGACAGTTGCTCTATTGTAGACGAAGGGGGCAGAAATGTATGTGAACATGCATTCTACACAATTTTAAAGCACTGTTTCAAGGCTCATGTCTTCTCCATGAATCAGCAGCAAATGTTAGTTCCAGCTGGAATAATAACATAAGAACAGCCCTGCTGGATCAGGCCAAGGGCCCATCTAGTCCAGCTTCCTGTATCTCACAGTGGCCCCACCAAATGCCTCTGGGAGCACATGAGACAACTGGATACCAGTATCACGATGCCATTCCCCTGCACCTGGCATTTTTAGGTACCCTCCATTTAAACCTGGACATAACATGTATTCCCCTCATGAATTGTAACCTGCAATGGACTTGTCCTTCAGAAATAGGTCCAATCCCCTTTTAAAGGTGGGCAATATCAGGTGCTGTACGCTCCTGGAGTAGGAACTGGCAAGCCACTTTAGTATTCCTGCCAAGAAAACTCCATGGACATGGGGTCACAAAGAGTTGGTCACGACTGTAACGACACAACAACAAAGGGCAGATGCCATCACCCCATCCTGTGGCAAGGAGTTCCATAGATGTAAATACCACTGTTTCTAAACACCTTACCAGGATTTTCAGGATAGAATGTACTTATTAGTGGCTTCCTAGTCTCCTCTTCTGGTGGTGGGACTGCAGAGCTTGCTCAAGACTTGTACAAGGAGCAGGACATCTAGCCCCATCTGCCACACACTCTCTGGGTAATCTCTGCTGGTCCCTTTCCACAAAGCAGTGTGCAAATTTAAACTCCTGGCTTCATAGCCAAGTGCTCTAGTTGACTGAACTATAATAGCTCATCCCAGTGTGTGCAGACCCATAGAATTAACAGAACTTACATAACTGCAGGGGAATGAGGAAAAACAGCTCTGCTCCCCTCTTCCTTTCCCGAGTGCCAAACTGCCAAGGCATCTGTGGGACATAAAAATGCATCAGTACCTGGTGCCTGGATTGCCAGGTGAGCACTAACTGTGACATGAACAGCAGGGAACCTTAATAGAAAGAGGATTGAACTCTAAGAACAAATCATATGGTGCTACATACCGAATGATGCCCTGCTGCCAGAAAAGAGGCATTCTTTGAAGCAAAGGGGACGCTTTCCCCCCTTTTCACCGAGTCAGCGAAGGCCCCCTGCTTTGCCAGCAGGTACAATCCAAATCAATTGGCCTATTTCTTTCCTCTGAAACCCCGTGGTTTCCTTTTGCCTAAAGAAAAGGCATTTAGGGGATGTGGGGAAGTGGTGGTGGTGGGCAGAGGCTGAGTGGACGTCTTCACAACAAGAACTGAGCCAGACAGAAAAAGAGGGAAAGCGCAAAGGTTTCCCGGCAATGAATCCACGGTCCTCCTGAAGGGTTTCATTCAGCTAGAGAGCTTCCATTTCTTCCTAACTACACTTGCCCCCCCCCTTGATCATGGAGCTCAGTCCAACCAATGGCAAGGATTATATCCGGCGTTATGGCCACTGCCTTCTTCTCTTTTTGTTGCTCTTTTTTCTGCCCAGGTTTGGATGTCATAATGGGTATATTGACTGTGGATACAGCAGGACTTTTGGGGAGAGGATGATTTGGTGAGGCAAGACCTGGGGGAAGTCCTAACCTCCTCTTGCCACAGGAGCCCTTGTTTAGAAATAAGAGGAAAAATTAAAAAAAGTAAATTGCAGCAGATTATGCATAAATACAGTACATGATGTGTTGCTTCCTTGCTAATCCATTTTTCTTTATTCCTCTCTCCAGTTTGGTTTACCATTCAGCCTGATGAAGAACTGTACTGTATAAACTTGAAAGCTTGCTTGCTTTTTGTGATGTTTTCATTGGTTGTAAGACAGGTATTAGGCAAGTTTCAATTCTTATGTGACACTGAATGTCCTTTCTACAGTGTGGGAACCTTTCTTTGGAGGGTATGTTTCAGAGGAAGGTTTCAGTGAGTGTACACACACCTGGCCGCGATGTGGCATTCCTGGAGAGGAAGTGACCTTCTATTTCCCCTGACCTTTTGCTTTGAGGCAGGACCAAAGGGCTAAAGGGCACCTGCCTCCTATTAGAACCAGTGTTTATCTAAGTGCTCCAATGTCTGCTTATCACTCAGCAATAAATAAAAGACCAAAACAAGCCTTCTGGGAGTCTGTCTTTGTCTGTGTGACTGCTCAGCTGGCTGGAAAATGACACCTCCCTCCCTCCCTCCCTCCCTCCCTCCCTCTCTCTCTCTCTCTCTCTCTCTCTCTCTCTCTCTCTCTCTCTCTCTCTCTCTCTCTCTCTCTCTCTCTCTCTCTGTGTGTGTGTGTGTGTGTGTGTGTGTGTGTGTGTGTGTGTGTGTGTGTGTGTGTGTTTCCATCATTTTCTCTGCAATCAAGGTCATTTTGGCCTTGGAACTTCTCCAGCGAATTCCAACACTACATCCCTTTCTTTAGCAAGAAAATCTGGTACTGAAATTTTCCTGCACCTCTTCACACAATGAAAATGTCCAACTTTCCCAAGTTTGGTTTCTTTCAGGAGGAGGTCACCTGGATGCATTTGGTGTTTTGTAACATTTGGATTTGTTTGCAAACACTGAGTTTGAGAGTAGATGACACATCACAAACGCCCAAACAGATAGACAAATGAACTGCTTAGCACAAATTTCCAGAGAGGCATCCTTTATCCCATTCCATTAACTTACAAAACACTCAAAACAGAGGCCTCTCTGTGTCTCATCTCTCTAAAATTACAGTCTGTTTCCTTTCACAGATAAACACACATGCAGAGCTGATATTTGACTGGGTACAATGCTTGGGGGAGAAAGATAAGAAGTTGCCTTCTATTAGTCAGACCACTGGGTCCTCTTCGTCTGGCTGGTAGTGGCTGTCTGGACTTTCTGTTTTCTTTCCTAGCTGTCCCCATGAAAATTCTAACAGGGACTGACCCTACTTAGCTTCTCTGAAATTATACAATATACAATAGTCATTACTTTCTTCCTCTGCCCCAAAGTTTTGTGCAACACAAAGTTGTTAACTTTCTTGTTCAGGCCTGCGTTGCTTCAAAGCAAGGTAGAGTGATGGTCCTGATCATGGAAATCTGACAGCAGTCTCCATAGCAATACTTGGATGTATAGAAAAGTGGTGTGTGAAAACTCCTCTAACCATTATAAACTAAGGAAATTCTTAACTTGAGGCAAACTCCACTCTGCTTCCTGAGCTCAGCTGCTTCCAGCTAGTCTTTCCTATTTGTCTCCTTTCAGTTAGAACCAGGCCTAAGGGTGGGCCAACCGGGAGTCAGCCCTGGTGGCTGAACCGAAGGGGTCGAAGCTGAAACTAGTGATGTTGTATCTGTTCAACATGCTGTCTGCTGTGTATTTGGCCTTTTCCCTCCCTGACCCAAAGTCCTATGTTCTTACTGCAAAAATGGGCTTCCAGCCGATAACTCTGCAATAGATTTCATTTCAAGCTTCTAGTCTGATGTCTTTCATTTGTGAGAGAAACCATCAGAACATGATTTTTCTTTAAGGTAGCATTGCCAAGGACAGTAAAGCACTAGAAATGTTAGAAGCACTTCAAGCATAACTGTCAAAAAGTAGATGCTGACACAGTGGGGTTGCAGATAGTGAGGGGAAAGCACCATATCATCATGTTGAGGAAGCATGACCTCTGCCCCCATGTCATAACCCACTTATCAGCATGCTGTGTGTCTTAGGGCTGCCTTTGCTTTCATAGCTGCTAGTGCAGTGGTTCCCAAACTTCCTAATGCCACAACCCTTTAATACAGTTCCTCATGTTGTGGTGAGTGACCCCTTGCCCTGCTTGGAAGAGGCCACAAGCCCCCTTTGCCAGGCCACTGCCGCAGGTGCCATAGAGAAATTCCCTCTACAGGCACCCTCAGCCAATCGCAGCCTCAGGTGCCATTGACTGACATCCCCTCCAACCTATCAAGCTGTAACTCACTCTTTCCCCTCTTCCTCCCCCTCCCCCTCCAGACCCAAGCCGTTGGTGCCTTTTTCTTCACTGGCTCACAGCAACCCCTGTGAAATGGTCGTTCCACCCCCAAAGGGATCCCGACCTCCAGGTTGGGAACCTCTGGGCTAATAGAACATCTTTTTCAATGCTTCTGTATCTGTTCTTCCGCCCTGGAGAATCCATATCCTAATTGCAACCAAATATATCTTGCCTCAACCAACACTGAATTAGGCATGGCAGGTATTCAGTGACCAGTTAAAGCAGAGGGCAGATGTACTGTAACTTGACCAGCTTGCATAAAAAATTACACCTGCTGAAATGTCCTCTTCTAAGCAACTTTTGAAGGTCATCGTAGGCAGGTGTAGTACAGACATACATTGAAGCAGGCCCACCATACACATACATTAACATGATTAAAGCAAATCAGCTCAGGCACTTTGTACTGACTTCATCCCACAAAAATATGATTCTATGAATCAGGCTTCAGCCACAATATGATGACTCACTGCTGTTAAATTGCTTATCACACCAAAGAACTACCCCAATAGTGAGTTCATGTACACATGCTGTGGGCTAAATCATCAAGTGCTCATTACTTCCATTCCATGAATTTGGCTTCAGCTCCCATTCAGAGATATTCACTTCAGATTGTGGGTGGCAACAAAAAATTTAATGAATGGAGCTACTGTAGTACTTTCATTGTGGATCACCTTGTGCAACCCATTTGTAAGAGGGAATTGGGGAGGAAGAAACAAACAGAAAGTACAACCTCCTCAATGACAGGAAACACATGACAATGTACTATGAAGTGATATGTTTTGAACTGTTGATCTTTTGTGGGCGTCTTTAGGGGTTCAGACAAAACAGTTTTACAGGAATTTCTGTTGAAAACATTTCCAGGATAACTTACTGATGATGACTAACGCATCTGAAAAAAAAGAGCTGAATTTCAGATGTCAATCATGGGCACATCTAATACGGTATATAGGTTTTTCTCAGCATCCTTTCTAAAGAGAGGAGGGCAACCTATGATATGGCAGATTCAATTTCCCATTAGTCCTGGCTTGTATGATCTTTGGCCAAATGTGACAACAGTTGTTTTTCAACAAAAGTATTTCCATTTTGAATCCAATGCAATCTAAAAATGCTTGGAATTGTGATCCAGCACCTTTGGCTAAGGGAACCTTCCTTAGTTTCAGGAAGCTTATGCCTTCTAGTGTCTTACTTTAACATGGGTGCTATTTCTTCAAAACGGAAGATACAAGTGTCACCACACCACCTTTTCCACTCCCGCTGGTTGTACCCACAATTCTTTTCAAAACTGTTTCTCAATACGATATTTGAAAACTAAACAAGGTGCAGAAGATCTGAAAAGCATTTAAATATCAAAACCATGCCTTCTTGGGGAACTGTTTGCCCTCTGTTTTTGGAGAAAAAGATGGGAGCTTTTATTGCAATTGGGTCAGTCTGAAGGTTGCATGATTTCCATATCAACTCTCATTATCCACTCATCTCTGTCTTGTAGGAACAGCACTTTGAAGGCAGCCTTTAAAACATAATTAAGCACTATTATAGTTCTTCCTGCCACAGTTATCATTGTAATTTGTAATTTAGATCAAGTGACTTTGCTGATTTACATGAAGTAATTTTCTTTCAAGTTAGCTTGAAAAGTATCTGAGTGCTAAATGCTGATCTGTGGCCTTTTTAGATCTCTGAGTCGGTGCCTAAACATTCTAAGAGCCTTATAGAACTTAAAAACTCCTAGGGGGAAATCAGAAGTCTGTGTTCATTACAGCTAGCATTTATCCCAGTAAAAGTGTTAATTCCACAATGAAACCAGGCAATCATTTCCAGTCATATCAAAATATATCATGTAACAAGAGTTTTCCTTGGTGCAAAAATGTCAGTCAGCATTAGCTTATCTAATTTGACAAGCATTTTAATCTACATTGTTTCTGTGTTCCAATGCACAAAATAGTTTTCTGTATTTTTCCTGCCTATAAGCCACCACCATGTATAAGATGACTGTTTTCAAATACAAGGTATGGGCAATTCTGCAGCTGCACGGTTCTTTCCTTTACTTACTTCCATGCATAAAATTATCTTCAATTTGTAGTCTAACAATTTTATACAAAAATATAGTCTTATCCATGGAAAATTAAGGTATGTCAAAAAGTAACAAAACAAGTCAAACTATATTGAAAACATTGTTACAGCTATGGAATAGACAGGGCTGGTGCTAGGTTTTTTTGCACCCTAGGTGAGGGGCGGGTGGGGCAGGGGCAGGGGGCAGGGGCGGTGGGTGGGCAGGGTGGTGGGGGCGGCAGCGGTGGACACGGATGGGGGGCGGCGATGGGCATGGGCGGCGGACGGCGACAGGCACGGGCGGGGGGGCAGCAATGGACGCGGGGGGCCGCGGGCGGATGGCGATGGGCAACAATGGGCGGCCAGCGACGGGCGGCTGGCGGGAGGTGGGGGATGGATGGCGGTGGCCAGCGGCGGTGGGGCAGTGGGGGGGCAGCAGGCTGGCCAGCGCCCCCTCTGTCCATTTTGGCACCCTAGGCAACTGCCTAGTTCGCCTTAATGGAAGTGCCAGCCCTGGGAATAGAGATGGGTGTTTCATTTTGAAAAACTAAACATGCCACCACAGCTGGTGCTCAGAACCCAGTCCCACCCTCTGGAACAAAATCAACTACCATCTTACCTTGCTGTAGCTTGCACTGGTCGAAATTCCAACCAGGAAGCAGCCTCCGATGTGCCATCTTTCCGTTTTCCTGGCACTGGCTGATCAGACAGGGAGGCGGGATGATGCATGTCCTTGCACAGTTCTTGATTGGTGGGGTAAAAATACTCTAAAATAAATAAAAATAAATAATACATATGACTGTGCCATGATTTTTATGTTTTTTACATTCTATGCTATGCTATGCTATGCTGTGTTTATTGTTTGTAGGGATTGATTTTAACTTCTTGCATACTGAAAGTACTACTGCTGCTGCTGCTGCTGCTGCTGCTGCTGCTACTACTACTACTACTACTACTACTACTACTACTACTACTACTACTACTACTACTACTACTACTACTACTACAGTTGTTTGTAAATCAGAACCACTTTGCATCTTCCATATTTAATGGGTGTTGGGAAGGGCTGCATAGGTGTGACTTTCACAAACCCCAGCCCATTGTCCATCTAACAAGCCTGTGCAGACAAGGGTGGGGTCAGAATAAATAGAGCTAGACATGGGAGGTCTCCTACCAACCTTCCTCAGACTGAAGCTACTTGGAGGAGTAGCAAAATGTTTCAATCCCACAATAAAAGAAGTCCACTAGCCATAACTGAACTCCCTGATAACTTCACCTGGATGACTGAAAATCTCCACAGGCATTAAGACAGAGACTTTTTAATTGCAGCCATCCCTCATTTGTGAATGGATGGGGCTTACTTAAAAATCCAAATAAATTGTTGAGTCTAAGGACCTTTTTCTCTTAATTTGTTTAATAAAGATAGGCAGACATGTCACACACACACACCTCAGTTTTGATGTCTCATTACCAGCAGCATGAGATTTCACTTTCTGTACCTGTAGCTGATCTCCAGCTCAGTTAGTCTTTAAGGTGCCACAATCCTTTCCTTTTTATATTTATTTAATTTTATTATGCATGCTGAATGTATTGATTTATTTATTTAAATTATACCCCACCCATCTAATGGCAAACTACTCTTCTGGATGGTTGCAAAAAGTAACATAAATGTACAAACAAAACTTAAAGCAATAAACATGTGAAATGCAAGAACCTCTTTTGCTGATATACGAGAGCCTGAACTATAGTGGCTTTCAAAATAAATATGTTGTGGGACCTGAATTAACCAACCTTGTGAATAGTAGTTCCAGTGTTCTACAAGACAGCTATTTCAAATCCACAAGGCTAGAGAGAATGAAGGGAAAGCAGTTCCTGCATTCAAAAATACATTAAAAGACACTGTTTCAGGGTCTGAGTCTAATTAACCAAGCCTGCATCCTGTTCTGAATACGTCAAGAAAAAGAGCAATGGACAAATGGAAAATGTGAGTCTACTTGGATTATGAACGCAAGGATTATTTTGTCTCTAAACTGTAAATCAAGCAATGCACAAAGTTCAGGGTGGAAGATGGAAAACACTGCAGGGATATTTTTTTAGGCCGAGTTACAGATGTCAGTGGTGTTCACTTTGCCTGAAAGCCTTTGGGACGTGGAAGGGAATACTCGATGGTAAACAGAAATATTTCCAATAGGAAGAAAATGACCTGCTTTAATGTGATTTTAGATTTGTTTTCTTCAAATAGGTTATTTTTTTTATCCAGCAGAGTAAGTCAACTAACCCAAACCAATCCTGAATAATAGTTTTACTTTATGTGCCATCAAGTTACATGGTAGTGACCCTAATAGGGTTTTCATTATCTAGTATGTGAGGTATTTAATGAGTGGTTTCACCTCCCAGTTGAGTCACCATGGCCACGTAGGGTTTTGAACCCTGAATCTCCTGAAATCAGAAGACTGAGACTTGGAAGGGCAGCAATGAAGGAACTGGAAAATCTTATCAAGTATAAGGTTGTGCCACTAGAAATCAAGATAATCTACACTCCTGTTTTGCCAATTACAGTACTACGAGGGTTGATTGAAAAGTAATGCATCCATGGCTGTTTTTATCTGTTAACCCGTTCTCAAAATCCTTTGTGTACCTGATAGCTACATTTTTAAAATGTTGGAGAAGTTCTGTGCATGGTTGTACCATGTCCAGAAGGCTTTGGACCCTAATCTGCAGCACGACAACACCCGCCCGCACAGGAGTCACGAAACACAAGCGGCACTGCAGTTCAAGGAGGTTCTACCGCACTCACCGTACAGCCCCAACCTTGCACCTTGTGACTTTCACCTCTTCCCAAAGGTGAAAGAGCACCTTAAGGGACATCGCTTTTGTTCTGAGAATGAGGTGAAAGCTGCCATTCAATCTTAGTGTCGACAACAACCACCGGAATTCTTCTCCAACGGGTTTGCCCGACGAGGCACATGTTGGTGCAAATGTGTGGAAAGGGACGGGGACTATAAGTGAATAGTGCATTACATAGAGGGCCAATGTAGCTATCTGGTACAAAAAGAATTTTGAAAACCGGTTAACAAATAAAAAAGTTATAGCAATGGAGGCTGTTGTGTCTTGGCCGATGGAAATCGGCCAGGTAAAACAGAGTTATGGGTTATTTAGTCCTCCTAATTGGAGCGTTCCCTTTAACAGGAAAAAGGGAGGAAGTTTGGCTGGGAGTGAACGTTTGTCTCCAGGTGTATTTAGGTTGGGTTTGTTAGGATGTGTGTTTGCTCCTCTTCAGAGGATAAGTCTTGTTATGTTGGAATAAACTGCTGTTTTGCGTGAAATTCACCATTGAGAACACATGAAACATGTGGAAGGAAAGCAGGCAGTTTCGCACATTGAGAAACTGCAGTGGTAGAAAGACGGCGTAGCGGTAATCACCCAGCGGGAAAAAAAAATTTTTTTTAATGCAACAGAGACTTAAGAGATCAAACCAGTAAAAAGGAAAAAGATGCGCAGTAGGCAAGTAGAGATGGGCACAGAGCAGAAAAGTACTACCCTGATGACAGGACACTAACTGCACATCAAATACCACGTGACCGCCCCCCAAAAACCTATGCATCAAATTAAGATATGCAGAAAACGCTGGTGAGACCACAGCCCTGGAGGCTGGCATTTTCCTGTCGAACCCAGAGGCATTATTTTTCAATCTAGCCTCGTATATATGAATGTGAAAGCTGGACAGTGAAGAAAGCTGACAGGAAGAGAGGTAATTCTTTTGAAACATGGTGCCTGATGAAAGCTCTGTGGATACCCTAGACTACCAAAAAGGTGACCTAAATCAAGCCTAAACTATATCTGCAGCAAAACTGTTGAAACCAAATGAGAAGAGAGGATTCCCTGGAATGACAATAATGCTGAGTAAGGTTGAAGGCATCAGGAAAAGAGGAAGATCAGATACAATTTATTTATTTTTACTGATTATTTATTTAATTTGAATATTTTACCCCACCATTCTCCTTGGAAAAGGACCCAAGGTGGCTTATAATAATGAGGGACAATATACAGCCCAGAACATTTAAGACATATTAAAATTAAGAACAGGGAATTAGAAGAGTCATCTTAGAACATTAAAAGGTAACATTAAAGGTACAAAGAGCATGTCAAAAGAAAAAAAATCCATTATGAGGGGTTGAAAGTAAATATGGAAACACTGGTGTTCTTATGAAATCAGTCAATGTAGTCATGTATGGTAAGCCATATAAAAGTCACATGGTAGGTAGTCCCTTATTCAGGGAGAGCTTGCCTGAAGTGAAAAGTCTTTGCCTGCTTCTGGAAAGACAGAAGAGATGGGGCAGTCCTGGCCTCCAGTGAGAGGGAATTCCAAAGTCTGGGAGCAGCAACATAATGGAACTACTGGCTTGAGTTTGCAAGTGCTGAGCAGGGCTGCTGAAGACAGGACATTTTGGAGATCCCTCATTCACAGGATTGCAATTTAAAAGTGACTTGACAGCTCATAACAACAATAACAAGCAGATTATAGGTAGTAAAACTTGCTGAACTTCTAAAATGAATGTTATTAAACTTAAGTTCTAGACATATAGAAATTCTGTGCTAAAAGAGGACTTCTTAAATCTCACCCCCTCACATACACAACGTTACGATGATATAAATGTCCTGTGAGAACTGAAACATCAGTATGAGTTTTCAGGTTTAATGTGTGTGTGCTTTGGTGTCTACATCCCTTGGATGATTTTCCTGGTTATATTTATTCATCCTACAGTCAAAGTATTTTCTCACATCGTTTGGAATTGAAGCCTGGAGATTCAGAATCATAGGGCGTTTATACACGACCCCTAAGCTCCGCTGCAAATGGCTGCAAGCTCCGGAGCTTTAAAATGTTTCCCCACCAGCTCCGGAGTTTGCAGACAATTAAGTGCGACCCCGCCCACCTAAGCGCGACCCAGCGCACTTTTCTTGTACCTGCTCGAGGAGGGTGAAAATCACCAGGTCCGGATTTAATCTGGTCAGTGCGGGGCTCTCCTGGCTTCCTGTTTTTTTTCCCCTCCGGCCCCTTTAAGAGAAGGGGCGGGAGGGAAAAAAAGCAAACAAAGAGAAGGAATCAGCACAACGGAGCTCCAGCAGCTTCTCCGAGGTGAGTCTCCCCCACTTTCTTCCTCCCTCCCCTCAGCAGACAGGTGCGGAGTGGTGGGGAGGAAGGAAGAGCAACGAACCCCTAAGATCTCTGGTCCGAATTTAAGTGGCCAGCGGATCTTAGGGGTTGTGTGAAAAGGCCCATAGAATTCTGAAATCTATACATTAATAATGTATATTTTAATTGAAATTTTTACTTGTTTCCATGGGTTCAACTCTGATTTGCTCAAATTAGAGATGATGCAGCTAAATTAAGTTGCTAGCTTTTGAGATGGTCTCCTGCCTCCTGTTTTCCGAAGATTACTATAGTGTGTACAGATGATGTTGCTAATATTAGAGCTGAAGTGTTGGCTTGGCATCCTCCAGTCATGGCCTCTTAGTGCCTATCCAGCCCAGATGACCACAAGAGTCCTTTGGGAATGAACAAAGCAGCCAGAGGTCTGTTTGTGCTTTTCACTCTCTGACCTGTACATCTTCCTACCTCTGCTGTTATATTGATATTTTCAGCATCCGTCTATAAGTCTCAGTTCACTTCCTTTCCCTCACTTCAAGCATAAAGCCTGACTATGAATCCAGTGCTCTCTTAGATCTTTACTAAAATGGCTACACTCTCAGGAAAACAGTCCATGATAAAATCTCAGAGTTTGTCATGTTAAAGAATAAGAAACTGAGTATTTCAGGATCTCAGAAAAGCCAATTTCAGGACAGAGGAAAATATGAATAGCATGTCCTGGCTGAGCATTCTAAAAGAAAAAAGGGCACAAGAAGGATGGAAGATTCTAAAAAGTGAAATGTTCACAGTGCAGTAACAAACTATTCCTGTCAGAAGAAAAGAGACTTTTACACAAACCAGTGTGGTCTGTACAGGAAACTTACAATCAGGATGACATGCAAATACAGACAATACTGTACTGCCAATGAATATTTGGTATGAAATGTATATTCCCTTTACATATTATATTGTACACCTCATTCTGCTTCTATATGTCTGAAGAAGTGGGTGTGTAGTCCACGAAACTTTACATTAAAATATGAAAGTTAGTCTTTATAGTACCACATGTTTTGTGCCTTTTGTTTGTTTTGTTTTTCTTTGAATTTGCTTGGAATTCTGATGAGCTGTCACTTTTTAAAATATATATAATTGTTTGCACAACACTTTACAGGCAAAATTGAATAGATCTGGGCTAATTTGGATGCAGCTATTGATCCAGAGCCTGTAAATAAAACACCCTGCCCTCTTTGTCCTGTATTAATGGATGACTTTCAGCTCCTACAGCCGGATGATTTAGTCAAGACCCATGGGGAGGTGAGTGCCACCACATGTGTGTTGGATCCTTGCCCCTCATGGATCATAAAAGCTTCCAGAGAAGGTATGGCAGACTGGTTAGGAAGAGTAGTGAATGCCTCCTTACAACAGGGCAGCATTCCAGCATGCTTAAATGAGGCAATAGTAAAACCACTGTTTAAAAAGCCCTCCTTCAACCCATATGATACTGAACAATTACTGACCAGTATCAAATATCCTGTTCTTAGGGAAAGTCCTAGAGCGGGTTGTGGCCTTGCAGCTCCAGAGATTTCTGGATGAGATAAACTACCTGGATCCATTTCAATATGGCTTCATGCCTGGCTATGGGACTGAGACGGCACTGGTTGCATTGGTAGACGCAGGGAAATTGGTAGGGGATCTGTGCCCCTTTTGGTTTTGCTAACCCCCTCAGCTGCTGTTGACACTATAGAGCATGGTGTCCTCCTGACTCATCTCTCTGAAATGGGAATCTGAGGTACTGCATTAAAGTGTCTCCGGTCCTTCCTGCAGGATAGAACGCAGGAAGTGGTGTTAGGTGATTCGTGTTCAACACCATGGCCGCTGACCTGTGGAGTTTCCCAGGGTTCTGTTCTGTCTCCTATGTTATTTAACATATATATGAAACTACTGGGGGAGATTAACCCTTTTGGGGTTTGGTGCCACCAGTATGCCAGTGATACCCAGCTCTACGTCTCGTCACCTCCAGACTCGAAGGGAGCTACTATCTCAAATTTGCATGAGTATTTAGCTGCAGTAATGAACTGAATGAGGATGAACAAAATGAAACTAAACCCAGATAAGACAGAGGTGTTCCTAGTAAGTTGAAAGGGAGAACAAGGGATAGGGATGCAACCTGTACTGGATGGAGTCACCCTCTAATTGAAAAAACAGGTACGCAGCTTGGGAGTGCTCTTAGACTCATCCTTGAGCTCGGATGCCCAGGTCATGGCTGTGGCCAGGAGCGCATTTGCACAATTAAGGCTAGTACTCAAGTTACGCCCCTTTCTTGAGTAACCAGCGGTGGCCACGGTGATACATGCCCTAGTAACGTCCCGGCTGTACTACTATAATGCACTCTATGTGGGGCTACTGATGAAAAGTCTCAGGAAACTTCAACGGGTCCAAAATTCAGCAGCCAGACTGCTGACTGGGGCGGGTACAGAGATCACATTACACCCCTACTAAAGCAGCTCCAGTGGCTGCCAATCAGCTATCAAGGACAATTCAAGGTGCTGGCCTTGACCTACAAAGCACTATACGACCTTGGGCCTAGCTACCGCAAAGATCGAATCTCACAGTATGAACCAACTCGGGTGTTAAGATCATCAGGAGAGGCCCTTCTCTCCATCCCATCACCCTCACAGGTACGTCTCGTGGGAACCCATGAAAGAGCCTACTCAACTGCTGTGCCCAGACTTTGGAACTCCCTCCCACTGGAGGCCAGGACTCCCTCATCTCTGTTGTCCTTCCGGAAACAGACAAAGACCTTTCTCTTCAGGCAAGCTTTAGCTGAATGATGGACTACCATGTGTATTTTATGTGAATCTATAGGTTCACATAGACTTTGTGTTTATAACTACTTATAAGCTTGTAGCTTTAATGCATTGTTGTCTATTAATGCTGTAAGATGTCCCTCAATTCCTTGATCTCAAATATTTGAACATTTCTTAACTGCACTGGACTGTATATTATCTATCCCTCATTACTGTATGCCACCTTGGGTCCTTTTCCGAGGAGAAAAGCGGGGTAAAAATACTCTAAAATAAAATAAAAATAATCAAGGATGAGAACAACAGGCTGAACCTTTACGGATGATGGCAGGGAAGCTAAAATCCAGAATGTACAGAGATTTGCAAGGAATAGGAGAAACAAGAACTAGGGCTTATTTGGGGATTTTTTCACAAGGGAGAGGAATAACAAGGAAATAGCAAGTCTGAATAGGACTCAGAAATGAAATGATGTATATAAAGAAGAGCTTACAGGTCAGGATGAGTAAGGAGCGTTAGGATTATTTCAGCAGAAATGCAGCAGCCTAGTCCTCGGCTTGTGTTTATTGAACAGAAATAACCACTCTGGATATTGGTATTAGGCAAAAAGAAAAATCTCACTATTCACCATCTTTCAGAATCCTTTTACTCATACTGGAGGAGAACAAAGATCTTAAGACAAAACCCTTAGCAACTAGTTTCCACGTTTCTAGATCTGCTGGCATCCATTATGCAGAACCTATATGGTCTCTCACTAGGAGTTGGAATAAAGAAAAAAATCACATGAGAGAAGAAAAAAGAAGCCAAAGAATAGTGATCTAGATCCTTGGCCTGGTACTGCTCAACATTTTTAGAAATGACGTGGAAGAAAGTGTAGAGAAGGAAATTACCAAATCTGCAGATGACAGGAAAGTGGGAGGGTTAAATAACACCACACAGAATCAGTTTTGCAAATGATCTTCACTGGTTGGAATGCTGGACTGAAAGCAATAAAATGAAAATCAACAGTCCTCCAAATGTACACTTGTCCGAGATGATAAAGCAAAATTTCCCCAGAGTAAACTAAGATGTATTCCTAAGAGAACTGATGTATTCCTCTGCCTTTGCATGTATGTATGGAACATGGCAGCATTGATGTTACAACCCTGCTGTAACAAGCCAACGGGGGCGTTTATACACGACCCCTAAGCTGCGCTGCAAATGGCTCCCAACTCCGGAGCTTAGAAATGTTTTCCCACCAGCTCCAGAGTTTGGAGACAATTAAGTGCAACCCCGCCCACTTTAGCGCGACTCAGCGCATTTTTCATGTACCTTCTCTTTGGAGGTGATAAAAAATTAGATGCGGATAAGAGTACCCGGCTCTCCTGGCTTGTCTGTTTTTTTTTTGCCTCCCGCCCCTTTAAGAGCCCCTTGAGACGGAAGCAGGAAGTAATGGGGCTCGTGGCAAGTTCGACCGCACTGGCAGGTTAGTAAAGGCTTCTTTTTTCCTTTTTTTGCCTCCCCCCCTCACGCCGACAGGAGCAGGAAGTGCTGAGGGGTGGGGACGCAGGAACAAAACGAACCCCCAAGATCTCTGGTCCGAATTTAAGGGACCAGCGGATCTTAGGGGTCATGTGAAAAGGCCCCTAGGGTTTTGCTCTTGCTAATCTCCAAGTATAAAAAGTGGTGCTAAATGGTTGTTTGCTCCTGACCTATTCAGTGCCATCACCACCAAGGAAGCCTGTTCATTTGCCAATGAGACTCAGAAGATGGTGACTCCATAAGTACCACTTTTGGAGGATCCCATACAGTGATAGAATTCTAGTTTGAATTTTAGGATTCAGGATTATTCAATTTTAAATATATCTGGCAAAGCATTCATTTCTTTCTTTTAAAAACGCAACATCTAGTAGTACCATATTACCAACAGATTTCTAAAGCATTATTTTGTACAAGAAAAACTCAGAAAATCCCCCAAATCTGTTATTTATTATGTGTTATCAAGTGGCTTCCAGTGTATGGTGCTGACCCTATGAATTAATGGCCACCAAAATGATCTTTAACAGCCCTTCTTGGGTTCTGCAAAATAGACCATGGTTCCTTTATTGCATCTCATGCTGGATTTTTATCTTTTTCTACTGCTTCTACTTTTCCTAGCATTCTCTTTCTAGTATGTGGGAAAGATAATAATGCTAAATACTGCCTACAAACTATAAACCAATGTATGGTAATAGTGCTCCAAGGATTATGGGTTTAAGTTTGTGGATAATTAAATTCAGATATAGAAAAATGCAGAGATGACCCCATCCAAAGGTTTCAAAATAAATCATTAATAATTACAGCAATAATCCACTAATAGTGCCATGAAGGTGTCTACCCAATGTGTGGCAGCGGTGAAGAAAACCAATTCCATGCTAGGGATTATCAAAAAGGGGACTGAAAATAAAACAGCCAACTTTATAATGCCATTATACAAAACAATAGTAAGGCCGCACCTGGAGTATTGTGTACAATTCTGGTCACCGCATCTCAAGAAAGACATAGTGGAACTGGAAAAGGTGCAAAAGAGTGCGACTAAGGGCCTTTTCACACGACCCCTAAACTCCGCGGCAAATGGCTCCCAGATCCAGAGTTTAAAATTGTTTCCCCACCAGCTCCGGAGTTTACAAAAAATTAAGTGCGACCACGCCCACCTAAGCGCGTCCCAGCGCACTTTTCAAGTACCTGCTCTCCGGGGGGTGAAAATTCCTGATGCGGATGTAACGTAGTGAGTGCTGGGCTCTCCTGTTTGTTGTTTTTTTCCCCCCCCCCCGCGCCTTTAAGAGATCTGGATGCAGTGCCGGGAGCAAAGCGAGAAGGCAGAATGGAGGTGAGTGACATTCTTTTCTTCCTTTTTTTCTCCCTCCCCTCACGCAGACAGCAGCCAGGAGTGCAGAGGGGGTGGGAACACATGAACAGCGACAAACACCTAAGATCTCTGGTCCGAATTTAAGTGGCCAGCGGATCTTAGGGGTCGTGTGAAAAGGCTCTCAAATGATTACTGGGCTGGTGCACCTATCTTATGAGGAAAGGCTAAAACATTTGGGGTCTTTAGTCTGGAAAAAAGGCGCCTGAGGGGGGATATGATTGAGACGTACAAAATAATGCAGGGCATGAGTGGATCGAGGGAAGCTCTTCTCCCTCTCACAAAATACCAGAACTAGGGGACATACACTCAGATTGTGGGCTGGGAGAGTAAGAACAGACAAAAGAAAATACTTTTTCACCCAGTGCATTGTTAGTCTGTGGAACTCCCTGCCACAGGATGTGGTGATGGCATCTGGCCTGGATGCCTTCAAAATGGGATTGGACAGATTCCTGGAGGAAAACTCCATCACAGGTTACAAACCATGATGGAGATGTGTAATCTCCAGGCTTAAAACTGGGGTACTTCAAGGGCCAGATGCAGGGGAGTGCTATCAGGAGACAGATATCTAGTCTCATGCGCTCCCAAATGCATCTGGTGGGGCCGCTGTGAGATACAGGAAGCTGGACTAGATGGGCCGTTGGCCTGATCCAGCATGGCTCTTCTTATGTTCTTATGTTCTTATGATACAGTGCCATGCAGTGCAGGATCAGGACCCCATGGCAGCAGTTCAGGACCCACATTTGCAACAATGTGGGAGGGGGAGGAGGCAGTGGGACCAAATGTAACTGATTTCAGCAGTAGGTAAGTGTGTTAGCTTAAGCCAAATGTAAACATGCAATATTAAGATGCACTCAGACTTGTAGTTTCCCTGTTATCTCAGTGTCCGTGTAAACAAGAACCAGACAAGATACCAGTGTGGAAGCAAGTGAAACCTGAGTGGTCTAAAAGCAACATGTGTCTGTATTTTCCCATGCTTGTGAACAGCCTGAAGAGAGAAGAAGAATCTTTTTTGAAAAGGATTTTATGGCTGCCGATGAAGAGAAGACAAGTTTAGAAATTAGAGAGAGGCCTTTGCCTCTTGGCCTCATAAAGTTAGAGTAGGGATCATTTTTGTTGTTTTCTAGTCAGGGGTCATATTGTGTGTAATCTCCAGTAGTTTAAGTAAATGAATTTAATTACAGTAAACCCTGCCTATCGCGGGGGTTAAGGACCCACCCGACCCGCAATGACTGAAAATCTGCGATATGCGGATGCAGGTCGGGTGGGGCCTGGGGGCGGGGGGCTGGGGACGATCAGATCTCCTACTGCCACTCACTCAGGCCGCTCCAAGACTTCTTGGAGCAGTCCGGGTGAGTGAAGTTGGGGGATCTGATCCTCCACCACTGCTCACCCAGGCTGTTCCAAGACTTCTCAGAGCGGCCCGGGAGAGCAGCGGTGGTGGATCAGATCCACCACAGAGCTGCAGTCTGGGGCTTGGGGAAGGGAGAAAAAGGTTTTAAAAACCCGGGCTTTTAAAACTTTCCCTCCCCTTCCCCACACCCCAGGCTCCAGCTCATTGGTGCTGGGGGGGGGGGGAGAAAAACTTTTTGTTTCCCTACCCCAGCTCCAACCACCAGGAGCCCTGGCACATACTGCGGTCCACAATATAGCAGAAAAGCAGTACATGAACCACGAAATGGCGGGGGTTACTGTATTTTAAAGGTGCCTTGGAAGTATTTTTGGCAAGTCTGGGGCTCATAGCAAACATAGGCTAAGAAGTCAAATAGACTGGAACTCACTGGGCTTTGATAGTCTCCAGGTTTTTGCATAGATCAGCTACATTTGATTTATTGCAAGGTTGACACCTGTGTAGAGGCTAAAATAGCCCAATCTTGGAGGAAGATTCCTGAGATTCCATTGTACCAAGTAGGGAAGTAATGGGGGCGGAGGAAAGGGGGTAGGCAAAGGCTGTGGCTGTGGAGTAGTATGGCGGGGGGCACAGGGATGGTCACACCAGGTTCAAAAATTTTGGAGGGAAGAAAATTTGCCTTGTCCCAAGTGTTGGCAACCACATGCTATGCCATTGTCCGTACATCTGCTTATATGATGAGTACTGAAATCCATGGTCCTTGTAGATGTGGGGCAGGAATCGCAGGGTAGTTTTGCTTGTAAACAGCAAAGCAGTGAGAAGTCTATGTTTCGGGACCCCTCTGGTGAGGAAGTGCCCTGAGGAACCAAAGATAATGCTGCTTCTGCTGTAGTGATGCAATGGACAATATTTTAAAAAGGCAAGTGCTCTCTTTCATGGTCCCTGCCTAATCGTTTTTTTCCTCAGCTTAAATATTTTGGAAATAAACACTGCAAAAAACACCATAGCACTAGAGCTCTTCCTTACAAGGAAATGGATGCTCAGAACGTGTGGCAGCCCATGAAACTTGCAGTCGCTCAGTGAAATGAGGAGCAAACCCCCTGGAAAACAAAATATATGACTTCATTTGTAGGCAGAAATGGTCACTTCTCTTGTGGAAAAAGAGACCAAATACTGAACAGGAATGATAAATAATTTGCCTTTGCCTTTCATTTTATTTCTTTTCTCATATACCTGAACAAAATCTCTGGGGTTCTCTATGGGGAAGTTAGGTCATTAAATGTTTATCAGGTAGAACAGTACAGTATTATTCAGCCTATAAGGCTGAGAGAATTCTTAGGACTGAGATGCTATACAACCTGCACGATTTACCCATTCAACTCTTAACCGATGTGTACCCTAGTCACGGAGGTCTGTAGCCCAGGTGTTAATCAGGAAAATCATTAATGTTGTGGAAAAGGTTCTTTGCTACAGAATAGTTGAGGTCAGGCAGTAAAAAACATGGTGTCTAGACCAGGGTGGCAGATACGTGGCCAGCCAGAAGTTATTTCAAGCAGCTCCCATCAAGCTTAGATAGCATAACCAATGGTGAGGGATTATGGGAATTTGAGTCCAGCCACATCTGAAAGACCATGGAGCTGTCTCAATATGTTATTAGCCTGGCACACAAAAAAAGATCATACTTTCGACCTGGTCTTATCAACAGGACTGGAGGATAGTGGTTCAGATGTGGAGGGGCTGGTCTTGATCCCATTGTCATGGTCAGATCACTTCCTCCAGAGCAGGCAGAGAAATACTGCTAGCCATTTATTAGCTTCTTCAAACCTCTGCAAGAGTGGGAGATCTATTAAGATGATCCAGCCTAGGAGAATAATGGATCTGGATGCTCTGGGGGATTATCCGTCTGATATGGTCAGCACTCCTGTAGAAGCTCAGGTTGCCCAATGGATAGGGAGATGACCCGGGCGATGATCGCACCTCAGTGCCCTCTCCCTTTATGCAGAGTCTGGACAGCTCCTTGGTACACATCTCAGGTGCGGGAGATGAAGCAGGAGGGGAGATGGCTGGAGCACAGGTGGAGAAAATACCACTGTGAGTCTGATTGAACACAGCTTAGAGCTCAATTTTTCTTTTTAAAGAAAAATTGTAAAGATAGATAAATAAATAAATAAATAAATAAATAAATAAATAAATAAATAAATAAATAAATAAATAGTAAGCAAGCACGTTTGTTTTCATCCATGTATCCATGACTGAGGCTGCAAAGTTATTATTTTTGGCCAAGATCAGATGCCAAAGATAACTACAATGTTAGGTGAAAGCAGATTAATGCTGCAAAGTAAGCGAGGCAGACTTTCCATGGTTGTGAAATCAGAATTCCAATGAATCCCACACTTGAGTCCCAAAGTTGGGTCACTACAGGAAGCAAGATAATCTATATAATCCCAGAGATGTGAGGAGCTTGTGCTGTGACACTCAGATGCTTCCATTACTTAAGATTCTCCCTCGAATATCTGTTTTTGGGCTCAGCTAATGCATGTGAGAATCCAGATGTCGGTGCTAGCAGACAACTCCTTCCCCTCTCATGCTGAAGTAATGGCCCAGAACTATTGCCAGTTTTGTGATGCAGGAGATGCTGGCTCTCCTGAAAAGCTCTCTTCCCTTGCCTGTACAAGCTGTGACATTATGGAACATCACTTCTGGGGGATGTAGTTGATACAGAAGCTGGACATGAGTAAGATCACATCCGGCAAAAGTACTTTTAACTATCGTCCTCTTAGCAACTGGGAAGGAGCTTTTGTTATGTGCTGTCAAGTCACTACTGACTTACAGCAACTTTATGTATTATGGTCCTCTAAAAGGTCCTCCAAGTAACAACCCTGCAGTTCTCTCCACATTGAAGCTACTGGTCCTTGGCTGCTAAGAGTGTTGTATTTAAAGGACAGCCCGGCTGCATCAGACTAGAGAACCAGCTAGTAGAGTACTCTATTTATACCAAAGTCATCCAATGGGAAGTGCTCAAGGACCTGAGGGCAACGCCATTGATCTGCCTGCGATGTCCAGCAAGTGATGCAGAGAGGCATATTGCCTTTGTTACTGCAAGGCCATAACAGTCTTGCTCTTTCTGCCTTTCTATAAAGAACAGGGATGTCATTTTCATTTTAGCTCAGAACAATAGTTTGCACTGTACAATCTATAGAGAATTCAGAGGATCAGGGTTTCTTTAGCCTCTGAACTGCAAAGCACCTGTAACATATGTGCTAGAAACTATGTATCTTGGGCCTAAGGTGCTGGAAAATTCTATTTTTGTTTTTTCATCAGAACATGGAAAGTTACTTCTCATAAACAATTCCTTCCTTGCTGTTCAAACAGTTATTTGTTGCAATGATTTTAACAGAAATTTGTTTCATTACTAGTTGCTTTGGTCACTGCTTTCCTATTCTTTTTTTTTGGGGGGGGGCACAAAGTTAGAAACACTTCCATCAAAATGCCTCCAAAATATCTTCTAGGTGTCTAATGAACACCTTTTAAATATCTTCTTAGGTGTTTAATGAACACCTTTTAAAACTAGAAAATACTATTTGTTACAGCAGTAGTGACTTCATTTCCATTTTTAATACTACTTTTGAAATGCATGTTTATTATACTCCCATTGCAAAAAAAAAAATTACAAGTGACCACATTAGTATTTATAAATTGTTACTTCAAGCTCTTCCTTTGAAAGAAATGCAGCAATGCCATATTTAGAAGCAGTTGGTAGGAGGCAACAGACCAACAGGTGGGCTTGAACTCTTGAACTTTGTCCATTATTGCTTCTGCCTTAGATGGTTCCCCCACTTGAAGGAAATTGTTTCTTATTTTTTATCCTCCTTTCCTCTTTAAGGGTTGGCCAGCTCTGACAGTGCCTTGGGGTTGGCCATCAGCACACATGTCTGCAAAGCAGTCAGCCCTAGGAACTTCTGCACTCATGCCTAGGTTTTATCCTATATTATCCCAAACAAGTTTCTTAGGGGGGGGGGGAGCTTGGGTCCCCCCCCCCTTGCCACAAGCATCCTGAGTGTTTACTCCAAAAGCATATCCAGGTGGCCAGCTTTCTTGCCAGCTGAGCTCTGACAAAGTAATTACAGTATTTTCCCATGTATAAGACTATATTTTTGTTTAAAATAGTTAGACTAAAAATTGGGGGTCATCTTATACACAGAATAAGCCAAGGAGATAACTGTATGGTTGTAAACCTTTAATTTTGAGTTGGGAAAGCAGGGGTCATCTTACACATGGAGATGTCTTATAGACGGAAAAAATATGGTATCTCAAATTCCTAGATCTCTTCGATTCCATATGTTTGAAAATGCAGCACAATCTCACTGCATAAGGTCTATCGTTGCAATCTACTACTTAGAGCAGCAGCAGAACTTATGATGTTCCTGTTACATAACTTCCATATTCCTTTGCAGGGAAGATTGTTCGAGATCTTTCCCTTCAACAGTGCTCTCTTCACGCAACAGAAAAAGAAACATACCGGTAAATGTTTCATCCCTCAGTCCCCATATCATCAACACAAGCTACCTTGCCTCCTTCCTGTCGTATTTCAAAATCCTGTGTCTGACACGAGGTTTCTCATGGTAACTCCACACAGAAGGCAACACTCCACCCATCCTTATGCACAGTGCCAGGGTTGCTGGATTCATGCAAAATCCTTTGGGTGGATTGATACCTAGCTGCTTGGATCTGGGTTCTGAAAAGGGACACGTTCCAATGACAAAGTACACAGCATACACCTTGCATTAAAAACAGCCCTGTTTGCTTGTGTGGATTTCTGTGGTTATTTTAGGAATGCAGAAAACATCCTATGTTGTGTCAGATTCTTGGTATGTTCAGTCTAGTACTGTTTACATTTACGGAGAAATGGTGTTGGGAGGACCTGACTGAGATCTTTCCAACCCCTCCTACCTGATTCTAGCTTCCTATGATGCTGCAAAATATATGTCAAGAGGGCAGGACATAGCAACAGAGCAGGCAGAGAAATACTGCTAGCCAGCTAAGCACAGTGTGTGGGCAGGTTACCATTCCCTGAAGGAGATGAATGAACTTCTGCAGGAAGATCTGGGTAAATATACGGTAGATGTGACTTTTCTATATTTACCAGAATCACACCCCAAACAATTTTTTCCTCCCTTACTTAGGTGACAAGAGGTTATGGAAATTCCCGAGTCAGCTAGGTAGTTCATTTCCTGAAGCCTTGTATGGGATGGATTAAGAAGCAATATTTACAATGTCCAGCATGATCAGGAACATTAGTCAACACTATCTAGTTTGCTGAAAACTTTCCCGGCTAATTTTGCTCATGGAAAAGTGAATGTAAGAATTAATTTACAAAACAAGATTCTCCAATTTTATTATGGGTTGGGATGGATGATGAAGTATAGGCAATATATTGTTATACATTTTATTTATTTATTTATTATATTTTTATACCACCCGTCTTCCAAAGGAACTCCGGGCAGTTTACGATAGGTTAAAAGAACAAGAAAGCACTGAAATGCTTTTATTTTGTTTTCATTTTAGCAAGGAAAACAAAATAAATGCTTCACTGATACTTAAAAAAACATGAAATCTGCTGGTATTTAAAACAATGCAGATTAATTAGGTATATAATTCAGACAATTTCAGACAAGGCAGAATACACTTAGACTTTTAGGTGTTTTTGTGTGTGTGTGTGGAAGCAAGAGTTTTTTCAGGTGTAACAACCAGTATCTAAAGAGCGTAGCACAATATTTTATTATTATTCAAAAATACCATACACAGTCAATCAAAATTATAAAATCATTGACTGATATTATGTCGGTACATGTTTTAACCAAAAATCTAAGTATCTGTTAAATATCAGTGAAATATGTATGTGCTTAATACTGCTGTTTTCTGTAGCTCTGATGGTGTTATTTCTGAGATCTGCAACTGTCCTGTAATATAGCGTGAGATTTCTTGACATTCTTCAAAAAGCCCTGATGATTATGAGGACCACTAAAGTCTGCTTCATCAAAAACCAGGATGTTTTGATTGCCAGGTCTCTGTAGTTTGTTACCGGCAATTTTTCCAATTCTTTAGTTTCAACTCTGTCATCCCCTAAAATTTCAGTGTCAATGATCCAAGACATTTCTTTGTTCTATTACTACTGTGTCTAGTGTGTTACGTTCAAGATGTCTATCAATTTGGATCCAGAAATACCACAAGATGATTACACTGTTGTTGTTGTTGTTGTTGTTGTTGTTGTTGTTGTTGTTGTTGTTGTTGGTACTGTTGTTGCTGCTGCTGCTGTTGTATTGCTTTCCATGTTAAGGAAAAGAAACTTATTTTAAAATCTGGAAGAAAAGACCCCAGTTTTATAAATGCATATGCCCCAAACATTTAAGTCCTGTGCCAAATTCAGAGACAACATACTTGAAATAATAACAAGCTACATACTTGAAAATGTGTCCATTTACTTATCAGTAAAAATAGTGGGACTTGTCTCAATGGAGACAGAACAAAAAAAATGAAACAAAATTACTGAAATTAATCGAAGAGATGCAGATTTATATATTGGTATCATTTATTACCATTCAGACATACTATATGTTCACTTAGGTGAAGAAGATATATGTGCTGACTTATTCTACTGTTTAGGTACTGTCACCTAATGGACCAATTGTTCCCCATCCTGATGCATCTCTATCTTTAAAATCTTTCAGATAGAGCATAGTTCTAGAGGATGATCGCCTGTAAAAGAACATAGCTTCCTTCATGCTGCCTGCCTTATAAAGTTAAAAGCCAAAATTTGGTTTATCAGTCCACACTATCTACATGACTCAACTCAAGATTGGTCATACAGCCAGCCTGTACAAATTGGTGATATGTTTTGTTTAGCAGGCACATTTTCTACACATCCTGCTACTGCTGGAGGCATATGGGCTGTTCTGATGCAGCTGATACAGCTGTTCTGGCAGGCAACAGTAGCGATCTCAAGAGCCACAGTAGGAGTAGTCAAATGGAAGGGAAGCAGGAGATCCGGAGTACTGCAATAACACTGCATAACAAATTGGTAAATGCTTTTTGCAAGTTAGGTTTGTGGGGCTGAGAACTTAGGAAGGACTGTTCTAACATCACAGGCGTTTAACCAATGATTTGGACCTAACCACATATTCTTACTTTTACCTATGCTTAGAAAATAATAAGGGAATGGCCAGCATCGAGACTTTGTTAGCTCTCAGTAAAAAAAAAAGAGTTAAGATAGTCACATATTCCAGAAGACTTGAATCATTCACTCTCTTGCAGCTACTATGTAATCTGCAATGTTATTCAAAGACCAGAATGTTTTTTTAAGTCCCTATTTTTCTTCTTCTTATCTATCCTTTTCCTTTTTATTCCTTTTAAATACGACCCAGAGTTCCATTAAAACACCAAGTCCTAGTACTTCCACTAAACACAGCTTTGGGTTACTATGGTTTTAAAATAGCCTCATATGGCCTGTCATGAACTGATTTATGCATATATTTCCTGGAAAATGAAAGGCCTCTTGTTTCTCTGTTATCCGTAACGATCAAACATGAATCCACTTAGTCCCATATATAGTATACACTAGGTTTGCCAACATCTCATTTGGCCTTGGCAGCCATCTTTCTTAGCAGCACGTTGATGCATAGGCATTGATAGACCATGATGGTTGTAGACCTTTTCATATGTCATACCCTGAACACATTGTGTTGGTTCATACTCCTGTCCTGACCTCTGTAATTCAATGCTCTGTAGTTCTGTGCTCTGATAAATGTTCCCTAGTATATTGTGAATACTCGCTGTTAAAAGCATAGGAGCAGATGCTTCTGTTTCCCTACACTGTTGCCAGCCATCAGCCTTATTATGATCAATGAAGAATGCAGGAGGCTATGTTCTCATACAGAAAGTAGTTTGATATTCAATCAATCCCACGCTTGTCACACTTGCTAATTTGAGAAACCTTGAATCAAGTCTCAGTAACACTTAGTTGTCACTGGATTTATTCACATTAATGTGTACCGATCTCTAACTATGGACCATCTTCAGAGTTGACCCATATAAAGGAGCAAACAGCACCTTCCCATCTAAATGTGGCTATTTCGTCCCTTTAGCCTGCAGAGTTATTTTAGCAATTGAACCAGAACATTTATCTTGCCTCCCTTTTCCTGTTACCAGAAATAATTAAAAAATGTTTGTTCATGATATCCCACCACTGTTTCACCATAGATAATGGTAGAGCTGTCCCTATACATTTGCTCAGCTAAGGAAAATGGATTGGTCTTAAATGAGACACACTAGCTTGCATCTCTTCTCTATGTGTACAATTAAAATAATGATGCTGTACTGCAGGTCTTATAAGGGCTAAATGAGGTCAAGACTGCCAATGACTTGGTGGATGTCAGTTGCTATAAAGCTACTAATCAAGGATCACATCTGATAGTACTGGAACTGATGCAGACAATGAAGGAGCTACTTGTCTGGCAGTTATGATTTTTCAAGGTATTAAGGAACTGTACTCTCCTGCCATGGAATATTCCCAAAACTGTGTTGAGCAATATATAATCAAGCTTGGTTTTGTGCAGTCCTCTTAGATTGCTGCAAGCAGTTAGCTTAGGACTTGATATGGTTTTCAGGCACTATTTATGGTTTTCAGGCACTATTTTGAGGAAGAAATAGAAACCATAATAAGCGCCTTTCCTCTCTCTGCACTTTTTCTTCCTTCCTTCCCAAAAAAGGTAGTTTTCTTCTCAGGCATTAAAGATGAAGAAAATTTAAAATCGAACAGAGGAGAAACTACCTGCCATATTAAGCTTGATCCCAATAATAAAAACAACTCAACCTTCTTCATACAAAGATTTTCAGGGGGAAGACTGCCTCAAGGGAGCCTCAAATTACTAACAAATATCTTGTTGCATTATTTGTTTTTGTTTTGGAATTCAGGACAAGGCTCAATTGGTTTTGTTTTTGGAAAAGATGCAAATGGATTCACTGTACTTTCAGATTTGCAAAGCACATGCACATGTGCACCCCAACTAAGAAAATACAGTACTAACACTGCCTGTGTAAATCAAAGCAAAAGCAAAGTGTTCTGCTTATATACCACCCCATACCACTTCAAGTAGTCTCTGGGCAGTTTACAGTTTAATTACAGTATACAGGCTATACATTGCCCCCACCCCCAGCAAGCTGGGTACTCTTGCCAACCTCAGAAGGATGGAAGGTTGAGTCAACCACGAGCCTGCTACCTGGGATTGAACCCCAGGTTGTGAGCACAGTTTTAGCTACAGTGCAAGCATTTAACCACTGTGCCACAAAGCTCCTAAATCAGAACTGGAAGCCCTAATGACAAGATAGATAGCAACAAGAGAAGGATCAATGGGAAATTTAAAGACTTGCCTTACCAAGCGGATGATGTCCTGGAACTCTCTCTTTCTCTGTTAAATGACCATGCTAAGCAAACTGAAGGTCCCAAAGGAGTCCTGGCTTTATGACTAGTCTATTACTACATGATGTTATATGAAGCCTCATCTGCATAATGCTCACTCAGGGGCCTACTCCAGGAAAGAATCATGCTGATCAGTTTGGGATCCCAGTAACAGATTGCAACAGCAGGAAAGTATATGTCAGACTTACCGTATTCTCACATATGGTGTGCTGGATTTGCATGGGGTGTTGGAACAATTGATTGACAGAAATCCTGTTGCCTAGCATAGGCAAATTAGAACATCTGGTACATTCCTCTCTATTAATCGAAGTATCCCTACCACCATTCTCAGGTGTGTGTGTGCACAATGACTTGGCGTGGGCAAGGCCCACCTGTGCCCTCTGAAGCATGGCAAGGATGCCTTGTTTACCAGATAGCACAGACCAACAGTTACAATTTGACTTAAGCAGAATGTGGTCGTTGCATAAATAATGGACTGTGATGCCACAGGCACTAATCCATAGGTGCCTCAGGTGTTCATACAACCACCATTTAAGCAATCCAGAAGTTGAGTTAGGTCTTGTCCTGAATCAGCAACTGGCTAAGGGACAGAAAACAGAGGGTAACACTAAATGGACACTTCTCCAAGTGGAGGGAGATAAAGAGTGGGGTTCCCCAAGGTTCAGTACTGGGACCCCTGCTTTTCAACCTCTTCATAAATGATCTAGTAATAGGAGTAAAATTTGCTGACAATACTAAATTATGTTGTTGTTCAGTAGTTCAGTCATGTCCGACACTTTGTGACCCCATGGACCAGAACACGCCAGGCCCTTCTGTCTTCCACTGCCTCTCAGTTTGGTCAAATCCATGTTGGTTGCATTGATGACACCATCCAACCATCTCATTCTCTGCTGTCCCCTTTTCCTTTTGCCTTCAGTCATTCCCAGCATCAGGGACTTTTCCAAGGACTCCTCTCTCCTCATGAGGTGGCCAAAGTATTGGAGCCTCAGCTTCAAAATCTGTCCTTCCAATGAACATCCAGGGTTGATTGCTTTCAGGATGGATAGGTTTGATCTCCTTGCAGTCCAGGAGATGATCAATTTTAGACAAAAATATAGTCTTGTGCATGGAAAAATACTGTAGCTGTCAAATACCTGGTTGCCTGAAAATGTCACATCAGGTTTAGGCTAACACTTTGAAACTTCTACAGCAGCACACATCAATTTATGTAAATGGAGTTTTGCCATCTGGACCACATAAGACTACCTAATCTATTGCTTTCAGCTTATTGATCTGTCTAATGGCTATGAATTATGAGGGGAAAATAGCTTGCAACCACAGACTACATCTAAGATGTATAAATGATCCTTGTACTTTCCCATAACTTATCCAGTATTTCATTTGAATTAATATAGCACTTTCAGGACACAAGGTATTTTGAAAGATTATATAAAACAGATGCCTCCTAAATCTTTTCAGCTGAACTCTTGCCCAGACAGCAAGTGAGGAGGAGGAAAGAACACAGAAATGAAAATTAGAGGAAAACAATTGGGTTTCTATTACCATACAGTTTTGCTACATCATGCATGAGAATTTACTAGTAAGTAACTACCCAAAATGAGTACTTTTCATTTTTATTCGGCATTTAAGAGTGAATAATAATTTGTGGCAAGGTGCAATGGGGCTGGTTGATTTCTTCTTTCTTCTTCACAAATGAATGTCCTTGGACCTTTGGGGGTGAATTGCATCTGGCAGCCCTCAGTATGCTGCTGGTATCTTATAGTAGGGTAGGGGATATCTGCCTCGTCAGATGTGCTTAGGAACACCTCATCAGTGACACTGCTGACTCAGGGTGCTGGGAGTTGCGGTTCAGCAACAAATCGAGAGCCATATGTTTTCCACCCCTTCCTTACTGTGTAAGGCTTGTACAGTGAGGTTTTAGGACAGTGTTGGCACCATTGGCACACCAGATGTTTTGGACCAAAACTCCCACAGTCCAGTTGTGGTCCAAAACATCTGGAGTGCCAAAGGTTTGCCACCACTGTTTTGGGAGCTTGGTGGATTTAGGGACACACATTCAATACTGTAAATGTGCTGAACACCTTTTGAACATATGCATACTGTATGTTCATATTTGTCCAGTACAATTTTCACTTTTCCAGTTGCACATGTACTAGTAAGCCTAATCAAATTAACACATTAAGATGTTTCTAATTTTCTGCTAATAGTAAACATTGTGTAAGGAGAAAAAGTCTCTCTCTCTCTCTCTCTCTCTCTCTCTCTCTCTCTCTCTCTCTCTCTCTCTCTTTCTCTCTCTCTCTCTCAGACAGGTGCTGGGTGTGTGTGTGTGTGTGTGTGTCAAAATGGACAATTTGGGGTGCTACAATTACTCACTTTCATATTTATATACATTGAGTGTGTGTGTGTGTGTGTGTGTGTGCCCTACTTTGTTTTCCCCTTGTTCTCGCCGGCGCCCGCTCCCGGCGTTCGCCATTTGAGCAGGGGCTTGTCGGCGGCTCATATCGCCCCCCCCCCCGATGGTCTGGAGGTTTCGGGAGTCATCGGTCGGGGTTGCTGCTGGACTCTGTTCTTTTGTCTCCGGACTGCCGGGTGAGAGGAGTGAGAGGAGGCTGTGGCGCGCTGTGGATGCCATTCTCGGGCAGCACTCCGGCTGTTGGCGTCTGGGAATCTGCGCCATGCTGGCGGTGCCTTCGCCGGAGGTCCTTGTCGGACGATGTGTCATCAGTATTCAGGAATGACACTAGTCAGGACTCCATAATAAAGTACATACTTTGCAGCCTGAGCATGTTAAAAAAACAGTGCAATGAAGCAGAGATAGCAGACAGGTGCTGGGATGGTTTTAAAGGATTTTCAGGGACTAAATCTGGAACAGGGGACAATGGTGACAATGAGATGGCGATAATGAGATGGATTCAAGAGCTGTCACCAGTCAAAATGGACAATTTGGGGATACGGGCATGCTACAATTACTCCGCATGCACTGTTTTCATATCTTTGCTTTATATATACATTTATTTGCATTTATTGCTTTGTTTTAGCATCCTTGGTGAGGGAAAGTAAAACATGATCATACTTCACCACCACCTTTGTACATGCACGATGATGACTCAAACATTGGCTGAAATCACGTTGCTCAGTGTAGTAAGCCATGCTAGAATAGGTCCATTGAGTCAATGGAGATCTGGGGAGTCAACTACTCTGTAAGTTCCATTTATTCAAATGTGCCTCCTCTAGTTGCAATGGATATTAGCATAAATTACAATTGCATAAATGGCATTTAAATCAATTGCACTTTTAGAGGAGTTTATTCTCTAAACTCCGCTGATTCAGTGAGCCTAGAATCATAGAATCATAGAATCATAGAGTTGGAAGAGACCTCAAGGGCCATCCAGTCCAACCCCCTGCCATGCAGGAACCCCATCACAATACTTCGGACAGATGGCCATCCAGCCTCTGCTTAAAAACCTCCAAAGAAGGAGACTCCACCACCCTCCATTGACAGCATATTCCCCTGCTGAACAGCTTTAACCATCATGAAGTTCTTTCTAATGTTCAAATGGAATTTCTTTTCCTGTAGTTTGAAATCCATTGCCCCAAGTCCTAGTCTCTGAAGCCATGGGAAACAAACCTGTTCCCTCTTCAATATGACATCCTTTCAAATATTAAAACATAGCTATCATATCCCCTCTCAGCCTTCTTTTTGAAAGGCTAAACATTCCCATCCCCCTAAGCCGTTCCTCGTAAGATATTTCTTCCAGACCTTCAACCATCCTGGTCGTCCTCCTCTGTACCCGCTTGAGATTGTCAACATCCTTTTTAAATAGAGGTGCACAGAACTGAACACAGTACTCCAGGTGGTGTATGACCAGAGCAGAATAGAGTGGTACTATCACTTCCCTTGATCTAGATACTATGCTTATATTGATGCAACCAAGAGTTGCGCCTACTCTAGCATAAGTTACAATACTAAGGAAAAAGATTTCAGCTGTGGCATCAATAACTGACCAGAAATCCAGGTGAGAGCAGCTTATGACAGGAACAGTGGCACTTCCCACTGAAAATCTGGGGCAAAGCATTCCCTAACATGGATAGAGTTCACAAATTTGAGGATTAAGATGGGCAAAGTTACATTTCTGTTAATCTTCTGTTAACTTTATGTCAGGTAGCCAAAAAGGGTACCTCCAACTATCTTCCTGAATGCAGAGGGCCTGGGGTTGGGTGAATTTGTCATACATTACTATTCATAGTTATTTCAGCATTGTAATGTCAGTTTGCTGTCTTGCTCTTTGTTTTGTTTTGTTTTAGATTGTTATCGTATTTTCCATCTACAAGATGATGATGCCTATTAGATGGCCCCTCACTTTTGAGACCCCCCCAAAATTAAGAAAATTAATAAATCCTCTTTGAGCCCTCCTCTGCCCTGTCCCGCTCCATCCTGTGGTATTTCCTTTACTTTCTGCATCCTGCAGACTCCTCTCTGCCTTGTTTTAGCAAGGACTGGAACTTTTTTTTTTGCAGGAAAATGCTTGGGGGTGGAGCAACCCATTAAGAAGTTCATTTTCAGCCTGGCTTTTTCATTTCCCCTCCACCCCACCCCTTGCTGTCCCCCCCCCATACTGTTTTCTTTCCTTTCCTTTCCAGGAGCGCTTGATTGCCCTCCTCTCTGCTTTGTTCTTGATCAGACCCTCCCTTTTTGCCTGAAAATGACCTTCTTAATGGGTTGCTCCACCCCCAAGCATTTCCCTGCAAAAACAAAAGCTCCAGTCCTTGCAAAAACAAAGCAGAGAGGAGCCTTCATAACATAGCAGCAAGATCCATTTGGCTTTCCCCCTACCTCACCCCCTGCCCCTGGAAAGGCTTACTTCCATGTATATGACGCCCCTTAATATTTGTGCCATGATTTTAGGAAAAATAGTGTCATATACACAGAAGAAAGCGTTATTTACTATATTTGTTGTGAACTGCCCACAGTGGCCTTGGTAACCAGATGGGCAATACAAAAATCAACATGAAAAAAAGTCTTCATTTGAAATGTGGTGTTGGATCAAAGTTTTACGGATACCATGGGCCACCAGAAAAGCAAATAAGTGGTGAAGCAAGAATCTTTAAATTGTGGTTACTGTACTTCATCCAAATCATGAGAAGAGAGAGAGAGACTGAGAGAGAGAGAGAGAGAGAGAGAGAGAGAGAGAGAGAGAGAGAGAGAGAGAGAGAGAGAGAGAGAGAGAGAGAGAGAGAGATGCTGTCAAGTCAGAGCTAACTTAGAATAACCCTAACAAGGCTTTTCAAGTAAAACCATTTTAGTTGAAAATTTATATGGCTGAGCAGGGATTCCAAGTCTGGTCTCCTAAGTTCTGGTTCATCAGTCTGTCCCCTACCCCACACTGAGCATACGTCACTGGAAAAGACAGTGTTACTGAGAAATGCTGAAGGCAACAAGAGAAGAGGAAGAACACATAAGAGATGGATTGATTCAATAAAGGAAATCATAGCCTTGAGTTCACATTGGCGGAAGAAGGCTGTTAATAAAATAAATTTCTGGTGGCTTTGTGGGCTAGAAATATTCAAACACAGCCATGAAAAGCATGCAGGTAAACATTTTCCTTTTAATACCTGCTTGGAAAGCAGAAGGGAGAGCAAAAGAAGGGGAGGCTTCTGTTATCATGCAAACAGAGATGCCTCCCGAGTCAACTTTTGGTATAATGAAATGCAATTATTAGCTAGGTTTTTGAAAATCTTTCATAAACCTGCCGAGCAGATACACATGAAGCACCAAGAAGGGTACAAGTATTCTCAAAAAGGTAGCTATGTTCTCTCGCCCGCCCGCCCCCCAAGAATGTTAAATAAACATAAAATAAAAAATAAACCCAGAAATGCAGAAACCATTTTGAGTGGGATTTTTACCTCCATAACTGTAATGACATCATCATCAGATTACAATTTATTAAAGACTTCCTTTTAAACTTTTGGGGTACATGGGACTTTACCTCATTGCATGTGAGCTGTGTACAGCTAAATCAAAAAAGGAATTCTTGGTAACAGGAGTCAACTGGTTGTTAACAGTGTCATTACCCTTAAGGCAGGAAGAGATACAGTATGCAACAGGACTTTGGCCAAAGTCTTGCAGCATGTTTAAGCCTAAAAAATTATCCTGATAAAGTATGGAGCTTGTGTTCTACATTTTCTGCTTGGTTAATTGTGATGTTAATAGTTTTCCCCACCATCAACCAAATGATGTAAATAATTGCTTTCAGTGACAAAATCCATGACTTTATATGTGTTTTTCAAACAAGGTGTGGTTTCCTTAAGTTTGTTGGTGGAAGAGAAAGTTTAGGACTTTCCAGTCATGTCGTCAATCAGAATTTATTAATATGCCCCAATCTTGACATAAGACAAGCAACAAAAAGAAGTTGGGTTTTAAAGAAAGAATTCTAGTACTACTCTATCTCCCTTAGGATTTCCTTATTAATTAAAAACAGAAGAGTGTTTGATAGAACTAAATCCCATCCTGACTCCACTTACTACATTTTCCTCCCCATTACTTCTTCTCCAAATTTTGATGCAAGGAACACAAGATGGTAATGCTGTCCGTCCAGAGAATAAGTGGTAATACACAGTGGATGCAAAGGCTAGTAAACCCCAATCTCCTTTGTGCCAAAAAGTGGTCAACTGGGGCAAAAAATTATGCTCCATCTAGAAGAGCTGCAACAGATTCCTTTCAGTGTAACTTCTCATGAATTACAAGCCACTTCTTCAAGCAAGGACAATTTTTAAAATTCATCCCAGTGTTTATCAATGGTCGGTATCCTGTCACAATAATGTTACCATATTTAAATAAATCTCAGATGGTGGATTCTCATTCTTTGGAGGTTTTTAAGCAGAGGCTGAATGGCCATCTGTCAGGAGTACTTTGATGGGGGTTCCTGCATGGCAGGGGGTTGGACTGGATGGCCCTTGAGGTCTCTTCCAACTCTTATGATTCTATGATTTCTATCCATACCAGTAATCTCCAGTAAAGTCGTGCCAGGAATTTGCTCAAGAAAAAAACACTATCTGGGTGGACAGTAAATGATTAATTTTTCAAGAACTTTGGCATGGACTACCTTCTAGTTCAACATAGCGCCCGTGCCTTCTAGATATATAGACTGTCTGCTTACCCATGCATAATTGTGTGTGCTTACAAAAACAGAATACACTTCAATGTTATGAAGAAGAGATCTGGCTCTTTTACAAGATATTTCCGAATCTTATTTCTTTGCATGTTTGTTATCAATTAAACTTTTCTGCATGGTGCAGAATGTAAGACTTTCTTACATTTTGATTTTTAATGGAAAAATCTTGTGACAGCTGTAGTCCAAACAGAGTCCTGCTAATGCTCTTCACCAAAGAGTAGCAGAATTATACGATGAGGCTTCCTACAATGTCCCTGTTTTGATCAACAGTGTTTAGTGCTATTCCAGTTTTAGCATGTCCTCTTTTATAACAACTCCTGAATGGTCTTATATATTCAAGCTTTTCAAGTGTATTCCTAATGCTTATTTTATTGGCAGGCCCAACTTTTAACTGCAGAAAGCCATTGCTGATTATTAGCTAGTAAGCTAAGGGCTCTCTGGCACTGATGCCCAAATCTCCATATGCAGAATTTGATTATCCTTTTAAAGGAACTATCCTATTTCTATGCACCCAGTGTTGGAAAGCTCTTACCATGGAGTAATCTCATGTACAAGTCCTCCTGCTACTGTACCAAACAACAGTACTGTACTGGGCCTTTAACCAATACATCTGGACAGAATTAAAGTGTAGAGGTGGTAGTGCAGTGTGAACATGTTGTACATGTGAAGCTAATGAGAAGAGCTCCCTTGGGTATAGTGAAGCTCAAGAAAGTGGGCATAGTAGTTTGGAATATCAGCATTTTGCAATTGTTATTTCCCCATGTAAATACAATAATTAAATGCAGAAAAATTGTGCATGTATGCATCAAAGAAGGAATAGTGTAGGTTACCTTATTCACTTTTAGAGGGATGAAAAGAAAATCCTTTCAGGGAAAACACACACCCTGTGCTGGTTCTTCTTCATAAAGTCTTGCATGTCTTGCATAGCAAACATCACTATATCCACTCTCCGTTTTAAGTCATTTGATGTTCCAAAAGATGGAAGGACAACTCTTTTAAAAGGGTGTTGCCTACTGACTGATCAAGCACTTGTCCTCTCTACAAATTGAAGTTAAGGTGGTTAGATTTAGAACAAAAGAATTTTAGACCTGAAAAGCAGCTTTTAAGGTAGTTCAATCAATTCTTACTAAGTATATGTTTCTTTTTTAAAACAAGAAAAATATGCCCATTCTAACTCCATAATCGATTTTAATGCATCCTGCATTTATTTCCTTAATCAAAAAAAAAAAAAATCCGTCACCTCCACCAGTTCCTTTCCATTGCTGCTTCTGTTCAGAGCCTCCCTAGTGAACACAAGAAAAAAACTAGTTGCAGTATCAACCACTCTGAGTACCTTGTGCAAACATATCAGTTTTATTTCTTGCTTGTGTAAATATATTACAGACATTCAGGTAGAAACATATTAAATTAATACAGTCAAGAGTATAAATGCAAAAATAAATATCAAGTCCAGCAGCTGTTTGCATCTATAAAACATTTCCTTCTCTCTCTCTCTCTCTTCCCTTTAATAGCTAGAAAAAGATGTGCATGTTCATTAAACAGCCAAGGCAGAAACAGACATACAAGCACTTCCTTAAAAATATATATATCGACCTTACTTGCAAAACGCTCTCCGACTTCAAAACATTCACACCGGATTGTTTTTATCAGTTTTTTTTTGTTTGTTTAAAAAAAAAGGAAAGGAAGCCGCAGGAGGATGGACCGAGGACATCCTTCCAAGTCCCTGACCGTAGAAAAGGATTCGGCTCCGACGTAGCAAAAGGAAGAGGCGAGCGCCCCGGGGAGCGCGCTTTTTGGGGAAGGGGGATAGCCGCCGACCCCCCCCCCCAAACCCCTCCTCGGCACAGCCAAAAAGTCTCTTGAGCAAAAGGGCCCCTTTCAAGGAGAGAGGTCCCCCCCCCCAATGCATTGTCTCTCGGCTTGAGGCGAGGCGAGGCGAGGCGGGCAGGGGGAATCAGCCCCTTTCAGAGGGTCGAGTCCGAGTCGCTGGAGTCGAGGCTGTTCCTCAGGCGGCTGCAGCAGCTGCTGAGCCTCTTCTCCTTCTGGAGGCTGAGGTTCTGGGTGCTGCGGCGGAGGCACTCGAGGGACTGCAGGAAGGACTTCTTGGCTTTCTCCTCCTCCATCGGGGAGACCCCTTCCTCTTCCACCTCTTGGATCTCGTCGAAGGTGACCGGCTGCGTCTTGAAGCGCGACTGGCGGGCTCGGCGCAACTTGCCCTTGGACGACGCCTTGGACGCCGGCCGGAGCGGCGGAGGGAACTGCTCGGCCAGGCACACACTGAAGTGCGGCATGACCGCCTGGTAGCTCGAGCAGATGCCCATCAGCTCCGACGGCTTGGCGGCGGCGGCGGCGGCGGCGGCGGCTGCCATCATGCTGGGCTTTCGAGGCGAGGACGGCGACCAGGCACCCGCCCCTCCCCGGGAGAGCGAGAGAAGGGATCACCCCCCTCAGAGGAGCCGCTGCCCGCCTTGTCAGCGCGCGGGCGGACGCTCCTGGCGGAGTCGCGTTTCCCGCTTCAGGGGAGAATCCGGAAAAAGCGCGGGAAAACCGCCGGAGGGTGTGTGTGTGTGTGTGTGTGTGTGAGGCGGAGGATCGCCCCTGTTGCGCCTCAGCCTCGAGAGCTCGAAGAGGAATCCGTCCCCGGCTTCAGGCGGCGGCAGGGTCTTCCTTCTCCTCCTCCTCCTCCTCTTCCTCCTCCAGCCCGGGAGGGAAACGCAGCCCCCTCCAAGCCCTTCGCCCACCACGGCCAGGCTGCTCCCGTTGGCCGCTCGCGGGAGTTCTCGGCACCCGCGTCCCGGCCATGATTATATATACCCTTCGCCTGCCCACACAGGAGGAGCATGCTCAGATGACAAGCCATGCCATTTAAAGGCGAGGAAGCCGCTTCTCTTCCGCCTGACGTCGACAACATCCCTCCCCACCACCACCACCACACACAGAGGCACCAACTCCCCGCCTCAAAAAATATGATTATTATTGTCATTATTGCTATGACCAGTAGAGCAACGACAAGCCCCCCCTCCCCCGCACCAAGGGGAGGGAATCCGGAAGGCGAAGAGGAAGCGAGTGGGTGGAGAGGAGGGAGAAGGGCGAGGGCGAGGAGGGCACGGAGTTCGCCTTGAGGAGGGGATTCCCGCCTCCCTTCCCTCCCTTCCTAGATCGTCAATCTAGGGGACGATATTGCCCGCCAGCCGTTCTTGCACGGGGGAACGGAAGGGGATCGCCAATCCGGGAGGGAGAGGGCTGCATTACCCACGCACGCCCATTATTCCAGCCACTGATGGATAAATAGGAGGCATCGTGGTTGCGGTGGTGGGAAGGCAGAGTCTTCAGGATTTTCCGATCTGGCTGTCACAGAGGCTAAAGCAGCCCCAGACTGGTCCTGCCAGCAGAGCTGGGGACGGAGTTTTAACCCTAGAAAAGAAGAAGGACGGGGGGGGGAGTACCAAGCAACTCCTAAAACCACCCGCGCCTCATCCCTCCCGTTCTGCTCGGTGGGCTCGGGCGGCATACGAGCAGCCACAAGGAAAGACCCAGGTGCGTTCCTGGATCTGAAACAGTGCGAAAAGACAATCAGGAAAACCGCAAATGGCCACCTCCCCGGGAAAGACAAGCTTCACAGATCTGCTTTAGGAAGGCGACGTTAGCAAGGTTTGTTGAGGCCCCAGGCAGTCGCCTTTCTTCTTGCCTCCCTTGGGCTGGCCTAAGGACCGGGATGTAGCCAGGGCAATCAAAGGGCCACAAGGCAGATTGGGGGCCAACAGACACCATTCTATTGTTTATTAATATTTATTTATTTTTATATTTCTATACCTCAACCAATTTTCCCAATAGTTACTCTGGACGGTTTACATAGAAGACATCAGGTGAACAGTTAAAACCAACAGAAGAAAAAAAGTCAACCCAATAATGCAGTAAAAAGGAAACAACAAAATACATAACTAAATACAATATCATTCCTCCGGAGGCAATGTGTTAGAAGACTGCTTACCCAGTTTCACAAAGAAGTAGAACACATCCATATATTCAATATTGGTTGGATTAATTGAGTTAACATTTCCCAACTGGGGGGGGGAGAGGAATGCAGTCTGATTCATCTGGCAACCCCTTTAAAGCACAACATATGCTTTAAACTGGTGTGTATGTGACTTGCTGTGACCATAAATTTAGTTCCTAAGTATGGCAAATGTTCACAGACTATAACCATTAATGACAGGGCCTTTTGGAAGTCATTAATTTTAGGGTTGCCTAATCTGTGGAGTTGTCAAAACTCAGAAGTGACTTAATGGTACAAACAACTTTTGTTTTTTATTTATTCATTGCATGTGTATATACCTCCTGACTTAGTGTATTACACTATTCAGGGCAATTCACAACAAACATAAACAATACATTATCCCTCAATTTTCAGCATCCTGATAATTACACAAACAGACCCACTGTAAGGATTACAAGAGTAAAAAATACCCCAAACAACTAATGATGGCAGTGTGGGGAAGTGAAACAATCCTGCTGTTACCTCTGGAAGAATGTCTCTGAACAATTCCTTGAAAAGCTCAGTCTTCAGTAACTTTTGTTTGTAATCAAAGAAGGGGCTTGATGGATCTCCAGGGGAAGCTTGTTCCACAAGAATGGAGCCACAATATAATCACTGTTTAAAAAATTGAGTCTTACTCATTTGTCATATTTCATTATCACAGAATCACTGAGTTGTAAATGGGCCTATAAACTCAGCAAGTCCAACTCCCCTGCCCAGTGGAGGAACCCAAATCAAAGCAGATCTGGCACAGGATGAACTGTGTGTAAGGAGTCTTTGGGAAGAAAGCTGTGAGGAGATTCCAAGGTACCTCGTTACTGTCAGCCTTTACTGAGTGGCCATCAATGTGGATTATGGGGATAAAATGGAGGCAAAAGGCACCATGGAATAGCTTGAATTCATTATGCAAAAAATGTTTCAACTTATTTATCAAAACAGAATGACTGGAAAGGTGTTAATACTGGTCCTCTTGCTATTCTCGTATTTTAAAAATCTACTGAAATTCACTAGCTATTAAAGAGAGAGAAAAAGAAGTAGTAAAGTTCCATTCAAAAACCATGCCCCAGGTAGTTTCTCTGTGCTTTCTTCACATAGCCTAAAATGCCACATTAAACTGTGATCGAGATTAATGCATAATCTTGTCTACTTACTGGTTGTTTGTGAAATCATATTCCAGTTCATGGAGTCATATCAGGAGAGAGGGCATGCTGGGGGAAAATGCTAATTTGGCAATTAAGATCCCTATGGGGATGCTTTTGCAATTCCCACTGAAATGCCAGCAAGGTGGAACTTGTCTAGCATTTGGAGTATAAGGTCACTATATAAGCAGAGAAAGCAATGTTTTTCTTACACATACAGTATGTCTATACTTCATAGCTAGTATAGCAGATTAACAGTTAGTAGAATGATGCTTCCATTGTCACTTCATCTTGTTTCACCATCTCGTTCATTAACTTGAATGTACTGTCAACCCAGAAGAGTTAAAGGAAATCAAGTACAAAGCCCAAATCAAATATAATCTACACAGCAAATACATCAACAGAACTCTTGAGCAGCAGCAGCTATGGAGATGGAAGAGAACCCAAACCAAGCAGCAGAAGACAGGGCTGAGGTGTGTACCAACATAGTGGAGGAACCACAATGGAAAAGAGTCACTGTTAGAAGGAGAAGGAGATGTTCTTTGTCTGTGGAATTGCAAAACCAATACCAGATTCTTGAAGAGTCTGCCAAATGGCATGCAGAGGAGACCTCACAGGAGGACATGAGAAAGGCTGAAGCACAATGAAAGACAGTCTCTGAACCAACACCATACAAAAATAAGAGTATTTGTAATAGGAGACTCCCTACTGCGCAGAATGGAGGCTAAAATATGCAGGAAAGACCCATGAACTCACCAGGTATGCTGTCTCCCTAGAGCTCAGATAAGGGATGTGACAGAAAGACTGCCATTACTCATACACCCCACAAATACATATCCCTTTCTTCTGGTCCACGTGGGCAAAAATGACACAGCCAGGAGGAGCTATGAAGAAATCACTTCAAATTTAAAAGCCCTGGGAAGGAAGTTCAAGGACATTGGGGCCTAGATGGTGTTCTCTTCTATCTTACCAGTACTAGGAATAGAAAGGGAAAGATTTTTGGGGGGGACCACGGGCTAAGCTTCCTCCAACAAGGACTGCTATCAAGAGATGGCATGCATCTAACAAGGATTGGGAGGAATCTGTTTGGCCACAACATGAAGAACTTCAACAATAAGATTTCAAACTGAATAGGAAGGAGGAGGGAGATGTAAGCACAGAGTTAAAGGTACAGGTAAAACTCGAAAAATTAGAATATCGTGCAACTGTTCATTTATTTCAGTATGTCAACTTAAAGGGTGAAACTAATATGTAAGATAGACTCATTACATGCAAAGCGAGATATGTCAAGCCTTACTTTGGTACAATTGTGAGGATTATGGCGCACAGTTTATGAAAGCCCCAAATTCACAATCTCAGAAAATTAGAATAGTGTGGAAGGGTTTAATAGTCTAGGCTCAAAGTGTCCCACTCTGATCAGCTAACACCTGCAAAGGGTTCCTGAGCCTTTAAATCAGCTGTTCTCAATCTGGGGGCCACGGCCCCTTTGGGCTGGGGGCTGAGCGCACTGGGGTCCTCCGCAGGGATGGCCTAAGGACCCCCACCCCGTCCTGTCAAGCAGGGAGGAGAGGGACTCATTTTCTCTTGGCGATGCACCCATCCCTCTCTGGCCTCCCCCCTCCACCACCCCTCCCTCCCTTCCTGCCTAGAGGGTACTTGTAGGAGTGTCTTCCAGTCCCCCCCCCACTTATCTCCCCCACCCCTCCGCTGTACCTCCACCGACAGGGTGGACAGGAGGGGGTTGATCAGGGGCCCAGGGACTGTTCTGATTCCTGTCCCTTTCCCCTATTTTTTGCCCCCCCCCCATTGTGGCATTTGGGGAGGGAAAGGTAGCCTGCTTTGTGGGGTTTTATATCCATTGATATAAAAGTAAGCTACTGCCACAAACAGCAGCTATAAAGCAAGCAACTGTTGTAAATCAGCAGCCATAAAGTAAGCTACTGTCACAAACAACAGCTGTAAAGCAAGCTACTCTCGCAAAACAGCAGCCATAAAGCAAGCTACTGTCACAAAACAGCAGTTTTGGGTATTTTTGGTGTTCTCTCTTATCCACGGGAAGGCCTGGAACCCATCCTCAGCGGATACCGGGGTCATATTGTATTTCATGTGATTCTAGAGCCTAGGTGTGGACAATGTTTGACTTTCCCACTTTCAAATGTAGATCTCTGCACACCATATTTCAATATATTTCTGAAACTCATTTCTGTTTCACAAGATGTATTACATAGTAACAAAAACCGTTGTTCAAGAGATTCATATCCAATTCCAAACCATGTTGGTGCATGGGATTAGTCACATCAACAGTCATCTCTCCTCAACATGTTTGTAAACAGATAATGGTCATAAAGGATACCTATTATTTGTGATTTGTTCCTAATATCTAGCAATCTGATGCATTTCTCATTAGGCATTTCTGAATGCCTGTTCTGATGTTTTCAAATTATTAGCTAATGCAGAGAAATGTAGTCTACTCTAAAGCATCCCTGGTTTTGCCTGGCAATTTATAGTGGCTCATGATAGTTGCATTGTTTTCTTGAAGAAAGGAATATAGCATTGCTAATAGCAAATACACATATTTCACAGTCTCTGCTTTCAAGCAGCCAATTATTATGTAACATTATTGAGCATTTTTACTGTACTGGAAATGGGTTACCAACGCATATGCACACACACAGAGAGAGATGAACATGAGCAACTTTCCTCTTACATAAACAATTGTCAGTTCTATCTTAGAACAAACCTGACAGGAAAGAATTAAAGACTCTGTACAGAATATAGTTCATGGCTAAACGATAATTACCGTAAACACAATTTGTGTCATTTTTCCTTTTTCTCTCCTTTCATTTTATATGAAATGTACATAACTGTTTTCATGCCATCTGGAATAAGCATTTATGTTTCACCATTGGGGTTACTAATGGTTTTAGAAAATGTTCTGCTGAGTCAATGTATCACCATATAACAAGGCAAGAAAACCACTAAGTAGTACTGCTAAGCAGTCTGTTTATTTCAATATACTATATGGTGCATGTATAAATCCCTCCTAACTATGAATGAAACAGAAGAGAAGATGTACAACAGCTTGGATGAGTAGGTTTTGCCCAAGGAAGCTAAAAAACTAATGAGACAATCAGTGAAAATATGTAGTGATGTAATCTTCCAACTTTGTCTTGCAAAGTGCACTGATGTCTATATTTGTTCCAGTGGCTTAAGTCATTGCTTTAATCTAGATCCCCTCCTGGTATCTGAAATATGATATGTGTTGTATAGATGACTGATACTCCATGCCATGTGCTTGCTCCGAGTAAGTATATTCATTGCATAGAGCATATACATTCACGAAATGGCTGGCCAGGACTGGAAGAAACAAGCATTCAGTTCTTGTCTATATCTGGTAATGTCTGGAGTGTTGTATGTTATTTAAACCTATAGTTCATGACGCAAAGCAATGGCAACTGCAGTCAGATTACAGTATACTGCTGATGTTTTGGCACTGGGTTATGCTATTTGATTGGACAAATAAATACTTTTATTATGTTTAATTCATACTGCCTGATTTTCTTGTATATTTTGGTTTCTTAATAATCAGAGTTATGCATTTATCAGTACAGTTAATGCTTTGATCAAATGACCTTATAGGTCACATCATCAAAACTGGAGTCTTCAGATAATTTACAGAAATCTGAGGTTTTTAAAAAGCTATTTTTCAAGGTACTTCGGTTGGTAGCACCAAGTGTTCTGCAGTTTGTTCTAAACACTCTTTGGTGAGGCATATGTATTTTCTTACTATCATCTAAAATCATACAAATATGCACCCTTCTTAAACTTTGCCACTGCTTTCCTCTTTCCTAATCCCTAAGAAGTGATGCAAGTGTATGTAGCAGCATAATCTCCTTTATGATTATTGTCTTCTTTCTGTGAATAGTTAAATGGGTGACTCCAGCTAATAAGAAATGACAGTAAACATGACAAGATATTATTTATTTATTTATTTATTTGTTACACTTCTATACCACACCATCTTCCATAAGGAACTCTGGGCGGTTTACAGATTTATAGATATCACAAAGCTGTGTAGTCAGTTAGGTAATCTCTAGGCTTTAAACCAGGGTACTTCAAGGGCCAGATGCAGGGGAGTGGTATCAGGAGACAGATATCTAGTCTCATGCGCTCCCAAATGCATCTGGTGGGGCCGCTGTGAGATACAGGAAGCTGGACTAGATGGGCCTTTGGCCTGATCCAGCATGGCTCTTCTTATGTTCTTATGTAGGTTTGACTATATGATCATACTGTACTACTAAAGGCAAATTGCCTAATTTAGAGGGAAGCCAACATTTCTGGAAACGCCAAAGTCTTCAGAATCCCTTTGTCACTGTCATATGAAGAAGCATGCACTCTAGTATGTGTCCTTTTTGATACTGTCTCTAATGTCTCTACAATTATATCATTCCCTTTCTTGCATAAATACCTAAACAACTAAGGGATTAAGCACACTAAAACTATCTGGTCACCATCTGGAACTGAGCACACCTAAACTAAAAAGCAAAGTAATGTGTGCTACCCACTGTATATACTACCCCATGTGACTTAAACTATGCAGGCTACACATTGCCTTCTCGGTGAGCTGGGCACTCCATTTACCAACCTCAGAAGAATGGAAGGCTGTAAATTCTGTAAATCTGCTGGGATCAAACACAAGTCATGGCTTAATTGCAATACTGTGTTCACAAGGCCCCATATGCATTTGGAAAAGCTCAAGGATATTAAGCCTTGCAAATGGCACAAAATGAGATCTTCCAGTGGAATAATATCTTGCCAACTGATCTTGACACTGGCACAAAATAAAATAAAAAGGGAGAATATTTACAAATCACAGAAAAAAATCTTGAGGATTTTTATCACCTCCACAGTTCATAGATACCAGTTCATAGTAAGCCTGTCTTGATCAGTGGGAAAAATTCTGGCATCAATACTCTAGATTACAAACACTGTCCAGAGGAGCCCTTGGTTTCTGACAGCCTGTTAGATATTAGCATGTAAATGTAATTTTCTCAGACAGCTAACAGTTAAATTATACCAATTAAATCATTTTGGGTGTTTGGTTCAAATGGAACCAAGTGCATCAAGGGTCCTGTTTATTTAGTTTCTACCTGCCTGCAGTAAAACATTTACAAGGTTAATCTGCCCCCAAGATAAGATTATTTTGTATGCTCGTTCTTGCCTTTTCTTCTTTTTCGAGTGTTTTCCTCAGCACACCTCCATTTCCACAAGAAGTAATCAGTGCCAGGAAACCAACTCTGAGAGACAGGCTGACATTAAAACACATTCAGCTGTGAAAGCTTCCCATACAATTAGATGCTGTTAACAAAAGCGTTCCACCAGACAGAAATAATGTTTTGTTTCTAGGCTATAAAAGACTTCACTCTGAAAACATGTCTGTCTTTTTTTAAAAAATCAAGTCCTCCAGCTGCTTCAATAATAGTTTCTATAGCAGCACAAATAATTTCACATAGATGGAAAAAATTCCTTATGACAGGGGCATAGCAAGTGGTCCCCCAAACTGGCCATTGGTATTCCTTAGTATTCTTTAGTATGGAAAGTACATGTAGCCAGGAATAGGCAGGATAGTGCTTTCCAAATATTTTAAATTGTTGGTCTTGTAATTCCTCACCTTTGAAGCATGTTGAGCAGCCATGTCCAAAGTCCGGCCCGCGGGCCAAATCTGACGCGCCAGGCCATTTTGATTGGCCTGCGGATGGTTGGCTCACCCCTCCCTCCTTTGCCCCATGATTTTTTTTGAAAATCTCCCGATGTGGGTGGGGCTTGCAGGGGGCAGGGTGGGGGAGCAGCTGGCCCCCGACACATTCTAAGCCTCCAAATCCTGCCCTCCTTACAAAAAGTTTGGACACCCCTGATGTAGAGGGAACTAGCTTGCCTACCACAAATCTAAGCTATTGAAAATAAAGCCAGGAGTTTAACATCCAGGGCCCAATCCTAATGTAGAATAGGGTTCCTCTTGATGTAGTTCCAGTTAGTACTTTCATTTTGCAATTCTTTGAGCCACCACCACCACCACCACCTTCGGACTACTGACCTGGAAGCGGTCCTATGGATCATCAAGTCCAGCCCACTCAAGGAAGCACACTGGGGAATTGAACTCCCAACCTCTGGCTCCCCAGCGAGAGACCTAAGTCATTCAGCTATCCCACCTTATTCACTTTATTTTACACAGATAATGAGGATCCAGATCTGTAAACTTTTTAAACTGCAGTGTACACATATCATAGACAACAAATGAAAACATGCTTCTCTTTTTCTCCCCCTTCCCCTTTAGAAAATCAGTTCAAGAACAAAAGACAATAGCTGCACAATGTCTTTTGAGCGGTGGCACTAGAGGCCCTCTGTCCAGAAACACTAGCAACCTTCTCAGTTACTTCATTTACAGAGATTGCAGGGTTTAAAGATGCCTTCTACATCAGTGGTTCTCAACCTGTGGGGTCTCCAGATGTCCCTGGACTGTAACTCCCAGAAGTCTTCATATCTGGCTGAGCTGGCCAGGATATCTGGGAGTTGCAGTCCAGAAACATCTGGGGACCCCACAGGTTGAGAACTACTGTTCTAGATGTTTTGGGCTACATCTTTCCCTATTACTATATGTCCCAGCTAAGATTGTTTGGATGGCCAAAATATTTGGAGGGCTCAAGACACCCCTTTACAGGATTAAAGGGTCATCTTATTCAAGTGTGTTGAACCCAGGTTTCCCATATGGCAGGGATGGTGAACCTTTTTGCCACCGAGTGCCTAAACTCAGCGGCAGTGGCAGCCGAGATCGGCGGCAGCAGGGGGAAGGGGGCGAAGGCAGCAAGGGTGACAGAGGGGGTGGGGTCAGGGTCATCATTGTCAGCGGTGGGAGGGGCAGGGATGGCAGCAGTAATGGCGGCGGAGGCGGGGTCGGGTTGGTGGTGGCAGGGGCGGCAAGGGTGATGGCGATTGGGATGGGGTGGTGGGGGGGTTGGGATTGGCAGCAGCGGGAGGTCAGGGGTGGGGCGAGGTCAGGGTTAGCGGCGGCGGCGGCGGGAGGGGCAGGGATGGGGTTGGTCTTGGCGGCGGGGTTGGCGGAGGCGGGGTCAGGGGCGGCAGGGTTGGCAGAGGAGGAGTCAGGGGCGGCAGGGGGCGGCGGCAAGGGCGGCGATGCCAATGGCGACAGCAGAGCTGGCCTGGCACCTGACATGCTCCCTGCCCCCCCCCCCACTTTCCCCTCCACAAATTCCTCATGGCTGGTCCAGCGGAGGGGGAAGTAGGTGGGCAAGGAGCATGCCATAGACTCGCCATCCCTGCCATATGGTGTGAGGAAGGGCTGTAATTTGTAGCAGAGTCATATGCTTTGGATGCAAAAGCCGTAAGTACACATTCTTGCATCTTCAGCATGGGCTTGGAAATAATCCTTTCTGGAACACCTATTGCCATTAGGTGTAGACAAGTGTGCTAGATGGACCCATTAGATGACTTAGCATATGATAGCTTTGTATACCCCCTTCTGTATCACCCTTTCCCCACTAGGACTGAATGTTATGTTCCCAGCAACATTTGCAAACAAACTACATAACTTACACATTTCTATGGAAATTAAGCACTGTAATATGAGAGACACAAAGTTCCACGACTTTTCAGTTCATGGAAAGAAGATCTTAAAGGCTGAAATGCTATTTGCATACACAAGCCACTTCTTCCACTGCATTACTCTCAGAACATACTGAAATTCTGCACAAGCAAATGAATGAACAGAAGACGCATCTGTTAAATTTCAGGTCAGGCATTATTTCCAATTAGTTTGTCTACTAAATTTAGAGTTATAGCTTTTGATGCTCCAAGTACTTCTTACCTTGTATCACATTCCTGAACTATCCAGATGTGTACATTAAGACTGTTTGGTCTTGGAAGACCTGGCTTATCTCTAAATGAAAACAAGGAGCTTCTGCCCAAGTACTAAATCATAGCCCACAGCATCTCACATGTGAAGTTTTTGGTGGGAAAGACTACAGGGTGGTTTGTTTTGTTTGTTTGTTTGTTTGCTTGCTTTACATCCATCTGGGTTGAGTCTCCTGAATTCACTGGTGAAAGAGAGCTGGATAAGAAAGAGGTCTGGAATCTCTGGTCGAGTATCATGTAAAATCCAACAGAACCACTACAAAAACAAAATACGCTAGTTGAAGAAAGGTTCATGTAGCTCCTTAAAGACTAATATGCTTTATTAGCATTTGTGGATTCTATCCCGCTTCTTCAGATGCAGAACATCTTAATTTAGGAAGAAAACATGGGGGAACTAAGATGCCCAACTCTTTTATAGAAGGAGTTACACGTACTACAAATGCACTAACAATATCTACTTGCGCACTAACAATATCTACTTGCATGCAGTCAATTGTGAAGTACTGGCCCTTGTTAATTGCTTTTTGTACAGTTTATACCATATTTTTCACCTTATAAGACGCACCGGGTAATAAGACACACCTAGTTTTTAGAGGAAGAAAACAAGAAAAAATGTTTAGCCTAAGGTTTTATGGCAGGGGGAGGCTTACAAATGAGGTAATTGGAGCTGTGGAATCCGAGCTGCAAAAGGGGAGGCTTGCAAATGAAGTAATTGGAGCCGTGGAATCCCAACTGCAAAAGGGGAGGCTTACAAATGACATAACTGGAGCTGTGGAATCCAAGCTGCAAAACAGGAGGCTTGCAAATGAGGTAATGGGGCTGTGGAATCCAAGCTGCAAAAGGGGAGGTTTGCAAATGAGGTAATTGGGGCTGTGGAATCCAAGCTGCAATATGGGAGGTTTGTAAACCAGGTAATTGGAGCAGATGAATCCAGGCTGCAGAAAGGGAAGGCAGAGGCTCATGGAGACCTTTGCAAACAAGGTGATTTTTTGACTGGGGAATCTTGGCTGCAGAAGGGGAGGGGTGGGGAGAGGCTCCCTGGAGGAAGCCTCTTTGCAAACCGGGTGATTGGAACTGCGGAATCCCGGCTGCAGCTCAAGATGGGAGAGGCTCCGCGCAGGTATCTTATCTCTAAATGAAAATCTGTGACATATATGTCACAGGGAGTGCTGTATTCACTCTATAAGGCGCACAGACATTTCCCCTTAGTTTTGAGGATGGGGAAAGTGCATCTTATAGGGCAAAAAATATGGTATTTTGGATGAATTTTAGAACAAGCTGGAGTGATGTGAAAGATGATTGTGGGTTTGAAGACATTTGAAAATACTTTAGTTCACAGCAGTAGCTCCTGTCCAGCCCTGTAATTACAATAATTTACAGAAGTTTCCACCAAAAAGACAAAAGTAGCAGAAAAATATATGACATTTGTGTGTGTTATACATGACAATCAACAATGTGCTTTCTTTATAAAGCTATTTTAAAATATCAGCTAAGTAAAAACATACCCAGTAAATGCAAGTGGCAACATCACAGGGCATGAATATTTTAATTTAGTACTGATCAGTGAAGAAACAAAACTGAAATGTGTCCTTTCAAACAATGAAAATGTAATGTTTTAGTACAGAGCTCGCCAGTGATAGCTTGAGTGATGCATTTCAGTTTAGTTAGCTGACAGGTGTCAGAGTGAATAGCAGCTCTTCCACAAACCATCAACAGCACATTGCACATATTACTTCAAGGAACACAGTGTACAAATAATTCACCACTAAATAGATCCAACTTCAATGTTTTTGTTGAATCATGCAGCTGTATAAAATGGCTTTTACAAATATGGATTCATTTATTTCCTTTCCTTTTGTGGCCAAGACAAAACAGCATTTATAAATCTTGTAACCATTTTCTAGCACTTACTAGTCCTCTGAAGAACAAAGGAAATGTTATATATTATTTTCAAGAATGTTCTCACATAGGCAGCTGAGTGTTTTTAACCAAATCTCTTTAACTTGAAGAGCAGGATGGCATCACATATCATTAAATCCTTCCTCTGGCACTGAACTCTTAGTTCACATAGTTTTTACAGTCCGGAACCAATTCCAAAACTAGAAATTCATTTCATTTTCGTTTCATTGCATTTTTCATTTTTAAATGTTTTTTTTACAGCTGTCCAGCCCGGCTGGTTGGCACTTTTGTTTTTTTTACAAAACAAGGGCCGATCAGCTGTAGCGCGGGCTGATTGGTGATATTTTGTTTTACCCTTGTGCCAAACAGCCTGCGCGCAGGGTCCATCCAGCCGATCACACTTTAAAAAAAAACAAGCGCCAATTGGCGCTTTTTAAAAACCTCGCACCAAACAGCTGGTGCGCGGGGCTGCCTGGTTGGTGTTTATTTTTATCATTTATTTTGACAAGCACCGAGATAGGTGCTTGTCAAAATAAATAACAAATGAAAATGAAACGGAATGAAATGGAAATTTCCATTTTATTTCATTTTTTAAAAAGGGCACTTTGTTTTTCATTTTGTTCTGTAACAAAACGAAAAATGAAACAAAAAATGTTTCGTGCCCATCTCTATTCAAAACTAAACAGTGAACTGAAATTTACAAGTCAATGGATGTTATATTGCTTGTTGAGTTCTGTTGTTACCTGCTGTCAAGTTGCCTTTGAATCATGACAATTCTAGGAAAGAAAAGACCTGCAAAACATCCTGTTCTCAACAACCCTGCTCAGCTCATGTAGACTTACAGCTGTGGCTTCCTTTATGGAGTCATTCCATCTGTGAGATGGTGGCCAATTAGTCTGGCATGAGATGTGTATTGGGACCTCATCCCTCCAAGAAGGAGGGGTAAGAGTATCAATCTCCCATTAGGGGGAATGCATCTGTTACCACTGAAGGAGATAGGGAAAGTGGAGCAAGTACCAAGGAGGAAAGAAGGGACAGACACTGGGTGAGTAGGAAAGAGTGACAAGGGACACACTAATTGTAGGTTGTCTGATGTGGGAAAGGAAGAGATGTTATAGAGGAAATAAAGGATATAGACGATTGGTGAGAAGTGGTAGAAAAGGAAGAAGCCGGAGAGGAGAGGACTGGTATGGTGATAAAGGACCCATGGGTTGGGGGTAGATAGACCTAGATGACGTGTGAACCCATCAGATGGTTCAGATGCCCATGGAGAAGACTAAAAGAAGGCAGAGAAGCAAATCCCCGCCATAGCTCTTACTAAGGAGAGATGGAGAAAAGGGATCTTTATAGAAAATGGGGGGGGGGGTCACAGTACAGCTGGCAGAACCAGAAGGGGTAGAATGGCCAACCATGTACCCTAAGAAGAGTGGTCTTCTGGAGGACCTCCACAAGACAGGCCCAAATACCAACAGTTTGATGGAAGGGAAATGGGAGAGGCCTCAATGTTGTGAGACACAACATATGCATGACACAAACCCCTCCACAAGCCCACAGACAGGTACAGTGCCCCCCCTATCATGGGGGTTAGGGACCCAACCCAACCCGCAATAATTGAAAATCCATAATATGTGGATGCAGGTTGGGCCGGGCCTCGGGGGGGGGGCTAGCTGGGGGCCCTTGTACTTACCCCCAACCTGGCACTGCCCCAAACAGGCCTACGAGGGCCTTCCCGGTCCTTCTGGAGGGCACAAAAGGGACTCTCTGCGAACCGGAAGTCATTTCCAAGGCCTCCGACAGGCCTAGAAAGGCCCTCGGTGGCCTCAGAAATGATTTTCTGCAAACTGGAAGTGACTTCCAATTCACAGGGAAACCATCTTTGGGCCTCCAGAAGGCCCTTGCAGGCCCGTTTGGGGCAGCGCCAGTCCTGGGATAAGTATGGGAGACCTGAAGCAGGCCTTCACGCCTTACCCCAGGGGGCCTTTTTCATATATTGCAGTCCCGCAATATAGTGGGATTGCAGTATATGAACCATGAACAGGTGGGGGACCACTGTACCCTGATGCTAGAGGACTCCAGAGTCCGACAACCTACAGATGTTTGGTTGCATTTACCACCGTTGTTTTTGTTTAGTAACCCAAATTTGTTCTTAATCTGGACTTTAAATTCTTCAGAAATGCAATTTACTTATATTTTGATACTACAATTATTTTAGTGTTCTTTTTCATCATTACTCCAGAGTTGCATATTAAGACTTCCACATTCTGTTCCTGGTCTTGTTTTTGCCAGGAAAATGCAGCCTCTCCATCTCCACTTTCAGTTACACAGTTATTTGATCTTTATACTTCTCAGCTGGTGATATGCATGTGTACAATCTGTTCAGTTGCTTGAAGCATGTATTTTTGATAAACATATTGGTGACTTCACAGAACTCTGGATTGTTCTCCTGCTTTGTTTCTGATTCCTTGGGTGAATTCTATCAACAAAATTTGGTTCTGCTTTATTTTCTGTTTTTGCATTTCAGTCACCTATGATTATCAGCATATCTTACTTTAGTGCCTGATCAATTTCACCCCTGAATGCTTGTATAAAAACTTCCATTTTCTTCAGCATTTGCCTTTGGATCATAGATCATGCCCTATTACTTTCAGTTGTTACACAGCTTGTAACCGAGGCCATGCCTTTCAGACTAACGAGCATTGTATGTGAGCAACAGCTGTCATATTTCTCCCAGAAGTCTCTTCATATAGCAAATAACTGATACCGGTACCAACTCAAATACAGTACCTTCACAATGACTGAGACAGAACAAAGGAAATATACTGTATGTTGATCACTTAGAACAAATTTAAGATACATAGGCTATGATACCTCAATTAGGAATAATCAAAATCTCCATCATGGAAACGTCAAAAATTAATAATCAGAACTGTCATGTCTGTGAAGACTCTCAATCATCCAAGTGAGGTTATCTGGAAGTTGAGATATGGCAACTGGAGCTCTTCTCCTGTGAGACTGAAACGTTTAACTACTCAACCAAGCAGTTTTGTCAGTCTGAGGATGCATAGCGAAACTCATCCAGTCTTGGATGAGTAGTGAAATGTTTTAATCTCACAAGAAAAGAACTCCAGTTGCCATGTCTCACTTTCCAAAAAAACTGGTCATTTTTAGTTTTTTAAGTGTTGTACAGCAGCAATGTGTATAAGTATCTCTAGGAATGAGGTAGGTTATATGGCGTGACTAGAGCTAGTGGTAAAAAAAGCCACAAATCTAAATGGTTGTTGTTAAAATGTAAACACTAGGAGCCAAACCCAAAATATGAGGTATTTTTCAGAGTGGTGGCAACAAATCTATGTAATAGCCTCCGAAGAGTTCTGGTTCATTCCATGTCAAATCAAGCAATGCATGGAACCTTGATGTAATGGGTTGGGTTCATTTTTGGTACATTTGTACCTTATCATGAAATGTTTTTTCAGATTTTTTTGGTCCACCAGTTTCTGAGATATTGCATTTTCAAAATTGCAAAAAAATGCCAAAATTCACTTGCCACCATAACTTCAGATGTCATTTAATAGATAGCTGTGATAGTCACAGACCTGGGACAGGTGTCATTTTAAAGCTTATGAATAGGGCTTTCATGTGATATACAACATGATGCAATTGTACATTTTTTAAAAGAATTACACATTTAAATAAATTGTAGCCAATCACTCCAAATTTCAGGACGGTATCTCAATGGTATCATATAAAACTTAAATTTTCTGGTTTACTTTTGAAAATGCAATATCTCAGAAATATGTGGACCAAAAATCAGAATTTTTTTTTTAAACATCTCATGGTAAGGTACAAATGTACCAAAAATGAATCAACTCCATGAGATCACATTCTAAAATGGATTTTTCACTGGTTGGTTTGACATAGAATGACCCTTCCAAAGAAATACCTCTGTACAGACACCGACCCATTAGTACACAAACAAAGAGACAAAAAAGTAAGTATTCCAGACACTGTTACAAATTACATTTTTTTAATTCTTGCAGGTGCATGTTGAAACAACACTGTCAAGACAATGGAAGCTGAAAAATCACCTTCCCATGCTTTATTATCTAATTGCGTACTGCACTGTACATTAACACATGCTTTCCAATTAAGATGAAGAGGCTGAAAGATTACCATATTCAATGTGATTGCACACTGACTGCTCTCAGTGAACTTGGAACACAGAACTTGAACAAAGAAAGCAAAAGTCTACAAGATTACCTCTTTTTCTTCATGAACAATCTCCATGCCTTTTCCTATTGATTTCTGTTTGTTGTACATTTCTTTGTGGGCAATACTGTAATGGAGAAAGCTTCCTAATTCTATAATCTACTAGGTACCAGAGTGTCCTTCATTATGATGGGCAGGAGAATGATGCATGAAAAGCCTTGCACTTTACAAAGCCCTGGGAAGTAGGATGAGGGTGACCTGTCCCTAGACCTTCCCTCAAATCCTGGCTTTCATGGAAATAAAACCAAAACAGCAAAGCGTGCTGCTTATATACCATCCCTTAGCAGTTAAAGCACTCTCTCGGCGGCTTACAATTTAATTATGCAGGCTACAACTCCTATAAGACCTAGCTATTAAAGTCAATGTTTAAAGACCACAACAATACAAAAACATCTTGAGAGCTCAGAGTGGGAAAGCAGGGAGACCCTGCATGCACTTACAAAATGCATGTCTGTGAAGGTTGAACCACCTCATGTTATGACTGGAAAGGATGTTTTGTTGTTAGTATGCCTCACCCTCTCTCCTCTCACGGCAATCAATCAATTTTAAAGAAGAAAGCAATGGGGGTACATTTGGGAACACTACTTCAGTGGAAGGCCTCCCACAGTGGATAGCCAACAAGGAAGCTCCTCTGAAGTGCAAAGGTGGCAGAAGATCCCCTCAGTTACTCCATACTGTGTAGACCTTCTCCCCACTTCCTGAATTTCTTGCCTGTACTGTACTTCTCAGGGTGAAGAGGTCACATCCCAGCCACAGAGTCTTTACAATGCAGTTCCAGCTTGGAAAAAAACCTCAGCTATGCTGACAAGTCACAGAACAGATTTGGTCTTGGGAAAGTCTTCTGGGGGCCACAAGTCAAGCAAATAAAATGTGTTGCTATAGAAACATGAGATTTAAAAGTAGAACCATAAGCATGCCAACAAAACTGCTTCTATTGCCAAGTACTGTACAAAGTATTTGACCAGAAAAGGCAAACTGGGTGATAACTTTGTTTAGTTAAATAAGTGGGGCCAGTACTTGATGAGGTACTTCCAGCTGCACTGTCATTCTTCATTATCATGTCACACGTCAACCCTTCAGGAAAATACACCGCCTTGGGCCACCCTGTATGCATTGAAGTTAGTTCTCCGGTGTCTTAACTTATTTTCTGCCACTAGGCATGTATGTCATGGGGCCCTCATATGAGGAATTAGGTAACTTGGCCAAATTGATCACCCAGACTGTCCTCTAAAAGAGGATAATGGAAAGAGATGGAATGGTGCTAACCTGGCAGTGTGATAAAAATGCATGAATGATTAAGTGAAGACAGAACAGAAATGCTTAAAAAGCACAAGGATCAGGAAGATGAAAACAGTAGGGAAGGTTGGAAATTAGATTTGTTTTTCTCCATAATATTTTGATTCTGGGATGGGAACAGCAATTGGTTATTTTGCCCCAGAGTTTTTTCATCACCCATACCTTCCAGCAATTTTACCAGAGACTTCCAGGGAAACAATAACATTATTACATTTTCTTGAAGCTGCCTGGTGGTAATGAGAAGGAAGATTACAAATTGGTGATTCTCAAATTCTTCTGGCCCAGGAAGTGTCTTGAACTGCAGCCTACAAGGTTAGATTCCATGAAACTTTTCACATATCTGTTGTTCTAATCGCCCTCATTTTTCAAACAGACAATGAAATTTCATCAATGCTGCCCAGCTACCTTATTTTAGGCTGGAACAAATATCAGTTACAGTTCATGACACACCACCTGCCGACTGATCTAAAGAAGGCACAAAGAGAACTTTTAGTATCCAGATACTTTGACCTACAAACTGTTGTTGGCATTACCTAGCATGGTCAATGCCATGGTATTCTACATGTTCATAATGTGGAGGGCCAAAGTCTTCTTGGCAATGTTATAAAGAACACTCCCCATTTTGAATCAGCTCTTTCCTTCTTTCTGATGTCAATACTTACTGTAACAAATTAAATTTGTATCCTCTCTTTGGCTAGACATCAAGCTATCCTCCTGGTTACTCTTATAATATACAAAAGTAAGTTCTATGCAGTTGGGTTGTACCTTTAGCGGCATGGGCACTGATCCTTTGCAATCACATCGGCAAGTACAAAAGGAGGTTTGTACAAAAGGAGGAAACATTTCAAGGCATGGCACAGAGCAGATAAGCTGAAGAGCTGCAAGTATATTATCTGAAAGATTACTTAAAGTGATGCTGAGTTTCTCATCTGCTTTCAGTGAACGATACACATTTCTAGCTATCAACAGATAAGAAACCCTGCATTTTAAATGCATGCTTTAAGTTTTTTTCCTTCGAAAATTATGTTAGAAATTCCTTCCCTTCCCAGCTATGAAAAACCAGTCACTGAAGTCTTGCAATAAGTTCAGTTCACTTTGTCCAACATTTAGGACTAGTAATTATTTTTGTCAGGACCTTGTAGTGCTTATAAATTTCTAGTTTCACAGACACCAAAGAAAACCAAGTGCTTCAGCAGCTGCGCCTGAGTTTTGCAACAATCTCTTGCCACTGGCCATCATTTCTAGACTTACTCTTGAATATACAGTAAGATTCCCTGTTTCCCGTGCCAACCTCCTGGGCCCTACTTCTTCTCAGACTGAAGAGAACAGGGGAGTCCCTGCTGATATCTCTGATCATCAGTTGGAAATCCAAGCAGATAGGCCCAAGACTTTGTTTGCCATTGCCCGAAGATCTGTGATGATGACTCCTCAACTGAGTGAAACCACATTAATTAAATGGAGTAGGGAGCTAATAAGGCCCCAACTTTGGAGGGTAGATGGCATGGTTCAATGGTAGAACCCAGGAAGAAAGACTCCAACTCAGTTTCTGGCATTTCTACCCACAGTGTTTTGAGAGATCAGAGCTGGAAGAAGCCCCTTTCCAAGAACCTGGGAAACCATCAGCAGTGAGAGTACTGGGCAAGATGGGCTGATGATTTGACTTTTTTAAAAGCCACTTTAGTCATCCTCATTCTCACCTCCAGAAAACAACTCCAGCTTTGAAGGAGAAGTGCTATTTGAGTCACCTAATCACAGGGACATACTGGCTCATTTATTTTCCCCAACAATAATTCTGAGACCATTTCCCTAGGAGATGTTCAAGAACATACCAACAACATGGAGACAGTCAGTGAATACAACAGTAAAAATGGAAAGAGTTTCTGAAACCCATTACTCGTTTATCTATCCCCCGACATATTTCATCACACCTATGACTCCCTACTTCAAATCTGTCTTTCTCCTTCTCATGGAAGGTTTTTAAGAATTCTAAGCCCACCTGGGCTTTTTGGGCGCTACTACAAATTTAATTCATACTCTCTAGCCCAGCTCACCAAGATGTTTCTTAGTCACACATATCTGAAACAAATGCAAGGACAGAGCATAGCACAAAAAGGCAAATATAAGAAGGCTGTTGCTATTCTTTCTCAGGAAAGCTTTCTGCTCTCACAGAAAGAACTAGTTAAAGATAGCATTAACAAGTTAATGAAGCCTCAGAGCTGAGTCAAAAGAGCAATATCAAAAATGAATGCTCCTACAAACGAACATGCTGTTCGACAAAATAACATCATTTTCTATCAAGCATCGTGCATTAGCAAGCAGTCCCATATAATAGCGCGCCACTCATCGCTGGGCACTTGAAATGATTAGCAGCTTTCAATTCAGCTGCATTTTTCTTTTCTTTCTCATATATGAGTAGCCAATCACCAAACCCAACTGGGCTGTTTTGCCCAGACTAGAATTAATTGTTGGGCTCAGCAGCAGTAGTGGGCACCACAGATTCTCCCAGTTATGTGTGCATAGCCTCAGGATCTGGATACATTGTCCTAAACGTCAAATTTATACGTGATTCCCGGGAGTGATAGTCCTTGGGCACGCGATGCTGAAATATAAAAAGCAGAAGACAACCCATGTGTGGTACAGTATATGCTAAATTTGTCTACAGAAGTAAAGAAGTCTCAATAATCTTCCCTGCTTTGGCACTGAACATTTCACATTGTTCATAATTTGCACCTCGGATGAAAATGCTGAGGTTCTACACAGCTTCTAATATAAATATGCTGCAGAGCCAGAGTTTATGAGTTTGATTCCCCCACCCCCACCCCCACCCCGATAGGACCTAGACTAGGTGATCTGAATATTCTTTACTTATTTCAGGTCACTGATTAATACTACTGCATCATTATAGACCAGAATCCTATTACCAACTTGTCTAATGGAAATTGTTTAATTAACTGCAATAACTTGCTGACATAGCACTAGTCACATTTCTGTGTGCAAATGAGTGGGCACTTAGAACTGCAACCAGCATTTGCCACTCAGGCATAAATGATGTCTCTCAAATATGAATCAGTAATAGGATTTTGACCACAGTTGGGGTTTTTACCCCATTCCAAATGATTTAGAAAGTTAAAAAAATGATTTAGAAAGCTGTAGAAATCTGAATCTATATATTCAGAACTTTGCCTGAATCTTTGAAGAGACAAAATCAGTGAACCCAAGAACACTGGGCCAGCGGGACCAATGGTCTTAGTATAAGCTGGCTTCCTAGGTTCCTGCATTTGAATCAGGTATATGAAAACCAACTCTACCTCTTCATCCCCACTTTGTTTAAAAAGCAGTCCTGTGAGCCAAGTTTGAAAAGTGGATCATTCTTACTGAATCCCTTCCCCCAACATCTTGTAATCTGTAGGTGTATCAACTGCTCCTTAACTCATAATCCTATGCTCCCCAATGGCATCTAGTGAAGGAGATAACAGACCACTATGAAGACCTATGAAGAATGCAGGCAATAGTATACTACAGTATTTATGATACTATGCTTAGATCAGGCTTACCTGCCAGTCTTCTTGTGTAGCTCCTTCCATCATTAGCAAAGTGCCGTGATCTAGTGGTATATGTACTCTCTGCACGTAAGTATAATCGTTGTTCTCTTCCTGAAAACATAAATGTTTAGTATGGTGAATGTAGGAACAACTGCTCATAGAAGGCCTTTCTAATCATTCTGGAGCACTAGCACCAGTTTCATTTGTTATATAGATCTCATTCTTCCTCCAAAGAACCTGATACTCTACATAGTTGCATCTGGTGGGGCCGCTGTGAGATACAGGAAGCTGGACTAGATGGGCCTTTGGCCTGATCCAGCATGGCTCTTCTTATGTTCTTATTTCCCCATTTTTATTCTCTCAACAATGCAGTGAGGTGGCAAAGGGATAACAATTAGCCTAGAGTGACCTAGTGAGCTTCCTGAGTGGGTAATCAACTCCACTATTCCCACAGAGGCTGTCTAGCAACTCTGTAAGTGGAGGGAATTTCTCTCTCGAGCCACTTATGCTACTGGGAAAGATTTTTGTCTTGGACAGAAAAGACCCTTGTGCTACCTTAAAGATATCTAGCAAGGTTTACATGGCAAAGGCTTTCATAGACTGCAATTCATTTTTAATGATGCATTCAAGGATGCATTTTGTGTAACATTTTAGTTTTTGGAGAAATGAACATTTCATCTTGATTTCTAGTCAAAAGCCAGAAGTTTTTGCAGTATATGTGGAGAACAATGATCGATATCAGTCACATAGTTGCTGCTGTTTCAATAGTGAATTACAGCTTCTTCTCACATCCAGGTCAGATCTGAATCCTTTAAGAAACAGTTTCAAAGGGCAGGTGGTTGTTTGCTTTATCAATTAAAAACAGCATCTGCACCTTTGCAGCCCTTGCCATACCCATGACTTTTGAACACCTCTAACCACTGTCCATCTAACAAGCCTATTCAAGACTAGGGGTGATGTGAAACCAACATGGAGTACAAATTGGAAGTCTCCTACCAGCCTTCTTCAGACTGAAGAAGCTACTCCAGGCTTAAAACCGGGGTACTTCAAGGACCAGATGCAGGGGAGTAGTATCAGGAGACAGATATCTAGTCTTGTGCGCTCCCAGATGCATCTGGTGGGGCCACCACTGAGAGATACAGGAAGCTGGACTAGATGGGCCTTTGGCCTGATCCAGTATGGCTCTTCTTATGTTCTTATGTACCTGGATGAGTAGTGAAATGTTTTGATCTTACAAGAAGTAGAATTGCTCTGACTCAACTTCCAGGTCATTCCCACTGCACTGGCAGAGCTAGAGAATGGACTATTAGCCTTTAGGGTACAGAGGGAGGGAAATAAAATTCAACACAGAACTAAATAATGATGCCTGCTCTATTGCTTGTCCTTCTCTTTCCTCCTCCAATATCTATATTTTTAGGGTTAATTTAATATTATAGGAGTCTCTCATCCTGGCCAGTGCTGATTAATGCAAGAGGCAACCACAGATGAATCACTGATGATGCATGATTCAGCCCTGGGGGAAGCTGCCCAGTACAGCTTTGGCTGGATGATGTGTCTGGACAAAGAATTGCCCAGATGGCTATGGCTTGATATTTTGTCAAGCATCAATCAGAGAATAAGAGGAAAGCAGAGCAGCCATGACCTCAGAAATACCTGAACTAAACTAGGAAGCATCAAGGGTAGTAGTACTCACTGAGCTGAAATACATTCCTAGGCTCCTAGCACAGAAATGGGATTCTGTTAGCATGTTGACCAGGTGCCCCATGTTTTCATCACAATCAATTCATTCCATCTGGTCTTAATAAATAACAATTTCATCATCACTACCATGATACCTATATTTATATCAGGCTCTTCTGCTAAGAGCCTAAGGATAACACACAACTTTTATCAGACAGCTTAATAGGGTTGGACTTAGAACTCTGTTATATTCTCTCTGCTTAATAGAACTATTGATACCCACTTTCATACATGAAATGGAATATTTTGCAGTTAGCACATTTCTATACATCACAACCATGGAGCTTAAAGATTCTTCTCTACAGTCTTCAAGTTCCATAATCAGAACGGTCAACATGATGGCACTTCTACAGTATACACACCATGGGAAGCAGCAGGGATGTTGGCAAGTCTTTGGGTCAGAGCCAGTGCTCCCCGTAGGGTGTGCACGTGCAAGAGTGTGCCAAGTTTCATCAGTGCTGCACAGCAGCAGCCAAAGTCAATGCCTATTTACTTCCAGGGTTCGTCTCACTGCCTCCCCCCTCGTTGGTCAAGGCTCCAAAGCAGAGGAAAAGAAAATTAGAAGAAATGTTGGTTCAAGTCCCAAGTCTTCATTACCAGATCCTGAGTCCCAAGCCTGAGTCCCTATTCAAAACATGCTCTTCTCCCCAGAAAAAGAAAAGGAGTGTTGGTTCCAAGTCACGAATTGAGTCCGAGTCATTGAAAAACAACAACAACAACCCCAAGTTGAGAATCAGAATCAGAATCCTTTTATTGGACAAGGGTTGGTGGACACACCTGGAATTTGTTTTGGTAAATATGCTCTCCATATGCGTAGAAGGAAATATAAGAACCATATATTCAATAATAACAAAGCAGTATACCAACACAATATAAAACATTTTAAAAAATTACTATTACTTGGAAAGAAGTCAAAGGTGGATCACTGTTGCAACTTAAGTCTGACTCTGGCAAGTTTTGTCGGCTAGAACCTGACTCCGTTTCCCATATTTTGACACGATGTCCATCACATCATATCATTCGTCAACAATTACTTGGCCCCTATATTTCCAAACTCCCACCTATCCCAGAGATCATTACTTCACACCTTTTGGCTGACAAAAATCCCAGTCTGACAGAGTCAGTAGCCAAATATTTATTATTGATCCATCAGAAAAATAACCTCGTTCCTTTTACAAGCCAAAGATTTACTTCAACTTTAGACTAACTTATTCCTTTTCGACCCTGAGACTGGCTTACATTTTATGTAACTGCATCTCTGTTTTAAAATATTTATGCCAATAAAGGTGAATTGAATTGAAGTCTGACTTGACAGCAAATTCTGTGACTTGAATTCCCACCCCTGGCAAACAGGCAATGCAAATTAAATTTTCAAATCTATCCTCCCAGTGCTGCCCCACTGTCAAAGATGTAATAGCTTCAAACACGGTGTCATTAATTATGGCCTATGCTTGAGCCACCTTTGTGTGCACATTTCTGGACTCACACGTCTTGCACTTGTAGGTCTACAAAACTCATTACAAGGTAGAAAGCTTTTTATTTCCAAAGCACTATGGGTATGAGCTCTGGTCTCTGCTACAGTTACCACCCTGACTACTGCTTCTGTTTTACCTGCATGTGGGTTTTCTGCTTGGGGTAGTGATCTAGAAAAACCAAAGGGTCACCTGATCACTTTAATTTTCTGTCAAAGTTGTTGGACTTCCACTCTTTTCAGCCCCAATGATTAGAGAAGATGCAAGTTCTATTACAATCTTTGGTGGACTACAGGTTCACCACACTCAATTTACAAGGAATTTAGCATCTTCTCCATCCCACACAGGGGGCTTATCTGCACATTGCCTGAACCTTTGCACTATAATGGGACTTGCTGGCACAGGCTGAGATTTTCACCGTCTCGTTAAATAAAATGTCTGCTCTGCATTGCCTGTTCTCCAGAACCCCCTTTCCTTTATTCAGGAAAAAATGAGATCACTTCACTTTCTACAGTGCAAGGGAGAGAAGACCTTGCATGCTGGTTTACTGGAAAGACAAAGATATCCAGGGGCTGAGTTTCCAACAATGTTTATTATTAGTATTTCCAGAACATTACAAACATCCCGTTATCATCTAACACATATATCCCAACTCCTCCTTCTGTTTCCTTGGTTACAAATTAAGTAGCAGAACTGCTATCTGCCAACTAGCTATTATAGCTCAGTTTCACAGCTAATCCTACAGTATAGATTTAAAGCTGGCAGGTTAATAGCACTGAACTGATTCCCCAAGCAAAGCAGGGCTCTGCAGCGGGAAAAAGAAAAAGAAAAAGAAAAAGAGAGGGAGGAGGGGATGGGGGACTTTTAAAGAGACCTCAGGATCTGCCACTTAAAACAATATGCCAGGTTCTTTCCAAAGGGCCACTCTATAGGATGCAAAATAAATAATAATATTAATGTACCATCATTACTTTTAAAATCCAAGTATATTTTGTATACAGTATTTATACTATCTACAACTGATCAGATATGTGTTTGGTTCTTAGGGAAAAATAGTATGTTAAACAGAAACAGGAGTTTGCCTCTCTCATATTAAGGCTTGGCTTAGCAGCATCAGCTAATAACAATACTAGGAGGTCTGAAACAACAAACCCCCTTTTAACCATGTAAGAACACATCAGTAAAAGTAAATACTTGGGAAAGCAAAAGTGAGAGCTAATACAAATGCAACCAGGACACTTTCCCATGGGAAATGAACCAATTAAGGCATCTTTGGATGATCTTCATAGAGATGGCATCAGAAGTAGGTCTCAGAGGATAACATGTTCACTTGCATTATTTTCAGTGTTAATCAAATGTGCGAAGGGAACCTTTACCTTTCAAAACCTTTTTTTTAAAATTTGAAGAATATGAAGAGAAGTATAAAAGAAGTTTTGCTGTTTGCCTCTGAAAGGCAAACAGGAAAAAAGAGAAAATCAGCACTGCCGTTTACCCTCTTCTGGAGCAAAGATGTAAGAATATTTAACTATAATGTATATCTAACTAAACCAATTTATGTTGTTGTTGTTGTTGTTGTTGTTGATAATGTGTTAGGTTAATATTATCTGCTCTCTCACTTCCTACAGAATGGCTAGGCAACAAGAGCTTCACTTTATAATCGTTGCCACTAACTGATTTCAAACTTTTTTGTACTAAAAAGGAAAGGCTCTGTGCTCCATTTTTTATTTCATGGTGCATTTTTGTATTTCTCCAACGGCTCAGAAAGCAAGGGTTAATGGGCATGCATATCTGGCAAAAAAAAAACCCTGCAATAAGGTAAAATTAAGTTTACCCTACTCTTGTTTCTAAGTCACAAAACCCACAATAAAACTCTTATTTAGTGGGATAACCGTGTGGCTTTAGTAGAGTATGAGATGGCTGGATTTACGTAAGTTAAGAATCTAGTTGGGCAGCCAGAGATAGGGAGCTGGGTTCTACATGGTGCCTCCTAGGAGAACAGCCCTACCCATTTAGCCTAGGGCAAACTGCAGAATCCCAGGGTGAGCACCAAAGAATTTATTTATTTATTTACCACCCATCTTCTAATCAGAACTCCGGGTGCTTTACAGTAATACAATAAATAAAATGAGAGGGAAAAACCCCAAAACAACAATGCCAATCACAATAAAATAATCAAAACAACAAAACACAATAATACAAACCATAAATAACTGCAGCGACCGGCAGTCTTATTTTACTGGTCCCAAAAAAAAGAGAGAGAGAAGAAAAAGGAAAAAGAAAAAACTTAAAAAAAAAAGATAACTGGTCGCTAAACGCCTCTCTAAAAAGCAGCGTTTTAACTGCTTTCTTAAAGGCAGGCAGGGACTCTGCTAGCCGAATCTCACTCAGGAGCTGATTCCACAGTGTTGGGGCAACCACAGATAAGGCCCGACTCCTGGTGATGGTTTGTAAGGCAAAACCAGTACCTTGAACCTTTTTCGGGATGCAATGAGCCAAGACTGGGGTGATGTGGTCATATCTGCCCGCACCCATCACCAGTCTGGCTGCTGCATTTTGTACCTGCTGCAATCTCCGAATAAAGGTCAAGGGAATAGTACTCTATACCTAGTCCACTCTGTAAAGTGTCCCCCTCAGTCAGTATTGACTTGACAGCATGCAATAATAATAATTAGTGGGTCATTCTACCAAAGCCAGTAATTATCACACATAAAATCCAGTAAATAGGGCACAGTTTGAGGCAAAGGGGACAAATCTCTGCTGGTTTAAACCAATCAAACTGAAACTGTGCCAGCAGCCGCCTAACTGCAACTGCAGAACTAGATGAGAAGACCCAAAGAATTCATTCCCATTTTGACTTGCACTTTTCAAATGGCATCTTCCTGAGGGGAGGATGGCTTCATTCAAGAAACAAGCAAGAGATTTAAGCCACATCTTTCCCAGAGGCGTGTCTTGTGTAGCTCATAACTGTCTGGAAAAAAATTGGTTTATTTGCAAGGCTAAGAACTGTGTAAAATCTATTGGCTTACGGTCCTAGAGAACTCTTTGCTGTATCTGGGGGTGAAACTAATTCTGATTACTCTGAATGGCAGGTGACACAAGTAGAGAAATGAGCATTTTCACCAGCCCATAGGGTGCCACACAATCTAGGATGAGTCCAACAGGGAGAGGAAGTTTATTGACAGTTATTCTTCCAGGCAGCACCAAACAAGAGGACACAGTGAGGGCTATGGCAAAGTGCTGCTTAAACCTCCCTTGAGGTGACATATGGAACTAAAAAGGGTTCTGAGAAAAGAAATGCTAAGAACATTAATTTATGATCTTTCCAAATATTCAGAACTGCATACTGAATGGCTATTACAGAACACCCAGGATTTGGGAGGAAGGCAGAGCAAGAGAGGGAGAAAGAACACCTCTAACGTGATCCTCATGCTATTATGCCAAAGAGATTTTTTAAATTATCAGTCTCATCTGCAGTCCTTCAAATAGCACAAGACTGTCAATTTTTGACATGCATGAGACACAATGGCCAAAATCCTTTTTTAATATATTAGAAACACCAACAGAACTAAACACAGCATAAGCAGCATTAGTGAGTTGGGAAACACATTAAAATATGCAGACAATTCTGCTCAAAGAGAAGAATGTATTTGAGGCCACAAAGGGCCCATCTTTCCAGAGAGAGTACTTTGAGCTTTGAACAAATGAATCTCTTTCTAGCAGGAGTATGTATTTGCACTACGGAAACAAACATTATTGACCCCTTTCCTCAATTAGCATTTTTCTTATATGCAGCATCTCTTATGCAACAGTCAGTAACAACGGCAAGGCAAGTGTTGTGACTGGCTGCTAAGATTTATACCATTCTAGTACTTTTCCAGGGAAATGATGTTGTCAGCAAAGACAGACCCACAAGGCATCACACAAATTCTGTATATAGCAAACTCTGCTGGTCAGTAGCCTTGGGTCTGGCATAATGAAGAAAACAGACACAACTGCTTGTCAGAGATGATTATGTAAGACATCACACAAATAAAAGAATGTACTGAAAATGTTTATGCAAAGGCTGCCATTCAGGCTTTCAGTTCCAGCACCAGCAAACATTTGCTTAGAACAGGGTTGGAGAACCTTTGGCGCTCCAGATGTTTTGGACAACACCCACACACCTTTCTCATTGACAATATAGGCTCAGAATTCTTGTAGTCTAAAAACTTTGGAAGGCTGAAGGTTCTTCACTCCTGGCTTAGAACATGGCAGCCTATGTTGGAAGAATGCTCTGATCCTTTTTCACTCCATCTACCCTAGAACCCTAGCTCTCATCAAGAAACCTTCTGACTTATTTAAAAACAAAAGCAAAGAAATATCCTACACCACTAACTAGTGAATTTTGGGTGGGTTTTTGGGTGGTGGTGGTGGTGGTTGATGGAGTTTTTAAAACGAGCCACACAATAATAAATTACCATAAAACATACTCTTGATTCATTGTTTTATGTTTATAAGGAACCAGAATCATTCCATTGCCTTCAGTTTTAGAACAATGCATACTGATTGTCTTTCTACATTTATTTAGTAATACACCGAACAACTGACAAATAATTGACTGATACTCCTTTATATAGGGTGGACACTATGGTTGTTAATGGGGGGTCAGACTATGACTCTGGAGGCCTGGTTTCAAACCATGCTATGCCACAGAAACCCACCAGGGGGTGCTAACAGTAAAACCACTTAAATATTTCATGCATCTTGAAACCTCTACTAGGCGAACCGATTAGGGCTCCAAAAAGTTAAATGAGACTTGACAGCACTTCATAAGTAAGACTTCTGTATTATGAAGGAATTATAACTCCCCACATAAACCTCATTTTCTATATTTTATGGAATGAGTCCAATACCCTTTCCAATTTCATTCACTAATGTTTTAGCTGTTTTCACTGCTCTTTACTACCTGGTTGTAAACATTTTATAAATAAAAAAGAATTGCCTTGAAAAGGCCATTACACCATTATGTATAGCGTAGAAAGTCAACACACTCACAGGCAAAGGTTTCTTTCTCATCTCAAACATCCGGGTAGCACCAAAGCTGAGTGAAGCAATAACAGGGTTTCGTCCCAATGCTGGCTCATCATCGCTGTGCCAGTCAACACTGTCTTTTTCATTCCGATATAGGTTGCAGAGCAGAGAATTGAAGGTGTTTTTCGTGAAATCTTCAACACGGTCTTTCAGCATAGTCAGTAGTGGGTGCCACTGAAATCAGCAAATAGGTTGACATGAAAAGAAACCTATTACAGTGGTAACCTAAATTAACAGCAGCTCAACTTAAGAGCAATTTGACTTATGAGCAGAAAACTGTTGGCATTTTAACTGCCACCTTACAAATTTTAGATATGGTCTGCTTTTTTTTTTCATTTTTTTATTTTCAAACTTATTTTTTCAATTTTTTAGATAGGTACTCCAACTTAAGAGTAGTTCGACTTAAGAGCATGCATTCGGAACGGATTAATTAGTAACTCGAGGTACCACTGTAAAGTGATGCCTTGTAAGACGAATTTAATTCGTTCTACAGGTGAATTAATCTTACAAAAATCATCTTACAAAATGTGGTTTCCCATAAGAATGAATGGGAAAGAACCAGTTACTTACCTGTAAGGTGGTTCTTCAAGTGGACCTTCGTGAAGCCACACAGATGGGTTTCCCAAGCGCCCTTGCGCGGAGGTCGGCCTTCCCTAGCAATAGGAAAGGTCGTTAGTCTCCTCCCACTCGCACTGCGCATGTGCGAGCGGGCTCCCGCCCAAACACCTCAGTTCCCTCGTACCGCCAGCTTGACAGGTAAATACCAGCCAAGGCATGACGGCATGAGGGGAGGCGGGCGGCTGCTGTGTGGCTTCACGAAGGTCCACTCGAAGAACCACCTTTACAGGTAAGTAACTGGTTCTTCTCCATCGTGGCCTTCGTGAAGCCACACAGATGGGTGATTACAAGCATACTCACAGGATGGAGGGCATCACGCCAGCACCACTGAAAGAACAGCTCTACCGAAGGAAGTAGTAGACCGCACTCGGGCATCCAACCGGTAGTGCTTCACGAAGGTGGACGGGGTAGACCACGTCGCTGAGTTACAGATGTCCTCCAAAGGGATGCCTTTCAGAGAAGCAGCAGACGAGGACATCGCCCCGGTGGAGTGGGCCCGAATAGGCGCCGGCACAGGCAACTTGGCGAGCTGATAAGCCAACTCAATGGTAGAAAAAAAAACAGTGAGAAAATCGCTGAGGCGAAACTTGAGATCCTTTGGAACTAGGATCATAACAAACAAATAAACGTGAAGTTTTCCTGAAAGAAGCTGTTCGGGAGACGTAAAAGGCAAGAGCACGTCTCACATCCAGCGTATGCAAGTCTTTTTCCAAAGGAGTTGAAGGGTTAGGAAAAAAAGTTGGCAGTGAAAGCGGCTGAGAGAGGTGAAATGGAGTAACTACCTTAGGCAAGAAGGAAACATCAGGGTAAGCCAGGACATGGTCCTTATAGAACTGTAAGTAAGGTGCATCACACCTGAGGGCACAGAGTTCGCTAACCCGTCTGGCAGAGGTGATAGCCAAAAGGAAGGCAGTCTTGAAGGAGAGGAGCCGAAGGTCACAGGTGGCTAAGGGCTCAAAGGGTGGACGTATCAGTTTTTGCAGAACCAAGGAAAGAGACCATTAAGGCGGGGTTTTCTATCTGGGTAGGTGTTACGGAGACCCTTGAGGAAAGCCTTTAGACGAGGGTGACGGAAGAAAGCAGCAGCAGGAGAGGACTCTGGCTGGTGGGCAACAACAGCAGAGAGGTATACCCTCAGAGAAGATAGAGTGAGACCGGATTTCTTCAGTGATAGAAGGTATTGAAGGACACCTTGCAGAGGGGGGTCCAAAGGTGAGAAATGGTGTTGATTGGCAAAGGACACAAACCTCGTCCACTTATAATGGTAAAGACGTACAGTGGACGGCTTCCTAGCAGAGGTGAGGATGGAGTCTATGTCGTTGTGATCCTCCAAGCCATTAGCTGGAGACAATGGAGATCTGGGTGAAAATCCTGCCGTGATCCCTGGACAGGAGGTTGGGCAGGAGAGGCAGGCATCAATAAGAGTTGGCTATCCGCAGAAGAGGTGCGAACCACGGCTGGCGAGGCCACCAGGGAGCTATCAAGATCACATTTGCCCTCTCCTGGAAAATTTTGCCGATCACCTTGGTTAGGAGTGGAATTGGTGGGAATGCATAGAGGAGCAGGGAAGACCATGGAAGTGAGAGAGCATCTCCCATGGACCCAGCGCTGATCCCGGCCCTCGAGCAAAAACAGGGACATTTGGCGTTTTCCAGGGTGGCGAAGAGGTCCACTTGAGGCGAACCCCATTGGCGACAGAGATGAAGAAATGTGGGAAGGTGAAGCTCCCACTCATGGGACCCGGACTGAAGCCTGCTGAGAGAATCTGCTGTCACATTGTCCTCCCCCGGAAGATGCATGGCAGTGGGCCAAATGTTGTGGTCGATGCACTATTCCCAAAATTCCAGAGTCAACTGCAGTAGAGGCTGAGAATGTGTTCCTCCCTGCTTGTTGATATAGTGCATTGTAGTGGAGGGAAATGTAGAGGGAAATGGAAAATAAGATAAAAAGAGTATTTAGGGAAAATGATGTAGAAGAAATTAAGTCATCTCTTCTATGGGACGCCTCAAAATCGGTCATAAGGGGGTTGTGTCTAGAGGAAGAGAGGAGATATAAGAAGGAATTGAGGGAGGAAAAAGATAAACGTATGGAGGAATTATTAGAATTACAGAAAAAATTACAAAATAATTATTCAAAAAAGATAGAAAAGCAAATAAGGGAACAAAGAGGAAAATTAGATGAAATAAATAATTTACTTCTATGGAAGAAACAAGCCCTGGTTAAAAATGAATTTCAAAGGACGACAATTCAGGCAGGGAAAAGATTCATATCTTATTTAAAAATACAGAAAAGTAAAAACTTCATTAGGAGATTAAAAAATAAAAAAGGGGAATGTAAATATGAAGAAGAGGAGAAAAAAAGAATTATAACTGAATATTTTAAGGAAGCGTTCCAAAAGAAAAGACAAGGTGAAGAAGATTTACAAGTCAGAAGTAAAATCTCTGAAATACAAAAGAAGAGGCTAAATGATAAGATTACAGTAGATGAAATTAAGGAGGTAATTGGAACATTAAAAATGGGGAAGGCTCCAGGCCTAGATGGTTTTACGACTCTGTTTTACCGGCAGTTTCAAGAGGGGTTAGGGGAAAGAATGGAGAAATTATTTAATGATATAATGCAAGGGAAAGGAATCCCAGAAACATGGAAGGAGACAGAAATTATCCTTATTAAAAAGCAAGGTAAAGCAGAAGAACAAGTAGCTTCATATAGACCAATCACATTGGCTAATCAAGATTACAAAATTTTTACAAAAATATTAGCTAAAAGATTAGAGGACGCAATTCCAGATCTAACACAGGAGGATCAATATGGGTTTGTCAAGGGAAGATATATAGGTGATCCAATAAGAATAGTAATGAATATAATGGCAGATGCCAAAAGGAAACAAAGTAAAGTAACAATGGTAAAATTGGATATTAAACAAGCTTTTGACTCGGTAGGAAGAGAGTATTTATTAAAGTTATTAAAACAGATGGATATAATAGGCCCCTATGCAAATGCAGTAAAAGAAAATTTTATAAAGAAAATTTTGCAAGGGTAAGAATAAATGGATCATTAACAGGAAAGTTTAAAGTGGAAAGAGGTACAAAGCAGGGATGCCCCCTATCTCCCCCATTATTTGCATTAGCGATGGAACCACTGGCCCAAAATTTGAGAGAATGTGCTCAAATAAAAGGATATAAAGTAGGAAAAGAGGAAATAAAGTTAAACATGTTTGCGGATGACTTAATTTTAATATTGACTAACCCATTAGAAGCGGCAGGTCCCCTGTTTAATATATTAAAGAAATTTGAAAAAAATATCAGGACTAGAAGTAAATTTACAAAAATCAGAAATTATGTTGTTAAATGTTCCTAGGAAGGAGCAAGATCAAATAAGATTACAAATGAAAATGGGAAATGGTGTTAAAAAAATGACTTATTTAGGAGTGGTATTAACAAAAAATTGGGAAAATTTAGGTAAGGAAAATTATAATAAAACTTGGAGAAAGATCCAGAAAATAATAAAGGGCTGGAAAGATAAAAAAATGGGTATACTGTCAAAAATTAGGGCTTTGAAAATCTTTATAGTTTCAAAATTGTTATATCTATTTCAGGTTCTCCCAATATTACTCTCAGAAAAGATTTTAAAGAAATGGGACACATCATTAAGGAAATGGGCTTTTGGCAAGAAAAATCAAAGAATTAAACATAAAATCCTATATGCAATAAAAGAAGAAGGAGGATGGAGTATGCCCTCTTTGGAAAAGTATTATATAGCCTTCCAATTAAAATGGGCAATGAAGGTGGAGGAATACCCCACACCCAAATGGAAAAGAGTAGAAGATGCAATAAACAACTCAGCAGGTTACTTAGGGATATTTGATAGAGATAAAAGAATACTGAAAGAAGTTAAGGGACCAAGGCAAGTAACAATGGAAATTTTAATAAAAAGGACGAAAATAGGTGGAGTATCGAATTGGGGCCCTTTAGAACAGTTTAATAAAGAGGGGAAGATTTTGTCACAAAAAGATATAAAGAATCTAAAAGAGAAAGGATATTACAAAATCAAAGATATGCATGAATTAATGTCAACAGGAGGGGCAATAAATAAATTAAAAGGGATATTAGGGAATCAAAAATGGATGATGGCAGAAAGTATGAAAAGGAGATATGATCAATGGTTCCTTTCTCTTAAGGGAAAAGAAGATAGACAATGGGAAGTGGTATATAAGAAATATGAAGAAAAAAAGGTTGGAGCAGGAGAGATCTATAGATATTTGGTTAGATTGGGAAATCAGAATGAGAATTTAATTAAATATAATTGGGAGGGAGATATGGACTTAAATACAGAAAAGATTCAGGCTATATTACGGGGGATAAGAGAGGTAAAATTGGAAAAAATTAAGGATATGCAATTGAAGAGATATTGCATAAATGGTATTATACCCCACAGAAATTAAATAGAATAAATAATAATATATCACAAAATTGTTGGCATTGTAAAAAAGAAAAAGGTACTTTTGTGCATATGATATGGAACTGCGAGAAAATACAAACATATTGGAGGAAAGTAGAAAATTGGTTATCAGAAATTACAAAGAAAAGGATTGAGTTAAAAATAGACTATATTTTCTTAGGCTTAGTAGATAGAGAAAAACAATGGAGAAGCGTAAAAAAGATTGTCTACTACGGAATAGCAGCAGCTATAATGGTACTAATGGGTGGATGGAAGGACCAAAAGAAATGGAAATATGATAAATGGAAAGATTATATACATGAATTTTTTCAAAATAATTGGATACAAAGTATGCAAGAAGAAAACTTAGAAGGGAAACATAGAATTCTAAAGGAGTGGGAGAAATATATAAATTGGATAAAAGGGAAGCCTGAGAACGAGAAATGGGCTAGACTATTCCATCATGCCTTAATAATGTTCAACATGAAAGGATAGTGATTTCGGCTTGCTGGGGGGAGGGGGGTCAATGAGGAAGAGACTAAACAATGATGTAATGTTTTGGAAAATTGTAAGATTGAAATATATGTTGTTACTTCCTCAATAAAAAAGCTTAAAAAAAAATATAGTGCATTGTAGTGGAGTTGTCCGTTACCAGAAGCACTACATTCCCGGAAAGATGAGAAAGAAAAGCACGTCAGGCCTTGAAAATGGCAAGGAGCTCTAGGACATTGATGTGAAGAAGCTTCTCTTGAGGAGACCAAAGGTCGTGAATGGTCATATCCAGGTAAACCGCTCCCCATCCCAGGTTGCTGGCATCCGTGTTGACTTGTATGGTAGGGATGGGAGACCGGAACGGGTGGCCCACAAGCAAATTGGTGGAGGAAGCCCACCAAGCCAGCGAATAAGGCAGGAGGGAGGGAACACGGAGTAGCTTGTCTGGAGGATCCTTCATGGGATTGAACTGAGACAGAAACCAAGTTTGAAGATGTTGAAGTTTGAGTCTCGCTAGCGGCAGGACAGATGTCATCGACGCCATGAACCCCAGAAGCTGCTGCACCGCTAATGCCGGAACCAAGGCATCTGGTTGAAAGCGGGGGGGGGGGGAGGGAGCGAATGGTTGAGAGACGGTCCTGAGGAGGGAATGCTTTGGCATGGATGGAATCCAAAATTGCACCTATGTAAGGGACGACCTGACAGGGAGTGAGGACAGACTTTTCTATGTTGAGTTGGAGACCTAGACTGGACAAAGTTTCGAGGACTAACCAAATGTCTCTGGTGGCTTGATGATGAGAGTCCGGCACAACCAGCCAGTCGTCTAAATAAGGGAATACCACCACTCCTCGAGTGCGAAGGTACGCCGCCACTGGCGCCATGCACTTGGTGAAAATTCGTGGAGCGGTGGCCAAACCAAATGGGAGGGCAGTGTATTGATAAACTAGATCGCCTATAGTGAACATGAGGAAACGGCGGTGTTGAGGGTGGATGGAGACATGGAAATAGGCGTCTTTGAGGTCTACCACGCCAAACCAATCCCCTCTTCGAAGAAATGGGATCACCTTCTCGAGGGTAACCATACGAAATTTGGGAATGTGCAGATGTTGATTTAGAGCACGTAAGTCCATAATGGAACGAAGACCTCCATCTTTTTTGGGCACGGTGAAGTACCTGCAGAAGAACCCCGTGTGGAAGAGTTGTGGATGGACGGGTTCGATGGCACCTTTGTCGAGAAGGGACACAAGTTCTTGAAGAAGGCAGGGACTGGGAGCAGTATGTAGGACGCGTCCCAGTGGGGGAAGTGCAGTAAATTCCAAGCGGTAGCCGCTGGAAATGATGGAGAGCACCAGTTTGTCCGAGGTTATGGACTGCCAGCGAGGTAAGAAGGGAGGCAGACGGATTGGAGTGAGGTGGTCAGAATTCTTTTTTAAGCTTGTGGTCTCTCGACTTGGGGAATCGAGGAGAGGAGGACTTGGGCTTTTTACCTTTCCCAGGTATGAAGGCGGAGAAGCTGGATGTACAGGAAGAACGGTCTCTGGATTGGTGGCGACCAAAGGAGGACTGGGAACCAAAGTGATAGGAGAAACGTCTTGACTGAAAACAAAAAGGACGCTGAGAACGTTGGGGCACCACATTTAACTTTTTAGCAGCATTTTGCTTCTTGTGCCAATCCTCCATAACTGTATGTATCGGAGGGTGAAACAAGCTGTCGCCCTCAAAGGGCAAGCGCTCGATATAGGCTTTGTGGTCCTCAGAGAGACCAGTAGAACGAAGCCAAGAATGGTGACAGAGGGTAACAGCAGCACCCAAGACTTTTGAGGTGCAGTCAAAAGCATGGCATGGCGCGAGAAGCGCATTTGTTGAGCAGCTAGTGCTATAGCTCAAAGAGAACAGTAGCATCGGATCTCTTGTCCTCAGGAAGAAATTCAAGAAGAGGGTGCAAATGAGCCAACAGCTCATGCTGATATGCACCCATAGCGCCCTGATATTTGGCAATCTTCAGAAGAAGAGAAGCAAAACTGTAGATGTTTCTCCCCAAAGTATCAAGCTTACGCCCTTCTCTAGAAGGGGGAATTGGGAGCTGCTTAGAACGAGATTGTGTTTGAGAGGAAACGACCACCACAGAGTTCGCCACAGGATGCTTGGAAAGATAAGGTACCTTCTCGTCATGTACCCGATAAAGGTTCTCAATTTTCCTGGAGACAAGACAATGAAGCGATGTTTTTGAAGGACTCTTTAATCATAGCCACAAAGGAAGGAAAGACGGCCAGATGGATGGGAGAGGCATCATCCGAAGAATTTTTTCCAAATATGTGGTCAGTGAACCGAGGCTTCGGTTGGTGGGTGGGCAAATCGATGGATCTCACCATGCGGAGAACAAAGTCAGAGTAGTTTCTCATACCTCAGATGAAGAAGGAGGCGATTTTTCCTCCATATCGGAGTCAGGGGAGGTGACATAGTGCAAGGAGTCAGCATCATTGTCGTCGTCGGAAAGCGAGGAGGAATGAAATTCCGAAGCAGGTGAGGTAGTGGTTAGGGGACGCTGAGGAGGCGGAGGTGAATCAGTTTGCAGAAGCCATTGAGAACCATTAAATTTAAGGGAAAACTTAGGCAACGGCGGCAAGATCATCGAAGCCGAACGAGGAGACTTCGGCGGCTGAGTCGGTACCGTGGTAAGAGCCTCCTGATCTGTCAAAGGAGCTGTAGCAAGCTTACGCTTTTTCTTCTTAGGCAGCAAAGGGTGAAGTGGAGGAGCCGAGGCTGTCGTCGGAATGCAGGTAGAAGAAGCAGGCTGAGAGATTGAAGCCGAAGGTGGGTCGAAAGCAGCACGAGATAGAGATGGAGTGGAGACTGGTAACGCAGGTGGGTGTGATTGAGGAGGCTGAGAAAGTTGAGGCTGACTGGCCGCCATTACTTGCTGGAAGAGAGCATGAGACCATGTGGGAAAAACAGATGCCAGAGACGGAAGGGATGTTGCAGGAGGCATAGCCGAGGCAGGTAAGGCGTTGGCGTGGAGAGAAACTTGAAGATGAGAAGTCAGAATGGAAGAGCCAACTGGCGTAAGGTTCGGTATGGAAAGGCCAGGAAGCATCAGAGCCGACGAGGCAGGTGTGCAAATCGGAGTAGAGCGGCTCTCGGTAAGGAGAGACAGAGCAGAAGCTCGAAGGTCGGTCGAAGCCGAAACTGAAGTCGGCACTGGCTGCTCCGTAGCAACATCCCGCTTTTGATGGGAATGAAGCTTAAGCTCCTTCAAAGCCAATCTTTCCAGTATTGGCTGAGGAACAAATTCAGCTGAATCGGACTGAACTGAAGTCCCCTCCGACATCGGGAAAGACCCAACAGAAGGCAACTGAGCGGGTCCCGATTGGGTGTTGGGCAGCGGAGCAGAAGCCGATAATGGCGTGGAAACAGAAAGGGCCTGATGGAGCAGCTCGGGCAGCGAAGGAGCAGAGTGAAATTGTGTGGACATGAGAGAAATGTCCGGAGGGTGCTCAGTCTCAGAGTCAGAAGAAGAGTCTGAGGGAAAGAGCGGCTCATACCCAGGCCTCGGCCGAGGCGAAATCAACAGGTGCTCCGACTCCACGCGAATGACTTCGGAAGAAGCCGAAGACTGAGGCGGTGTAGGCTTCGAAGTCGAAGAAGAAGATTCATGTTTCAAAACTGCCGTTTTCGATTCCAGCTTGGATTTTCGGTGACGCTCGAGCACAGGAAGGTCTTTTTTAGTGTCCTTCTTGGAGAGAGAGGGAAGCTTTGCTTGCTTCTTCGAAATCGAAGTTTTGGCGGGAGAAGCGGCGGTAGACTCACGAGATTCCATCGAAGCCAGGTGAAGAGCCTTCTCGAGCAAATAAGCGTTAAGACGAAAACGCCGGTTTTTAAGCGTTTGAGCTCCAAAGTTCTTACAAATGAGACAGGATTCAGGCTGATGGGATTCGCCCAAACAATAGAGGCACTTCAGATGACCGTCGGTGTGGGGGATCTTTGCGTTACACGCAACACAGGGGGGCCGTTGTGCCATAAACAACGGTCAGTGAAACCAAAGCCGAAGGGATATCCAGAAGAGTAGTCGAAAGTCCAAAATCTGAGTCGATAACCGAGAGAAATTTCCAGAAGAGAAAAATGAAGAGACTAACGAAAATGCGACCTCTTAGCACGGCGGTAAGAGGGAACTGAGGTGTTTGGGCGGGAGCCCGCTTGCACATGCGCAGTGCGAGTGGGAGGAGACTAACGACCTTTCCTATTGCTAGGGAAGGCCGACCTCCGCGCAAGGGCGCTTGGGAAACCCATCTGTTTGGCTTTATGAAGGCCACGATGGAGAACTGATTATTTCATTCCAAAGCCTAGAAAAAAGACAGAAACACCCAGCTTTTTTTGTAAAAAAAAAACTCTTTATAAAGTGCACTTTAAAGGCATAAACACTGTGCACACCTCTGCACTTGAAGCCTCATGCTGACCACAAGCCACCGGGTCGCAACAAATCCTGAGTGCCTTTTAAAAAAAAATTATTGCCACAAGGTTGCAATGCATGGGTGCATTTTTTCAAACGACTCAATACCTGTATTGCTAGAGGGTTGCTAAGCATCTTGGGAGCATTTTTGAAATTCTTTTGTTTTTGTTTTTTAAATTTTGTGACAAGGCATTCCATAGGGGAAAATTTTGTCTTACGAGTTGTGCCTATTCACTGAAATTTCATTTGTCTTGCAAGATTTTCGTCTCACAGGGCATTTGTCTTACAAGGTACCACTGTATTTAGTCAATTTCTGTGTCAGTGTCAATACGTAACAGTATCTTGAAACAGTACAAAACAAATAAAGGAGAAACTATACCACATATTAAAATATGGTACAAACTACATGTCCTCTAAATTTCATCCGCACTGCACAGCGCTCTATTCAGTGTGTGTGCATGAAAAACTTCCCCGTGTGTCTTCCATTGCAACCATAACAATAACAGTCACAAAGGATGCACAGGGGTGGAAATGTTAGATATTAGTCAGAAAAATATGTTGTATTAGGTAGAATAGGTTGTTATGTATGATTTGTAAAATTGAATCCAGTATATAATACTGAGTCATTGTAACACAGGTATATGTTTTCTAATTACAGTACTGCCAGGTGTGTAGAATAAAATATAATGGGCAAGGTTGATGCAATGGAGGTGCAATACCATGATGGCACCAGATTTGTGATTGGCTGTCATGAGTATAAAAGTGCACCAGAAATCAGTAGTCTTTGGACTTTTGGTAAGAAGGTATGCTGCTATGCTCTATGCTGCCATGCTCTATGTCTGCACTATGTTATGCTGATATGCTATCACTCTGTGATATGCTGAAATTCTGTTATGCTTGTACATATGTAATATAGCTGATTTTTAAGAAATTCTGGCTGCTTCGTGTGGATTTTGTCTCCCTAAAGTCTTAGCTTCTGCTGGCAGAATAAATGGCTAAACCCTGGCAGGAAAAGCCCCACACAGATGGGGTGCAGGCATGACGTGCACATGTGCACACCTTAGAGGAAATCTTGAATACAAACCATTGAATACCATCCTTGAATACAAACCGTTAAATAATTAAAGCAACTGAGCTAAAGCATTTAAAACCAGGTATTCAAAGCACAATTTCCAGCTGGGGAACATAATTTATTTACAGTATAATCATTTTATTTACTGCCCCCCCAGTGAAAACAGTATCAGAGAATCAGTTCAGAAAGACTGGCGAAGAGGACAGTCTTTGACAGAAGGCATGCAATGTCTCGTGCCTCCTTGGCACCAGAAAACACAGCACTCTAAAAGTCTGACCCATCATACCAAGAGAGCTACCCTGTTTCCCTGAAAATAAGACATCCCCCCAAAATAAGACCTACTTAGTTTTGCCTCTTGCTGAAATATAAGGCATCCCCCGAACATAAGGCCTCCCCAAAGCTACCATAACTCTGGACTCTGGACCTAGCTAGCGGTGGGCGCCGCTGCACAGCTCACTGTTGGCCACAGCGCAGCCGGAGCAGACAGGAAGTGCGAGGTCTCTTTTAATCAGAGAGCCCGTACCGCCGCCAGGACAAGCTGCTGGCTGCGGCTTGCTCTGCCCTGACAGAGTCTGGCTGACTCAAAATTAGACAGTGAGTCACACAGGGCAGGAGTCAGGCACACTGAGTGGACACATAAGGGTGACTGAGGGGGAAAATGTCTGATAAAGGGGTAGGGGTAGGGGATCACTTAAATGATCATGGAAAAATAAGACATCCCCTGAAAATAAGACCTAGCACATCTTTGGAAGCAAAATTTAATATAAGACACTGTCTTATTTTCGAGGAAACAGGGTATATAGGCATGAGGGAGAAATACCAATTATTGGAGGGAGGTCTGAGACCAAAAGTAAAAGAGCAGGAACACCAGGTGAAAGTACTACATGATTCCACTGAGCATCTGTGGATACTGCAACAACTGCCCCCAAACTTTTCTTATAACTACCTATGTAGCATTTCAAGCACAGTCCTTCTTTCTGCAGGCCCTGAATTGCCATCCAACACTTCTCAAGACCATGCTATCACTTCACAGACACAGAGACTACAATTCTAAATGCCATACAAACATGTACATTATCGTGCCTGAAGGGGAAAATAAACAAAAAAGCTATCTAGTAGCATAACTGGTAATGGCTTCAGAAAGGCGTAAAGGGTCTTTTCAGAGAAAGCATACTGTATTCGTGACAGGAAGTGCCCACTTATGTACATTTAATTTCACCCTCTTTTTTTTCTGCTTGAAAGCGTGAGCTTTCTCACATGCACACACTTTCCTCCTGGAATGCTGTTTTTGGCCATGTCTTTCCCAATAAGTTTTGTGACAGCATTGCAGCCAACATAGTCTAAACACATCGGACTGTGGTGGGAAAAGGGAAGGTAGTGGAAAGAGAGCCAAAGAGGGGGAAATATGGAATTCTCTAGGTATATGCAGCAGATTCTGGAGAGCAAGCTATACCAAACATCAGCTTACTGATGCTTTGAAACATAAAAATAATATGAACAGCTATATTTACTATCGTTGAAGTTGGAGATGTAACATTTCTAGAAAGGTTGAAGCCATGGAAACAAGCTTTAGACTAAAACAGAAAATGGGGAGTGGGGAGAGCTTCTCTTATTTCCCCAGTTTCTGGAAATTTTACATCTCTGCTTGAGGCATAAAAATACGTTGTATAAAAAAATCAGATTTATCAGCCTCCATGAGCTGCCAATTACTAATGCTGCTATGCATACTTTGGAGGTTAACAGAACTACACAGTAAACCATCTTCAGCTTAATTTTAAATACTAGGCATAAAAAATTGCTTTTTTGTGTCTACACCCATATACTGTATATCCAACATTGCCCATACAATATCCTGACATCTTTTTAATTTCCTAGACCCTGGAGGGGTCCTCATTCTAACAAAGCTCTTGGTGGCTCAGATTCCGCACACCTCAAACAAACAGCAGAAACCTGGCTAACATCTGATACGTTTCTTTCAGAACAGCATGGTGAGTGAGGAGAGTTTTCCTCATGGAGACAGCAAAGCTTGAACAAGTTTCATAGAACTGTAAAAGATAACTTCAAATCTGGTATCTTCTAAATTAATACTCTAATTTGCTAATGCACTTATCTATTTGAAGTGTTTAGATTTCTAATTCACACTACTTTAAACCTCTTTAATGATTCCTTACTACATGTGTCTGTCTGCATTACAAATTTAAACCAGGTTCAAACATGCTTATTTCTCATGACTCTTAAGGATCTCTGGAGATGTTAAGAGAAACAACAGATTACTAGCAAAATATCTAGTGCTGTTTCATGATGGTAACACTCCAGCAAAACCATGTGATTTAAACTGGTTTCTATATAGAGAACTATTCAGTCATTTTGTCAGGGAGATAATATGTTTGCCACCACTTCTAATTAAGGTAAAGGAACACATATCATTGTTGTTCTTTCAGCATGGCCCTGTGAGTGTTGGATCATTCTAAGATTCTTCTGGGTTCTCACTGCAACATTCTTCCCCAGTGAGCTCTGAAACACTACAAGCACCTATTTACAACTGAGCAGTAATTATTATAAAAAAAGTTACTGCAGGCTAATTATAAAGCATTTAGCAAGTATGTGCACACCATGACGAGAATCAAACCCTCATATTGCAGTAACAAAGTAGACAGGTTGAAAAGGAAATAGCAAAATAACAAATTAGAATTGCATACCAACCCAACTGTCCACAATAAAGAGATTTTAAGAATTCACTTTAACCAATAGACTTTTTTCCATTATGCAATTTCTAAACAAAAGAGAATGAACAAATATCCAGAAAATTTTATCTATGCAACTAGCACAGCTTAACATTTAACAGTGTCAGTCAGACATGGATGTGTGCTAACTAGTGATGCTCAAATAATTATGCAAGGCTTGAGCTACTTGCAAGGAAGAAAGCTAGGGATCCAAATTGTACTTATTTATTGATATGTGCAAGTTATCTATACCCCAACATGTTTAGTGGTGTTTGGAACATTTAAAAAAAATACAAAGGACTATATTTACTGTGCTTGAAGCATGCATATATGTTGTACACAAAATCAAAGATGCTAATGAATTTGAATTATTTCAAGTCTACCTTTGTTCTCAAATAACACTTTAAACTATTCTTGTTAAATTTACTTATTTAATTTTGAACCTCTTACCATATCTGCCTCTTTCATCACCAGGAAACTAACCTAAAATTATTATTACCCTGGTTGCAGTATCCTTTTCATCACTTTTATTAATGCCATGACACCAGCTACCGGCCACTTTCAACAGTGAAATTCAGATCACAGGTAGGTAAATACGTACATGAGGGTTTGCCAGCATTGTAAGCCTGGAATAAGTGTATGGAAGTTCACCATACCATGCTGTGAGTCTGGGTTCATCGTAAGATAGATCTAGGCAAAGAAAATAAATCATTCATGACTTCCAAACAGGGTGGGGGAAAAACTAATGATTTTCTAAAAATCAAATTGATTTAAATAATCAAAAACAGCTAATTTTTCAAAAAGTTAAATGGCAATTTAAATCAATTTGATTTAAATGAAATCCACCCTGTTTCCAAACAAAAATGCAATTATTATAGGGCTGGACATGTGCCTTCTAGTAAAGCCCCTTGATATGAAATTTTAAAAATCCCCCTTTAGGATTTTTGAGACTACATGTGAATAATGGCATTGTTCCTGCAATGCCAAGAAACAACACAACTGCCCCCTAATGGACAAAGCAAGCAGAATATAAATGAATGTTCACAGCTGTCAAATGACAGCTGAGCCTAGGCAGAATAATATTTAAATAGTTTGCTACATAAAGTCTACAGGTTCAGATGATCTGTGCTTCCATGCAGTGGCAAGCAATTTTTGGGCAAAAATGGCAGACAACACAAAGAGTAAGGACTTTTCTTTAGTCCCAGATGTCATGAGATACAACTATGAAATATCACAGGAAGTACACTCACATTAATATTTTGAAAGGTAAGCAGGAGGTATTGTCAGAATAAGAGCTTGGAGTCTCTAGGAATGGTTCCCTTCCTTGGGACCCTAGATTTTCATGGACTAAAACTCACAGAAGCATTTACCACTAGTTGTGCTAGTTGGGATATCTGGGAGCTGTAGTCCAAAAGCAAAGCAAAGAGTGCTGCTTCTATATATCGCTTCAGAGCACTTAAAGCACTTTACAATTTTACAATTTAATTATGCTTTACAATTTAATGATGCAGGCTACACATTGCCACTCCAGCAAGCTGGGTACTCATTTTACCAACCTCAGAAGAATGAAAGGCTGAGCGAAGCTTTGGCTGCCTGGAATTGAACCCCAGGTTGGGAACACAGTTTTGGCTGCAGTACAGCAGTTTAACCACTGCACCACTAGGCTGTCCAAGAACATCTAGGGACCCAAGGTTGGGAACCACTGGCCTAGAGAGAAAAGACTCACCACAATCAGGGCCCTACCCAGGACTTTGAGGAGAGCCGAGGTTCACAGCTCCTTGTATTTCTCTTTGTTGAACTATGATGCCAGCACTTAGACTTTAGAAAAGTTACTTACTGGGAACAGAATGATAGAATTAGTCATGCAATGTGAGGGGGGAAGGGGCATTATGGGTCACCTTTTAAAAAAGTAAATTTTCTCAACCTCTGCTAGTGCTGCTCCCATTCAAGCACCCAGATAAAAGCACTGCTATAGCTGCTTATTTGTGAGTAGGAGTCAGAACAAAATGTCACTGCAGTGGGCTGGAAACTACTGCTTCACTCTGGTCAGCTCCTGACCACTGCCATCTTGTTTCTGACAAAATAAACCAGCAGCTGTAGCCACCGTGTTAATATTCTGCGAGCCTGCCCAAGAAACTTGCAAGATGTAGGCTTGCCAATGCCACACTACCAGGACCTACAGCACATGAGGCTAAATGTAGGATTCAGTGAGCCCTACTGGAGTATGTGAGCATCAGGTAGGTACCCCTTACACTGGCTACTGACAGATCAGCCTAACAAGAGTGAGCAGTTATATGAGAACAATGATAGTTACCTTGATGGAGGTGTGCTCTCTGCCTCCAGGGGATTTCATGGAGAAGCTGTTCAAACATCCAGTCTGCTTCATTTAAGTCAATAAAGCCAGGGATCAAATGAATCCTAGAACACAACAAAATGGATTCAACAAGGGCATTGAAGCAGATATTCTCCAAACAAGAGGATGCACAACTGCACTCCTGTAGCCGGGAAGGTTAGCCGGGAAGTCATAGGCATGGAAAATGGCAGGCTTCCCGATCAAGGACACATGAGGCCACTCCTCAGCATCTGGTACAGAACTGCCCATGAGCAGGATGAACAGAGGCCTTATTCCCTTCTCTGCTACCTGCCAGCAGGCCAGTTAACAATTCTGCAGGTTAGTTAACTTCTGGGATTATTTCTAAGAATAACAACTCAGGTTCAGTTTATATTCAACTGTGTTGTAAAAATTCCCTCATTCAATCTCATAGCAAGTCACAACTTTTAATGGAGGGAGGGAGGGAGGGAGGGAGGGAGAGAGAGAGAGAGAGAGAGAGAGAGAGAGAGAGAGAGAGAGAGAGAGAGAGAGAGAGAGAGAGAGAGAGAGAAGGAAAACAACGATCCAACACGCAATAGTCTTTTGAAATTATAGAAAGGTTTATTATGAAATAATTCTGCAGAACTGGAGAGAATCAGAGCACCTTGGCTCAGATTAAATAATCTCAAATACGATTAAAATGGAGACGTACCTTTATAGGGAAGTACCCAGAACAAACTAGGAATGTTGGAACGAGAAGTTCCAGCTCTCATGGACAACTTGACCCACAAACTATTCTTATGTTGTGCTTAAAGGCAACCATGGCATGTTTATGTCGTCTTTGCAGACAATGATGGAAAAGAACATGTTCATAGAAACGTATCTGGTTACGTTACATAGGCTGCACATTTTTGTGATACAATGTGTTACATTAAACACAGGATGTTATTCAGAACAAAATAAATAAGCCATTGCAAGGACTTATCATTTTGTTATCTAACAGTGTTGGGCTGTTAGCTGCACTCTGCTTCCACCAGTTTTATCATGTTTTGTCCCAGACTTTATGACTATTGCAGCCGTCAAGACCATGTAAACAGCAATCAGAAAGTTACATACAATTTTTATCACAGCTGAAGACAGGGAAAACATTTAAGGTAACAGTTTTTCTGAATGAGTCTTTTGTTATTTTGACTCCTATGGAATGAAGCTTATAGGATGAAGCTTATGCAAGGAAATATATGAATTAAGGAGGAAAAGGAGGAAAATGATTTTATAGCAAACGAGTTTGTCCAATTTTTCTTGATGCGTTTTTTAAAAATAATTTTAAGCTAAATAGACTGTCAGGAAGCTTGTGACCATATTGCCAAAAGTTAAAGTATGCAGTGGGCATTTACTTTCCTGAAAGAATAAGAACAAATAACTCCCAACATTACAAAGAAAACTGAACTTTCCTTCTATAACTAAAAATGACATACCAGTACAACTGAAACATACATCCTTTCCGTATAATGGAAACTCAGATGATTTGTTCTGAGGTCCCTCAGGTCTAGGCTGCAATTCTAAGATGGTAATGTTGATAATCTGAGTACAGTAATACCTTGGTTTATGAGCCTAATTCGTTCCAGAAACATGCTTGTAAACCAAAACACTCCTCTATCAAAGAAAATTTCCCCATAAGAAATAATGGAAACTCAGATGATTTGTTCTGAGGTCCCACAGACCACATATTCTAGACACAAAATGCCAAAACTCACAAAAGAGGTTTGCTAGAAGTCCACCTCCACACCATGGTTCACTGCTCATCCAAACAGCTTCATCAGTCTGAAGACTGACAAAGCTATTTGGATGAACAGCAAAAATGTTTCTGTTTCTCAAGAAAAAGAAGTCCAGTTGCCATGACTCAACTTCCAGATATAGTTAAGTAGTTCTGAAGTCTTTGAACTATTTGTTTCCAGTTACTAAGCTCAGAAAAGTATTGCCATGTCTCTCCACTGTGGAACAAATCACATTTAGACTATACTGGAAAAAAACATAGCTGCACCCCCCAGGTATCCCAGCTGATTCAAACCCTAGGATATAAACTTACTATATTATATTTCAACAACACATCCATCCATTTTATTTGCTTACCGTGACACTCCTGATGGTGATGTGCTGATTTCATAAACACCTTGTTTCCTATTGGGAAAGAAGGGAGAGGATTTGAAATAACACTAAGGGGAAAGGAAGGACAATTTACTCAGTGGAATTAACCAGAGCAGTATGAGTTGCTATGACTGCTGGCCAGCCCATTGGAACCACTTACTTTGCAATAGAACTGTTAAAACGAGGAATGGCTGACATGCTCTGGGTTCTACAACTGAAATATAGACTCATACTTACTCTATCATTTTAGGCTGTGGAGCTTTGCGTATCACCTAGAAGAAAAATACCAAAGGTTTATATAGCAGGTTTATATAGAGTACCTATTAATTCTAAGGCACATCTTCAGTTTAAGTGACTAGACACGTTTTAGAAATCATTCTATGGTTAGATGCTTAGGCACTGCACTGGGAGCTAGGAAGAGTGGAGGGATAATTTCCCTACATATTCTGCCATTCTATTGCATCCTGAAAGGCAAAAGCAGAATGTTTTTACTTAGGGCCTATTCAGAACGGGCGTTTTGGGTATGGGGTGGATTGGGCTACAAAGAGTATGTTAAGGTTGGAGAGAGGAAAGATGCTCTTACCATCCAAACAACGCATTGCAGCCTGATCAGCTGTTAATTAAGGGCTCCTTCTTTTTGTTGAGTGTTAGGGTTCAGCAGAAGTGACTTTTTAAACATCACTCCTCTGTCTTTATATTGGCACTGTTCCTCCTCAGTTTATCAGTCACACTGGTTGCTGGAAGCTGAGGCTGGTATCTCCCAAATAAATAGGCTAAACAATAAGTGAGCATGCCAAAAAGAATGCACGCTCTATCAATTCAAGGGGAAGATAGCTCAATCTAAGTAGAAATATTTGCAGGCATGGGGTGTCCCCCCACATTAAAACCATGCTATTAAGAATCCATATATTGTATCATTTTTTTAAAAAAAATTAACCTGTTCTCTATCTTATGTCTCAGAGACTGTGATTTTACCTATATATGGTGGTTGTTTTTGCTTCACTATTTGATTGTGTTTTGCCTATACGTTAAAGTTTGTGTTAATGCTAATTTGATTTCTGAATTTTAGGGTTTTTATTTATTTTCACTGTTTTGTTTTGTAATTCATAATCTTTTAAACTGCCCAGAGGGGCCTAAAAGCCAGATGGCTTTTGCTAAGTAAGTAAGTAAGTAAGTAAGTAAGTAAGTAAGTAAGTAAGTACATGGAAGTGTGGATGCTTTCTTAATCTTTACTGTTGCCATCTCCAGTGAATCATCTACCGCCATTCCTTTCATTTTAACTATGCAATTACATTTATATTTTTAAAATGTAACCCACAGCTCTGCTAGGCAACATACAAATGATCTGAATAAGACTTATATTTATGTCAATCAGTAGTTGGGGCTGGGTTTTACCCATAGAACCAACTGAAAAATTGTAGACATTTATCAGATAGCAATAACCGAAACTATTCAAGACCATCTTTTTACCACTGCTTCAGAAAAACATAATCAAATACGCAAATAATGACTGTTACAATGAAAACTGACCTTTCCTTTTTAATTATGAATGTAACCAATACATTATTTGCAATAACTGTCAGAACCAAATAAGATTTGAGATTGATCTTTTTAAAAAGGTATACACAAAAGCATTCATTCTAAATTTATAATGTGCTTTAGAAGCCCCTGAGTTAAAGAACAGACTACATGTTTGCTTTTGATGTGCATGCAAATATGTGTGTACATATATGAGATGGTTTACTATTTACCTGTTCCGGTGCTTTAAAAACAAACTGTTTTTTGGATGAAAGCTGCTCCCCTCTTCCTGCTCTTGACTGTGGAGAGTTTGGAAAGACTTGATTGTTGGCACCAGAAGCCTCGGAAGCTAAGGTACAAAGAAAGGAGGAGGAGCTAAGAATTTAATATACAGTATTTTTCCATGCATAAGACTATGTTATTCTCTTAAATTGTTAAGTTGAGGGTCGTTTTATACACAGAAGCAACCCAGAGAGACCAGTGCATGGTTGCAAAACTGTAATTTTGGGTTGGAAAAGTGGGGGTCATTTTACACATGGGAGCATATTATAGATGGAAAAATACGATAAATATAAACTATGGAAAGATACGAACAATAGATCTTTACCACTATTCAGTACTGGCATATCCAGCAGTATGAGCACATGCATATATCATGTAACTGTGAACAGTTTATCTCTCATAGTTTCTTTGCAAGAAGCCCTGCCAACAGTAACATCATGGAGGTGTATGCTAAAACCCAGAACAGATTCCTTGGCAGGGAACTTTTACAGGAACTAAGAAACTAAAACACAAACAAATTTGGGATGTGAAGGAACTCAGGCAATTTGATACTATGTTTTAACATTTGCAGTACATCCTTCTGTGTCAGCTTGTACTTGCAAAGATCTACCTATGAAAGGATGGGTTGCTTTCTAAGAAGAAGTTACAATACAAAACACAAGCTAGCACTGTGTTAATTTCCCCTGTTTGCTGGGTGGTCCCTCGTCTCCGGCTGCATGAGTAAAGCAGAATTTACTAAATCTCACACAAGCAGAAGAAGCCATGTTCTTCCAATGGGGAAATTTCCAGATTCTGTTAAGTTCAAATGGAGAACCTTCTGCCTGTTTCGCCTTGCATTTGTGAGGGAAATACTATCCCCTACGGATACGAATCAACTTTTCATTGATGTAAACATACTTTGCATTTAGAAATGTGGCCCTTAGCAAGATGAACTGGTAAAAGAACAGGTTCAGATGTGCAGCCTAAGTGGTTAAAATACTAATAGAATCTAAACTCAGATTTATAGTTAACTATTTCAGATTATTATAAAGTACATAAACTTAGCTACATAGCAATCTAGGAATATTAAAATCAATCTGTTTAAGTTTTCTGTGCTGTCCTTTTGTCTAAATTTAAACAATATTAAGTGTATGCTGTTGGCACATTTAAAACATTTGCAGGACTCCTATCAAGAAATTTGCATATAATGTTAGGTTTATAGGCCCCTTCCAACTCCATTATTCTCTGAGTCCATGCTACTATGGTTTAATCACATTAAAATAGCTGAGACTGCAATTCTATAACAGTGATGAGTATTGTGTTGCATAGCTTCATATGTTTTAAGAGTGACATTGTAGGCTACATAGCAGATTGCCACCAATTAAAGATCCCTTTTTTTCCAACCTAGGGAACACATGACTTCATATTATTATGTGTGAGTTGTGTACACCCCAAATTCAGAAAAGGAAGTCTTTAATTACTAGTCATCTGCCATGGTCCCTAACATCATGGCCACTGCATGCGCAATGCTACGCAAAAAGATTCTAGCCAGTATGCCCTGCTAGGGAAAGAAATACAGTGGTGCCTCGGATAACGACGGTAATTCGTTCTCCGAGGTTAGTTGTTATCCGAAACACGTCGTTATCCGAAATGCAGTTTCCCATAGGAATGAATGGGAAACTGTTTAATCCTTTCTGGAGCCTAGGGAAAAGGCACAGACACCTGTTTTTTTGCTCAAAACTCTTTAAAAAGGGCACTTTAAAGGTACAGATGCAATTTCACCTGGGATAACTTTTTTACTGATGCATGCTGGAAATTCATTATCTGAGGCAGTCCATAGGGAAAATTCGTTATCTGAGGCAGCCCATAGGAAAATTCGTTATCCAAGGCAGCCCATAGAGAAAATTCGTTATCCAAGGCAGACCTATACCTAGGAATTGCGATTCGTTATCCGAGGCAGCCCATAGGGAAAATTCGTTATCAGAGGCAGCTCTATACCCGGAAATTTGCAGTTGTTATCTGAATTATTTGTTATCCGGGGCAGTTGTTATCCGAGGTACCACTGTACAGGGAAACTGTTTTATATCAAACACTGATTGGCAAAAGATATCCAGGTAATTTTATACCTTGTCACAGAAACCTGGGACACTCTGTAGACTCCGTGTATGGACTACTATTGAACTACAGCTTTTCCAACCAAAGCCAACATTACTATACAGGCATATGAAAACAGGACAACAAAGCAAAATAATTGAGGCATTCAAATGTGATGTTGGGGACCTTTGTGGTTTCCACATATTACCAGAACAATAAGTGTCTTCTCGATAAAATCAAGCCCTAACTTTCACCATAAAGTAAACTAAAGCAATCCTCCTTTGGATAAATAATAAGATGACAATATTCACTATAACAGATAATGATGTTAGGAAATGTGGACAGCAGGAGGAAAAGAAGATCTAATGTGAGATGGGCTGATTCAGTAAAGGAATGTGATTGTCTGTTTTCCAGATCTGACCAGGACTACTAATTCTAGGACCTTTTGGATCTTAATTTGTACAGTTGTTTTAAGTTGAGAATGATTGGAGAGCATAGAATGGCCTCGCTCCCCCATATGAGGTTTCTGAGTAAGTATGCATATAATTGCACTGAATGAGTATTTTACTGTGTTTTACTGTACCGCTTCCCTTAATGAAATATTTTGGTAAAGTTACATTTTTGCTAAGGAAAAAGTAACGTATTTACACAATACAGAAAACTAACAAGCCATATACTTAATGCAAACACATTTTAAAAACCCACCAAAATGTTAAATGGAATCTTCCTCTATGAAGGCCAATTAAAAAGTTTTCCAATTCAAAAAACTACAGAGTGCAGTAACTAACAGAGTATTTCTAGAACCATCATTTCAAAATGGACAGGTACCTTATTTAGAAAAATTCAACATGCTGCACAAAGAAAAATACAGTATAATATACAGGGGACACCTATTGCATAAATATATCCTACATCTGCAGATGATCTACTTACCTTGGGTCATAAGTCATTTTTAAGGAGAAAGGCAGGGTCAAAACTATTTTAAATAAACAAAATCTATTATAATATCCTGTGCTGCTGATGGAGATTTCACTTCTGTTATGCAGTGTGAAAAAAATCTTCCAGTTCAGCAAAAAGGTTCAAAGCAGGTGTGAAGGGCAAAGATATGCAAACTCACAGAAGGGGCAACATAACGAACAGTATTGATTTTGATACAAATGTAAATAATTAGCCAGAAAAATTCTTTCTTTCTCAAGAAAAGACACAAAACCTATAGTAGCTAAAGATAAAATTCACAACAATTTCCTTATCATTATATATATTTCAACAAAAGCAAAATCTTACGTGCACAAGAGGAAGTTCTGCTGTTAAGTGAACTGGCCCAGCCACCCTGAACTCGGGCTCGTTGTCTTTTATCATCCATTATTTTGTCTCACTGTATCTTCCAGTCTTCCTACAAATAATTTCCAGTTCTTCTTGCTTCAAAATATAAGACAAATGCTATTAAACAATGCAGCCCTTCATGTTGCAGTGAGATAAATCCCGTTGCTACAAGCCTTGACTACCACAGACAAGTTGGATAACCTAACATAATCACTGCCATAAAATCCTGTTCTGTGGGTTTATTCTACTTGGGTTTAACAGGAGCATCTCATTCACTGTCCAGAGCTTCTAAATAGGTGGCAGAAAATAGCAGTTAAAAGCAGTTTACAACTACAACTGCCCTGTTAAAATGTTAACTGTTATTACAAGCCTGTCATTCGGCTGCGAGGTCCTACTGGGCAATCGTGGCTAGATCCTGCTATGAAATCAAAATTAACCAACCCACTTCTTTCTCAGGGACAGAATATGAATCTTTCATCAGAGACACTATATGAGGGGCCAGCAAGGAGGCTCCTGAACAGAACAGCTCCCCAAAGCCAAGCTGTCTAAAAGAGGGCCCATATCAAGGCTGCAATCCTATGCCCAACCCCTTAAGAGGTTTAGCCCCCCTGAACATCAGGAAGATTTACTTGAACATCCTATAAATATGTGTACCAGTTCCCTGAATGGTGCTGTAGTGAACAGAGTGGCCTGGAGGACTCGGGAAGGCAGGGTTCGAATCCGCACTTGGCTGTGGAAGCTCAGAGTGGAAATGGGATTTAAAAAAACAAAACAAAAAGACCCTGAAATGATCTAAGATGCCTCTTCTAATTCCCTGTTCTTATCTTGAAGATGTCTTAAATGTTCTGAGCTATATAGCGGTCCCTCGTTATTGTAAGCCACCTTGGGTCCTTTTTCCAAGGAGAAAAGGTGGGGTGAAAATATTCTCAATAAATAAATATTTCACTTGCCGCGAAAAGCCCTATTAGGACCACTATCAGTCGTTTCCGACTGGAGGGCGAATAACGAATTAATAAATTAATAGACCCGCCAACCAAATGCCCTGCAGGTCCTGGTGGGCTGGTGGGGAGACTTTACAACCGGCCACGTTCCTCCTTAAGGCGGGGTGTGTGGGGGTGGCGGGGTGGGGAACGGATAAAGCTACCCTCCCCAAAGCTCATTCCCAACTGCCGTCCCATTTCGTTCGCCCCCCCCACCCCATGTCCCTCCCCCCCCCCGCTCGCCCCTTCTGAGTGACACGGCGAAAGCGCCCAACCGTCAACTCGGAGAGCGGCTCCGGCGCTGGACCGGCCGCGGCTCTCTCTCCTCCCCCCCCCTCCCCGCTCCTCGCGCCGCCGCTCCGAGGAGGAAAAGCCGGACAGACACTCACCAGGCCCAACACAACGCCGGACCTTCCAAGGGGGAGGGGCCCGCACGGAGCAGCAGCCAACCTCGCCTCTGCGCGCGCAACCTTGAGACCCACCCACAGTCCCCGATCGGGACGAATCAGGAAGGACATGGGAGGGCGGGAGGGCCCCGGCCCAAGCCGCCATTGGCCCCGAGGACGACGCCCGGCCCCCAGCTCCGCCTTCGCCGGCGGGAGGCCCAGTGGTGTCCGAAAGGGAGGGAGCGGGGTAGCGTGGCTCCTCCCACAGCAGAGCGGGCGGGGCGAGAGGGGAGGAGGGAGCCCGTGTCCATCTTGCTGGAGCCTAGTGACTGGGCCTATGGGTGTGGGTGGGTGTGGGTGAAACGAAGCCTTTCATCCGGGGACCGGGATCACAGATGGAGCTGTCAAGAGGGCGCGGCCACGGGGGTTCACGTGCATATGAGAAATAGAAAATACTACTCCATCTGACTGCTCTTACAGAGCCGTCTGCGGCTTTGAATGGATGGGCAGGCCAAAATGAAAGAAAAACAAAAACAAAAGATAAAAAACGTGGCACCTTAAAGACTAACTTATGTCTTAATGTAAGCTTTCCTGGAGGCGCCCACTTCTTCAGACATATAGCAGCAGAATGAGGTGTATAATATACTGTACAATGGAATATGTTTCATACCAAATAGTCATTGGCTGTTAGAGGAATGCAACATTTGCATGCATTGATTTTGATCACCATGCGATGACTAACACCTATTTTCCTGCATAGGACACGTTTCCTCTTTCCCACACTTTAAAAACCCCAATCTCACTCTGTACCCCAAAGTGCTGAGAGAACTCCTAGTTTCCTGAACTCCTTGCCCTCTGCAGATACCGGCACAGAGTCTGACAAACACAAGGAAGAAAAACTTCCAAAAAACCCTCACAATTATCAGCTGTTTTCTCTTTGCATTCTTGATTTGTAATGATTCTGTTCAAAAATTGTGACCTTCAAATCTTCCAAAGAGTGTCCTGGTATACTGAAATGGTTTGAGACAGCTTTCTGTGTATTGTGGTTTCTGATGTCAGATTTGTGACCACTGATCCATTTTGGTAGATATTGTCTTGTTTGTTCTATGTAGAGTGCAGATGGGCATTGTTGGCAAAAGATGACATAGATTGCATTGGTTGAGGAGCGAGCCTATATTGTATATGATATGCAATGCAAATGTACCATACATCCGACAGCCAATGAACATATGGTAACTTATATTCCATTGTATACCACATTGTTTCTAGAGTCAATACCAAATGTAATGTATTTATTTATTTAATATATTTTTACCCCACCTTTCTCCTTGGAAAAGGACCCAAGGTGGCTTACAATAATGAGGGACAATATGGAGTTCAGAACATTTAAGACATATTCAAGTTAAGAACAGGGAGTTAGAAGAGGCATCTTAGAACATTAAAAGGTAACATGAGAGCTACAAAGAGCACGGAAGAAGAAAAATCCATTATGAGGGTTGAAAAGCAACATGGAAAACACTAGTGTTCTTATGAAATCAGTCAATGCAATCATGTATGGTAAAGCATGTAAAGTTACATAGTAGGTAGTCCCTCATTCAGGGAAAGCTTGCCTGAAGACAAAGGTTTTCGTCTGCTTCCGGAAAGACAGCAGAGATGGGGCAGTCCTGGCCTCCAGCAGGAGGGAGTTCCAAAATCTGGGAACAGTAATAGAGAAGGCCCTTTCATGTGTTCTGAGAACATATACTCTGTACTACCACTGTTATTTTCTTCACTACTACAAAACCCATCTTTCACCACAAGGCTCTAAAGAAAAATTGTAATTCCCTCCTGAAACTCTCCAGTTCCTCCTCCTCCTCCCTTCCCCTGCTCATCCTCACCCAGATCTGGGGTCTATTTTCTGTCTCTTGAGGAATTTTTACAACAGAGCATGCAAATGTACAATATATCAAACAGCCAATGAATATTTGGTATGAAACTTATATTCCATTTATATTATATTGTACAACTCATTCTGCTGTATGTTTAAAGAAGTGGATGTGTCCACGAAAGCTTATATTAAAATATAATACAGTAGTCTAAGGTGTCATATGTTTTTTCTTTTGTTTTTATTATTATTATTTTGCCTGGAATTCTTGCACAGACTAACACTTCATCTATGTTAGCAAACCTAGTTTACTTACAATTTTTTCCCCCAATCCCAAAATGAAGCACATGGGCTCCATGCATCAACCCTTTCTCCCCCCTCCTCAAGGCCAAAAGGGATTTGTATGTCTCGTAAGGGAGTGGGGTAAGGGAGTGGGGGGTGGTATATGACCCATGTTTCTTTGTTTGAAGAATGGGGGTGGTGGTGGTGGTGGTGGTGGTGGTGACTTAAGCAGCAGCTTTTTACAACTGCCCTTCTTGCCTCTTACAAGACTTCTGCCCTGGCTGCATCTACTGTAGCCATGGATTTTAAGAACACCTAAGAATTACATCCTGGTAAAGCACATCTTTTACCATGTCTGAACTTCTGGGACTTGCTTTGAAGAAGAGTTATGTAAACTCTAAAGCTTGCAATGTTCCTTGTTTTTTTATTTTTAATAGTGGCCTATAAAGGTATCGCCTGTAACCTATTTTTGCAATTGTTTTGTGATGGCCACACAGCTCAAACCTCCTTTTGCTTTGATCTATATTCCATGTTTCCCTTGCCTACCCGGGGGTCAAAACAGTCATGGATGACTCTGATCTTCTTCCCGTTTTTATGGTGTCACTTGCACCAAAGATGAGCACTAGGATTAAGTCCAGATTAAATTATGACGGAAGGGTTAGGAACTGAAGCAATTGAGGCATTTGGATTTTATCAAGGAGCTTCCACAGAGGACACCACCACTCTGAGATACGTTGCAACACGCACAAAATGAGGCCCTGAAAATAAAGTTTGCAGTTTGGATGTGTACTCGTGGATTCACATCGGGATTCCAGTGGTGTTATTGCACAGTTAAAATGTTATGCATTAGCTGCACCTCCTAATAATGGTGGCTAACACGCTTTAGTTACCACCTTTCCCTTGGGTTACTGTAACATGCCCTGTGTTGCTCTGAAAGTAACAGATATACTACAGGACTTGATTGTTTTGATGTGTAACCTATTGTGAGAAGCAGAGGAGGAACTATTTTTAGAGGAGGAGGAAAATGCGGGAGGAGGAACTGGTGGATTTGGCAGGAAAGGCAGAAACCCTTGTCCAGAGGCTCCAGCAGGTGCAGAATGCGTCGGCCAGACTGGTGGTGGGTGCTCGCAGATTCGACCACATCACCCAGTTCTGGCTCGCCTGCATTGGCTGCCTGTTGTCCTCCGGATAAGGTTCAAGGTCCTGGTTTTGATTTTCAAAACCCTCCACGGCTTGGGACCAGAGTACCTGTCGGAGCGTATCTCCCAGAGGTCAACTGAGGTCAGGCCCACTAGAATGGCGCAGGTGCGGTCACTTAGGGTGGCCACACCCAGGGAGGCGCTGAAATCGCTTACGTGTAACCACACCTTCTCTGTAGTGGGCCCCACTTTGTGGAACCATCTCCCTAGTGCAGGCCTGCCCAAAGTCCGGCCCGGGGGGGGGGGGGGGGGAAATCCGGCCCCTCAGGCCATTCTGAGTGGCCCGCGGCTGGCTGGCCTGCCCTTCCCTCCCCCTCCTTCACCGGGAACCTTGTGAAGCTAGGCGTACGCGCACCCTCCCTCCCTTCCTTGTTCCCCACCTTCCTCCCTCCCTCCCTTGGTCCCCGCCTTCCTTCCTGCGGGTGGGGTTGCAAGGGGTCAGTGGGTGGGGCTTGCAGTGGGGTGGCAGGGTCGGGGAGCAACCGGCCCGACACATTCTCAACCACCAAATCTGGCCCTCCTTACAAAAAGTTGGGGCACCCCTGCCCTAGTGAGTTGCGCCTTGCACAGTCCCTGCCCACCTCTAAAAAGGCTCTGAAAACCTTCCTTTTTAAAGAGGCATTTGGCGACCTTATTACTTAATTTTTTTTACTTAATTTTTTCCCCTTCTTCTCCTCCTTGCTGCTCGCATCGCCTCTTGTGGAGGTTCCCTCCTCCTATTTTATTAGTTTTTTCTTGTTCTCTTTTGCTGTTTTAAACTGTTTTTATTCTAATTGTAAACTGCCCAGAGTTCCGTCTGGAAGATGGGCGGTCTATAAATACAACAAACAAACAAATAAATATAAAGGGGTTAAGAAGGGAGAAAAAATAGAAGTGGAAACTGTGTTGGGGAGTGGAGGAGGAGCTGTATGAGGTGGTAAAAGAGGAACCTTGGACTGGGTAACTTTTAAGTTACCGCGAGAAGCTGTGGAACGGGAGTAGAGGAACAAGAAAGAGTGGAAAACTCCATATTGGGGACAGATGGTGGAAAGAGAGATAGAAAAAGGAACATACAGTACTTTCTTCAAATGAAAAAAGCAAGCCCGACAGAACTGATCATGTCCCAGTTCCCGTGGGACCAATCCTGGGCAGAGACTCTTTCCCCCACTTATTCGCAGAGACCTGGGCCACTGAGTTTGGGAACAAGGAATAGGATGGTTGTTCCACAAGGACTTGTGGCCACAGCCTTAGGAAGTCCAGCATATGGGACTGAATGTTTGGTGCCTGTTGCACAGTTGTTGAATGAGCCCAAACAATCCTTCATGAAGGTGGATGACTTTTGGACTAAGGCGAAACCACTCATCAAAGTGGCCAGAGGAAAAGTTAAAGAAGTGCCATGTTTAACTGAGTGTTAAAAAAACAGTTAAAACAGAACTATTGCAAGTGCCATCATTGGGAATGCAAAGTGACTGGGGGAAGTGACAGAGGCTGGCATGATCCTCACACCTTTATTGTGAACAAGTTACCATTAAGGCAGGATCTGGAGAAATAGAATGGTTTCCCATAAGCAAAGATGTCAGAAAGGGGTACATTTTATCTCACTATCTGTACGATCTTTACATGGAATGTGCTGTATATGGAAAGATGGAATAGACTCAGATTGAGTGAATTGTTGGATGACACATAACAAACATTGATGACACCATATTACTGTCGGAAACCAGAAATGACTTCTGCTAAAAGTGAAAGAAGCAAATGCAAACACAGAGTGCAGTTGAATGTTGAGAATATAGACAACGAAGACACTGATAGTTATGTTTTTGCAGATATTCTAGACCACAAAAAGGCACACAAATAGGATAAAATGAAGCCTGAACTTTTTCTGGAAACAAAAGTGAAAAAACTGAGGCTGCTGTATTTTCAACATGAGAAGACATGATTCTGTGGAAACGACAAGGATGCTGACAAAGATTAAAGGCAGCAAGAAAAGGGGTAGACCAAATAAGAGACGGATCAGCTCCCTAAAGGAATCTACAGGTTTGAGCTTACAAGAGCTGACCAGGGCTGTTGTAGGCAGAACATTTTGGAAATCACTCATTCGTGTGTCTGTGTCATGTCGTTACAGTCATGACTGACTCTTCGTGACTCCATGGCCATGGAGTTTTCTTGGCAGGAATACTGGAGTGGTTTGCCAGTTCCTACTCCAGGCACCTACAGCACTTGGTCTCCCATCCAAGTACTAACCAGGGTCGACCCTGCTTAGCTTCCGTAATCAGCCAAGATCGGATGTGCTCAGGGCATCAAGGCAGCTCACTCATTCATAGGGTTGTCATAAATCACACGCAACCTGACAACACATAAGAACAATAAATGACATGCTCCATTTGGAATTGCTGTTGAAAGCGGTTGCAAACTACAACTGGGGCAAAATGCTTCAAGTAGGTTCTTAAATGGCATTGGATACAGGAGGTGTATAACTTCTCTGTAATAACAATCACACTGGCTCGTTCTTTCACTTCCACTACCTTCACAGGTGCATCTTGTAAGAACAAGAGAGGGCTTGTTAGTGACGGTTTCCTGACTATGGAATGCATCCTTCCTTGGGACATTCATTTGGCCCACTCTTCTTCCACTTAGAGGCAAAAACATCCTTTTGTCATCAGGTGTTTGCTGCTTATATTCAGATAGTTCATGGGATGGGGGTGGCAATCTTATTTTGGTATTTATATATGCTTTTAAAAGTTTTGAATTCTTTCTGGTTACTGATTATTAAGAGTTGTATACGTTGAGTCTCTTATAGGGAAAAAGGCAGTATATAAATGAATTTGTTGAGATAGAGTTGTTCCTGCAGGGGGCAACTTTGAAGGGAAGAGAGGAGACTAGAGCACCTGACAAAAATCCCACAGATAAACAATACAAAGATGCAATAAAAATAAAATCATTTCCATTGTATTTCCAGTTTGAATTTTTGGTGTTCAAATAACTTGCCAATTTCAGACACATTCTGTATGTTTTAGTTTTATGCAGTAATGAAAAATACATGTATGTCTCTGAAGTTTTTTATTATCAATTAAAATGCAAACTAGGTACAGCATTATTTTATGACTAAAATGAGATGTGAAATTATTTTATATATAATAAGATTGGTCAAGAGAAAGGTGTACAAAGAAATAAAAACAAAGGTGTTAAACATGTAAAGATAATTTGATTTATTTAATGTTTTACAGAATAGGTTATAAAAAAGCACTCGGTTTCACAGGCATTTCAGCAATTTCAGATATCCCATCCCACTTTCAGTCATAACATTTAACCTTATAAATCTAGAATGCACCTGCTCTCCAGTAACATTCAACTAAAAATGCAAACACATTTTGAAACAAAACTTTTTTCTCATTCCTGATCAGCACCACTGCATCGGTTTTCATTTATTTCTATGTACAACAGTGCTTAGTGCACATTTACTTTCAAATTCCAGCCATAAATTATTCTTCCAATGGAAGTGTATAAGGAATTAAAATTATGAAATTTCTAATATTAAGAAATGGTCCAACTAAAAAGTGAGTGTTTCATACAGATTGAATTAATTTGTTTTCAACAAAGATGGAAGCATCTTCATTTTATGTGAACCAAACCTTCACACTTGGCTTTGCCTAGAAACACTGGGATGTAGAAATTAAAATCTTGATTTCTAATGTAAAATCAGACAAAATATTCTTAATTTGGTCTCAATTATGAAAGGCTTATTTTACTAAATCTGTAAAAAAAAGTGTGTACAGTATGTGTGTGTGTGTGAACAATTTTTCCTACCAGCATTTTCAAGCATGGAATTTTAAATATCAAAGTAGGCTTGGAGACAAGTGTTCTTGCACAAGAGGTTATTTCTCCTTGCACACGTTTTCCCCATCTTTCTAGATTCCCCATCTTGTATCAGCCTTCTGCACCACGTCTCAAATTCTACAGTAGCATTCCATGTTCCTTAGGAGCAGTGGTGCAAGAGAGCCCTCTTACACGTCTTTGCATCCAGCCACAGGTATTTTATAATATAATCATGTTATAGAACAGTGGTGGCAAACCTTCGGCACTCCAGATGTTTTGGACTACGACTCCCAGAATTCCAAGCCTAGACTGCCAATGACAAAGGACTGTGGGAGTTGTGATCCAAAACATCTGGAGTGCCGAAGGTACACCACCACTGTTATAGAAGGATAATTGTATATGCGGTTTCTAGTACTGTACTATGGATGTATTTACTCCATCATTTTAATATAGCCTGCCTTGGCAGCATTTTACCAAGAGGATTCTAATTAGTAATAGAAAGCCACTGCCTGTTACCTGTGTATGAAATCTAAGTAACTATCACATTGAACCTTTTTGGTAAATTAGAGAATGTAGGTTGCAGTAATTTCATATTTACAGTCCTGAGGCAGTACTCCAAAGTTATGCGGTAGTGGGAACGGCTGCAAACATCATTTTTTTTACAGTAAATGGTACCTTTTCCACAAGCTAGGATGCCTGCCTAAACAAATCCCTGTCAGCATTCCTTCACCTTCATTTGGCATCAATGGATTCTTACTATTGTCTTGCCACCCTAAGCCACGAAAATGGTCCACTCATGTAGACACTCATTCATATGAGTGCTAAACCTTTATAGGTGTCAATCTTGATAAGAGGTTTGTGCTGATGAAGATCTTATGATTAAGATATGATAAAATAAGAAAGCCCTGTAATTTTACAGTGTAAAACTAAGTGAAAATAGTTTTTTTAAAAAAATAGTGGCTAAAACTCTGTTGCACTTGGTATAGCATCAAGTTGTGCGCAAGCAACCTGCACTCCTTGTTTGACTGCACATTTCACAGGGCAACAAACTGCAGACCTGTTTCTTAGGTGTTATTTCTACCATCACACAGAATTAGATACTGCTTGCACAACTTTAACTTCCATAGGTATAGCTATGCAAAAGGATTTAAACCACTGTATAGACCAGTGTTGGCGAACCTATGGCAAGGGTGCCAAAGGTAGCACTCGGAGCCCTTTCTGTGGGCACCTGGTGACATTGCCCCTTCACAGCCACCTGTAGTCAGGTTAAACTGCTGTATTGGCACTTTGCGAAAAATTAGTAGGTTCTGAATCGCAGTTTGGGCTCTCAATCTCTAAAAGGTTCGCCATCACTGGTATAGACCAATACTGATAATCTTGCGTTGTATTCTCCAACCATGTTCTGCATCAATTTCATCAAATTTCTCACACTGACAAAATCCTTTCTAGTGTTAAATACATTTCAGGAAACTAAGATATCAGGAATTCCAATTAGTTTAAATCACGTCACATGTTAGAGGAACAAACAAAATCTATAAGTTGCTCACTGCTTGTTCTATGTCCTTCACTTAGGTTTCCGTTGGTTCATACTGACCTGTGGTCCATTTCCCCCCATCCATCCAACTTGTCAAAGAATTTAAGATTGAACAAGATATTTAATGTTTGAATGTAGACAGAAAAATTGTTCTCATCAAGATAATGCTGCTCAGTTTTCTTTTAACTTTTTCATGTAATGGGCTCTTGCTTTTAAGGCCATCTCTACCATAACCTTGTTAGTGTACCATTTGGGAAGAATCTTGTTAACCCAGGCCTGGAGAAATAAAAGACAAATTAGACATGTATCAGGTAATTAAAACAGAACTGTTAATGTGCCAATATGCTAATTAATGTAACAATGTATCAAAAGTTGTTGTTTATTGCCCCAATCAGTCTCTCTCTGACTTTCTTCATACTGTTAATCTCATTTGTTATTTTAATGCCCATTGCTCCATAAATATTATTTATTTATTTATTTAGTTAGTTAGTTAAAAAAAAGAATGGAGTTCTTCTGAAACCATTTACTTTCTAACACCCAAAATATTCAGTGTCATCATCAAATAAGCACTAGGACCAATTCAGATACCTGTGGATCCCACTGGTCATACGTTTGCATACTGAAAACTAAACCTTTGTGCTCTGTGCTTTCCATTTTTTAATCACTTTTCAATCCACAACAGGTTTTTCCCCCATTCCATGATTCAACATTTGCTTGGAGTGAGTGGATTTGTCATAAGCCTTTTGGAAATCATCTACTGAGGCTATATATTCCAGGAAGCATGTAATCTTGGAGGAGCTGAGGGCCAATTTTCAATTTAGCTGCATCTCCTCTTCACCAAAACTGCAACCCATTCCTCCAGGATTTTTCCTGCAGCTTTCCTGGCTTTGCACTGTCTACTTTTTGTTTATTGTAATATATTTAAAACATTATTTACTTTTTTTACTTTTTGTACAAAGTTAGGCTTCTGTACTAGAGTTGGGCACAAACCAGTTTGTCCCAGTTTGTATTTACGTTCTGACTTCTTTCCCTGTTAACTGTAGGCTATGATTTCCTATTACATCTTGATGGTTAGGGACAGTTTAGAGATCACAGAATCACAGTTTTGTAGTTTTCTGCTGGCTAAACCATTTCTGAGCATTGATACATGTAATAAGGAATTACAAAGAGTTGCGAATTAACATGGAAGGAAGTCATATCCTAGGAATTAATTACTCCTGTTGAAGACATTCTCAGTCAATTAAAACTTGGAACTACAATTTAACATAAAAAGAAAGCAGTAAATAATGTTTACTTACCAAATAACTTTAAGTTAAGAATGAAGTAGCCAACATAAAGAGTGAAATAAGTACAACTTAGAAAGAAAAAAAATGAAGTTTTCCTTCCTCAGATATTGTAAATATGATCAACTTTGAATAATACATACCAAAAAATCATGAGTTGGGCATCCAGCAGTTTGTGATTCAAGGCCGACAGTATTGAGAGCATACTTTACAAACCATTCAGGTTTCGGTCTAAATGTGCTTGCTCTACGAAGCTTAGACAATTTTGTAACCACAAAATATGGTAGAATGCTCTGAAAAAGAAATGTAATGATTTTCTCTTTTTAATAAACTGCTGCTAAGGATACTTGATATATCAAGGACAGTGATGGTGCCAAATATTAAATGATCACTTTTGCAACTAGTTTTTAGCTATGGATAAATAAATGTTTCACACCCAAAGATCAACATATTATTAGTGTCAACATTATTATACTGATTTTTAGATAGATCATAAAGCTGTTTATCAAATAATTCCGGTTTTGGTAAATAATGTTAGTCACTCCAAGGCTCCTCCAATGATACATTTTCATGTTACCCATTTCATTCCCCAAAGCTGTTGTTTCCTGCCAAGTAGGCCACTAGAGAACTTAGTATCAGATGACGTATCGGAATACCCAGCTTGCTGGGGGGAGGGGGCCATGTGTAGCCTGCATACTGTAATTAAAAACTGTAAACCACCCAGAGACGACTTGGAACTGTATGGGGCGGTATATAAGCAGAACACTTTTACTAGATCTTTTGCTGATCCTGCTGGATCAGACATTTGCTATGGATGAGTCTTGCTCTCCCAGACAGCTCCAGAAGATAGGAGGAAGTGGATAACACGCTTAGCGGTCTTCAGTTTACTCTAGCATTCTGAGACTTCTGCTCTGGTTTTGCTGGCTTGCTGTAAACAGCACAACCACCAAGGAAAGGTGATTATTTGCACAGCTAAAGCATAGTCACTCAGTCCCCTAAATACCCACATACTGTGCTGCAGAAAATTCCTTTGGATAGGTTCCAGAGGTTGTAGTCATTTTAGACTGTTGTAGTAAACCAAGAAAGTTCTTTGGCACCTTAAAGCAATACATTTTTACTCTGGCGTAAGTTTCAATCCACTTAAGCAGATGCTGTAAACAGCTGTAATGCTCAAGACAATTAACTTAACAAATCAGTTATGCTTTGCTTTTTGTTCTTAAGAGTCCTGCCAGAATGGTTTGACTAAAAACATTTTTTTCACAATACAGTTATTTACTTTTACTCTGATTTCAAGGTGCAGCATGTTACAGAGGCAGCATGTAATTAGATAAAGCACAGATAATAGCCATAGTAAGATAAAACCTTTCCTGGACTGTGGATCACTCAACTAGAATTCCTAACCTAAGGTAATGAGTAGACACAATATCCCATGCAGTCTTAGGTGGGGGTGGGGCAAAAAAACCTTCCTTAACCAGTTCTTGCACAGTATGGAGAGCTGCAAAGAAAAACATTTTTTACTTGTGGGATGTTGGATTTAGCCTTATGTCTTAAAGTTGTACTGCTGAGCTACAGCACTGGATGGCACCAAAGAGTACACCTTGGTATGACAGACAAGAACTAAAACCAAGACACCACATTGCACAGCTTTAACATCAAGATTAGACTAAATGTGTCTTCAGTATACTCCTTTAAATGTACATCGGGTGCTAGAAAAAGTTTTACTTGGCCTTTCCTCAATTAAATAATTAACAGTTTCTTCATTAGTGTTCTGAAATGTATGAGTTAAACAATGTGTAGCCGTTTAAAAATGCTTCTCCAAGTATAGAACAGTAGTTAAGGGTTAAAAGTAAATAAATTTATATTTCCTATTGCATTTGATACAGTATATGATCACAAGCTTAAGGATATGGGGAAGGTGTATGAGGCTAGTAAACAGATTTGGCCAATAAATAGTCAGGTAAGACAAGAAGTAATTTTAAACAAGTGTTTTTATCATTTTACCTTAGGATTATCTTCACAAAACACTGACCACAGACATTTCAAAGGCTAAAAAATTATCCAGAGCAATCTGCTTATCTGTAAACTGGGGTTCTTCAGTTGGTCATCTGTAAAGTCATATGTATGTGTACTTGGATAAGTTTGGAAACTTCAAGAATTTGATATAAACCTCCATCAGAAAATGTGACTATGTGTGGCTCCTACCCAACTCTCCTCAGTTCTTTGACGGCAGCAGAACAGAAGGAACTTAATACATTGAAAAGGTTTGGAATTCCAGCAGAAGAGAGCAGCACAGGTTGTGTGTTTTCACAGATGACCATCGGAAGAACCACTGTCGTTACATCTTGGGTAAGCAACTTGTTCTTCCTTATAGTCTCTGTGACTTACACAGATGAAGAACAAAGCAGTTACATTCACCAGATGGGTGTATTTATGAATGTTGGACTGAAGAGAAAATGCATGTCTGAAGGCACCATCACTGAATCGGACACTTCAGAAGACATGCAAATGGATGGATTGTTGTGGCAACAGAATGTTGAGACTGAAGAGTAACATAACTCATTTGGCTAGAACGCAGCACCTCTGAACGAGTCAGAAATTTGATTCCTGAAGTGTGGTTTCTCTGCTGAGAAGAGGAAGGCTTTTTGGATGACTGACACAGGATCCTATGAACTATATTGGTTGAAATGATTGAAAATGGGTCTTTTTGTGGTTTATCAGCAGGGACGGATGAAGAGTGTAGGATTCATTCATTCAACTTTTATACTGTCTATCTAGTGAATAATGACTCTGGGCAGTATACAAACAAGATAAATAATACCATCAGAGTAAAATAAGCAATTAAATAATAGCCACATTAATAAATCACATATAAATTAAAATAAACAAACAGACCACATAAAAATTACAGAGGTCGAGGCAAAGAGGGAATAGTTCTTATGAAAAAGGCATCAAGACAGAAAATTATAGACTGGGAAAAGCTTGCTTGGAGAGCCACGTTATTAACAGGTATGCCTATATGTAGGTCTGATAATTGGTAATTGGGGGGGGGAGGGATCTGACTAAATCTTCCTATACAGTGTATCAGATTTCCTGTTTTCCTTATCTGAGGAAATGATACAGGCTTTTTTTCCATATCTGAGGAAGTGATACAGGGATCTGTCCTGGGTCCGGTGCTTTTCAATCTGTTCATAAATGACCTGGAGACAGGGATAAGCAGTGAGGTGGCCAAGTTTTTGGATGACACGAAACTTTTCCGTGTGGTAAAAAACAGAGAAGATTGTGAAGAGCTTCCAGAAGGATCTCTCCAAGCTGGGGGAATGGGCTGCGAAATGTCATATGCATTTCAAAGTAGCAAAATGTAAAGTAATGCATATTGGGACAAAAAAATCCAAACTTTATTACCTCATGGGCTCTGAGCTATCCGTGACGGATCAGGAAAGAGATCTTAGTGTGTTGGTGGACAGCTCAATGAAGGTGTCTACCCAATGTGTGGCAGCGGTAAAGAAGGCCAATTCCATGCTAGGGATTATCAAAAAGGGGATTGAAAATAAAACAGCCAACATTATCATGCCATTGTACAAAATGATAGTAAGGCCACACCTGGAATATTGCACACAGTTCTGGTCACCGCATCTCAAAAAAGACATAGTGGATCTGGAAAAGGTGCAGAAGAGAGCGACTAAAATGATTACTGGGCTTGGGGGACCTCCCTTATGAGGAAAGGCTAAAACATTTGGGGCTCTTTAGTCTGGAAAAAAGGTGCATGAGGGGGGATATGATTGAGGCGTACACAATAATGCAGGGCATTAGTAAAGTGGAATAGAGGGACACTCTTCTCCCTCTCACAAAATACAGAACTAGGGGTCGTCCACTTCAACTGAGGGTTGGGAGAGTGAGAACAGAGAAAAGAAAATATTTTTTTACCCAGCGTGTTGTTAGTCTGTGGAACTCTCTGCCACAAGATGTGGTGATGGCATCTGGCCTGGATGCCTTCAAAGGGGGATTGGACAGATTCCTGGAGGAAAAGTCCATCACAGGCTTAGAACAGGGATATTTCAAGGACCAGATGCAGGGGAGTGGTATGAAGAGACAAGTATCTAGTCTTGTGCGCTTCCAGACACATTTGGTGGGGCCACTATGAGATACAGGAAGCTGGACTAGATGGGCCTTTGGCCTGATCCAGCATGGCTCTTATGTTCCTCAGGTCTGCCTTCATCAGTCTTGACGATGATGGAAGTGAGAGGTGAGTGTTTAAATCAGGGGTCCTCAAAGTTTTCAAACAGCAGGCTGGTCCACTGCCACCCAGACACCACTGGGGGCCAGACCACAGTTTTTAAAAAAGGCTGACATGGAAAAAGGGGGGAGGGAGAGGCAAGTGGGCGGAGCCCCCCATGATCAGCCCATGATCAGTGCCTCTCCGGGGCCCCAGCAATGCCTTGTGTGCACAGAACAGAGTCTTGTGTAGCACAGCCAAAAATTAGATAGCACATTGCTTGCACCTGTCAATGGCATGGAATTCATCAAGAGAAAAGAATCAACAAAAGTGCCTCTCCATACGTAGGATCTTCCTACCATAATCTATGTACATCTTAAAGATCTCAGAGGTCAAGAAATGACAATATTGAAGGTATCTCAGAGCTGGGCATAAGAAGAGTAAGGAGGTCCATGTCAAAAATCTGAACATTGAGAACGGATATAGCAAAGCTCAGGGGAAAGAATCAGGAAAGGTAGAAGAAGTCAAGCCAAACATAAAAATGTAGTGAAAAGGTGCCTGCAGGCCGAAATAAACTGAGGTTCCAAACATGTTGCAAGCACAGCAGATGAAAAAGAACTTAAAAGAAACAGCAGGAGTCACACTTTATCATCTGTTCTGGGGAAGTGCCAAGAGGTCAATCTGAAGCTCTAGCTGTTCTGCAGATGCACAACAACCCATGTGTGTGAACCACAGAGAGCACAAAGAAAAAGACTATATTCTGATCTTCTGTTTGGACCCTCACTTTCTGAAAATTAGCGAGTTCTTCATTACATTGTAAACATGACTTTATTTGTTGCCTCTTATATCATATATGGATGTGTATGTAAATTTATAGTGCCTTCTGATCAGTACATAGAACAATCTCTAAACCTTTGAGAGAAGCAATAACAGACATTTCACAGCACTAGTATAGTACTGTATATTGCTGATAGTTGTTTAAAAATGAATTGCACAAATAGCTGTATCAACAAAACACTAGATACCTCTCCCTAAAAGAATTCCATTTCACTTTGTTTCAATTAAACACATTGCTTGACATGTCATGTTTTGTTAATAGTCAGTAGCCTTTTAATAGACACCATCTATGTTGTCAAATTATTCATACAAAACTATAGCAGAGTATAATAAAGGAACAATCCCTCTTACCTGCACAATTACACCCTTATGTCTGTATTCCATATTGATTCCTTGAGAGAAGAAATTCACAAAAGCCTAAAGTAAAAGCAATACAGTGTTATGAATGTATTAAATTTAGGTGCACTTTTACTGTACGTTTCAGAGATGTTAAGTAGGTAAAAAAGGCTAAATTTCATATCCTATATTGATAGTACAAACTGTAAAAAGAACGACATAAGAGCCCTTAGTACTATCATGGCCTTTCAGAATGGTAGTCTGTATGCCCCAGCTATGTAATCTCCAACATTGTCAGAATTATATGCTCTACTAAAGTCTAAGAAATAACTTGATAAGGTGAGCATATTTGTATCACTTTAACCTTTTTGGCCAAAGCCGAAAGGACGCTCAACTGCAGACGTGCCTGGAAGAGAATGGAAAGTCCATTGTTGCAAAGAAATATACTGCATAGGAACCTGGAATGTGAGATCTATGAACCAGGGTAAGCTGGATGTGGTCAAACGTGAGATGGAAAGAATAAACATTGACATCTTGGGCATCAGTAAAATTAAATGGACAGGAATGGGTGAATTCAGTTCAGATGACTATCACATCTACTACTGTGGGCAAGAATCCCATAGAAGAAATGGAGTAGCCCTCATAGTCAACAATAGAGTGAGAAAAGCAGTGCTGGGGATACAACCTAAAAATGATAGAATGATTTCGGTACGATTCCAAGGCAGTCCTTTCAACATCAGAGTAATCGAAGTTTATGCACCAACTACCAGTGCTGAAGAGTCTGAGATTGACCAATTTTATGAAGACTTACAACTCCTTCTAGAACTGACACCAAAGAAAGATGTTCTTCTCATCATAGGGGATTGGAATGCTAAAGTAGGGAGTCAAGTGAAAAAAGGAATAACTGGCAAGTTTGGCCTTGGAGTTCCAAATGAAGCAGGGCAAAGGCTAATTGAGTTTTGTCAAGAGAACAAGCTGGTTATTGCAAACACTCTTTAACAACAACACAAAAGGTGATTCTACACATGGACATCACCAGATGGGCAATACCGGAATCAGATTGATTATGTTCTCTGCAGCCAAAGATGGAGGAGCTCTATGCAGTCAGCAAAAACAAGACCTGGTGCTGACTGTGGCTCAGATCATCAGCTTCTTATTTCAAAATTCAAACTTAAACTGAAGAAAGTAGGGAAGACCACTGGGCCAGTCAGGTATAATCTAAGGGCCTTTTTACACGACCCCTAAGATCCGCTGGCCACTTAAATTCGGACCAGAGATCTTAGGGGTTCTTCGCTCTTTCTCTGTCCCCACCAACCTCCGCACTTCCTGGTTGCTGGCTGCCTGAGGGACGGAGAAAAAAGAAAGAAAAGAATGCCTTCTTACCTCCGTTTTGTTCCGGGCAGCATTCAGATCTCTTAAAGGGGCAGGGCGCAAAAAAAGAACAAACGGAAGCCAGGAGAGCCCCGCACTCACTATCCTTACACGGGATCAAATATTTGTCACCTCCAAAAAGCAGGTACAAGAAAACTGCTGTTTGGTCTTGCTAAAGTGGGCGGGGTCGCACTTAATTGTCTGCAAAGTCCGGAGCTGGTGGGTAAACATTTTTAAGGTCCGGACCTTGCAGCCATTTGTGGCGGAGCTTAGGGGTCGTGTATAAACACCCTAAGTCAAATCCCGTATGAATACACAGTGGAAGTGAAGAATAGATTCAAGGAACTAGATTTGGTGGACAGAACACCTGAAGAACTATGTATGGAGGCTTGTAACATTGTACAGGAGGTTGCAATGAAAACTATTCAAAAGAAAAGAAAATGCAAGAAAGCAAAGTGGTTGTCCAACGAGGCCCTACAGAAAGTGGAGGAGAGAAGGGATGCCAAATGCAAGGGAGAAAGGGAAAGATACAGAAAATTGAATGCAGACTTCCAAAGAATAGCAGGGAGAGACAGGGCGGCCTTCTTGAATGAACAGTGCAAAGAAATAGAGGAAAACAACAGAAAAGGAAAAACCAGAGATCTATTCAGGAAAATTGGAGATATTAAAGGGGCCTTTCATGCAAAGATGGATATGATAAAGGACAAAAATGGTAGGGACCTAACTGAAGCAGAAGAGATCAAGAAGAGATGGCAAGAATATACAGAAGAATTATATCAGAAAGATCTGGATGTCCCTGATAACCAAGATAGCGTAGTTGCTGACCTGGAGCCAGACATCCTGGAAAGTGAAGTCAAGTGGGCCTTAGAAAGCACTGCAAACAACAAGGCCAGTGGAGGTGACGGCATACCAATTGAACTCTTTAAAATCTTAAAAGAGGATGCTGTAAAGGTGCTGCATATCATATGCCAGCAAATTTGGAAAACCCAGCAGTGGCCAGAGGACTGGAAAAGATCGGTCTACATCCCAATCCCAAAGAAAGGAACGCCAAAGAATGCTCCAACTTTCGCACAATTGCACTCATTTCACATGCTAGCAAGGTTATGCTCAAAATTCTACAAGGCAGGCTTCAGCAGTATGTGGAAAGAGAATTTCCAGAAGTACAAGCTGGATTTCGAAGGGGCAGAGGAACTAGAGATCAAATCGCCAATATGCGCTGGATTATGGAGAAAGACAGAGAGTTCCAGAAAAACATCTATTTCTGCTTCATTGACTATGCCATAGCCTTTGACTGTGTAGACCACAACAAACTATGGCAAGTCCTTAAAGGAATGGGAGTGCCTGACCACCTTATCTGTCTCCTAAGAAATCTATATGTGGGACAAGCAGCAACCGTCAGAACTGGATATGGAACAACTGACTGGTTTAAAATTGGGAAAGGAGTACGACAAGGCTGTATACTGTCACCTTGCATATTTAACACAGAGTACATCATGCGAAAGGCAGGTCTGGATGAATCACAAGCCGGAATTAAGATTGCTGGAAGAAATATCAACAACCTCAGATACGCAGATGATACTACTCTAATATTAGAGAGTCAGGAGGAATTAAAGAACCTCTTAATGAGGGTGAAAGAGGAGTGAAAAAATGGGCTGAAGCTCAACATCAAAAAAACTAAAATCATGGCCACCGGTCCCATCACCTCCTGGCAAATAGAAGGGGAAGAAATGGAGGCAATGACAGAGTTTATTTTCTTGGGCTCCTTGTTCACTGCAGATGGAGACTGCAGCAACGAAATTAAAAGACGCCTGCTTCTTGGGAGGAAAGCAATGGCAAACCTAGGTAGCATCCTAAAGAGCAAAGACATCACTTTGCCAACTAAGGTCAGGATAGTCAAAGCTATGGTTTTTCCAGTAGTGATGTACGGAAGTGAAAGCTGGACTATAAAGAAGGCTGATCGCAGCAGAATTGATGCTTTTGAGCTGTGGTGCTGGAGGAGAGTCTTGAGAGTCCCCTGGACTGCAAGGAGATCAAACCTATCCATTCTGAAAGAAATCAACCCCGAATGTTCACTGGAAGGACAGATTTTGAAGCTGAGGCTCCAGTACTTTGGCCACCTCATGAGAAGAGAGGACTCCTTGGAAAAGTCCCTGATGCTGGGAAAGATCGAAGGCAAAAGGAAAAGAGGACAGCAGAGAATGAGATGGTTGTACGGTGTCATCGATGCAACCAATATGGATTTGACAAAACTCCGGGAGGCAGTGGAGGATAGGAAGGCCTGGCGAGCTCTGGTCCATGGGGTCACGAAGAGTCGGACACGACTGAACAACAACAAACCTTTTTCTTAGGCTTAAACATGAAGTACAAAAAATGTCTAAGAAAGTATCATGGAACAAGACTACATACCCCACAGGTCCTAAGAAGTTTAAGGTATATTTAGAATTTAATCCTACTGTGCTGAACAGGATTTACGCTCAGGTATTCCCAGATATTCAGCAAACAAGATGTCTCATTTTGTGTAGCACTAATAATAAAACTGGGAAATGAATAGTAGCTACATTTAACAATAACTTGGAATGTTTAAAAAGAAACACCCCTCTTTTCAGTGCTACCTAATTCTCAAATAAAAGAGGCTGCACACCAAGGCAAAACAAGAGATGGGAAGGAGAGAGTGAAGAGGCCCAGCCATTGCAGCCTTAGATGGTAAGGAAGGTGTTCCAGTCCCCTAATCATTCTGGTTGCCCTCCTCTGCACTTTTCCCATTTCCATAATATCCTTCTGGAGGTATGGTGACCAGAACTGTACACAGTACTCCAGATGGGGGCCCACCACAGATTTCTAAACAGGCAAAATGACACTTCCTGATTTATTTAATCTATACCCTTCCTAATGATCCCTAGCATTGAGTTTGCTTTTTTCACTGCTGTGGCACACTGGGTTGACACCTTCATTGAGATGTCCACCAGGACACCAAAGGTACCTTTACTGGTTAGTTGCAGAGAGTTCAGACCCCATCAGTTTATAAATGTTTGTGTGTTGTTGTTGTTGTTTTTTGCCCCAACGTGCATCACTCTGCACTTACTAATGTTGAAGCTCATTCACCAATGGTTTGCCCACTCCCCCAGTGTAAAGAGAGAGCCATCTGGAGCTCCTCATAATTTCTCTAAATTTTTGCTACCCTATATGGCCACCGGTCCCATCACCTCATGGCAATTAGAAGGGGAAGAAATGGAGGCAATGGCAGAGTTTATTTTCTTGGGCTCCTTGATCACTGCAGGTGGTGACTGCAGCAACGAAATTAAAAGACGCCTGCTTCTTGGGAGGAAAGCAATGACAAACCTAGGTAGCATCCTAAAGAGCAGAAACATCACTTTGCCGACAAAGGTCCGGATGGTCAAAGCTATGGTTTTTCCAGTAGTGTTGTATGGAAGTGAAAGCTGGACTATAAAGAAGGCTGATAGCCACAAATCAATGCTTTTGAGCTGTGGTGCTGGAGGAGAGTTTTGAGAGTCCCCTGGACTGCAAGGAGATCAAACCTATCTATCCTGAAAGAAATAAACTCCGGATGTTCACTGGAAGGACAGATTTCGAAGCTGAGGCTCCAATGCTTTGGCCACCTCATGAGGAGTGAGGAGCCCTTGGAAAAGTCCCTGATGCTAGGAAAGATTGAAGGCAAAAGGAAAAGGGGACGGCAGAGAATGAGATGGTTGGATGATGTTATCGATGCAACCAACATGGATTTGACCAAGCTCCGGTAGGCAGTAGAAGACAGAAGGGCCTGGCGTGCTCTGGTCCACGGGGTCCTGAAGAGTTGGACATGACTGAACGACTGAAGAACGACAACATAATTTAGTGTTGTCGGCAAATTTTATTCCTACTAGATCATAGTTTTTACTATTAGTGTTGTCGGCAAATATGGCTACACTGCTATTTACTCCTGCTTCTAGACCATTTGTGAAGAGGTTGAAAAGCAGGGGTCCCAGTACTGAACCTTGGGGGACCTCACTCTTTACCTCCCACCACTTGGAGAAGTGTCCATTTAGTGCTACCCCGTTTCCTGTCCCTTAGGCAGTTGCTGATCTAGGGCAAGACCTGTCCCTTGATTCTATGACTGGAAAGTTTATTCAAGAGCCCTTGGTGCAGGACCTTGTCAAAAGCCTTCTGAAAGTCCAGGTAAACAATGTCAACTGGATCTCCCTAATTCACATGCTTGTTGACACTCTCAAAAAATTCCAAAAGATTAGAGAGGCATGATTTGCCCTTGCAGAAGCCATGTTGCTCTCCTTTAGCAGCTCCTTCTCTTTCTATATGCCTATTAATTTTAGCTTTTAGGATGGTTTCCATCACTTTACCTGGGATACATGTCAAACTGACCAGTCGGTAATTTCCTGGATCGCTTCTGGATCCATTTTTGAAGATTGGTGTTATATTTGCTATATTCCAGTCATCAGGCACAACTTCTGATTTGAGGGAAATATTTATTTTGGCTAGGACCTCAGCAATTTCATCATTTTAAGTTCCTTGAGAACAATGAAGCAGGAACGGAGAAGGCTAGAGAGCAGATTGGGCTGCGGTTAAGGCGTTGACCAGTCGCTATTCTCGAGCGATAAGGGCAGCTAGGAGATCTTTGGATGGATGCCGTCTTGTCCTGGTGATTTGTTAGCATTTAGTTTAACAAGATATGCAAGGAAATCTTCCCTGGTTATTTCTATCTGGTTTAATTCTTCAATTTCCCTCCCTATGAAGATAGGCTCTGTTTGGGGCATGTGGTCTCTATCTTCTTCAGTCAATACTGAAGGAAATAATTCATTGAGTCTCTCTGCAATCTCTGTTTCCTCTTTAATAATCCCTTGCCTTATATTGTCCTCTAATGGTCCAATGGCCTTCCTAGTTGGGTTCTTACTTCTAATGTACTTAAAGAACTCCTTGTTATTACTTTGAGTGTTTTTAGCTATATGCTCCTCCAAGTCTTGCTTTGCTTTCTTGATTGTTGCCTGGCCTTTGTTCTCCCAGAATTTTTGTTTCTGCCCGTTCTCCTCATTTGGATAAGGCTTTCCTTGCTTTTGATCACTTCTCTAAAACAGCCCTCCTTGTAAGCTCCCTGAGGACAGTGGTACAGGCATTGGTCACATCAGAAGGTTCCTCTTGGACCTACTGGAGTGCCGAATAAGGTTCAAGGTGATGGTTTTGGCTTACAAAAACCCTCCATGGCTTGGCCCCTGTTTATTTGGCAGAGCGGCTTCACCGACAATTTTGCGCGGGCCCTTTGCCGCCTATGTGGAACAAGCTACCCAGCGAGGGTATGCATTCCAATTGGGCCTCTTTGTTATTGTTTTGTGAGCTGAGTTCTCCTCCATGCTTCTCAAACAGCTTGAACTGTTTGGATTCATTCCAATTGGGCCTCTGTTATTTTCCCTTTTAGCTCCTTTTTTACTAGTTCATAGAATCGTAGAGTTGGAAGAGACCTCAAGGGCCATCTAGTCCAACCCCCTGCCATGCAGGAACCCCATCACAATATTTCCTACAGATGGCCTCCAAAGAGGTTAAAAGAGCTTAAAAACCTCCAAAGAAGGAAACTCCACCACCCTCTTTGGCAGCAGTTCCAAACAGTTCTAACTGTCATGAATTTCTTCCTAATGTTCAAATGGAATCTCTTTTCCTGTAGTTTGAAACCATTGCCCCGAGTCCTAGTCTCTGAAGCCATGGGAAACAAACCTATTCCCTCTTCAATATGACATCCTTTCAAATATTTAAACATAGCTATCATATCTGCCCTCAGCCTTCTTTTTGAAAGGCTAAACATTCCCAGTTCCCTAAGCCGTTCCTCATAAGACATTTCCTCCAGACCTTCAACCATCCTGGTCGCCCTCCTCTGCACCAGCTTGAGGTTGTCAACATCCTTTTTAAATTGAGGCACACAGAATTGGACACAGTACTCCAGGTACTGTATTCTATGATTCTACCACACTACTCCCAAATAAGATAAACAATGTTAAATTCCTACTGTGAGGCTACGAAAGTGCTTAGAATTATGGCAATGCTTTAATCGGCTTTAAAATAAAAAGTCAGCATTTCTGAAAGCTTGAGGGACAAAATGCAGAGATCTGTTTTAGAATGATTTAATGAATTAGATATATAAATGCACACACCTATATACATACCTTGGTCGCTGAGTAAAGAGAGAGGAATGGAGATGGCTCAAGCCCAGCAAGAGATGAAATATTTATTATAACTCCCTTGGACCTAGAAATATAAACATAATATATCATTGTCAACCACTTAAAATAACAGAAAGGAAGGACTAATTACTTACCTGTAACTGTAGTTCTTTGAGTGGTCACCTGTGAATTCACATATTGGGTTCTCTTTGCATTCATGCAACACTCCTCAAAGGCTTCTAGTGCTCAGAAACACCCAAACCCCAACCTCTCACTTCAGTAGGCATGCTCTTTCCCAGCAGTCCTTCTTCCATATCTCACCAACCACTACTGAAATTCAAGGTCAGTGTGACAGATAAATAGTGGGAGGGAATGTGTGAATTCATAGATGGCCTTGGAAAAATTACAGTTACAGGTAAATAATCTGTCCATCATCTTGGTCTCTGTGAATCGCTCATTGAGTTATCAGCAGGCTGACTAGTAGGTCAGAGGGTAGTCATGCCAACAAATACAAAAGGAGAACTCTCCTGAAAGAAGCATCCAGCTTAGTTCTCAGATCAGGTTCAAGAGCATAATGTGGGGGGGACCACATTAGCAGCCTTAGTTCAGGCAGATGGATGCTTCTCAAGAATGCAACCAATGTTGCCACTGCCTTTGTGGAATGGCTGAGAAGGGCATTCGGAAGTGACTTTCCAACCAACTGGCAGGCCAAGGTAAAGGTAGTCACAAATCGTTTTGGGAATCATTAGGAAGAAACGTCCCTGTTTGGTGCCCAGATAAAATGTTTACAGGAGTGTCAGCATTGCCTTATTTTAGAGGTGTAGAAAGACAGAAGAGTTTTGTTAGTACAAGATTTGCACCTCTTAAATGACCTGCTGGGACAATACAAAAGGGCAGGAACAATGCAACGAACAATACTAATCTTTTTAATAGGTGGAACAGCAGCATCACGGTAGAAGAAAGAATGCTCCAGAGGCTCCCTTGATGTTGTTGCCTTGGCAGTGAAAAAGAAGGAACTGAAGGAGGGTTGCTGAGAGGGGGTATGCCTACTGAGCAGGGAGAATTGAATTTTGGTGTCATTGAGCTCTAGATGTTTCACATGGCAGTCTTTCTTTGCTTATCCTTTATTCAAACTAAGGCATTTTTAAGTTAAGTGGTAGATTGTGCCTTGGGGTTGAGCTGTTCTGCCATTTTAAAAATATTGCCTTGTAATACATCTATGTCCTATGTTTTAGACAGTATAAATGTTGATAAGCAACATTAACTTCAAAAGGGAATGTTTCTTCAGGCATTTTCAAACGTCAGCAGTGAGCCTAAGGCATTTATTCTCTAGTAGGAAGGTCTTCTGCAAAGTGAGTTAGTTAACTGGGAAAGCAAGAGAAGCTTCTACAACACTAATGAATGAAGTTCTTGGAAACACTTAAAATAGTGCAATTACTGCACTATTCATCCCGACATGAAGGTGAATATTCTTTTTTGTTTGTTCATTTGTTTTATTCTTATATTAAAATTTGCATTTTGCACTCAGGATTTCCAACAGAATTTAGTTCCAACTTCAAACAATGAAGAGAGTCCCATCCTTTCAGATTTATACAACAAAGCTCAATAAACTCTGCTAAATCATTCACAGTACCAGCCTATGCACTCCGAAAGCTGGGCTTTTTGTTTCAGATGTTATCCCATCAAAATCATTCCTCCACACTCCTCTGCAGACCTATTCCATTGTAAATAAACGCTCTGGCAGCGAGGATACTCACTGGCTGGAACGACTCTCATGATGCTCTTGCCAGAAGAAAGCATAAGGCAGTTGATGGCCTCTAATTCTGCCCTGTCTCTTGAAGGTTACAGCTATCTTGCCCAAACATCTGTGACATATTTCAGGAGGGGGGCAACTAACTATATATATAATTTTGATTTTGATTTTTTAGATAGGGCTGCTCTACTTAAGAGTTTAACTTAAGAGCATGCATTCAGAATGGACTAAACTCGTAAGTAGAGGTACCACTGTATATACTGTATATCTCACAGTGGTACCTCTACTTACAAGTTTAATCTGTTCCAGATGCATGCTTGTAAGAAGAACAATTCATAAGGAGAGCAGCGGTTTCCCATAGGAATGCACTGAAAACCAATTAATCTGCTCCAGAGGCATAGGTTTTCAATGCATTCCTATGGGAAGGCTGTCCCAACTCCCCTCAATCAAAGGGGTGGTGGTGTTTGTGGAGGTTATCAGTGCTGCTCTCTGCTCCGCACTACAGCTGACTTTGACAGGTCAGACCTGTCAAAGTCAGCTGTCAATGTCGAGTGGAGAGCAGCTTTCACTGCCCATCGCCAGCTCATCCTTCTTCTTGGTTGCTTTGATTGAGAGATTGAAGCAACCAAGAAGGAGGATGAGGTGGCCACTGCACCTCCCTCCCATCCTGGCTGAGCTGCACGAACATGCACCTGTCCTAGGGATCCAACCCTCCCCTTCCTCTTCATCCCAGTCTCCCCCACCCCATGAGAACCCTCTCTGGATCCTTTTGAATTTCCTTACCAGTGAGGGCGCTCAGTGCCGCAGGAAATTCAAAAGGATCCAGCCTTCCTCCTCCTCTTCACCCAAGACTGGGGTGAAGAGGGAAGGAAGAGGGCTGGATCCTATTGAATTTGCTGCCACAAGAGCACCCTCGCTGGTGCAGTGCCAATTTCAAAGGATCCAGCCTTCCTCCTCCTCTTCCTCTTCACCCAAGACTGGAGGAGGAAGGCTGGATCCTTTGAAATTGGCGCTGCAGCAGCGAGGGTGCTTTTGCGACAGCAAATTCAACACTGGAGGTGGGGGAGGGGAGAGGCGAGCCAGTGAGGTGGCAGGGTAATCCCTGCCCCCCCACTCCACCCCCTGCCCAGCTGGTAGGCACTGAGCACCGCTTCCTCAAGGCCACTGTATAGCTTAAGCATGTCCAAACTTCAGCCCTCCAGATGTTTTGGACAGCAACTCCCACAGTCCTTTGCCACTGGCAATCTAAGCTTAAAATTCTGGGAGTTGTGGTCAAGAACATCAGGAGGGCCGAAGTTTGGACATGCCTGGATAGCTGATGGACGCTGTGCGCGCGCGCCCAACCCTCCCGCATACCCAGACTCAGGTGAAGAGGAGGAGGGCTAGAGCCTTTTGGGAAAAAAGTTGTAAGTTGAGCAAACCACATCTAACATTCGTAAGGCGGCAGTTCAAACCGCCAACGGTTTTCCGCTCGTATGTCGAATTGCTCGTAAGTAAAGCTGTGTTTTAATACACCATCATTTTACAATAGTCATGCTTTCTGTCCCTCCACATGTGGCTTCTAGATTAGTAATTCCCACCCACAGTTTTTACAAGTGCTGAAATAAAAACAGTTTTTACAAGTGCTGAAATAAAAAGAACATTAATTCTAAGTGTATGACAAATTAAGTTGGAAACTATCGATTTCTGATTTTTTAAAAACTGTCTTAAGCTTAGCTAGCTCAGTATACAATCCTAGCTGCTATAATACTACATGAAGTCAAGGACTTTGTAGGATTCTGTCCTTGGAGCAGTGATACATGATAAATTGAGACAGGATCCAATCCAATTCCAGAAGTCAGAACAACTATTCTTCATATACAACGTAATACACTCAGACCAACAGCACACCTTCTTTACAGAAAAGTGGAAGTGGATGTTTTAATATACAGTTTTATCATACATTCACTAGGTTTTGCAGTCAGATTGCTGAACATATAAAAGTGACTGATTAAACACACCCCAGTATCATCAAAATTCTACCTTAAGCAATATAGAAGACATGCTATATTTAGCTCTTCCACTGTTGTTATGGCAACCTTTGTCTGCCTCAGCTGCATATAAAATGGTAACATGCACACTGCCTCTGTAAAACTAGACTATGGATGATACCTTCATAGGCTGCTAGAAGAAAAATTTAAAAAGTTGCTGAGCTTTCTAGAGCAAGCTCTCTTTTTCAAAGCAACTTTAGAAGCCCAAACATGGCAAGGGATGTAATTTGCCAGGAAAGAGTTCTTAAAAGTTCACTTGGCAAGATGGATGTACAGGGCAGCATGATCCGATGGGGCTGGACTTTTTACAGGCCAGTTCAAACGAAGAGCGGCAAGGTATGGGCACCTCCCCCTGTATTAACTTGCAAGTGGAAAATATCTAATATTTTAACTTTTTTTCTAGAACTGATTCTCAATGGGGTCAAATGTGCTTCAGGGGGCCCTGGCACATCTGAAGGGGGGCACTGATTGGAAACAGTTCTTCGAGCGACAGCTTATAAAGTTCATTATGCGACTTATATTATCCTGATTTGGCCTATCTTCCTTTTCTATTATGTTTATGACTGTGTCTAATAATAATAATAATAATAATAATAATAATAATAATAATAATAATAATAATAATAATAATAATAATAATAATAATAATAATAATAATAATAAATAAATAAATAAATAAATAAATAAATAAATAAATAAATAAATAAAGGCTGAAAGTGGCTGGTCTAGAACATAGGTGCTAAACTGAAATCCCACGGAAGGCCGCACTTTTGCACTGAAAAGCATACCACCCATATGGAGCAATAGGTTCCTAGTTATACACAGAAGTGATTAATCATGTAGACAGGAAGCATCCTTACAAACAAGTAGAAGTTTGGATTATTATCTAGGTCCTAGAAGACACAATGTAATGTTTCCTTTTGTAATGGATATGTATTGTACTGTCAGTGTATTACGTCAGTTTAGCTAGTAATACCCAGGGAAGGGACAATTTTACTCTGGCCTTGATCTGCCATGAACGAGCCAGGCGAGGTGCTGGGCTCGAGGTGCTAGGCTCTCGGGGAGCTTTTCAAGCCAAGCCTTTCAGAGGCAGGAAACTGGAAAGAGTCTTCGGATAAAAATCACAGAGGAAGAGGAGGAAGGGGGAGGGGGGGCCAGGCCAAGCGCCCGGCTCGCTCAGCCCAGGCCACGGGGGCCCTTGGGCAGAAAAAAGTAGACCATGGGCTGCTCAAAGTTGGGCAGCCCTGTTATAGAGATGTATTCTCTGCCTTTATATCCTTTGAATGCCTGTTTTAAATGCTTTTGTATTTTGATTCATATATGGCTTAAATATTGCCTATAATCTAAGTTTCAATACCTTGATTTTTTACAGGTTGCATAGAAATTTTTTTGGAGTTGTTACTTTTAAGCATATAACTCAGAAGTGATGTAAATAAATATAACTCGTACAGAATTAACAAATTCTGGAGTTGCCTGGAATTATTGCACCAGTTAAGACACTTATAATCAGATGCTCAGATGAGTTGCAAGAGCTTGTTACTCTTTGTCTGGGTTCATTCTGGGATTAAACCCTTACTGGGATAGTGTCAGCTATGGTGAATCATAGAATCTGTTCTCTTTGCCTGAGAGGTTTATAAATCCTTCTGGGTCTCCTGAGAGAGTCAGTTTTCCTAATCAGGTTCTGACACCCAAAATAGGCTTTTCCCTTTTGTGTAGAAAGGAGTATGTGAAAAATGTCAAAATGAAAGACGCACCCCTTGAAAGTTCCCACATGAGGGATATACAATTTTTTCTTGCTATGCACATCTCTACTTAAAATTGAATGGATCCATCCCAGTAAGAATTTTCATTCAGAAAACCTGTAGCTACAATGCAACCACAACGAAATACCAAGTTCAAAGATGGATTATGTTAATAATGTTGGCATTCTTTTTCCTGCTATCAGTGAGGGCACAATATTGTGCACCAATATTGGTATTTTGGACTCAGTGAAATAGTGAAGCAAAGGTGGGAATAGGTACAATATGTACAATGAAGAAGCATACATACCCTTTAACTTATCTGATAAACTAATGTTACCATGCCAGCTCTGCAGAAGGCAGACTAGAAAGCTATGTTCCAAACCCTTTCCTTAAGTTAGATAAATTAAGAAAAGCTATAACAGACCAAAAGCTTGATGGACATGTGTGCCTGTTTTCTAAAAACCATCCCTTTGCATTTTGAAATTTAAAAAGGGAGAGGGGAAAGTTAGCAAATAAGGTAACATCCATACTATGTGAAAGAAAGACAGTGAAATGTGGTGTTGGAGGAGAGCTCTTCAGATATGAAAGAGACCCGGAAAAGGAGAAAAGTGGTTACTTAATCAAGTTTCACTCAAGCAAAAATGAATAACTTGAATCTAATCAATCCATCAAGCACATATAATGGAAATACAGAAGTGATCAGAATATATTATATTGCTGGGGAAAGTGGGATGGAGCATGAGGGGAAATGTTGGGCAGTAGAACAAGAACTTAACATCAAATGCTGTAGGTTTGCAAAATCTGGGCACAGTTGTTAACGATAGGACATCTTAGAAGTCAATAACTCAGAGTCACCACACATCAGAAATAATTTGACAACACGCAAGTGCTAAAGTCTTATAGTCCTGGGTGACCTCGACGCCCATGCAGAGGTGCGGGCTACAAGGCCAGCTCTTGAGTTCTTGGAGACTATGGCCTACTTGGACTTGTCCCAAATTGTCAATCCCCCCCACCCACACATAATGGGTCACACTTTAGACCTGGTGTTTGCAAATGTGCAGAGAGAGAGAGAGAGAGAGAGAGAGAGAGAGAGAGAGAGAGAGAGAGAGAGAGAGAGAGAGAGAGAGAGAGGCCTGATGGTAACCAACCTTGTGTCGGTCCCCTTGTCATGGTCAGACCACCACCTATTGAAATGAAGCCTAAGAGAAGCACACCCTCTCTGCGGGGAGCCCGAACCCATTAAGATAGCCTTCCCGTGCAGGCTAATGGACCCCCTCAGATCCCAAAATGCCATGTGTGGAATTCCCAATTAACTGGTTGACGTGCCTGCTGATGCCTTGGTGGAAGGCTGGTATACTTCTGACTCCAGGGCAATCGACATGCTTGCTTCTGAATGGCCCCTTCACTGCAGTGTTCATGGAGCACCTTGGTTCAACCAGGACCTTTGGGCCCTGAAGTGGAATAGGAGGCCCGAGATCATTTGGAGGGGGGACCCAACGGATCATAATTTAACTGCTGTCAAGACTGCATCAACTATTTACTCAGCCAAGATTAGACCCTCAAGAAGATCTTAATTATCTATCCAGATAAGCAAAGTACAAAACCATCAGGCTACGATCTATCTAGTGCATCGCCTTACCTGGTCATTTTTTCCGTCTTTCAACCTGTGATGTTGCCAGAAGTGGACAAGGCCCTTGATCGCTGTCATGCCACCAACTCCTCACTTGACCATTGCCAGACTGGCTTATAAAAGCAGCCAGGTTGGTGACCATTGAATGGACTTCTTCAGTAATCCAGGAGGGCAGGGTTCCCCCTGCCCTCAAGGAGACACTCACTAGACCCATTCGGAATAAAACAAATCTGGCAGCAGACCAAATTGGCAATTATAGGCCCGACACTAACGTACCATTCATCAGCAAAGTAGTTAAGAGGGTGGTAGCAGATCAGCTTCAGGGGCTTTTGGATGAAACTGATGCCCTTGATCCATTCCAGTCAGGGTTCAGGCTGTGCCATGGTACGAATCGGCACTGGTCACTCTGCATGACAACTTGTTGAGGGAGGTCAACAAAGGCAAATTGTCCTTGTCATTCCTCCTCAACCTCTCAGCAGTCTTTGATACCATCGACCATGGTATTCTCCTGGGGAGGCTCTCCAAGTTGGGGATCGGCGGCACTGGAGGACCATCTCCAGAGAGTGCAGCTGGAGGAGATGGCCTCTACCCTTGGGTCCCTCAATTGTGGAGTGCCACAGGGGTTGGTCATGCTCTTTAACATCTATATGAGTCCTCAGGGGGAAGTAATCAGGAGGTATGGGGTTTTGTGCCATCAAGGAGGCTGATGACACCCAGCTTTATATCTCTTCCCCCCCCCCCCCCCCCATCTTTCCCCAATTTCATTTCTGGATTGCTGCCTGGGTGCTGTGCTGGAATGGATGAGGGCCAACAGACTACGATCTGTCCTTTTTGTCTTAGTTAACCTTTGTCCTTTGTGTGATCTTTATATTTTATTGTTGACTTAGTCATGTTATTTTGTTTATTAATTTGTCTATTTACATATTATACATTGTCCTATTTTATGTTTGTTGAACTTTCTGTAAACCACTCAGAGTGGCTTTGTTGCTAGATGTCATGGTATACAAGTCAAATAAATAAATAAATAAATAAATAAATAAATAAATAAATAAATAAATAGTAAGTAAGTAAGTAAGTAAGTAAGTAAGTAGCAGGTAGGTTTTTTTCATTTTCATAAGTCTATATACATTCATGCAGCAGGTTAAACAAATGGATAACTCTGACAGGAACTATATCTGCCAGCTCCACTACCGGCACTGATTTCTTCCATTACAATATTTTAGTATATTAGTGCATAATATTTTAGGGAGCCTCCTGCTTTTGTTCACACGCTTTCCTCCATCTCTTGTATAACCAGAACTCACACACTGTACCCATTTTGTTTTCAGTGACTCTTAGAAATGGCTTTAAGAAGGTTATTCCCAGGAACATCCCAAGAATCAAAGCCACCCCCACAGAACAGCATGTTGTTGAGTTTGCACAGATGAGTCAGACCGTCTTTTTAATTCCATTTTAAAAAGAAATCACTGCAAAAGTGAACGGGAAAGAGAAAATCAAGATGGGAATCAAGTGGCAATAGGCTTCCACAGTCTGATGATTCATGCACCAAAACCGTGACTCACACAGCATTACACTGCCGCTAAAACATGGAGGCCAGGCTGATTAGTCATAGTAATGAATTTTTCAAAGAAAGGATTCTCCCCTATAAATAATGACTGTCTGGATAGTGGTTGCGTGACTCACCTTTCTATCATGCCAGGCAGCACCAATCGTGTCATCTGAAAAAACAAAACAAAAAACACTAGTGGTGATTTAGAAGCACACGAATGAGGAAAGCCTCTTCTGCCCCCTCAATATGAAGCTGACCCTCTTCACCAAGTAACAGACTAAGGGGGGGGGAGGCTGTTTGTGGAGGTAGTATATTTTTATTCCACCTGTGTAATGTGGTTCTTCCACAAAGCATGTGAATGCAGTGAATCAGATGGCCTCATCTGCACTTCTAACAGCAGACATCAGTAGCTTGTTTCGGCGCTGGGGAATCAGATGCTTCTAAATGTCATCCTGGCAGAACTGCCGTTGAGGACCTGCAAGGTCTGGTTCTGAAACTCACTACTGTTTCTAAGCGCTGATTATTTTCTGAATTATGATAATCATGCAAAAAATCTTTTTTTCCCCACTTCTTCCTCCAGAATGAAGTTAAGCAATGGCAGTAGGCATGAAAGCTTCGTGAAGCTTATCTAAAATTGTACTGTGTTTTAAAGGTAGAAGGGCAGAGAGCCACCTGAACTTGATATGATTCTTAATCAAACCATACCAACCACACATATAAGCCAATATACTAGTAAAATGCTCCTAAACCACAACAACTAGTAAAAAGATATATGAGGGTTTTTGGTGCACCCCCCCCAAAGACATCATACATGAACCATCCTAACCAGTGCAACAAACAACTCTTTAGCAGATAATACCTCTTCCCACTCCAACAGGAAAAGGAAAGAGTTCCAGTTACTTTTTCTAATGTTGAGTTCCTTCCTCTTTCAACATTGCAAGGGTCCTCCCTTGGGAGTCTTAGTCCAAGTGTGGATTCTTGTGGCAAAGTATTGGCAGTAATCACAATTACTATTCTCTCCATTACTTTGTATCTTTCTGGATCCCACAAGATCTGTTCCATCATTCAGGAGAGTATCTGCCTTGACTCTTTAGGCCAACTGTCTTATTATTATTCCCTCTTGCTGGGTATTTGTTGTTGTTTGTTTCGTTGTTGCTTTGCATTATTGGAGTTGTTTTTTTTTTTTAACTTTTCCAGTTTATTACTATTATTATTATGTTTTTGGTTGAGGAAAATTGGATTGAGGAAAATCGGATTGTGGTATACAAATATAAAAATAAATAAATAAAATTCCCATCTGAGTCATGGCTTATTCCCTATTTTTTCTCTCCTCTCCCTCTTTCCCCAATAAGAGAGTCTCTAATGGACATTCTGCCTCCTCCACCTTTTTGCTTCTTCTCTGGACACTATTAGCTTTTCACATTCTCCCATCCAGGGGTCCTCTAGCACAGTCCACTCCTAGACTCTAGTAGGACCTTTTCTACCTCCTCCTCATCAATACACCCTGATGCTTCTGCCCATCCTCCCTGTCTCTCTCTTATGTCCTTTCTCTTGTGATTTCCCCCCCCCCTTCTTCCTCGCTCCCTTCCTTTCCTGCCTTTTCTTTCAAACTCTCACTCTCCTTTTCTCCAGGTATGCTTTCTTTCCCCTCAAGAGTTTAGCTCTTGTTTTCCCAGTGAGCCCTCTTTTTTTCTGGGACAGAGAGAATGGCACACGGGTAGGAGACATCCTTCTCTCGTTCCCTTGCTCACAGGCTGCCTTAAGCAAAAAACAAGTTTTTAAAACCCTCAATTTTTTCTCCAGCTTAGGTTTAAAAAAAATCTAACTTGAAGACTTGGATTTTTTCAGACTTTCCTCACCTTCTTAATCCTTCCTAAGAGCTCCCCTAAAAACTTATCTTTCTCTTTGCAGTACCCACATTTAATGCAAGCTGTAAATTAAGATCTTGTTTTCTCATTGCCAACTAGGTGCATTGGTATCAGGATGTTAGCGTTCAAAATCCAGGGAATGAGTAGTATGACAGTCCTCAGAAATACTTTACCCATGGACCTCCAAACTTTGAGATCTCAGGGTACTGCTTTTCACCACAGCAGATCAACAGACACCGAGGGATCTTATTTCTCTCTTTTTTGATTAGCTCAAGCTCAATATTCCCTCTAAGCTGCGCAGCAACGCAGCGCTGGAACAGGGCCACCCATCTGCTTCTGGTCACAGCTAGAATTCTGCAAACACAGCCCCCCCCCAGCACTCTAGAAAATTAGAGAAAACGTTACTTAAGTTTTACAAATTTCTGAATTAACCCAAACAGATCTCTCCATATAAAGTTGTATCTACCACATACATGGTAGCTCTACTTAAAGAGCAGGAAACAGTTGGTGTTTTAACTGCTGCCTTACAAATTTTAGATGCGGTCTGCTCTATTTACAATTTTTCAATTTCTTTTTGGTATTTTAGATAGAGCTGCTCTACTTTTGTTTGACTTAAGAACATGCATTTGGAACGGATTAAATTCGTAAGTAGAGGTACCTCTGTACCCCCACCCCCCAAAATATCTTATTTGCATTGAACATGTTTGAGAAGAAACAGACTGCACATAATCTCCTGGTTGCAGTTATGCAAGCCAGATATTGCCTTGTTTTAACAAATAGCCCTGAAAGGTTCAATCACGAATGCGAAGGACCACTGCTTTAACAAAGACTATTCTAAATATGCATGACACACTACATGCATGACTATCAGAATTTCTGTCACAGATGGGAACAAAAATATTTATATATTTGTAAATTATATCACACAGGGAAGGGAAATTTAGATGGAACTGGAATTCAAGGCAACCTAAACAAATTAGAAAGCTAGGCCAAAAGCCAACAAATTGAATTACAACAGGAAATAATGTTCTACCTTAGATTTGGGGGGGATCATAAATGAAAGATAGGTGATAGATGGCCTGGAGTTGTACATGAGTGAAGGACTTAGGGGTTTTAGAAGACTAGAAATATAAGAGGCACACACACACACACACACACACACACACACACAAATGCAATACTTTACAAGATTTGTCATAAGAAGTTAAGTGTCAAGATCACAAAATAGGACCGTTCTACTAGACTTTGCTCGTATTTTACTATGTCCAGCTCTGAGTAGTACAGTTTAATAAAGGTATCAAAAAGGTAGAGCATGTCCAGAGAAGGGTGACCATGATGGTTCAGCGCATGGAAACCAAGCTCTAAGAGCAAATTAGAACTCATGGCTACTTCGTATACAGAATCCACATGAGATACCTTAGGCAGACCACATGCTAACATATATGCTGTCAACACGGAAATTTCTCAACAACAGTAGTTATCAAGTCTTATTCCAGAAATTTCCAGAGTAAAACAGAATTCCCGTTATCACCCAACTTTTATCACGTTTAAATTTCTACTAAGCAGGCTGATGGTAGAAATAACTTCTCCTTTCAGGGCAACCAACTGAGCTATCAGATGCTGAAAAGTAACTTTGAGAGGTTGCCAGGGAATCTGAGACAATCTAGAAGCTATACAATAAAACATCTGTAACCCACAAAGTGGCCTTGCATAACTATGGTTATTTTATGGGGAGTAAACGATAGATAAGGTTTTTAAAAAGTCAAACAGGCATGTTACGGTACTTTGTATCATAAAGACGATCAGCACTACTGTATTCCATAAAATGTTTCTGCAAATGCTACATACCTTGCATACAGATATGACATTAACGTTGATCAGTTTCTCAATTGTCTGAAAGAGAAAGAATAAAAATCCCACATGAAATCCCACATAATACTACAAGATCTTTATTTTATTTATTTATTTTATTTATATACCGCAACCATCTAGCAAAAAAGCTACTCTGGCTGGTTGATCTTGATATAAAGAAAACAAAACAAAGGCATATCATTAGTTTACAGAGTAAGCACCTTACTTGACCATTTCTGATTTTAATTCACATGTAGCAAAATACAGCAGCACCCCCGTATCTGCTGATTCACCATCTGCGGATTCAGTTATCCGCGGTTGGCAACCAGTGGTGTGAAGGTGAGGTGCCGGTGGCCATTCAAGCTTCCCAGGCGGCGGACAGGGCACAGAGATCTCCCTTGGCAGCAGCAGCAGCAGCAGCAGCAGAAACAGCAGCAAAACTCACACACTCTCCCTCAATCCCACCTTCTTGCTTTACTGCCTGACTGCCTGCCTTGCTAGCTCGCAGCCCTACCTTTCAACTCTTTCTCCTTCCTTCCACTCCCAGCGGTGCCTCTCACAATAAGCGGAAGCCCTGCCGACTCTGCTCGGTCTTGCCCCTTCGTGGCACAGTGGTTAAATGCCTGTACTGCAGGTAAAACTGTGCTCACGACCAGGGGTTCAATCCCAGGTAGCAGGTTCAAGGTTCACTCAGCCTTCCATCCTTTTGGTTCAACTCAGCCTTTCATCCTTCCGAGGTCGGTGAAATGAGTACCCAGCTTGCTGGGGGGGGGGGCAACCATCAAGGTTCACTCAGCCTTCCATCCTTCCGAGGTCGGTGAAATGAGTACCCAGCTTGCTGGGGGGGGGGGAATGTGTAGCCTGTAAACCGCCCAGAGACTACTTAAAGTGGTATGTGGCGGTATATAAGCAGAACACTTTGCTTTTGCTTTTGCTTTTGGGCCCTCAATGCCTGCCTGACTCTCACTCGCTCGCAGCTAACTGCTCTCTCCTGCCTGCAATAACCGAAAGACAAGAGCGTGAGTCGAGTTTGTGCCTGGGTGGGAGAGAGCAGGTAGCTGAGATTGAGCTAAACTCGCCCACTCTCCCTCCATCACCCTGCCTTCTTGCCTGTCTGCAAGCAAGCTCACAGCCCTATGTCTCACCTCTATTTCCCCTCCCTTCCTCCCCCAGCGGCGCCTCTCACAATAATCGAGAGCCCCAGCGCTCTGCTCATCTCAGGCCACTGACTCTGCTCAATCTTGCACCTTCAGCCCCAAGCAACTGCCTGGCTCTTGCTCGCTCGCTCTCAGCTACCTGCACTCTCCCACCAGCGACAACCGAAAGATGAGAGCACAGGTGTGGCTCATGCCTAGGCAGGAGAGAGCAGGTAGCCGAGATCAAGCGAGCGAGAGCCAGCCAGGCACAGTGGCCCTCTCCCTAGTTTGGAGGGACTGATCCTCCAGCTGGCAAAGAGTGTGAGGAGTCTGGGCGTTGTCCTGGTCCCAGCTTTGTCCCTGGAGGCCCAGGTGGCAGCTTTTTCCAGGCCAGCCTTCTACCAACTTAGGCTTATCGCCCAGATCTGCCGAGACCCTGGCGGAGTCCCTACTGGCCTTCAGGAGAGCGTTAAAGACCCGGCTCTTTAGGGAAAGCTTTGGTGATCGCTGAGTGCATGTTGTCAGTTGGTTTGTATTGTTTGTCCCAGCCCTTTCTTGCCGGATTCTGTGTTTGTTGTATGGCTGCTGTTGTTCTGTTTTATCTTTTGTTTTAATTTGATTTACTTTGTTGGGGTTTGTTTTCTTTTGGAGAAGTTGTTTACTTTGCAATTTGTTGTACACCGCCCAGAGTTCCCGAGGGAAAGTCGGGTGGTCAACAAGTATAAAAATAAATAAATAAATAAATAAATAAATGCTTTTACTCCTGGCACCCTACCACTGCTGTTGCCACCATCACGCTTGGATAAGAGCGTTTGCTCTTATCCATGGATTTTGGTATCCACGGGGTGGTGAAGAACCAATCCCTTGCAGATACGGGGGCCCTACTGTACAAGACAAATTACACATTTCATCTACTTCATAAAGAAGGCAAAAGTCCTCAAATAAATCACAAGCTCCTATATAATACAAAAGATTTGTGACGGAGTCAATGGCCAGAATGTACTACTTTCACTCACTGTCACAAATTTGCTCACCTTGGCAGTGAGTTGCTGATAATAATAATAATAATAATAATAATAATAATAATAATAATAATAATAATAATAATAATAATAATAATAATAATAATAATAATAAACAACTTTATTTTAATGCCGCCTTTGTCCCCTAAGAGACCCTAAGGCTGATGTCACACTCCAGTTGCATGACTTGGCATTTGAAAATCCCTATGACAGCTTGTGGCATTTGCCCCTGAAATTTACACCAATGGACATCCTTGCATAATTTCTCAGTCGAATTATGTCTATCATGATGTAGTCCCATCACTACCTTCTTTGACCAGTGCCTCCTACATCAAGCTGGGACTGGAGCACCTTGATAAACAGTATTACTGAAGAGGAGATATGACACAAGTTTTGCAATAAAGGAAAAATTTAAAGAAACAGAAGGATTATTTAATGCCTGATAGTCCATAATTACGATCAGTATCATCTATGATTTAATCACCAAGAAAAAAAGTAGGTACTGAGGTCTCATGGGGAAGGCTGGTTGAAAAGTTCTGAACTGACAGAAAGCCAGTATCAGTGAAGAGAAAATTTTGCTCATCCCAAGTCTGAACTTGATAGCACTGTGTTATAAAGTTATTACAGTAATTTACTAAACCACAACCAGAATGGGTCAAACACATGCTCCATTGATCCCACAATTATTTACATCAAGTCACAAATATAGATTAAATAATCACAATAATTTAAATTTGAAACATATTGAAATGCCAGATCGACCAATGCATATCAAAATTTGAAATATAAGGGAAGAAAACAATACTTACTTTATCTAAATCTGGGATCTCAAGGAAGTACTCAGGATAAGAATATGAAACACCCACGTTGTTTACTGAAACAAACATTTTATTTGAATATAATAATTGAAAATAATGACATGCTGAATTAAATTTAACATTATGTTTGGCTGCATTTGGTTTGATACTGTTGTCTCAACTCATAGAGTGGGGTAACTGTACTTATCTATTTTTGCATTTGAATTATATTATTTTCTGTATATCTACATTTGGATCTGCTATTTTATTTTTAAACCACTGATCTGACTGATGGTCACTCTGGAAGGTTCACAACAAGGACAATAACATCAAAACCGTAACATAATCAAAATGCAATTAAATTTAAGCCAAATTAAACTACATTTAAAAGCAAATTAAAATGAGCAGCAGTTAAATATAAAAAGGGCAATGTTCTCAGCAGCTCTTCAGCTGGCAACTTTTGGAAAGCCTGCCTAAATAGAAATGTTCTGGTGAAAGACACCAGGGAGGGGGCCAGGGAAATTTCAGGTGGTAATTCATTCCAAAGGTGGGGCATGACCAATGGGATGTCCAGTTCCTTGTTCTCTCCCTCCAGGTATCCCTTGGGGTTAGCACCCTCAGCTGTCCAGCCTGACAAATATGAGTAGGTGGGCAGTTCCTGTTGGGAGCAAGTGTTCTGCCATATACTGAGGTCCGAAATGATTTAGGGCTTTGTAGGTCATAACCATCACCTTGAAGTTGATATGAAAGCAGACAGGTAACCAGTGCAAAGTGGCCAGGACTGAGAAGACGTGATGGTACTTACTGAACTCACTTCCCCTCCCCTAACCCTCACCCTAACCTAGCCATCATGTTTTGGACTGTTGAAGTTTCCTTATTAGGATCAGGGGGAGCTCCACGTGGACTGTATTGCAGTAATCTATTCTTGAGATTATTCAAGCATGGACCAATGTGATGAGGGACCTGGCAACAAGGTAGGGACAGTTCTGCAACCCACCCAAGAAGGAAATAGGCAGACCAAACCACAGACACTATCTGCACATCTACAGACAGCATGGGTCCAGCAAGATGCCCAAACTTAAACCTTATCCTTAGCAGAGGTGCCCCCGTTAAAAAGTGAATGAAGCTCCCAATCAGAAAGCAGCAGGAGCCCCCACACAGAGGACCTCCCTCTTGTCTGGATTCAATTTCAGACTGTTGTCCATCATCTATTCCAGGACCACCTCCAGGCAGCACTCAAGGGACAAGATGCATCCAGTGCAGAAGGGTGGGTGTCATCTGCATATTGGTGACATGAAACTCCAAATCGCTCGTTGACCTCTCCCAGTGGTCTTGTATGTAAGATGTCTGAGCCCTGAGGGACTTAGAAGTCCAAAAGGAAGAGACCATCTCATCCAACTATCCTCACTGGAAGAGGTTCTCAAAGAAGGACTGGAGCCAGGCCAATTCATATCCCTGAGAGCCTCCCCAGGAGGATAATGTGGTTATAATCTGCTGAGAGATCAAGGAGGACTAATAGGGACACTTTGCCCCATCTGCATCCCGCAAGATATCATCTTGTAACACAGCCAATGCCATCTCTATGATGAGACATGGCCTAAATGTGGACTAGAAAAGTTTCATCCAAGAGTGTCTGAAGCTGACCAGCCATCACTCTATACACTAGCTTTTTTAAGAATGGAATATTGGCTACAGGTGTTACGATTATCCGCCACCAGATTAGTTTTTTTTTTCCTGGATGGGAAGAATTAGTGTTTCAAGGAACCTGGATCTCCAAAAGAAATGCAATAATGATGATGTGGCCCATTTCATAGTTAGGAGCCTGGCAGCTTTTAAAAGGTGGGGCAACTGGTAGCCATTCAACACAAAGTTCCCCCCTCAACTAATCCTTCCAGGATACGATGAACCAATTTAGACATTCTAGTTATTTTATAATTTGTGTATACAAAACTATTATAAAGTACTGTAAGTACCTACCATTATATAGCTAAGAACTTGAATATTCAACACACTACATTTGATGAATACAGTATTTTTCCATGTATTTATTATTTTTATTTATTAATGAGTATTTTTACCCCACCTTTCTCCTTGGAAAAGGAGACTATAAGACTATTTTCCTCTAAAATTGTTAGACTAAAAATTGATGGTCTTCTTATACACAGAAGTTTCAGAGAGGGTAGCCGTGTTAGTCTTTTCAAGAATTTCAGGCAAAATTCAAAGAAAAACCAAAACAAAACAAAATAAAAGACACAAACATGTGGCATCTTAAAGACTAACTTTCATATTTTAATGTAATGTTTCATGCACATGTGCACTTCTTCAGACATATATAGCAGCAGAATGAGGTGTAAGATATAATATGAGCTGAGATATACATTTCATAGCAGATATTCATGGGCTGTGGCCTAGATATGATAGGCTGTAGCAAATAGAGGTGGGGTGTGTGTATAGGTGAGGGGAGGGAGGAGGAGGGGGGAGAAGAGGAGAGACAATTAGTAGAACTGGTGAGAACATTAAATGGTGAGCTGTATAACTCAAGAACCCCCGACTAATGTTCAATCCCTTATTGTGTGTGTCTTGAGTCATTATCAAATGTAATATTACCAGATTGCCACTTTCTCATGGACTGTAAGGTAAAAACTCTACATTATCATTCTTTTCATAGACTCTAACTTAAAAATTTCCATTCTCTCTCTGCCCCCCCACCCTGTCTTTTCTACCCCTCTGACCTGATCTGGTTTCTGTCACTTGAGGAATTTACTTCCCACACTTTAAGATAACATCGGCTGGGGTGAGCCATAAAACCGTAAATTATACAGCTCACCATTTAATGTTCTCACCAGTTCTACTAATTAACTGTCTCTCCTCTTCTCCCCCCTCCTCCCCCCTCCCCTCACCTATACACACACCCTACCTCTATTTGCTACAGTCTATCATATCTAGGTCACAACCCATGGATATCTGCTATGAAATGTATATCTCAGCTCATATCTTACACTTCATTCTGCTGCTATATATGTCTGAAGAAGTGCACATGTGCATGAAACGTTACATTAAAATATGAAAGTTAGTCTTTAAGGTGCCACATGTTTGTGTCTTTTATTTTGTTTTTTTCTTTGAATTTTGCCTGAAATTATACACAGAAGACAGACAAGGAGAGAACCATGTGCGAAACTGTGATTCTGGGCTGGAAAGTGGGGGTTGTCTTACACATAGGGTTGTCTTATAGATGGAAAAATTGACTTTAAGCCATAATTGACTTTAATCCATTTTAAACCAGAAAAACTGAATAGCAAGTAACGTTTCAAACTATTGATCATAAGCTACAGAAGAGCATTGATTGTTGTTGTGTTTATTAGTAATGTTTATAGAACTTCGTTATCTGTGACAAAAGCATAAGATGGTGCATAATGACATATCTATAAAGGAAAAATGAAAAGCCAACATCAGAACATTAGATGGCAGCAGAAACCAACATACAGTCTATTAGCTCTCCAAATGCAGTGTGAAGAATTTTTAAAAAGAATGAGGAGGTGCAAGAATTGTGCAAGAAAAATCTCATTAATGACAATCTTACTACATTTATTATTCTATGCTTTAAGCAACAATTTGATGCCTTTTGCAAAGGGTTTTGTCTTGCTTCTGTGCTATTCAGAGACCCATTGTATACAGATTTGTCAAATTTAACTATCCACAAAGCTGTTTTTACACTTTGGAAATCTGTGAAATTGCCTTAGTCACTCCCTCAACTGAATGGCTCAACAAGCAACAAAGAAATCTCTACCACCAGTATGCTGAGACTATTGATATAAATTATTTTTCATTGTTAGCATAACTTCCCCATCTATTGAGAACAAGTCAGAGGCAAAGGGCCAATAGCATATTTAACATTCTTAATTTCAAAGGGTCATCAACTTAAAAGGGGGGGGGAGCCCTGTGACCCTTGTGTTAAATCCAGAAACAAGAGCTTTAATGAATCAAAAAATCAATAAAATATTAAAGAGATATAAGTTTCCAAGTCCAGCAGCTTCTTTTATTACGCTAGGCATTGCAAACCTTGAGTTGAGTACAGAACAAAGCATTATACTGTAATTGAAAAAGAATCTTAATCAGTTGTGTTCAAGTATCCAAGACTGAGAGTGGACACTTGTTGCATCACCTTGAAGTAGGTGATCTCACATTAGGATATATGGGGCAACTATTCTTTCCCCATCATTGTAGACAATAGCCTACTAGATTGTTTACTGTCTAGTCTCCTGAGACTGCAACATTTAGTCAAGATTACTTTTTAACTTCCTGCTTCCCGCACCCCAATTCTGCAATGCCAAGCCTGATGATGAAGGGCTGTGCTGAACAACCTCTCTCTTAACTCTCTCTATCTCTTTTGGTTGGTCCAAATATGCCACAGAAGTAACATACAACTAATTGGGCATGGATCACTTCATTAACTGTTTCATTGTTTAACGTTGTGTTTTGAAGTACAAAGTATGTCCAAATTCAACTGCAATAATGAATACATTGGTACCTTGTATAAAGAAATTAATTGGTTCCAAATGGAATTATATTAAGCAAATTTTCCTTTATAAAAATTTCCCATGGGAATGCATTGAAAACGAAGTAATACCTAATCGCGAACATTTTTTATGTTGTACAGATTCGCCCCATCGGTGATTCTGTTAAGCAAATTTCCCCTATCTCCAGAATTTTTTGTTTTACAGATTATATGTTACTGTATACAAAATGTTTGTTATACAAGGGTCCACTGTAATTCACTCCAAGCTGACCATAAATGGCCCTAGATCTCCAGGAGAGAGTATTTTTGGTGGGGTGGGTGATGAGGAGAAAGGGAAGATGAGTTTCGCAAGCAATTATTTAAAACAGCCTGCTAAGCAAATTTCCTCTATCTCCAGAATGAACAAGACAGGGTCATACATGTATTTTAACTAGAGATGGGCACGACTTGAAAAAAAAAATTTTCGAGTTGTCGTTAGTCGGGCCGGTCCCGTTTCGGGTCGTTTCCGGTTTTCGTGAAAATTCGCAAAAATTAGTCGGTTCGTTTTTCGTTGTCGTTAGTACTGGTTTTTTGGGGGGGGGAGCGGGCTCCTGGAGGCACCTCTGTGGGGTGGGTGCCTCCTCTGGCCCGCTATAAAGGGAAAGTGGGCTCCTGGAGGCACCCGTAGGTGCCTCCTATCCTCACCCACTAGGAAGGGGAAGCAGGCTCCAAGAGACCCCTCAACATGGGGGTCTCCCCTCCTCACCTGCTGCTGCTGCAAAATGCTATGCAATAGCCATATGGATATTGCATAACAGAATGTCCAGACAGTGAGACCAGTGAGAGTGATAGCGTCATGCCTTCCCTGCACAAGGCTCTCGCACCACCATGTCTCACACAGAAGGGAATTGTACTTGCTGCGTGTAGTGCAATGCAAGCAAGTAGATCTGGCTTTAAGGTGGCTTAGTGCAAGGGCTAGGGTTAGGCTAGTGACGGGTAAGGTTACGGTGGGCTAGTGGGTTGCACCTCTGGGTGCCTCTCTGACCCACTAAGAAGACAGTCTGTGACGTATGGGTACGGAGTCAAGGGTTAGGGTTAGGGTTAGGGGGGCTAGGGCAGGTTTTAGGGGGCTTTTTGGCACATCCCAGAAGTCTCCATGGCCAAGTGGCCATGCGACTGGTGGGATGGCTCCAAAAATTTGCATGGTCGTCCACTCCCACATGGCTGGCCACTCGGCCAGCCCATCATTGCGCAGGTGTAAAAATAAATAAATAAAATAAAATCAATGGAGGACAGAGGAGGAGAGGAGAGACATTTTGTTGCAAGAAAAAACCCACTGCTACTGTGAAAAATCTGGCAGTTTATAAATTTTCGCGTGTTTCTGTTGTGCTTGTGTGTTTTTGGACCACGATTTCAAAAACAATATTGCGTTCGCCGCCCCATTTTGGATCCCCCGCCCGCACCGCATGGCATGGCGAAATGGCGACTCGAGTCCGGCTGCCCAGGACGGGGGGGAGGCGGGACCCCCCCCCTCCAGAAACCACCCCTCCAGTAGGTGCCCTGCGCCCTTAGTCAAGCAGGCATTTTTCCGCCTGCTTTTTTGGCCCGGGAATGGGTAGGGGGAGAGTTTAAAAGTTTTTTCCTGTGCCGTCCGTGCCGCTTGCTTGTGCTTTAATTGCGGCGGCCGGCGGCCAGCGAGACTGGCCTTTTTGCTGGCTGGCTGCGAGCCTGCGGCGAGTGGTGGCGAGTCCCACCAGAGCAGCCCAAGACGGGGGATTGGGGGGGGGGGGAGGCCGGGGACCTCCAGAAACAACCCCTCTGGTAGGTGCCCTGAGGCACGGCAGGCATTTTCTGCCTGCTTTTCAGCCAGGAACCGGGTTTTTTTAACTTTTAAAAACTTTTTTTCTGTGCCGCGTGGCATCGCGCGATTGCGCGATGCAAGGAACGAGCACGACAAATCAGACCAAAATTGTTCGTTCGTCGGTTCGAGCTCGAAGACTGGGGGTGTGATTCCCGTTACCGTTTCCGTAGAGTAACGGAACCGAGTAACGGAAACGGAAACGGGAATACCGCTAAGTCGTACCCATCTCTAATTTTAACCATATTTTACCAGTCATGCATGCAGTGTTTCTTTTCAGAAAAGAAAGAAACAAAGTCTGCTTAGGCTTTAAAACCATTTTAGCCTCAATATTTTGAATAGTCTGCTTGCTGGAAAATACAAGAACACTACTCTGAAGACATCTAGATTCATTTCTAAAGCCTGAAGGTAGGAGGTGCCTTTTTCACACAATGTGCTTGATGAGAAATACAATTCTCCCCATCCATGTTTTGAAGTTCCAAAATTTCAAACTTCACTGCAAAAGAGCTAATGCTATCAAAATGTATAGGTTTATGTCCCCAGAGAGCCTAGTTCCCCAAAATATAATATCAAGGATCCTGAAATAAAATAAGATACAAACCTAGGACACCAATCTCAAGGCCCTCCAGGCCAGCTTTTATTTTACTGTAAATAGTTTCTCGATCTTCAAAGTCAGCTGAGATTGTTTTGGTTTCCACCTTGAACTTCTCCTCTGAAACAAAGCACATGTGCAAAGTATAAGCATGGCTATTTTGACTCTACAACAAGGAATCAAGTGAACAGTAAAAGTAGCAAGTTACTAAAATGTTCTGCTATTGTAAATTTTCACTTTAATCAGAGTCCATTGTATATTCTTGCTGTTAAATGCCTTATTTAGAAGTAGTTTAACAATGTTCTACTTTGGGCTGTGCACTAAACAATTGCATGCCAAACCTCCTACGGACATCGTGGATTTAACATACAAGTTCTTACCAATACAGATTATATATTTAAAGTTGTTCTTACCCAGCCAATAGCAACTGATCCTAGCTTAAATGATTCACTTCTCTTGCTAGACCAAATAAATTTTATAATACATGTCCTGTAATGAAGGAATGCATTAGACTGCTTCCTTTATTCTATAACAGCATGAAAGCACTGTCCTGGTTAGGATAAGAGACAGAGACTAGCAGAAGATGAAATTCATGAAAGCACGAAAATCTGAAGTCAAGTTTTCCAAACCGAAAGTCACTCATTCTACTAACATTATGAATCTAAACACTGGACTGTAAACTGAAAATTCTTTCTTTCCTGATTCTTGTGATTTGTCAGGGATAAATAATATAAAAGAGTATGCCACACAGAGTCCAAAGCTCTTCGTGACTTCACTGTACAGCCAGCTAATTAGATAATCATATAAAGAATGAAAAGAAAATGCAACATAATCCTATAGTTTTATCTACTAGCTGCAATCTCCCAAATTGTAATGACACACACAAAAAGAAATGCTGCTGAGTCATAAGATATTTAGAGCAAAAACATGCTGGCCACTTTTAGATCAAACACTAACCCATAGTTGAGATCAAACACTAACCCATAGTTGAGATCAAACACTAACCCATGGTTGAGAACAAACTGTACGAAACAAACGTGGGCTCACACACTCCTCTGTGGTCCATGTGAAGAGGCTAGAAGCCTCTGCTCCTATCTTAGACTGCTATGTCCTCCAGCCCTTAAATGCATATTGCTTTGCTCCGCCGTGTGATGTTGTGCCATTGCAAGACGGGGGGGGGGCATGAGATGAGAGCCGGATTTAATGTGTCTCTGCCTACTCCCCGGACTCTTCGTCGCCATAGCATCCCGCCCACCCACCTTTTATTTGAGTGCTAGTGTGAACTTATGTGGTCGCCCAAGGGGCCGGATAGGAATGTTTGTCCCACCTTCAAAATTGGCCAGAAGAGGGCAGGGATTTTTTCGGGTGGTGCATTTAGGAGGCGAGCAGTCACACTGGTGGGTAGTGCAGGAGAACATAAGCATTTGGTGAGTCCCAAAACCAAACTAGTTATACCCCTTCCAACCCCAAACCCCTGCGGATCCAGAGATCACCAAGCCTCGGGGAGGAGGATTTGGAAATCCACCCAGGGCAGGGACCATCCAGGTGATAGCCTGGGTGGATGGTATAGCATTGGCCAGCCAAAGGGGTGCTGTCTGGGGGACGGTGCCCCCAAGGGGTCGTGGGACTCACCTGCATGGACAATGCAGTTGGGAGGTCTGCAGTAGACCTCTGGGGTGCAACTGGTTCCCACATTACGGCAGCCCCCTCGGGGCAATAAGTGATGAGGTGTAAATAATCAATAAAGTGTGGCCTAAGTTTTCAACCCGTTGTGTGCATTTCACCTCTTCATTTGGGTGTGGGGAACCGTTGATCATGTTAATAAAGGTCAACCTCCATTAGCCATATTAACCATGGCTTGTTTCAGACAAGCCATGGTTAATATTAATCACAGCATTGTTGGGTTTCAATGACCCAGTGAGCTCTGGCTACCCAAATGTGGAAATAAAAGCTTCTGAGCTCCTCTTCACAAGCATGACAGAGAGGCTAGTCACATTTTTTGTTACACTGGACCATTAATTATGGTTTAGCAACATGAGGCCCATAAGCTGTATGCTTTTGTTATGCACTTTTCCCAGATCCCCTAAGCTCACTGACGCTACCGATGCTCAAATCTGGAAAGACAATGTTGGCATGAAAACATATAATTACTGCTTTTAACCAAGGCACTTCCGCATTGTAACAAAGAGTATAGGGGCTGTGTGCTTTGTTTGGAAGGCAATTAGTAGTACCATGGCCCCAAAGTGCCTGATTCCCAAACAAAGAACACACTCCTGACCTCTTTCCTTAGTTTAGCATCATATCCAACCCAATCCAGAGGGCAAGGTGCTTTCCTCTATTCCAGTCGTTCTCAACCTTCCTAATGCCGCAAGCCCCCATTGGCAGGCCATTGTCGCAGGTGCCATAGAGAACTTCCCTCTACAGACACCCTCAGTCAACTGCAGTCTCTGGTGCCATTGACTGACATCCCCTCCAACCTATCAAGCTGTAACTCACTCTTCTCCCCCTCCCTCCTCCAGACCCAAGCGGTTTGTGCCTTTTTCTTCACTGGCTCATGGTGACCCCTGTGAAATGGTCATTCGACCCCCCAAAGGGGTCCCGACCCCCAGGCTGGGAACCACCGCTCTATACAAAGGCTGGCTTATGCATAGCTAAGATTGTATCACAAAAAGGAATGCTTGAAAGACAACTTGTGGTGCTTTCTAGACAATATGTTGTAAAATATCAGTGTGTGAAAAGTAATCCTCCCCACTTTGCAGGAGGCCAAGGCTGAGATACTTACCCCCAACTTATATAACTTTAACCCATGCTGACATGTTTTAACTTAACTTTAAAAAATTTAACTGATGAGAGAAAGGCCCTGAAACTAACATGAATAAAAATAAAGTTTATCTTCTTACATTATGCTACTGAGAAACAGTGATCACTTGGAACCCTTCATACAGTATTTCTTACATTCCCCTTCACCATCATCCCCAGAAATGTCTGCTTCCTGCTCCCTGCAACTGCAAGTCTTCAAATGGAACTATTCTTAGGCTCCTCCTATTATTCACCTCACGCACTCTTGCACAATATGATTTCACCTGCCATGTCTTTAAATTACACTGCTGAGTTCCTATTCTACCCCAGATTCCACCCCTCCCTTGTTTATCCATACCTATTAAGCCAAGAATAGGGAACCTCTTGGCTCACTGGACAATAACTTGGCTCAAACTGCCAACAGTCTCAGCCAGCATAGCATAACACGCATGAGCTTGTTGTTCAACAATAGCTGGGCCATCACAGATTCCATTTCCATTCAGCTTCCTTTGCCTCCTATCACATTCAGTCCATCATTCAGGTTGAGTCACTCACAAAAAGTCATGGTCTACCCTTGTCTCCTCAACAAAAATCCTTCTTCCTCCAAAAATATTTGCACTTTAATCTTTCAGATGACATATACAGTGGTACCTTGTATAAAGGAATTAATTTGTTCCAAATGAAATTCTGTTAGGCAAATTTTCCTTTATGCAATTTTCCCATAGGAATGCACTGAAAACGGAGTAATCACTATTCGTGACCATTTTTATGTTGTACAGATTCGCCCCATCGGTGATTCTGTTAAGCAAATTTCCCCTATCTCCGGAATTGTTTGTTTTACAGATTTTATGTTACTGTATACTGTTTGGTATACAAGGGTCCACTGTACTTCACTCTAGGCACTGTGGCCAGGGCATACACTATGCAAGTCACATCTCAACTATCACAAGCTTTCGCTTTCTGCCTTTCAAACACCGGTGCTCTCATTTCTGCTTTGATTTCTACTACCCATGCCCAAGCATAACATAAATAAACCTTACACCACATTCTTGTCCATTTTTCATCCAATGCGCCTTATTTTTGCCTTCCAAGTCCTGATCAACCTGCCCACCTTATATCCTCCCAGCTCCCACTGCAGCCTACTGCAAAAATCAGCCCAAGCTGACCATAAATGGCCCTAGCTCTCCAGGAGAAAGTATTTTTGGTGGGGTGGGTGATTAGGAGAAAGGGAAGATGAGTTTTGCAAGCAATTATTTAAAACAGCCTGCACACTGAATGATTAAAACCAAATGTATTAACAGAGGCTAGGATGTAAAAAAAATCAGATTTACTCATAACTGTCCTCAGTTTATACGGAAAAAATTCACACATGGATTTTTTTTGTTTGGCTTCCATTTTTTAAAGCACGAAGATTCATGCAGAATTGAAAATCTAACTGTATTCACTTATTTCTGCCTCCCAACCCTATACCCTTAATAGCAGAAACATCAGTATTGTTCAAAAATCCCCAGGGATATGCTGCTGTACAAAATAACACATGTGAATAGCATAAAATCTCTACTGCAGCAGAGGTCTTGTGATTACGTCAAAAGAAAATCAAGTTCAACATCTTCACGGAGGAGGTGTAGGCTGCTATTTTTAGCTACGTCTGCTCTATTCCTACACATTCATGTCTGAAATTTCATGGACAGTGTATTGGCAGAGAAATGTTTCAATGGGCACTACACACTACCCAGCTGTTACACCTTTATAATGACATGTTTTTGCTGCTAATAAAAGTAATCCAATATTTTACAAATAGTAACACTAATATGAACTGATACACAGCAATTTATATTGTTCATTAATGCATGCTTTATCAATGGCTTGCTTAGAACAAAAAGGGTGCAAAGAAGGCCAAACATTTCAAGCCAAGATAGACATGTGAGCATAGAATTCTGCAACCCACAATTGCAAAATTCAAGTTCACTACAAGCTGAGTTCTGTGAGTGATAATGTGATTCTGTTTCAATGGTGTGAGGCTTCTGCCACAATATACTGCCTCAAATATAAGGTACCCAAAGGCTCTTTTGTCAGCTTTGCTACAACAGACTAACAATGTTATTTTTCTTAAAAATTTATTATGTTTACTATGGGCAGGAAATATGCAGTGATATGCAATCATAGAACTGTGAAGTTGGAAGGAACCTACAAGGCCATCAAGTCCAGCCCACTGCTCCATGCAGGAATACAAATCAAAGGATATTTGCCAGGTGGCTGTCCACATTTCTCTTTTATACCTCCAGCGTTGGAGCATGCACCACTTCCTGAGGTAATTGGTTCCACTGTTGTATTGCTCTAACAGACAGGATGTTTTTCCTGATATTCAATCAAATGTTGGGTTCTCTTAACTTGAGCTTGTTGTTGTGTGTCCTGCACTCTGGATGACTGAGAACAGATCCTGTGCTTCCTCTGTATGGAAGCCCTTCAAATATTTGAAAAGTCCTATCATATAACCCCCCCCAAGTCTTCTTTTCTCTAGGCTAAACATGCCCAGTTCTTTCAGTCTTTCTTCATAGGGCTTGGTTTTCAGTCCCCCAATCATCCTTGTTGCCCTCCTCTGGACATGTTCCATTTTTTCAGCATATTCTTGAAGTGTGGTGTCCAGAACTGGACACAATACTCAATGTTCTTGATAGAACATTGGTTGGCTTCTAGTTATTACTGCAATGTTTTCGATATACTTGCATAGTGATTGTTTTATAATCTGTTCTGGGACTTTTCTTGGGATCGGTGTGAGGCTGACTGGCCTGTAGTTCCCCTTTTCCTCTTTCTTGCCCTTTTGGAAGACAGGGACAACATTAGCACCCCTCTAATTATCTGGCACCTCCCCTGATACCCATGATTTCAAGAAAATAATGGAAAATGGTTCTGAGAGTTCTTTGGCCAATTCCTTCAGCACTCTCGAATGCTGTTCATCCAGCCCTGGGGATCTGAGCTTGTTAAAAGTGGTAAGGCATTCCTTGATTATTTGTTTATTAATCTCCAGCTGCAATCCTGTCCCCTCCACTTGTACTTCACTTATGTCTGGAGGTTCTTAGTCTGACTTATAGGAAAAGACTGAGCTGAAGTAGGAACTGGGCACCTCTGCCTTTTTTTTTTGTCATCTGTTGCCATTTTTTCATCTCCACTGAGGAGCTGTGCCACTAGTTCTTTTCTTTGTCTTTTGATTTACACATTAGAGATGGGCACGAATCAAAAAAATGATGTTTCGTTTGTCGTTTGTCGGGTCCGTTTCGGTTTGTTTCCGGTTTTCACGAGTTTTTGCAAAAAATTCATTTTCATTTTCGTTCGTTTTTGTTACCATTTTGTTACCATTTATTTCAATTTTCACGAGTTTTTGCAAAAAAATTCATTTTCATTTTCGTTCGTTTTGTTACCATTTCGTTACCATTTATTTCAATTTTTGTTATTTTTTTAGCATTCAAAGCAGTTCACTGTATTGCAGTAACGGAAACGAAATGCACGACAAAATTTCCGGTGTTTCTGTGCGTTTCGTTTCATTTTGGAAACAAAATTCATTTGTCGTTTCGTTGCGTAACAAAAAAATGAAAACGGAAACGAAAAATTGTTCGTTTCGTGCCCATCTCTATTACACATATCTGAAGAATGTCTCTGGCTAGTCTCTGCTCCTTCTCTGCTTTTGCTCTCCCAATGCCATCCCAGCATCTCCTTGCTACTTCTCTATATTCTTCCTTGGTAGCCTGGCCTTCTTTCCATTTCTTGTACATGTCTTTTTTTCAGGCCCTCCCTGAGCTTTTTGTGAGGCTACACTGGCCTTCTTTGCTGCTTCCCACCGTTTTTTCTTACTGGGTTTGATTGTACAGTTGTGCTTTTAGATTTTTTAAAAAAAGATTCTCCCATTCTTTTTGGACTCCTTTTCTTGTTAGGATCTCCTGCCATAGGACCTGACTCATTTTTGTTCTCAGATTATTAAAACTCACTTCTTAAAAATCCAGCACAAGTGTGTGGCTATGTTATGCTTTGGTTTTCTTTGAAATAAGAATTGTAGTAGAACACTGTCGTTCTCACCCTTAGTTCCCCTTATTGCCACTTCCTCCACCAAGTCATCTCTACTGGTCAGAATCAAGTTGAGAATAGCTATTTTTTTCTATCAAAACCAAGACTGGGCCATTGTTAAGGATAAATGATTTCTAGGGGGGGGGGACCTCAAATCTTTCATTTAGAAGCACCTTCAAATTTCCCTTCTATAGATCATTAATTTGAGATTTTACATGACTTAGTCTATTAGATGTTTAAAAAGTCGTGCTTTTGTACCCACAAAATGCCATTGTCTCTTAGAAAAATGGCAATGCTCAGAAAAGGCTAAAAGATGTGTGCTTGTCAAACAACCGTTACCATTTTACCAAAAGATACTTATGCATACGAGTTGACTTTCAAAAGAATAGTGTGTGCACACATGTTTATTTATATTAAAAATAAAATCTAGAGCTTAAAAGAAAAACATTATTGAGTTTTTGTTCCATTTTCCCCAATCAGACATAATGTACAATGTATGCCAAACTACAGAGAAAATACCAATGCTGCTATAACCCAAAATGCCTCTTTAGGACGAGAAGAGCTGTTTGCAGCTAGTTCAACTGACAGAAAAGCAACAGACAGACAGTTAGTAATACTTACAATTTCCCCACTCTCAGCACATTCTTAAACATACATCTGCCATTTCCAAAGTTAACATCTAAGAAAGGCACATTTACCCTGCAAGTGGGGAAAATTGCCTGAAGAAGACATTTGGTTCAAGGGAGCGGCAGGAAGAAAAACAATTAAATGCACTTCCCCAGTTCCAATAACCCTTACTACAAACTGATTTTCTCAAAAATGATTTTGTAATATTTCAATTTTAATAGGCAGTCTGGACCTTCCTATAATTAAGGGTTTTCTTCCCCAGAGGGTAGGAGGACATAACGAGGAATGCCATGAAGCTGTTTACAGGTGCAATTAACTGGAAGATCTATTTAAGTTTAGCACATGGTAGAAGAGGTTACAGATGACTTCTGTAAAGCAAAGAAAAAGAAAGAATTTTTTTTAGAAAAAGTCAAAATAGAAAAATTCTATAAAGAAAATCATTGTCGTTGTTCAGTTGTTCAGTCATGTCTGACTCTTCGTGACCCCATGGACCAGAGCTCGCCAGGCCTTCCTATCTTCCACTGCCTCCCGGAGTTTGGTCAAATCCATATTGGTTGCATCGATGACACTGTCCAACCATCTCATTCTCTGCTGTCCTCTTTTCCTTTTGTCTTCCATCTTTCCCAACATCAGGGACTTTCCCAAGGACTCCTCTCTCCTCATGAGGTGGCCAAAGTATTGGAGCCTCAGCTTCAAAATCTGTCCTTCCAGTGAACATTCGGGGTTGATTTCTTTCAGGATGGATAGGTTTGATCTCCTTGCAGTCCAGGGGACTCAAGACTCTCCTCCAGCACCACAGCTCAAAAGCATCAATTCTGCAGCGATCAGCCTTCTTTATAGTCCAGCTCTCACTTTCATACATCACTACTGGAAAAACCATAACTTTGACTATCCTGACCTTAGTTGGCAAAGTGATGTCTCTGCTCTTTAGGATGCTATCTAGGTTTGCCATTGCTTTCCTCCCAAGAAGCAGGCGTCTTTTAATTTCATTGCTGCTGTCGCCATCTACACTGATCAAGGAGCCCAAGAAAATAAACTCTGTCATTGCCTCCATTTCTTCCCCTTCAAATAGAAGCCAGGAGGTGATGGGACCAGTGGCCATGATCTTAGTTTTTTTTATGTTGAGCTTCAGCCCATTTTTTCACTCTCTCTTTCACCCACATTAAGAGGTTCTTTAATTCCTCCTCACTCTCTGCTATCAGAGTAGTATCATCTGCGTATCTGAGGTAGTTGATATTTCTTCCAGCAATCTTAATTCCGGTTTGTGATTCATCCAGACCTGCCTTTCGCATGATGTACTCTGCATATAAATAGGCAAGGTGACAGTATACAGCCTTGTCGTACTCCTTTCCCAATTTTAAACCAGTCAGTTGTTCCATATCCAGTTCTGACGGTTGCTGCTTGTCCCACATATAGATTTCTTAGGAGACAGATAAGGTGGTCAGGCACTCCCATTCCTTTAAGGACTTGCCATAGTTTGTTGTGGTCCACACAGTCAAAGGCTTTGGCATAGTCAATGAAGCAGAAGTAGATGTTTTTCTGGAACTCTCTGGCTTTCTCCATAATCCAGCGCATGTTGGCGATTTGATCTCTAGTTCCTCTGCCCCTTCAAAATCCAGCTTGTAGTTCTGGAAGTTCTCTTTCCACATACTGCTGAAGCCTGCCTTGTAGAATTTTGAGCATAACCTTGCTAGCATGTGAAATGAGTGCAATTGTGCGATAGTTGGAGCATTCTTTGGCGTTTCCTTTCTTTGGGATTGGGATGTAGACCGATCTTTTCCAGTCCTCTGGCCACTGCTGGGTTTTCCAAATTTGCTGGCATATCGTATGCAGCACCTTTACAGCATCCTCTTTTAAGATTTTAAAGAGTTCAACTGGAATTCCGTCACCTCCACTGGCCTTGTTGTTTGCAGTGCTTTCTAAGGCCCACTTGACTTCACTTTCCAGGATGTCTGGCTCCAGGTCAGCAACTACGCTATCTTGGTTATCAGGGACATCCAGATCTTTCTGATATAATTCTTCTGTATATTCTTGCCATCTCTTCTTGATCTCTTCTGCTTCAGTTAGGTCCCTACCATTTTTGTCCTTTATCATATCCATCTTTGCACGAAATGCCCCTTTAATATCTCCAATTTTCTTGAATAAGTCTCTGGTTTTTCCTTTTCTGTTGTTCTCCTCTACTTCCTTGCACTGTTCATTCAAGAAGGCCTTCCTGTCTCTCCTCGCTATTCTTTGGAAGTCTGCATTCAATTTTCTGTATCTTTCCCTTTCTCCCTTGCATTTGGCGTCCCTTCTCTCCTCCGCTTTCTGTAGGGCCTCGTTGGACAACCACTTTGCTTTCTTGCATTTTCTTTTCTTTGGAATAGTTTTCATTGCAACCTCCTGTACAATGTTGCAAGCCTCCATCCATAGTTCTTCAGGTGTTCTGTCCACCAAATCTAGTTCCTTAAATCTATTCTTCACTTCCACTGTGGATTCATAAGGGATTTGACTTAGATTATACCTGACTGGCCCAGTGGTCTTCCCTACTTTCTTCAGTTTAAGTTTGAATTTTGAAATAAGAAGCTGATGATCTGAGCCACAGTCAGCACCAGGTCTTGTTTTTGCTGACTGTATAGAGCTCCTCCATCTTTGGCTGCAGAGAACATAATCAATCTGATTCCGATATTGTCCATTTGGTTATGTCCATGTGTAAAGTTGCCTTTTGTGTCGTTGGAAAAGAATGTTTGCAATAACCAGCTTGTTCTCTTGACAAAACTCAATTAGCCTTTGCCCTGCTTCATTTGGAACTCCAAGGCCAAACTTGCCAGTTATTCCTTTTATCACTTGAACTCCCTACTTTAGCATTCCAATCCCCTATGATGAGAAGAACATCTTTCTTTGGTGTCAGTTCTAGAAGGAGTTGTAAGTCTTCATAAAATTGGTCAATCTCAAACTCTTCAGCACCAGTAGTTGGTGCATAAACTTGGATTACTGTGATGTTGAAAGGGCTGCCTTGGAATTGTACTAAAATCATTCTATCATTTTTAGGTTGTATCCCAGCACTGCTTTTATTATTTATTTATTTGTATCATTTCTATACCACACCATCTTCCGAATCGGAACTCTTGGCGGTTAACAGGTTAAAAAAGTATACAGAACTACAAAAACAGTTAAGGACAAAACCCCAGGCAAGATACATTGGTGGCAAACAAACAAACAGATTCAAGTAGGTCACCATATGCCTCCTCAAAAAGCAGAGTTTTCAAAGCCTTTTTGAAGGCAGGCAGGGACTGTGCAAGGCACAGCTCACTTGGGAAATGGTTCCATAATGATGGGCCCACCACTGAGAAGGAATGCATATTGATTTTATTATCCCTAGAGCTATCAAAACAGACTATATCCCAAACAATCTATATTAACTCTTTAAATTATATCATAAGCAATATATCATATATAAGCAGACACCTAGATGTTAGGAAGAGGGAATCAAAGGCGGGAATCAGTAAAAGGGGAACAAAGATAGCTGAGATGCACCTTAATTCCCATTACAGGGCAGGAGACACTGCTTCTTTAGAGTCAGTTTGAAGATGGATACATAATACTTTGGGTTCCTGGAAATTTGTTATCTCATGAGCCTAGGATGTTTCATATACAATACAGAGATACTGCGTTAGGATTACAACACCAACAGAGAAACCAGTTGGTTTGGCTCCACCACATTATTCAGTAGCAACTTGAGAAAAAGGAATGAGAGACAATTAGAATACAGGAAACTTGAGGGGCGTCAATGAAAAAAAAAAGCCAGTACACCTTGAAAAAGGAGGCTTTTCTCCCACCAACCTTTTCCTAAACTTTGGTTCCTGATCCTTTCCCCTTCCTAAAGGAGAAGGGCTTTCCATCTCTCAAACCAATTCTTTCCTCAACCAATATCATAGTTACCATTTCCTAGATCCCCCATCTGGGATCTAGAAGGAGGTTCTTCTGGACCTACAGGAATGAGCTCTTTGAATCCTTGCACTAGATTAGGCACATACAATATTTATGTTTCTCTTTTAATCATTTTATGAATTGCAGGCTTTGTTACATATAGTTTAGTACTTTTAGGAGTTTAGGTGGTACAGTACCCCCCCCGCCTATTGCGGGGGTTAGGGACCCACCTGACCCGCGATACATGAAAATCCGCAATATGCGGAAGTGGGTTGGGTGGGGGCGGGGGCGATCAGAGGGGTGGGGGCGGCGGGGAGCAATCGGATCACTCCCCGCCACCGCCTGCGCAGCTCCGAGGCCTCCCAGAAGGGGCAGGGGCGGTGGGGAGCTATCTCCGAGGCCTCCCGGAGGGGCCTGGGGGGCGGTGGGGAGCGATCGGATCGCTCCCTGCCCCCCCCCCCCCCCAGGTACTGCGATCCTGCGATATAGTGGGACCGCAGTACCTGAACCGCGAAATGGCGGGGGGGTGACTGTACAAGATAATATTTCAAGTGCAATTCATAAATCTTAATATTCCATTTCACAGATATTTCACTTAACCAGTTAATTTGGGAGAGTCGCATCTATTTAGAAGGCTTTACTGAGCATGGAACCATAGTCTGATTTGCTTGGGACATTTTTTGTATGTAGCAACTGGTTTGATTTTGTTGAATGTTACCTTTTTCTTCATGAAATGTTGCTGTTCCAACTTTCACCTAAAAATCCTTGTTAAAGGAACAAAAGCCAACTATAGTTTCTCTGTTTCTAGTGCTAAAATTAAATCAACCTTCCTATTAATTGTATCTCTAAACAACTTGAGTCATTTCTGGTTATGCCATCCTAGGAAAAACCATATTTTCATGTGAAGCCAAGTAGCCAATTTAAAAAATGGCAAACTCTAAAATACTTGCAAGGATAGAGAAAATGGCTGTCCTTTTGTGGTGTTTACTGAACACAATCAAGACGAATGGTCAGTTCTCCATAGCACTTAAAACTAAAAACATTTTTTTAAAAAATTAGATGAGCGCAAAGCCAAACAGTTTTAATTAACAGAGATACACACTGTATCCAGCCATAATACAGAGCATTAATAGATGATTAAATGCCAGCTGTGGAACAAGCTCTTTTGCCAAGTATGTAAGTGTAACCTAAGAACATGTTCATTTAGTCTGTAGCAAAAAGTAAAAACTATCATTTTATGAAGACATCTGTTGTTCTACAGATATTTATAGAAAATAATTTCTTGGTTTACCAGTCCAACTGCAAGACTAAACTGTAGCTGATTCACTGCAATCACTAAGAAACATGGCACTTCCACAGAAATCATGTTGATAGTTGTGAGTAAAAACTATACATTTCCGCACAGTACCTTTAAAATAGCATTATGATGTTTCTTTAGGCAATAATTGGCTTTCCCAGACTACTGACTACCGCTGCTGTTGATCTCGTCTTTCAATAACCTTAAATCCGCCTCTGGAGAAATGATCGGTCGGCAGTTAATCAGGCTGCAGTTCAGATGCTGACCCGGCGCTATGTCTCTGCGATCAGGGTGGCTAAGCGTGCTTACGCCTCCCTGAGAATTGGTGCAGCCTCGAACCGCCAGGTTGAGCTGTTCCGGGTGGTCCAAGACCTCACCAATACTGGTCAGCCTAGGCCTCCTCCTAGTGACTTCAATAGTGGGCAATTTGCAGCCTTTTTTAGATCTAAAATTGAGGCCATCCGTACCGATCTGGACTCCGATTGCCCTAACCCCTTCTCTAGCATCCCGAGTGCCGCACCCCCTCGGCCTCCTCGCCTGGTGGAGTTTGGGCCTGTTTTTCTAGCGGAAGCCTCCAGGGCTTTGGCTTACTGTCGGCCTCCCCTTTTGACCCTTGCCCGTCTTGGCTCATTAAATCTGCCGGAGGGAGCATGCCAGAGTGGGCTTCAGTTATTTCCACCGCACCCTTCAGGGAACGGACCTTTCCCTCTCGCCTGAAGGAGACGGTGGTGAAGCCTACTGTAAAGAAAGCTGGCCTGGCATCGGATGATTTGGCTAATTACTGCCCGATTGCCATTGTTCCCTTCATGGGCAAGGTGACTGAGAGGTTGGCCCATTCCAGTCTGGGTTCAGGCCGTTTCAAGGGACCGAGACTGCCCTGGTTGCACTGCAAGATGACCTTTTCAGGGAGGCTGACAGGGGTTGTTCTATCTTCTTAGTCCTCCTTGATCTGTCAGCGGCCTTTGTTACCGTCGACCACGGTATCCTGCTGGATTGGCTTACCGAGGTGGGTGGCACAGTGTCTAGCTGGCTCCGATCCTTCCTTGGTGACCATACCCAGCGTGTGCAGCTGGGGGATGAGCTGTCGTCCCCTTGGAAGCTCCCTCGTGGGGTGCCCCAGGGGTCGGCAATCTCCCCCATGCTGTTTAACATTTATATGAGACCGCTGGCAGAGGTCGTTAGGGGATTTAGATTCTGCTGTCACCAACATGCTAATGACATGCAGCTCTTTCTCTCCTTTTCCACCTTTGCAGTGGAGGCAGTACGCTCCCTTGATCTGTGCCTGGAGGTAGTCATGGAATGGACCAGGACTAACAGGCTCAGACTTAACCTGGAGAACACAGAGGTTCTGTTCTTTGGGGCACCCTCCTCCAGGTACAATGGTCCCCTTCCCAGTCTGGGGGGTGTTACCCTCCGGCCTGCAGACAGGGCCCAGAATCTGGGAGTGGTCTTGGATCTGGCTTTATCCATGGAAGCTCAGGTGATGGCCATTTCCAAGACCGCCTTTTCCCATCTACGTCAGATTGCCCAGATTCATATGTACCTGGACGAGGCCTCCCTGATAATAGTTGTGCAGGCTCTCGTGATCTCAAGGACAGATTACTGCAACACCCTCTACATGGGGTTGCCCCTGACCCTTGTCAGGAGACTTCAATGGGTACAGAATGCAGCAGCCAGACTGGTGGTGGGTGCATGCAGATATGATCATATCACCCCAGTCCTGGCCTGTCTGCACTGGTTGCCCGTTGTACTTCGGATAAGGTTCAAGGTCTTGGTTTTGATTTACAAAACCCTCCATGGCTTGGGACCTGAATACCTGTCAGAGCATATCTTTCAAAGATCAACTGAGGCCCGGCCCACTAGAATGTCGCAGGCGCTCTCACTCCGAGTGGCCATGCCCAGAGAGGCACAGAAATCGGTAACGCGAGACCACGCCTTCTCTGTGGCTGGCCCCTCGCTTTGGAACCATCTTCCGAGTGAGTTGCGCCTTGCACAATCCCTGCCCACCTTTAAAAAAGCACTTAAAACCCTGCTTTGTATGGCCCATATCTTTGTATGGCCCATAAACAAAGGAAGTAAACCAGAAGCGGTAGCTTGCCAAATGTCACCAACAATCCAAATACTGGCTTTTTTACAATGCAAGGAGGACACTGGTACATGATACCACCCTGCCTCCAGTTCACAATGCAAGAGGTCATTTCTCACACTTGAAACAATCAAGCAAAAGGGTACAATTTATTATGTAACAAAATGGTAACACTTAAGCCTAGGTAAAGTTAGAATTAAGCATTTAAACCTGTTAAAAGGTTTCTACAAAATATGAATATACTATAGCAGTGATGGCAAACCTTTTAGAGACCGAGTGCCCAAGCTGTGATTCAAAGCCCATTAATTTTTCGCAAAGTGCCAATACAGCAATTTTACCTGAATACAGGTGGCTGTGAAGGGGGCGATGTCAGGTGCCCACAGAAAGGGCTCCAAGTGCCACCTTTGGAACCTGTGCCATAGGTTCACCAACACTGTACTATAGGGATAGCAACCAATAAAAACTGAAACGAGAGAGTACTACATGGTGCATTATAGTTATTAGAAGACAGAGTATTGTTCAAGACTGCGGACACTGAAGGAAAGGCTACACAATGGGAAACATCCTACATGTGACAGTTTGTGGTGTGCCAACTCCAGATTTGTGCTCAGTGAGTATGTTGATTCTGCCCAAAGAGAATCGGACAGCAGTGTTATCCAACTCCTCTTTCCTTCCGCAGCCCCCATTGGCACCACCCAATTTGGCCTTTCCACAATTGTGGTGGTGCTGTGGAAAGTAGAGAGAAATGGTTCTTGTGTTCAGCAGGGACCTAATTCCATTAGCCACCAGAGGAAATCCTTATCCTGACAGAATAACAAGTTTGGATTCAGTTAAGAATATGCAAATCCCAGTCCTCTGAATTTAAAGCTCTTGTTTCTTTAAGAATGCTACCATTCAGTGATTCTATGATTTATTCAACTTGTCTGTCTGTAAACCAGCTTTAAACATACCTCCAAGAAGACTGTGCTTGGGAACCTTTGCCATGAATTTTTGAGACATCAATTTATAATTTTTCTGCACTATTCACAAGTTAAATGTGTGTGCCTGGAGATTTATATTTCTATCCATTAAAGTTTGCATTAATTGTTTGATTTTTAGTGATCTAATAAAGTTGTCACACTCTTCTACATTTGACCTGCGTAATGACGTTTTTCCTTGGATTTTTTTTAAAATTTCAATATTTTGACAGCATTCAAAATGATACTGTACAGCAATGATTTCTATTCTAATTTATGCACGAAATCTGAAGGGCTGCAGCATTCTTGCCCTCAATGGAGAAAATACTAAGGAAAAGAAACATTGAAGGACAAGTTTCTCAGGTGTCCTTGGCTTTGCTATTATAACTGCCTCTTACTTAAATCTTCTTACTGTGATTTATCCCATTATGCCCAAAATCCGGTTGCTTAGCACAGTAAACTGGAATTAGAGTAGTCCCACTGAATCAATGGGGATCTGGAGAGCCAATTCCTTCATAGGTTCCATTTATTCAATGCAATGAAGTTGAGCATACGGAGCTGTAGCTAGAGCAGACCTATCTGAATAACAGGAACTTATGGAGGTGTCTCACTAAATTGCCACTGATTCAATGAACCTACTCCAGTGCAATTTATTATGCTGAGCAACAGGATGTTGACCTTTATAAAAGAATCTTCCTTGAACATGCTATTAGTACCTTCTAGTCTACGAGATTAATGAAGTACTTGAAATACGGTACTTAATTTCCTTGACAGCAGTAAAGGGATAGCATTCCTCTACTGCATATCATAACATGGTAGCTAGAACAAAGGTATTTATCAGTCTGAGACAGTTGGGTTACTTTGCCTGAAAACTCCGTTAATTTAAACAAAGCTAGAGAAAGGCAGAGCTAGCAAATATTAAGCTGCACACCATTCCATTTGCATTCTCCAGTATAAATACTAGAACCCTACTGTTGAGAAATCCACTGATATAACTGTAGTTTCTATCACTGAACAACTGGATATCTTGTGGCACTTTAAAAATAACAAATATTGCTTGAGAAACTGTTCACTGTGAATTTGGGTTCTTCCATGTACAAGTGTACATTGTCTTTCCTGTCCCACAAGAGCACCCGAGTTGAAGGTTTTCATAACTTCTTTTGGTGTGTGTTTTCTCTCTATGGCATTCTATTCCAATGAAAGATTTTTAGCAACCCTTTTGTTTAGTTGCATTTTTAAATAAACACTCTCCAGGAGCTTTAACACATCCCATCATGTTCAATGTTTCATACAGTCTCCTTCCAGCTGAAAATAGGCAACTGTGATCCACAAGCTATATTAAAATGAAACCTCTGGTTTCATCCTGCTGGCTATTACAGTACAGGCAACTCCACCTGCAGCTGCTTTTTAAAGCATTCTTCTATCCTTCCAAATTATTCTGGCAGGTTAAAACAGAGCTGGAAACCCGAAGCCCCAAAGGGGCTGCTAAACTCCAATCTCCATTGGTCCAAAGTAGCTTGGTCACTCGTGAATTATACAAGGAGTACTAGTTTATCAACTTCTAAAGGGAAGGTTTTCTGCTCCTTGTTAAAGAATACAGAGTCATGTGCCAATGAGATGATACCAGCAATACACAGTGAAACCTAAAATACGAAGACGGTTGTATCAAGGAAATATACATTACTAGACATTTCTAGACAAGCACCACTTCCAAAAACCAGCAACAAGACATTGGTGTTTTGCTATCCTGTCTCAGGGAAGATAAAACAAATCAATTATGCCTAAGAAAAGAGGTCATCCTTTCCCCTTTCACCCAGTGAAAAATAGCCAGCTGTGAAATTCGCACTGTAACTTGATTTTGACAGGTGAAATAATTAATTTCATTAAAATAGCTTGCATCAGTTTGAACAATTTGGCACTAGAAAGAAAAAATACTTTGTTCATTTCAAAGTTCTCCCACAAGGTTGTCGTGATGCTCGTGTCTGTGTTCCTCCTGCTTATGATAATGAATGCTATTTTTAGCACTGTTGAAAGGCAGACACCTGCCCAGAGATTCCTGCATGGATTGCACCATATATACACTCCAGTGGAATGCTAGGGTGTTTTCAAGCTGGATACAAAAGATGATTTCAGTGTTCCCTTTAAAAAAATGTCATTTGTAGTAACAATGGTTGAAAATGCAGTAAATATATAACAGCAATCTCTCTTTTAAAAGAAAATCAGGAGTAAAAAAAAGATATGTATCTATTTAGAAGGACGTGCTTCAATAATCAAAGTAGAGTATAAAAAACTAAAACAGATCAGCCCAGAAACTGCATAGAGCAAGCCCATGCTTACATAGAGGTCAACCAGATGCCTGAGGCAAGCAGGACAGATTCCAGAGCAGATGAGTATCCTCCTACCCATATTTCCAGAAAACTGTATTCATATTACCTCAGATACTGGAGGCAATATAGAGCTATAAATATAACATTTCCCCTTACTTTTGAAGGGGGGAATGCATCTTATAGAGCGAAAAATACGGTAACAACTTTCTTTAACCTTTATTGAGTAATTTGTGTTAAATTTAGGTTGAGCATTGATCCAGGCTGATCTTGCACAATCTTTAATATTTTGCTTTTGCTCATTAGTGAGATGTCAGAGCCTGCATTTCATCCACCAGCTTTTTGAAGTTGAGTGAATATTGAGTGAAGGCTAGTCTCAGGGAATCCTGGAGATGTTCATCTGTCATATTGGAATGTTATGTATTTTTTGTCACTTTCAGATGGGAAAATGCAGAGTCACACAAATAAGTTGAACCGAAACAGGAGTGTACAGCATCACTGCATCTTCTAAAGTTGGGAAATTTGTCTCTAGGCACTAGTTTCCAAAACGATTCTTGCTCAGCATGAGTCGTGAGAAAAATGTCATTTTAAGGGTTAATATTTCTTTTTCAAGAGATGGCTTGTTCAATATGTAATTTTTACTGATTGCAGCTACAGTTTCTTTAACGTTGGCATCTACTTTGAATACGTCTGCCAAGTACTCCACAACTGTTCCAATTTTTTGGAAGTCACAGAATATATTTTTGAATTTCGGGATAATGGAACAGATTTCTGTTACATAGTTTTTGTTCTGAAAAACAAAATTTTGATATTGTCCCAGATGGTCCTGTATATTAGGAAAATGATCAAAAGTATTGTTTGCAAGGAAGTTGATAAGAGTTCAAATTTGCTCTTGTAGGGTTAAACTACCCATCATCGTGCCAATGTATTTGTTTTTACCTTGTAGTTCAAGGTTCATATCACTCAGTTCACCTGTAAAGTAAGCGAGAAATGCCAGAGTACATAACCACTCCTCATCTTCCAACTCTGTCATCTCTCCTTTCCTTCAAAAAACTTCTTACAGTATTTTTCCATGTACAAGTCTATATTTTTGTCTAAAATTGTTAGACTAAAATTGCAGATCATCAAGCCAAGGAGAGAACCTGTAATTTTGGGTTGGAAAAGTAGGTGTGGTCTTATACATGGGGGGCATCTAATAAATTGAAAAATACAGTCTTTCGTTCAGCAAATCATGAAATATTTGCAGAAATTTGTGCCTACTTAGCCACCTTACATTTGTGCAAAATGATTTCCACTGCCTCTTCATCAAGAGTACAATTGAAAAGCCATCTTGGAAGTGATCTTCCACAAAATAAATTTAAAATCTTGAAAATGATGTCCATAACAGTCTTTGTATTGAGTCTCTTGCTTGCCAAGACTTGCTGGTGACTGATGCAGTGGTAAGAAAGGAAATCTGGGAAGTCGTCATGCTGTCTACAGAGGGCTATGAAACCGTTAACATCACCTGTCATTGCTCTTGCTCCATCAGTAGTGATGGAAACACTTTGTCACAAAAGAATGGAAAGAACTGAATATTGTCTTACCAGTAGTTCTCCCTTCTAAAGAAATTATTTGAAGTAGTTCTTAACAGTTTAGTCTTCAAAAACCATCTGGATAAAGACAAGTAACTGGTCTATGTCTCTTATATCTGTAGATTCATCCAGTTGAGTAAGAAAGCAACACAATTTGAAACATCCTCCAATAATTGTTCAGTTGTGTCTCCACGCATCTTTTCTATTCACTACATCAGGGCTGTTCAACTTTGAACAGGCCAAGGTCAATATTTTCCAGCCCAAACTGCCTGAGGGCTACTACACTAAAACCTCTACTTACGAATTTTAGCTGTTCTGAGCGCATGCTCATAAGTAAAAACTTTTGTAAGTACAGCAGCAGTTTCCCATAAGAATGAATTGAAAACCAATTAATCCATTCTGGAGGGAACAGATTTCAATGTGCCATGGCCCTTGAATTGCCCCGCACATTTGAGACAGTGGGCTGGCAGACCCAGAACTTTGCTGGGGCAATGGTGGTCCTTGGTATGGCAAGCTACTTTTGAACCCTTCACGGGCTACCAGTAGCCCGCAGTCTACCTGTTGGGCAGGCCTGCACTACATGATGGTGTTTCTTGACAAGTGTACATATTGAATAGCAGCTATGTTCTCTTTCTTATTTTTAAATCCTTCAAAAATATTGTCAGCTGCTTCAAGAAAACAATATTTTACAAATTCCCCTTCAGCGAAAAGTTTGCATTTATTTGCAATCAGGTTGCTGACCTTGAAGGATGCTATGGTTGCAATGACCGATCAACTGTTGCTGAGTAGCTAATTTCAATTTAAGTTCTTTGAGCTTCAGTTTATGAATTTGACTCCTGGATGGAAAATCAGCATGAAACTTATTGCTATGCAGAGCCTTATAATGACGTTACAGATTACCCTTTTTGGGCAAGGATACTGGGGTGTTACAAATTACACAACACTTGTCTTTCACTATGATGAAAGTAGTAGTCCATTTCCCATTCATCATGAAAGTGGTAGGTTTTGCTCTTCTTTGAACATTCACCTTTGTTATACCGGGGTGGCTGGATGCAAGAAGGCTAAATCTGCTAAGTTAGTAAAAACTCTGTCTTTACTAACTAAGCTAGTATGCTGGTCCTTACTGTTTGAATTTGGTCAGTACTAAAAGTAAAAATAACAGTTCACCATACTTGCCTCAATATTCCAATACCATGAAACAATCATCAAAATCCCCTCAAACACCTGTCCAGCAAACCAGATAAAATCAAATACCACTGAACAAGTTCAAATATCATCACACACGATTTAATATATTCTGCATACTGTGTAGAATCAATGCAAAGGCTAGGCCAGGGCTGTCCAAAGTTTTTGCGGGGAGGGCCAGATTTGGTGAGGTGAAAATGTGTGGGGGCTGACCATTTAGCTGCATTTGGCCCCCGGGCCGGACTTTGGGCAAATCCCTATAATATGCAAGGAGGCGAGGAGGCCGCTGCAGCAATGGAGCCAGGATTGGGTAGGCTGGGCAGGTGGCTGGGGGGATTGACAGAAGCAGGGAAGGCAGACAAACTGTAAAACTGTGAGCTGATGTCCCCATCCAGTATGGGGAGGGGTGAGCTGGCGGGGATGCGTGACAGGCTGAGCCGGTGGGGGAGAAGAGGCCCTGGGCCGCTCAAAATTTGAAAATGGGCCGCATTTGGCCCCTGGTCCTGACTTTGGACATCCCTGGGCTAGGCAAAATAAAATTGCAGAGGCAAGCAAAAGTCATAGTAGTTTGAGCCAAAGCATAAGCATGTTAGAACAAAATTGGAAAAGCCCGCCAAAATCACCAAAGTCTGATACTTTGTTTTGTCTGCCCAAAAATGTTTGATGAAAGTGAAATATAAAGCAACCAATGAACAGCGTACAACACAACTAATATGTTAAGTGTATTCAGGTAAAGCCTGGGCAAATGAGTATCACCAGGTATATAACACACTTCTAAGGGGTGTTGGAGTGGGAGCAGGAATGGGTGATTCTGAGAAGCAAACTAGGTATGACACCAGGCCTGTAGCGTCTTGTCACGGGGCATGGGTGGTGGCCCCCTGGAGCACAAACAAATGAGTGGCCCGAAAACAAGCGTCCCCAATATACCCAATATTGCCACCCAGAGACCATTTGGTAGTGGGGCAGATAAAAAATTATCTAAAATAAATACAAACAAACAAACCAACATCTGCAGGCAAAATTCCCACAGGCAGAGTAAAAAGACAGGTAAAGTATCAGCAGTGGCGGCAAACCACCAGCAGACAACCTGCTGCCTTGAGATTTCTCCTAGCGACAAGGTGAGCAGCTGTAGAGAAAGGGCAGCAAGTGAACCTGGCAATCATCCTCTGACTCCTCCGCGATCTACAGGTAGATTGCAATCTACCTGTTGAACATGTCTGCTGCAGAACATGGCCAGACGAGACTAGGCAGTCAGGCCACATATAGCTGCACTGGTTGCCAAGTAATTTACAATTCCCAGTTTAAGTGCTGGCTTTAACCTTTGAATCCTTAAATGGTTTGAGACCAAATTATTTGTAGGACCACATTCACTTATATCAACCTAGCTATATTTCAATGTCAGTACTACCACTGAAAACAAATAAGACTAGTGGGTGCAAGAGACAGGGCTCTAATGTTTGTGGCTCCATATAGATAAAACATATTGTCCAGAACTCTATAGATAGTTGAATAAGGCCTCCACAACTTGTTGCAGCAATTGTGGCTAACTGGCAAGTATGAGTAAGCAACCAATTTATATCCTTGCACCCTGTAAATTAGCTACAGGGATTGATTGATTGATTGATTGATTGATTGATTGTCCAGAACTCTATTGGTAGTTGAATAAGGCCTCCATAACTTGTTGCAGCAATTGTGTATAACTGGCAAGTATCAGTAAGCAACCAATTTATATCCTTGCACCCTGTAAATTAGCTACAGGGATTTATTGATTGATTGATTGATTGTCCCGAACTCTATTGGTAGTTGAATAAGGTCTCCATAACTTGTTGCAGCAAATTGTGGCTAACTGGCAAGTATCGGTAAGCAACCAATATATATCCTTGCACCCTGTCAATTAGCTACAGGGTTTATTTATTTGTTTGTTTGGTTGTTTGTTTAGAATATTTTACCCCACCTTTCTCCTTGGAAAAGGATCCAAGGCAGCTTACAATACTGAAGGACAATATACAAACCTAAGAACAGTGAATTTGAAGAGGCATCTTACAACATTAAAAGGCCTTATTAAAGCTAAAAACAGCAAATGAAAAATTAAAAGAAAAAATCCATTATAAGACATGGAAACTAGCATGGAAAACACATGTATTATTATGAATTCAGTCTAAATAATAGTGCATAGTAATCCATATAAAAGTCACATACTAGGTAGTTCGTCATTCGGGAAAGTTTGCCTGAAGAGAATGGTAGGTATGCAAACAACTGACAACTCTTAAGCAGGAATCAATTGGTCTCTATCATTATAGGGTTTATCAAAAGCTTTGGACTTGTTTTATGTATATAACGTAAGGCAAATATATATTATTAAATTGTATGAATGAATTTAGAAGCACTGCACCCACAAAGTTTTAGTTAAGATTTCACTTTGGTACATTTACTGGATGCTACATTACTGTGGTCTACTGAGAATAAAGTTTAGCTTTGGGCAACTCCCAGCATCTCTAGCACACATGGCCTATGATTATGGTTTGGTGAACTCAAGTCCCAGAATTATTTAATGATTCCACAAATATCTGAAGACCCAAAATGCCGAATTACTGGATTATTTTACCCCTCCTCTCTTTCAAGAAATTTATACAGTATAGAAAATCAATATGGCATACTATCAGAAGTTGCAGGTAATCAAACTTCCTCATTTTATGTGATGCTTAAGCAGCTCAATCTGAAGAAACCTCTAAACACCATACATGCTATATACAATACTTGGGAGGGGGATATATTGTATTTTCATACAAAGAAGCTGAAGGTGAGGTGGCTGCTATGCATTATTCCTCAAAAATACCACAGATATTTCAAGAAGCCTTACTAACTAAAATAATTTGAGATTGTCAGTTGCTTATGACCACTATAAAGGCCTTTAACAAGAATCAACAATCAGTTTGAAGGGAACCTATTGGATCAACGTTGAAGGGAGAGCCCCAGAACCTTCTACCTTCCAGATATTTTGAATGTAACTTCCACAATTCATTACTACTGGCTGCAGCTTCTAGAAGTAGATGACTAAAACATCTCTACCTTGGCTCAAGATGCTAACTTCAACTATTTGATTTTAATTCTTCACATCAAAATAACAATAACAGAAGAAACCTACTCACTTATTTCACCAGCAACCTGATCCAGTTTTTCTTGAGATCTGCTGATAAGAACTATCTTCATTCCACGCTTTGCTAACTAAAGAAAATAAGGGAAGAATGTCAAAGGGAGGAATTACATTTCTGTTGAACTATTTGATAAACTGCTATCAGCATATGTACAAGAAAGAAAATCATAGGGTTAGATTCAAAGGTCCCAATGTTGGAAAAAGAATTAATTAATTAATTAATTAATTAGCTGGCTGAAAGTGGATTTAATGTATAACAAAGCAACTGAGTCACAATATGGATTTAACATAAGGATTAAGGCACCTGTAGTTAATGGTGTGAGATATTTCACACCTGCATTACATGTTAAAAGAAAAGGTTTCCATTCATAATTAGGATAGATATGCAACTATATTTCCAGGAATCTCCTAAGACAACAGCCCACAAAAATAGGAGTGCTATTCATCTTGTGCTGGCAAAGCAATTCGACATTTTACAAGCCAATTATAGAAATGGGAATAGTCCACACAAAAATTTATAACCAGAATTTTAGATGAGCACCAATTTTAGCACAAGGGTAGACAGCACAGTCTGTTGTTGCTCTATGTCAAATTTGGGGAAGTTTTAACAAAAGGTTTTGAGCGTTTTAAAAAAATATATAACTGCATTAACAAGATACCCTAAATTTCCCCAGATTTAAAATGGCTCATACAAACCAAGCTTACTGATCTTGAAGAGAATGTTCTGCTTCTGCTTTGTGTCTTCCATTTCCCAGAGTGGAGCTTTTTTTCCTTTCTATATTTGTTGACTTGCAGTTTTTAGCTTTAATACTGCCTTTTAGCTTTAAATATCGTCTTTAGCGTGTTAGCAACCATTGCATACCCACTCTTTTCTACTTTAAATATTGTCTTTCTATGTTGTAAGCTGCCTTGAGTCCTTTTCAAGGAGAAAGGCAGGGGAAAAACAGCTTAAACAAATAAAGAAGGAATGCCAGCATTCACCTCTCTTGACAAATTCTCTCTCCCAAGAGAGTTGTTTAAAAAATATATTTTCCTATGTGGGCAAAAATGATGTTTATTTCTTTTCAGCTTAAGGAGCTCATCTGACAAGCAAGATGATATGAAGAAACAAGTAAACTGAGGGGGAAATGCCCCTTTTAAAGGCAGTTCCTTTGAACTACACTAACTTCAAACTATGTAGCTTACATATGATTATTTGTAACTTCTTTTTCTGTTTCCCTTGTGTGCGTTTGCAAGCAAGTGTATTTGAATACAGAAGATGGCTGAAACTCTGTTGGCTAGCACTAAAACAGGCTCACTGAATCAACAGAATGCATGAAGGTCGATACTGATTCAGTAGGCCTACTCTAACAGACTTACGATGCCAACAGAATTTCAGGCAGATTGATGCAATTAATCATGGTGACCCACAAAGAGGAAACATTAACAGATTTTTTAAAAAAAACAAATGGAATTTCCAGTTCTATAGTATAATTCGGTGGAAATAAATCAGGTTGTTTAATGGTAACACACTGGCTCTGCACATGGTGAATATTCTGTTCATGCTAAGGAAGAGCAAGTGGTAAAACCAATGGCAACACAGACTGTCAAAATAAAAAAGAAAAAGGAAAAAAGAAAAAAGAACTGAACTTGAGTTCTAGCACAACTTTCAAAAGTCTGGTTTCCTGAACACAGCAACAGATATTTTGCTTACTGGAAACTATCATTTATATTCTATTTTCAAAAATTAATCAATAACGTAAAGCCATTGTTCACATATGCTATGACCTTTCAAATCAAACTGCCTATAAAACTGTATATATCTATAGCACTATTCAAAACAAAAACCAATACAGTAATACTTTGGTTTAAGAGGATTTTGCAAGACAAGCAAGCATTTCTTCTAAATTTTGCCTTGATCAACAAGCAATGTCTTGATACAGTAATCCTCCACCTATAGGGAGGTTAGGGACCCGATCTGACCTGCGATGACAGAAAATTCGCAATATACGGATGCTGGGTCGAGTTGGGACTGGAGAGGCCTATCTGGGGCCCCCCTACACTTCCCTGAGGCTTGGTGCTGCCCCAAACAGGCCTCCAATGGGCTTCCCGGGCCTGTCGGAGGCCCCAGAAATGGTTCCCGCTGATCCGGAAGACACTTCAGGTTTTCTGGAAGTCACTTCAGGTTCACTGGAAAACACTTCTGGGGCTTCCGTCAGGCTCAGGAAGCCTGTTGGAGGCCCCAGAAGCGGTTTTGGGCAATTTGGAAGATACTTCCAGTTCACTGGAGAGCATTTCTGGGGCCTTCAACAGGCCCAGGAAGCCCATTGGAGGCCTGTTTGGGGCAATGCCAGGCCTGGGATGAGTGCAGAAGGCCTCAAACAGGCCCATGCAGCTTGCCCCAGGAGCCCTTCGTTCCATATACTGTGGTACAAGTACTGGAGCAGGTCATATGATCACAAATGAGCCAGTGGTGGCTCCCTCCCTCCCTTCCCCTGCTGGATTGTGGGTGACTGTCTGGAATGGTCCATCTCAGGCAGCCTCCAAAGCAGAGGGAGGAACAGAGTTCCCCCTTGCACCAGCCATGAACGTGCAGGTTAGAGTATTATTTTTCTTTATATTTATTATTATTTAATTTGTTTTCAACATTCTTTATTTTTTCAAACCATTTCTAGTCATGGCGCAGCTAGTCAAGTGTGTATAGGGCTACAAATTGCATGTTATTATTGCCACATTAAAAATACAGAGTAAAAGCCAATTGTTAATCCCAAACAGAGCAGATTCTGCAGCCAGGTACATAAACCATGATGTGGACGTGGACTTCTAGCCAACTTCTTTTGTGGTTTTGGGCATTTTGTGTGCACAGTATATGATCTATGGGACCCCAGAACAAATCATCTGAGTTTCCATTCTATCTCATGGGGAAATTTGCTTTGATAAAAGAGTGTTTTGGTTTAGAAGTATGTTTCCAGAACGGATTATGCTTGTAAACCAAGGTATTACTGTACAGCTTCATGCACACAACATAGCTCTAGTCAGTTCACAATTAAAGGACATGGGGAGAAAAAAAATAAAGTGAAGCCTTACCTCTTCTGTATAGGCCTTTCCAATTCCATCTGTAGCTCCTGTGATCACTATAAAATTTGAGGAAATAAAACAATAGGAGTATTAGTGCATAATAGGGTTTCAAAAGCTTGCAACACCATGATCTCACCAACAACAACAAGATATCTGGTGGAATTTCATTTTATTTTTTAAAAAGACATCTACTGGACTGCCCAAAAATGATAGAGGGAGAAGTTGCCTGCGTATTTTGGTGAATCTGTGCCGCAGTAGGAAGAGTGGATTGAAAACCAACACTGAATTTTATGTTGGGATAACTGGGTCCCAAACATTTTAATCCTGGAATGTGCTCTGTTGGCATACTAGTTTTAGCAGTTCAAATACACTGCTGGCCACTGCTGAAACCTGAGCATCCAGGGACAGATTCAGGGGCCTATCAAAGCTGTGCACTTGTGTTTTCACAGGGATTTTAGCCCCTTCCAACACAGTTGATCCCTTACACTGATCTTCCTTTCAAATGACCGGGAGCACCTTTCCCTCATCTTGGTTAAGTTTCACCCTCATCCAGTCCATTCATAACATGGATTCTGGATGTAGTAGCCCACCAAAAGTAATGTCAATAACCTATATTCTGCTACATATGCCACCTTCACTATCAAATACAGTTCTTCCTGCCAACTATACAGCCCAGTATCTCCTTGCTCAGATTCTCAGAAAGCATAGAAGCTACTGACTCATCCTGCAGTTGTGTCCATACCTTGATACACATTACAAAAGAAAATTCTATTGTTTAAATCCATATACACTATATCAAGACCTCCATTTTTAGCTAGTACTTGTGCATGTGAAAGCAGAAGACTTCCATTTCATCCAGACAGTTAAAGACACAAGATATGAACAAATGCCATCATGTTATCTTTGTAGAAGTTAGAATAGCTTAAATCTATGATAGAATGAACAAATGCTATGCTGCATATTAAAAATAAACATAGAATATGAAGTAGTGGCAGAAAAAGATTAAGGTTTCCATTACCAAATACTGTACTGTGAAAGCAAAAAAGAAGCCACTCAACATTATTCAGAGAATAAAAACTGGCAAGAGTGAAGACTACTACTGCTTAGCACCAACATGCAACTCATTTAATAGATTAAATGTGAAGAACTGGCATTGGATCAATATTTTCTTTTGTACGCACTCACAAAAGTATTTCAGCTTGTATTGCTAAAACATGCTCTGCTGTATGTTTTTAGCTTACTAGAAACTTATTTTAGTTACAGTCCAATCAACCTTATCCAAATCAAGTATCAAAATATACTGGGAGGTCAACTAAAGCAAATATTGTATTTAGCTGCTGTTTATTCCCCGTCACTAACCAAACAGAACACTTAGTTATTCGAGGCAGATTCTCCCAGTGACCCATTTTTCCCCTTGAACACCTGAATGCAGAAATCACTCAACTGATTAAACATTAATACTGCTGCAAATTATGACAGCTGCATTTTGTTTATATGTTTTTTGGGGGGATGTATGTTGTGATCAAATTTGGATCAGTCTTAGGATCTATTACACAAAAAGAAAGTTGCTATTTCATTTTTTCTTTACTGCTAAAACTAGTAGTCCCAACTGATTCAAGTGAACAGGGAATTGGCTTAGCAATGCCAAATTTAGAAGCTACTGATGTCCTTAGAAATGAAAGCTAATGCACTCTTAACACATGCCAGCTCATATTTTACCAAGAACAAAGATGATAAGCATGCAGAATCTGAAAGTGAATATGACAGCAGCAATACAATACATTTGCTGAACAGAAAATCTGGTGCAGAGAAAAAGACACATATGAATGTGTAAACCTCAACTTCTTCATTCAGAGTGCAGCAGTATGATGTCATTCTCTGCATGTTGTTACTTTTTCCTTATCACCTGTATGAGTAAAGAATGAAAAGGTACCAATATCTACAGGAGTCTCAGCCATTTTGAACCTGGGTGTGATCCCAAACAGAGCTGCTGCTGAGAGACAAACGAACAGAAAGAAGTGAGTGCTGGTAAGTTTCTGGGCTGCTAGCAGTTGGACTAGAGTTGCTTTAGAGGCCTCTGCTAATTTAAACTGCTAATTTAAATTACAAAGAGCCACCTTTATTCAAACAAAGACAGCAGGGGAGTGGTGCCAGACTAATAGTTTCTCTGAGCAAGAGGGTGGAGCCACACTATTTTTTTCCCCTGAGGAAGGTCAGCCTCAGCCATTTTGAGCCTGGGTGTGATCCCAAGCAGAACTGCTGCTGAGAGAGACAAACAGAAATAAGTGAGTGCTGGTAAGTTTCTGGGCTGCTAGCAGTTGGACTAGAGCTGCTTTAGAGGCCCGCATGCCTGACAGTGTGCGAGATTTCATATAAACAACAGAAGAAGAAAATATACTTACTAGATAGAAAGGTAGTAAAAGTGTAAATTTTTGTGGCCCAGAATACTACACTCGTTAAAATGGAGTTTGAGGGAGCAGCTGCACCACTTCTCTGTACCTGCAACACTTCTCTGAAGCGCTTTCCCTCATCACACCTCATGAAGAATGCACAGAGGAACAACTGGTTCCACCTGAGGATCTCTCCCTCATCACACTTGATGAGATATAGGAAGACAAACAACAGAAACAAACTGAAGACCTCTCCTTTAATTTAGTTGAGGAACAGGCAGATGAACAGGCTGCAGGAGAGAGACTCCTTGTACTAAGTAATTCAATTACTAGAAATATAGAGAGATGGATTTGTGATGCACATGATAACTCTATGGTGACTTGCCTGCCAGGTGCAAAGGTTGCAGACATCACGAGAAATCTAGATAGTTAGTGAGTGAGAAATGGGAAGGAGCCGCTGGTCATGGTACACATTGGTACCCATGATGTTGGGAAGGAAAAGCGGTCAGTCCCAGAAGCCAAATTCAGGTTGTTAGGCAGACTGAAGTCCCAGACTTCCAAGGTAGCATTTTCAGAAGTGCTACCTGTTCCTCATGCAGGACCCACCAGGCAGTCAGAGCTCAGAAGCCTCAATGCATGGATGAGGCAATGGTGTCAAGAGGAGGGCTTCAGATTTGTCAGGAACTGGAGAACATTTTGGGACAAGCCAAACCTGTTCAGGAGGGACAGGTTGCTCTTGAACATGATGAGCACTCAACATCAAAAAGGCTGCAGAGCAGCTTTTAAACTGATAACTGGGGGAAAGCCAACAGGAGCTGAGTGGCTTCCGGTTCGGAACATCTCATCCCCGTGGAACAAGATTGGAGAGGGTAGAGAACCACCAAGTGATGACATAGTAAGAATTAGCACTACAAGAATAATGGGATGTGGTAGTTTGTCTACTAGAATTAAAAGCTGTTGGGGTGGGGGGAGAACAAAGCAGCAGCTGTTCTTGAGGGACCCACTGTACAGCTGCTTCTACGCAAATGCTCGAAGCCTCCATGCAAAGATGGGAGAACTTGAACATTTGGTAGCTAGGGATAACAGTGATGTAACAGCCATAACAGAAACCTGGTGGGATGCAGAGAAGCAGTGGGCTACTGCAATCCCGGGCTATAAACTCTATGGAAGGAATAGAGATCTGTGGGGCAGTGGTTAAATGCCTGTACTGCAGGTAAAACTGTGCTCACAACCTGGGGTTCAATCCCAAGTAGCAGGCTCATGGCTCATAGTTGACTCAGCCTTCCATCCTTCCAAGGTCGGTAAAATTAGTACCCACCTTGCGCCGGGGGGGCAATGTGTAGCCTGCATTACTGTAATTAAAACTGTAAACTGCCCAGAGACTGCGTGAAGTGGTATGAGGTGGTATATAAGCAGAACACTTTGCTTGCTTGTATTAGAGAGGGGTGGGTTGGAGGTGGAGTGGCTATCTATGTCAAAGAAGGGATAAAATCCAGCAGAATGGAGATTGACAGAGGGTTTGACTCCCACCATAGAAACACTGTGGGTTAAACTACCATGTCCAAGGAGTGATGTGATAGTGGTGGTGGGGGGGGGGGTTGCTATCGTCCGTCAGGTCAAAAACTTGAGGGGGACCTTGAAGTGAGGAAAAAAATCATGGAGGTGTCTAAGAGGGACAAGATAGTAATCATGGGAGACTTCAATTATCCCCACATTGACTGGGCCAATGCAAGCTCCGGGCAAGAAAGAGAAACCAGGTTTCTCGACTTGCTGAATGACTGTGCCTCAGAGCGACTTCACATGGAGCCCACCCGAGAACAGGCAACTCTGGATCTATTACTGTGTGATACTCAGGACCTGGTCAGGGATGTGAATGTCACTGAGCCTCTGGGGAACAGTGACCACACTTCAATCTCCTTGCATTGCATGTCAGGGTAAGAGTGTCAAGCAAATTAGCCACAAAAATCCTTGATTTCCGAAGGGCGGACTTCCCTCAGATAAGGAAACTAGTTAGAAAGAAAATGAGAGGGAAGGTAAAAAGAATCCAATCTCTCCAGAGTGCATGGAGCCTGTTTAAAACAATGGTAGTAGAGGCCCAGCACAAGTGCATACCACAAAGAAAGAAGAGCTCATCTAAGTTCAAGAGGGCACGCAATGGTTAACAAGTGGAGTTAGAGACGCTTTAAAGCACAAGAAGAGGTATTTCCGTAAATGGAAATCCTCCCCAAATGAGGAAAATAAAAAGGAACACAAACTCTGGCAAAAGAAATGTAAGAAGATGATAAGAGAGGCAAAGAAAGACTTTGAGGAACGTATGGCTAGCAATAAAAAGGGAAATAATAAAAGTGTCTTTAAATATGTTAGAAGTAGAAAACCTACAAGAGAACCAGATGGACCTCTGGATGGTGAGGGAGGAAAAGGAGAAATAAAGGAGGACTTGGAAAATGAGTTCTTTGCATCTGTCTTCATGACAGAAGACCTTGGGCAGATTCCACTGCCTCTTGACTAAAGAATTAAATCAAGGTTAGAAAAGAGGATGTTTTAGGTTTAATTGAGAAACTGAAGATCCACAAGCCACCAGGCCCAGATGGCATCCACCCAAGGGTTATTAAGGAATTGAGAAATGAAATTGTGCATCACTTAACGGTAATAGGCAACTTGTCTCTTAAAACAGCCACAGTGCCGGAGGACTGGAGGATAGCGGATGTCACACCAATTTTTAAAAAAGGAAGGAGGGGGGAACCAGGACACTACAGGCCGGTTAGTCTTATGTCTGTCCCAGGGAAGATGGTGGAAAGCCTCATCCAAGAGAAAATCTTAAGACACATAGAAGAATAAACTTTGCTGAGGAAAAATCAGCATGGCTTCTGTAAGGCTAAGTCTTGCCTGAAAAACCTTTTAGAATGCTTTGAAAAGGTCAATAAGCATGTGGACTTGGGTGAACTGGTGGACATTGTCTATCTGGATTTTCAGAAGGCTTTTGACACAGTCCCTCACCAAAGGCTGCTGAGAAAATTGCACAGTCAGGGGATAAAAGGGTAGGTCCTCTTATGGACTGAAAACTGGTTGAGATCCAGGAAACAAAGAGTCAATGGGAAATTTCACAATGGAGAGAGGTGAAAAGTGGTGTGCCCCAGGGATCTGTCCTGGGCCCGGTGCTTTTCAATCTGTTCATAAATGACCTGGAGACAGGGATATGCTGTGAGGTGGCCAGGTTTGGAGAGGACACAAAACTTTTCTGTGTGGTAAAAACCAGAGAAGATTGTGAAGAGCTCCAGAAGGATCTCTCCAAACTGGGGGAATGGGCTGCCAATTGGCAAATGTGTTCCAATGTAGGAAAATGTAAAGTAATGCATATTGGGGCGAAAAGAATCAAAACATTACCTATCAACTCATGGGCTCTGAGCTATCCATGACAGATTCAGGGAAGATATCTTGGTGTGCTGGTGGACAGTTCAATGAAGGTGTCTACCCAATGTGTGGCAGTGGTGAAGAACTAGGGACTAGGGACTATCAAAAAGGGGATTGAATATAAAACAGCCAACGTTATAATGACATTGTACAAAACAATAGTAAGGCTGCACCTGGAGCATTGTGTACAATTCTGGTCACAGCATCTCAAGAAAGACACAGTGGAATTGGAAAAGATGAAGAAGAGAGCAACTAAAATGATTACTGGGCTGGGGGACCTCCCTTATGAAGAAAGGCTAAAACATTTTGGGCTCTTTAGTCTGGAAAAAAGGCACCTGGGGGGGGGAGATATGATTGAGATGTACAAAATAATGCAGGGCATGAGTAAAGTGGATAGAACGACACTCTTCTCCCTCTCACAAAATACCAGAACTAGGGGACATCCACTCAAATTGAGGGCTGGGAGAGTGAGATCAGACAAAAGAAAATGTGTTTTTACTCAGTGTGTTGTTAGTCTATGGAATTCCCTGCCACAGGATGTGGTGATGGCTTCTGGTCTGGATGCCTTCAAAAGGGGATTGGACAAATTCCTGGAGGAAAAGACCATCACAGGTTACAAACCATGATAGAGGTGTGTAATCTCCAGGGTATTTCAAGAGCCAGATGCAGGGGAGTGGTATCAGGAGACAGATATCTAGTCCCATGTGTTCCCAGACACATTGGGTGGGGCCACTGTGAGATACAGGAAGGTGGACTAGATGGGTTTTTGGCCTGATCCAGTATGGCTCTTCTTATGGTCTCATGTTCTTAAGTAGTGAATATATATGGAATGACATGAGCATCTAGAATGATGAAGTTGATTTGACAGAAGTAAAAGATTAAGGATGACTTTTTGCCAGATGGGCAGTATAGAAATCAAACAAACAAACAAACAAACAAGGCTGATTGTACAATAGGATTTTATCCCTTTATCCATATTTTCTATTTGTTGTTCTTCAGTCGTGTCCAACTCTTCGTGGCCCCATGGACCAGAGATCGCCAGGCCTTCCTATCTTCCACTGCCTCCCAGAGTTTGGTCAAATCCATGTTGGTTGCATCGAAGACACCGTCCAACCATCTCATTCTCTCCTGTCCCCTCTTCCTTTTGCCTTCAATCTTTCCCAACATCAGGGACTTTTCCAAGGACTCCTCACTCCTCATGAGGTGGCCAAAGTATTGGAGCCTCAGCTTCAAAATCTGCCCTTCCAGTGAACATTCAGGGTGGATTTCTTTCAGGAGAGATAGGTTGGATCTCCTTGCAGTCCAGCGGACTTTCAAGAGTCTCCTCCAGCATCACAGCTCAAAAGCATAAATTCTGCAGCAAACAGCCTTCTTTATGATCCAGCTGTATTTTCCAAACATCACTACTGGAAAAACCATAGCTTTCACTATCCAGACCTTTGTCACCAAAGTGAGGTCTCTGCTTTTTAAGATGCTGCCTAGTTTTGCCATTGCTTTCCTCCTAAGAAGGCTTCTTTAATTTCATTGCTGCAGTCACCATCTGCAGTAATCAAGGAGCTCAAGAAAATAAACTCTGTCATTGCCTCCATTTCTTCCCCTTCTATTTCCCAGGAGGTGATGGGACCGGTGGTCTTGATTTTAGTTTTTTTGATGCTGAGCTTCAGCCCATTTTTCCCGCTCTCCTCTTTCACCATCATTAAGAGGTTTTTTTAACTTCTCCTCACTTTCTGCTATCAGAGTAGCTATCATCTGCGTATTTGAGGTTGTTGATATTTCTTCCAGCAACCTTAATTCCGGCTTGTGATTCATCCAGACCTGCCTTTCGCATGATGTACTCTGCATATGAGTTAAATAGGCAAGGTGACAGTATACAGCCTTGTCGTACTCCTTTCCCAATTTTAAACCAGTCAGTTGTTCCATATCCAGTTCTGACTGTTGCTGCTTGTCCCACATATAGATTTCTTAGGAGACAGATAAGGTGGTCAGGCACTCCCATTCCTTTAAGAACTTGCCAGAGTTTGTTGTGGTCCACACAGTCAAAGGCTTTGGCATAGTCAATGAAGCAGAAGCAGATTTTTTTTCTAGAACTCTCGAGCTTTCTCCATAATCCAGTGCATGTTGGTAATTTGATCTCTAATTCCTCTGCCCCTTCGAAATCCAGGTTGCACTTCTGGGGGTTCTCTGTCCACATACTGCTGCAGCCTCCAGTGTATAATTTTGAGCATAACCTTGCTAGTGTGTGAAATGAATGCAACTGTATGATAGTTGGAGCATTCTTTGGCATTGCCCTTCTTTGGGATTAGGATGTAGACCAATCTTTTCTAGTCTACTCGCCACTGCTGTTTTCCAAATTTTCTGGCATATTGTGTGTAGAACCACCTTTACAGCATCTGCTTTTAATATTTTAAATAGTTCATCTGGAATGCCACCACCTCCACTGATCTTCTTGTTTGCAATGCTTTCTAAGGCCCACTTGACGCCACTTTCCACGATGTCTGGTTAGAGGTCAGCAACTACACTATCTTGGTTATCAGGGACATCCAGATCTTTCTGATATTATTCCTCTACGTATTCTTGCCATCTCTTCTTGATATCTTCTGCTTCTGTTATGTTACCATTTTTGTCCTTTATATATTCATAGTTCTATTTTCTACATATGCTCTCAAAACCACTGACTGTTCAGAATGCTTCCCAAACAATATAGCATAGGCCACAGGACAGCCAGTATGGTGTAGCAGACAAGAGTGATGGATTGGGTTCAAATCCCCCTTCAATCACAAAATAAAAATCACAGGGCTGAGACACTGGCAATACACCGCATAAATATCTCACTTATACTGAAAACTCCATTAGGTTGTCATAACTCGGATGCAACCTGAAAACACAAAACATATATGGGTCATAAAGTGCTGCAGTAGGAATGGCAATTTCCTAGAGGTCCTTTGCAAATGCATCCGCATGTTTGCTTTCCCCCCCCTCTGGGTCCTAATCTTGGTATTTTTTGTTTTTTTGTGATCAGTGGACAAATATCCAGCTTCCAATGCAGCCAACTGTTTTTAAATTATCAGCCACAGAATATGGGGAGGACCAAAATGGATGGAAGGCTGTATGTCATTTAAGAATTACAGATAGGGTTTTAAAAACCCAATTGTGGAGTCTACAAATCCAATTTGGCAATTGAAGATAAAAGATTGAGCCAGGAAGCATTTCATGTGAGTCCCATGTCATGAGATTGTGGGGGGATAGAGTTCTGTAGATTCTTCTTTACATTTTTCAATGAGTATGCACAGATTTTTACCAACTTGCCCTATATACTCATACCTAAGAAAGACATATGACATGAATTTCAATGTGGCAGCCAAATAAACTGGCTTCTAATTATTCCAGGGGGTTACATTCAGCGTTCTGGGTCTACTGAACCATATGAAATTGCCCACATGTTAAAATTCGTCAGTGGAAGACACCTGCACACGCCCCTTCATCACCCTCTATCCCAGCAGCTACCAGAAAGGGCTCTCTTCAGGGCCACTTGCAGATGACACACTTCATTTCAGAGACGTCTATAAAAACTTTACAGAATATGCCTGTCCTCCTAAGGAGCCTATTCAGACCAGGGTGGTGTGAAAGCAAGGTGAACTATAAACTGGAGGCCTCACTACCAACTTTTCTCAGACTGATGAAGCTGCTTGGATGAGTAGTGAAACGTTTCGATCTCACAAGAAAAGAAGTCCAGTGGCCATGACTCAACTTTCGGATACAAAATGATTTACATCTCTTAAGCTGAGGCTAGGTTGTAGGCTTCCATCCTTTCTGGGCATTCTGAAATAACAGAGACAAAATTATGTGGTAAAGGAAGATACTTAATTGTGCCTTTGTAGAAAATAATACCCCAGATGAATGAAAAGTATTCCAAATACCAGCTGGAATATTCTCCCGCCTTTCTCAATATTATTCCAGGTGGTTTTTAATGAGGCAGAAGGAAATGCACTGGATTCATTCATGGCAGATGTGCTGAACTAAAAGATGGCTACAGCCATCTAAGAAGTCACAAACATTGTTTAACACTAAGAAGCCATTTACTATGAGTAGCAGATAAGCATCTTGAATGCTTGGCATGCTGACTAAAAAACTGAAGCTAGATAAGAAGAATGTGTCAATGATATTGATGATCTAAAGACATTTATTAAAGTTGTTAGAATTACTGTCACTGAGTGCTGATGTGTACATTATTGCAGCATATTATAGAGATGATTCATAACATTATTAATCTTCTTTCTGAACAAATCTTCATCATGAAAACACAACACATATTTGTTTGCTTGTTTACATTTGCCTACCACACACCTCATCACTGCTGAAGCACTATTGTGGGTGGTTTACAATAATCAATAAAGCAAAGAAAAATAAAACAAAGAAAAATATAAAAATCAAAATAAGAACTAACTAATTCTATACTGTATAGATTAGTTAATATTAGACAATCAAAGGCACAAACATCAACACAAGGCTACAACATCTGCTACCACCACAGAATCACAATCCCAGCATCCACAATGAACTATTCACTCTTTGCCTCATGAACTGATATACATCTGCTTGGAAGACCACTGATCTTCAGACAGCGGAGAAAAAAACTTAACTCTATGTCATAGATACTGTTGGTATGCTTTTATATAGGCATGGCAGTTACAGATGCAAAACAGCTGTAGAGTAGAACTCGGAACTCTTTTGGATCTATTTCTGCCTTTCTCAATCTACAGGAGCAAAGTCAGGCATTTTCTCCTTTTACGATGAGCCACATTGACTACAATACAATTAAGTGTCAGAGAGCAGGAAAGGATTTGTGCATCTTTCTGAAAAATAGTGAGAAGATTTGCAAACCTTCTTGAAGTTAGTTACAAGATGGCTTCTGGCAGACTGTTGGACTATATAAGAGTTCTGTCATATGGTAACAAACATCATTAAGTGAGAAGATATTTCCTGGAACGCTGAATATGTTACATATAAACTATATTAATCCAAACAAGACAGAGTTGTAGGAAGTCAAAAGACAGATCAGGGTAAAATAACTCAACCTGCCATGAATGGCACCATACTACTTGAAAACAATCCCTCACTTTAGGTGTATTCATGGATTCAGGCATTAGCCTGGATGCCCAGATGTATGGGGATAGCTGAAGCTATTGTGCAATTGTACCTGTTTTTGGAGACATCTGATGGATGACTTCACCACCATTGGAGCATTAGACTGCTCGAATATTGGCCAGTCACCAATATTCCCTTCATGAACAAGGTTTTGGAGAGGGTGGTGGTGGAAACAGACATCTTCAAGCCATTCCAGTCTCACAGCATGGAAACAGCATTAGTCCCCCTGTAATACTTCTTGAGGGAGTATGATTGGGATAGAATGTCCCTGCTGGTCCTCCTTGATATCTCAGCAGCCTTCAATACCATTGACAATGGTATCCTTCTAGGGCAGTGATGCCGAACCTTTTAGAGACTGAGTGCCAAACTGTGATTCAAAACCCACTAATAGGGATGGGCATTTCGTTTTGGAACCAGTAGGCTACGAAACAAACGTGAGCCCAGGTGGTCCTCGGAGCCGGCTGATACATGCAGATCCAATTGCTTTACCTTTCTCTGTCTCGTGCAGTGTTAAAATCCAACAAGGAAGCACAGTTTGATGTCATCTCTCCTGCTTCGTGCTGCTGGCCAAACAGAGAGGGAGACGGGATGATGCCTGCCCCTGCACAACTCCTGATCGACCAGCATCACAGATCTAACACAAATGACGTTGCAGCACGCTTCCTTGTTGGATTTTATACCATATATTGAGTGGTTGCAAGAAAATTGCTCAGACTGATTACAAACAGCATCATAATGTAGTTTCTCAAGTGGTCCACTGGAATTTGTGTCACAACTATCTTCTGCCCATAGCAAAGGACTGGTGGGATCATAAGCTTGAAAAAGTGATTGAAAATGAGCATGCAAAATTACTTTGGAACTTCCAAATACAGACAGACAGGGTTTTGGAGTATAATACCCCGGATATTGCGATTGGGGAGAAGAAAAAAAGTGTGGATCATTGATGCTGCTATACCAGGTGATAGTGGAGTCACGGAGAAACAACTTGAAAAAAATTACCCAATATCAGGATCTGAAAATTGAACTTCAGAGACTCTGGCATAAACCTATACAGGTGGTCCCAGTGGTAATGGGCATGCTGGGTGCGGTGCCTAAAGAGCTAAGCAAGTATTTAGAAGAAATTGGAGATGACAAAGTCACCATCAGTCAGCTGCAGAAAGCCACCTTACTGGGATCTGCTTGCATAATTCGCTGATACATAACATAGTCCTAAACACTTGGAAAGCATTCGACTAGTGGTTTGTAATACAAAATCTAGCGTAATTATCTTGTCTGCTGTGTGATACATTTAATAATAATAATAATATCATTGCCACAACCCCACTAAGCAGAAATTAAGAACCTGAACTGAGGTCTCAGTACAGCAGGACCCCCATATCCATGGGGGATTGGTTCTGGGCCACCCCACAGATACCAAAATCCACATATAAGAGTGAATGCTCTTATCCCGGGCTGACGGTTGCAACAGGTGTGGTGGGGTGCTGAAGGTGAAAGCTTTCACCCCAACATCTCCCAAATGCTGGGCAGTGTGGAGGGATGCCAACCAGCCCAGTGGTAGTGGTGGTGTCCTGGCGCGGCTTTTGCCCATGACACCAACTCACTCCCACTGAGCAGGTCGTTGGACTAGTTGTTGGGAGAGCACACATTTACTCCACCTGGTCCACCACTCTGCTGCACATTCAAGCTGATCAGGTGGCACAAATGCACTCTCTCCCACCATCCGGTCCACCCAAAAATGCAGCAGTTCAGTGGATCAAGTGAAGGCACGCTCTCCCACCACCTGATCCTAGCAGTACAAAGGCGCGCTCTCCCGCTGCCTGGTCTGCCCAAAGTTGCAGCAGCTTGGTGGATCGGGTGAAGTGAAGGCAGCTCTCCTGCCGCCCGAAGGTCCAGCAGATTGGCAGACTGGGTGGAGAGAAGGCGTGCTCTCCTGCTGCCCTGTCCAGGTGGCACAAAGGCACTCTCTCACACCACCCACAAAGGTGCAGCAGCTTGGCGAACCAGGTGGAGTAAAGACACGCTCTCCCGCCACCCAGTCCACCCGAACGTGCAGCATCTTGGCGGACTGGGTGAAGTGAAGGAGCGCTCTCCCGCCACCTGGTCCCCAGACCGCCCCAGTGGGAGAAGGGGGGTGCTAGGGGCAAAAGCGCTGCCCAGTCCACCACCCAGGCAACATGGCAGAGCTTTCACCCCAATACCCCGACACCAAACCACTCCCACTGCCCGCTGATCAACAACTGCAGATGGCGAATCAGCCGATACAGGGGTGGTACTGTACTGGAGGAAAAGTACTACATAGCCGACTAGAGCATATGGATTTCAGGGACATTTCTCCATGTAGACATGTTCTATAGAAAAGAACATCTTATTCACATATTCCAAATGCAGCTTCAACTGTGTTTTGTGAGAACCAGTTATATGTAAAAAAAAGAAAAAAGAAACTAGACTGAGCATATAAGTTGTAAAAATAAATAAATAAATAAAATAATAAATTACAGCCAAAGTATCAAAACAATTTTTCTATTGATACCTACAGTGCATGTGCAATAGAACAGTTCAGTAATAACAGACAACAGGCAGAGTTGCATATGCAGCTACAAAAAAAATGAATGAAGCCCATGTATAAAATGTATAGCTTATTGTAGGTACTGAACTCCCTTTCCCCACCACGAACTATATGTGGCAACGTATAATAGAGAGAAGAAGCAGAAAGAAAAATGTGATCTCCGACACATTTACAGAAACTCATGCACAGTCATACAGGCACAGTTGAAATATTTTCACAAGATAAAAATGGCAACCTACAGTCTAAAAATAGACCAGTGTGCTGCAGACCAATGCAATTCATTGCCACCACACTACCACCATGCTTTTCACTGCGCTTTGATACGGAAGGAGGAAAAAAAGGTTATTGTAGATATTTTGTTTGAATGAGAAATGAATGAATACTGATTTAGCTTAGCAGTGTGTTAGGCATTCATTTAGTTTAAATTCAGTAGAAGACAGAAGCTAATATTAACAAGATACACTTAGAATGCAAAATGAAATTTCTTCTCCATACCTCAGGCAGTGTTTGGCTTAATTTTTAGTATCTGGAATCCCAGAGATAAAATCTCTCTGTCTCTTTCTGCCTCCCCTCTCTTTACAAACATCAAAAGATACAAAGTATAGAATCTATATAAAGATGATTCCAGTTTATGATCCCCAAATTTTCTATAGCTCAGATTATATTCTTAGTTAAGATAATGCAATTAATCTCAGGACTCTTCCAAATGCAGCTTCAGTGTTTCCATATGAAGAACTAAAACAACATGCAAAGTCATCCCACAAATTCTCAAATTATAGTAACAAAATTGAGAATTCAAACTGTCACAGAGTGTTCTCATAGTACTATAATTTTTGTTTTATATTTTTTTCACTAAGCTGATAAGCATATTACATATTAAGTAAAGGTACAGTGGTACCTCTATTTATGAACTTAATCCGTTCCGAATGCATGCTCAAAAGGTGAACAACTCATAAGTAGAGCAGCCTTATCTAAAAAATAATAAAAAATTGAAAAACATAAAAAACATTTAAAAAATGTAAGTAGAGGAGACCGCATCTAAAATTTGTAAGGCAGCAGTTAAGACACCAATGGTTTTCCACTCTTAATTCAAATTGCTCATAAGTAGAGCTGCTCGTAAGTAGAGGTACCACTGTACATGTAAAAATGTGGGACGCAATGGGCCAGCTCTGTTTATACTAAAAACAAGAACATGTACCTTTCCATATGCTAGACTACACAGCTCTTGTTGCCCCTAGCTAGAATAGACTATGATGAAAAAGGATGGGAGTTGCATACCAATTATATTTGGAATGACCAAATATAATTGCTTTAAAAAGCTTTCCTTTTTCACCAAAATTTCCAGTCTAAGCCACTCATGTATATATTTTATAAACAGAGGTTCAAAAATCCAGCCTAGCATTGTATCTGAAAACAACTAAGTGAAACAGCACACTGCCTCCACTTTGAAGCAATTATGATTTCCGTACAGACTTGAGCCCTAGTATCTATCAAATAGGTAGTACATAAAAAAGACGGTGCAGGGAAGGAAGCCTCAAAGCAATAACAATCACAATATCCTTCAAGTTGGGCTGACATATTTACTTCTCCCTTCTTGTACCATACAAAGCATGTCATAAACCTTTTAGGCATTTGTGTGAATATATTATAGACAATCCTGCCTACTTCTCATTTCAGCCATGGCCAAGTAAGTCTCAAAATGCCTGTGGTGATACATTCTCACAAGACTGGGATTCCACAGTTATGGTACAATCACTAAAAATGCTTCTCAATTTCCATATCTTGTCACACAAGGGGAAAGGCAGCATTGAAGGTGTTTCCACACCTGAGATCTAAAATGGGAATATTCTATCACAATTTCCTCCACCAAATTGTATGCTCTGATATAGCCATAAAACTAACATTTTATTTATTTATTTATTTATTTATTTATTGGATTTTTATACCGCCCATCTGGCAGCGAGGTCACTCTTGGCGGTTATAACATGGATATAAGCAGTCATACACAAACACAACCAAATAGATTTACATCAAATTGCTGTCTTAAGTGGAAGGCACTCTACCCAACAAATCTTTCTGACCTTTTCCTCTGAATTAGAATTATTTATTACCTTCTCTCTTTCCAGAGGCTAGATGTCATTGAGGCTATACTGACTATGGATGCAAGTTGTGTTGCAGTTCGTTGGAAGACATAGCAAATGTTTACCATTTATTTTGCCCTGAATGATCAGCTACAATGACCTATGTTTTTTCATGTCACATTCCATCCTCTCCACATGTCTCAAAGCCCTCAATGGATTCCCAACATTAAAACAGACTCCATGAGATCCTTGGAACCTTTGATGAGAAATTAAAAATGTTTAAGTTGACATTTAGTTGAAGTGGGGACAAAAAAGAATTGGCCACATTTTTAGGCTGAGCTCTCGGCTTCTGCACAACTGTAGCGGTGACCCCTGATCCCTCCCCTGGTTTGCACTGGATAAGATGCAAAGGTTTGTCCCACTTGTCAAAGAACAATGAGCAAGGAGTGTGGGCTGCTATTTACAAAGCAGTTATGTCAAGAAAGAAAAGATGCTATACTTCAACATTTCCAAGAAAACAGTGGAATACATTAAGTTCCCACGAAGACACCAATGTTGTACTTCCACTTAAAATTCTAGCAGACTATGTGCTAAGGAAGTGAGAGATATGTTTATTGTGGGAGGTGGGTGAACAGGGAGCGCTTCTGCAAGCTGTTAGGGAAGAGTTAACAAACAGTAGATTCTCTCTGGATCAGATCAAAATATGAATTAAAGGCCCCAGGTACTTGTGAAAGCTCACCTCCAGTCTGTGGTGTGGGCTTTACAAGCATAATGCAAGCATACGTTCACTGGCATCTCTACAAGACTGAAGATCTACACATAAAGAAATCCATACAAAAAAGTACTTTCTTTTTTATCTGTTGTGGCTGCCTTCCCCTCAAGGCCTAACATCTGACAATTGAAGAGATGCTGAGAAATCCAGAAGAGGGCTCCAGTTAGTTAATTTAAACAGGACGCCAATGTATATACAGAGAAGGCAAAAAAAAAATTTAAAGTTCTCAACGTCACACGCAATCGTTCAACAGAAATTACGTAACAGAAATTGCAGTACTATAGCTTCAAAATACTACTGTAAAGTACTGTATACATAAAACCAGTTAAGTCATTTCACAAGTTAACCAACAGAGGATGCTACATAGCAAAACATCGAGAGCTTCCTTTTTATAGCCAAGCTACATTCTCAAAGAGTACAGCCAAGATACACTCTCAGACAGATAATTATAAACCAAAGTGTTTTGCCAACAGACATTACAATATAATAGTTCCGTTATTACAACAATCATTTTTCATGCTGCCTTACAAAAACTGCCTAAGGGTTTAGAGGAACTGCTAGGTTAAAAGCAACTGTACATTACCCAATTTATATGTTCTAAATTACACGTGCCCATTTACACTATGGTATGCAAACACTCTATTTTGAGCTTTTAAAAAATCACTATCTCAAGACCACTTTTGGTGATATTTCTACAAGAGGCTATACAGGACGTTGTTAGAAAATTTCAAAAATAGGTTACAGTTGATACTTGTATAAAAGGTAAAAGGTAAAGAGGTTCCCCCTGCACATGCGTGATAGTCGTGTCCAACTCTAGGGGCGGTGCTCATCTCCATATTCAAGCCGAAGAGACAGTGTTGTGCAAGTCCATGGCCACGTGGCCAGCATGGTTGCAAGGAAACACTGTTTTACCTTCCCGCTTTTTATGGTGGTACCTATTTATCTAATTGCATTTACATGCTTTCGAACTGCTAGGTTGGCAGGAGTTGGGGTTATCAGCGGGAGCTCGCTCTGCTGCATGGCACCCAGGATTCAAACAGCTGAGCAGCCGACTTTGCAGCCAACAGTTTTTGGAGCCTTAGTCTGCTGAGCCACCACACCCTTTATACCTTTATAGACCACTATTAAACAAAAACAAGGAACATTGTTTTTTGTTTATTTTTAATAGTGGCCTATAAAGTATCACCTGCAACCTATTTTTGCAATTGTGTTTTGTGATGGCCACGCGGCTCAACCCCCTTTTTGCTTTGCTAGAAGATTGTGAAGCAGGAATGTTTTTGTAATTAAACTATTTATTTATTAACAAGATTTTTAGTCGCCCCACTACCAAGAGGTCTCTGGGCGGCATACAAGTATTAAAACTATAAAACAATAAAATTATTAAAACTATAAAAAAGAATACAATTAAAACAACATATAATACCAATTATAGATTATACAACTCTGCTGCTCATGTGTCCAACTGAGTAATCTACTTAAAATGCTGGCCAAACAGGAAGGTCTTTGCCTGGCACCGAAAAGCCAAAAGTGTTGGCGCCAGGCGAATCTCCGTAGGGAGGGCATTCCAGAGTTGGGGGGTGACTGCTGAGAAGGCCCTGCTTCGACATGCCACCCCCTGATCTCTTTGAGGGATGGCACCTTCAGCAGGGCCTCCTGGCCTGATCTTAAAGTACGGGCAGGCTCATATGGAAGAAGGCGGTCCTTTAGGTAGCCAGGTCCTAAGCCATATAGGGCTTTATATGTAAGCATTAACACTTTGAATTGGGCCCGGGCAGCAACTGGCAGCCAGTGTAAATTGTTTAAAACTATTAGATATCCCAGACACAAGTGACTCCAAATTACAAAAGGGATATCCTGGTTCCCATTTTACAAGCAGCACCACTGCACTTTTCCTGCATTAGAATATTACCAGCTTTGGTCCTTGCTAGTGTTTTGCTTCATAGATTTGTAAAGTGTGAATAAATGAGATTTGAATGAAGAAATCTCAGCATCAAAAAACCAGTCTTTGATACCCACCAGTACTGGTTCCCAGACCCAAGTGCTACCCAACGTCAGTAGCTGGCACTACTGCTGAATACAATGAGGCTCAGGGCACAGTGGTTAAAATGCTGTACTGCTGCTGCAACTGTGCTCACGACCTGGGGTTCAATTCCAGTAGTAGACTCAAGGTCTTCCATCCTTCCATGGTTGATAAAATGAGTACCCAGCTTGCGGGGGGGGGGGGGGGAGCAATGAGTAGCCCGCATAATTACTTGCAGACCACCCAGAGAGTGTTTTTAGTGCAATGGGGTGGTATATAAGCAGCGCACTTTGCTTTGCTTTTGCTTTACCATTAGCATTTGTATAGTTACCTTTTAAAAACAGGTAATCTACTTAATAGGTTTTAAATTTCCTCAATTATTCTGCAATTACATCACTATCCAATGTTTGCCCGAGTTGCCAGTCCACTTCATAACTATGTGAACTACATATAATTTCATCTCTCCTTTCATCTAAGGGGGGGGGGGGAGGAGTAACTCACAAATCTGTATTTTAATTTACTGAGAAGAGAGGAATAGAATTGATTCTACACTCCCTGAGCTGAAATCTAATACAACACCTCAAGACAGTTCTTTAAACTTTCTGTCTTGAATTGGAACTTTAGTTTTACTAAAGCAAAGCAAAGCAAAGTTTTCTGCTTATATACCGCCCCATACCACTACAAGTAGTCTCTGGGCGGTTTACAATTTTGATTACAGTGTGCAGGCTACACATTGCCCCCCCCAGCGAGCTGGGTACTCATTTTACCGACCTCGGAAGGATGGAAGGCTGAGTGAACCTTGAGCCTGCTACCGGGGATTGAACCCAGGTCGTGAGCACAGTTTTACCTGCAGTACAGGCATTTAACCACTGCGCCACGAGGCTGTGTGGCTTTTTTCAGAATGCTCCTGGAACTTTTCTGCCTCCTTGCACAGTCTGATACAGGATCCTTGCCCCACTCTTATGTTTAGCATTCCATTAAAAATATTATCCAATCTTGATTTTGAATCTTACTTATGGATCACTCTTCTGTGCTTCTTCTTTGACAATGAAAGACGGTAAAGATTTAATACTCAGTCTTAAAGACATAATCAAGATTCACCTTATATATATTACTGTCGTTTGAAACTCCTCCTGGCATGTAGATTAAAAATAAATGATAGGATATCTAGCAAAATTCCTGGGAACTTCCAATCTGCCCAACAAAAAGAATAGAGATTTCCCTCTGTACCTGTATAACTTCCAGCTGCCTCACTGTACTCTGGCTTCACCTTAACTGACCTGAGTTCGCAGATGTGGTACATAAAGGACCGACAGTGAAAATGGCTGTGTTGCTGGTCTTGTTGCTGTTAAGATACCTAAACCAACATAGCTCTGTGGTCCATTTCACATACCATGGGGAAATATACAGTGGTACCTTGTATAAAGGAATTAATTTGTTCCAAATAAAATTATGTTTAGCAAATTTTCCTTTATACAAATTTCCATATGAATGCATTGAAAATGGAGTAATGCCATTTTTATGTTGTATGGATTCTCCCCATAGGTGATTATGTTAAGCAAATTTCCCCTATCTCCGGAATTTTATGTTGTAGAGATTTTATGTTATACAAATTGTTTGTTATACAAGGGTCCACTGTATACTATCTCATAGTGCCTAAAGCTCTCTCTGGATGTTTTGCAATTAATTTATGCAGGCTACACAACATCTCTTTCTGTGAAAAACAACAGTAGTAGATAAAAATTACCTTAAATTATTGCACCTACTCAGTAGGTAGGACAAAAAGAGACGCAGTTGCCTAAACTGATAAGGCATAGCCATGTTAATTTGCACTAGCATATCAGACAAAAAAAAACAGAACAAAACCACTATGGCACCTTAATGACTAACTGCTATATTTTAATACAAGCTTTCTTGGACAAGTCCACTTTCTCAGATATTCTTTTTTTAAAAGAGTCTCTAGTTGCTTAGATGATAGCTGAAAAGAACTCTTTTGTAGTTATTTTTATCTTTTTATCTTATCTCAAGAATGAATAACTTTTGGCTGTTCATGTACTGCTTAACTGAAGCCCCCATCATCCTTTATGATTAGCTGTGCTAGCTGAGGACTGATGAGATATGCAGGCTAACATCTGGAAGTGCAAGATGTAATGTAACTATGTAATGCAAAATTAGGCAACCCACCACCAGATATATTTATAATGCATTTAATTGTTTATTTAAAATGTTCTTTTTTAAGATAAAATGTTCACGCATCTCATTTTTTAAAAAAATGGACTGGATCTCACCTATTGCCTTACTGTAAATGGAAGGTGTTGAAGAATCTTCTTTCCAAATCATGTTTGAATGAAGTAAAGGCCATTGAAAACAAGCCAACCCCTTTTCCCAAAGAGGCAGGGGGAGAGAAATTTGCAAATTGTTCCTTCGGCTCTCTGCAATACTCATCCACCCCACCCCTCTGGTACTTCTTGTCATACATTTCCCTTTCCATTGGAAGTTGCATTAGCAGAGCTGTGCTTGGAGACCCGAATGCTACTGCATTTCAAAACAAAAACAAAACCAAACATAATACAAGCTCAACACATAGGACACAGTGTTCATTAATGGTCACCCAAACAGTAATTTTCAGTGTTCAGCAGAGTACTATTTATTGAACTTAACATAAGCTGGATAGTCCCATGACTGCTAGGAAGACAAGCAAATCAACAGCTATGGATGAATTAATGGCTGTTCAAGTCACTCAGAAGTGTCCTTGATAGAGTTGGTGGGGTTTTGTGGCCATATAGTATACCTACTTGCGCCACAAGTAGGTATACTATATTGTTGTTTATTTTTATTTAATGATGTATCAATTTATCATGGTATTTTACAATTACCAACTGGGTATTGTTCTCAGATGTACATACAGAGAAGAGAGAGAGAAAAAGAAATGATATGAAATAGACTTGCAAAGAAACAAGAACAAGAAGACTGAGGCTTCTTTCTTAAGTTTATATACTAATCTTAAAACATTTCAGCAGTTTAAAAGAAGGCATGTTATCTCTGCAGACACTCAGTTTTTTAAACTGCACAACCATGCATCTGTGATAGTATCTCCTAGATCAGGCATGTCCAAACTTTGGCCCTCCAGATGCTTTGGACCACAACTCCCAGAGTCCTTTGCCATTGGCAATCTAAGCTTAGAATTCTGGGAGTTGTGGTCCAAAACATCAGGAGGGCCAAAGTTTGGACATGCCCGTTCTAGATAGAACACATACCTAAAATCTTACAGAAAGTTTGAGGACAGCATGACATTGAGGCACTCGTGAAAGAATTAAAGCAATTCATTTACCCCCCAAAAATTACATAGTGCGTGATTAGAGGGTATCATACTACATACCAGTAATTAAAAACCAACCCTTGTTTTATGTTGCAAAACTCTGGGCTATAATGTGTTTTAAATTTAAGAACTATTTCAGTCAGACTTTTCCCCTTAAAACATATTAACAAATCAAATCTAATTTGAATTTTAAAATATCAAAATAAAATTTAAAAAAATTAAATAAAAACATTTTTTCAAAAATCATCAGTTTTTATCCACCCTGCTTTACAAGAAATATAATTCATCTAAGCCAAGTCAGGCAAGTAATTCATTTTATTTCCTAATTAAGCAGCTGTTCAACAGAGAAAAATCACCTAGAAAAATTCCACAAATGTAGTTCCTACCTACATACAGAGCAACTGCAAACCACTGGTCAAAAACTTGCTAGAATTTTACAAGCATGCAAGGGAATTGCATAAGTTGCCTTGGTAACAGAAGAAGTGCCTGGCATTCTCTGTAGGCACACCTTCAGAAGTGTGCTGTGATCAGCATGCATCCACTCTCTGTTAGTTAGCTATGACACATTACATGATTTTCTTGCATGCAAAAAAAATTATCCAACAATAAGCTATACACTAAAAAAAGTCATATTTTTTGCCCCATAAGATGCACCGGGCCATAGGATGCACCTAGTTTTTAGAGGTATGTATGTGTGAAAAATATATGCACACATACATACTACAGTCCTGGTCCAACTCCAACCCAGTTTACTCTCCAGCCATGGTGCTCTTGGGAGGCCCAGAGAGGTATGGCTGGAGAGTACAATGCAAAGAGAAGCCTTCCCCCCCCCTCACCCCTGCCCAGGTCTCCATGCTGGGAAGCCTCGGCCCCTTGCAGAGGCCTCTGGACCCAGTGCAGGTCCCAGCCCCAGCTGCAACCCTTGCAAAGGCTTCCCGGCCAGGCTGTTTTTAAAAAAAATACCTTGCATGATTGATTTGTTCCATATAACAGGAGATGGAGAAAGTGGCACGATTGGAGACCAGAGATGAGAAACAGGCTAGAGAGTTACCACCCACCATGATGACCATAGAGATGCAGCTAGAGAGTAATCACCCACCATGATGACCATAAAGATGCAGTTCTATGGTCATCATGGTGGGTGGTTACTATCTAGCCCATTTTTTATCTCTATGGTCTCCAGCTGAGATGCTTTCTCTCAGTCTCCTATAATATGGAACAAATCGATCATGCAAAGTAAATTTTTAAAAACATACATGTGGGAAGCCTCCACAGGAGTTGCAGCTGGGGCTGGGACCTGCACGGGGGCCAGAGGCCTCCACAGCAGCCACTCTGGAGGCTCCTGGTGGGGATGCATTCGGCCCATAAGATGCACAGACATTTTACTTACTGTTGGGGGGGGGTGCGTCTTATGGGGTGAAAACTACGATAATACTAGACAAGGAATAATATAAATCTTGGTATCATATTAATAGAAGTCTGGAAAACATTAAGTCCCAGGGCTAGACAACAATATTCTTCCTGCAAACCTAGGCTGGGATAATGTGATCTGTAGTTCAAAATACCTGGCAGGCACCCTCACAGATGGTGTGAAACCAAATATCCTCATTTGTTCAAGCAGAATGTCACAGTAGGATACTAGCCTTTTACAAAGTCCCTTAAATACAAAAATAAATAAAACAGTATAATTATGGCTAAAGTATTTTTAAAATACCAGTTCACTTTTTGAGTACTGCAAGTTCACTCAACTGTTTCTAGTTACTTTTTTAAGAATATAAAGACTACAAGCCACTAGACTATGGTGCAAAACATTTCTAATTACCCCAAATATAAAGAAACATACACAAGCCAGTAATAAAAATATAACCACTAGGTTACTGATATTGGCATAATAATATTCTAGACTTGTAGGATTTTTTTAGTTTTCGTTTGCAATTCTGTGATTTTTATTCATAGCTCCATCATTAGAGCGATAAGACACATCTACAAACATTCCCAAGATAACCTTTCCACATCTGTTGTCATCCATTTTAGGAAGTCAATCCATTTTGTACTTGGTTTTACTCTTTTGTTACTACTTGCTACCACCAAACCTTCCTAGCATTATTGTGCTTTCCAGAGAATCTTGTCTTCTCATGATGTTCCCCAAGTATGATTGCCTCAATGTCATCATTTTTAACTCCAGAAATTGTTCATACTTGATTTGCTCAACAGCCCACTTGTTCATCTTTCCAGCAAAACTCTCCTCCAGTACCATATTTCAAATCAGTCATTTTTTTCCTGTCAGCTTTCTTTGCTGTCCCACTTTCATCCTCATACATAGTGTATGGAAACACAATAGCATGGATGATCTTGGTCTCCAACCCATCTTTTCAACTGATTGACTTTCTTAGTTCTTTCACTGCTGTCCTTCCAAGTTTCAGTCTTCTGGTTATAGTCTCCATTTAGATTGAAGATTGAACCAAAGTATGCAAAACCCTTCACTATTTCACTTTCTTCATTGTCAACATTAAAGTTGCATAGCTCATTGTCAACATTAAAGTTGCATAGCTCTTCTATAGTCATGATTTTTGTTTTCCTAAAATTTCGCTGCAATCCTGCTTTGGAACTTTCTTCTTTCACTTTCATCAGAAATAATTTCAAGTCATCTCTCCTATCTGCCAGTAAAACGGTGTCATCTGCATATCCTAAATTACTGATGTATCTTTCCGTGAAGAAATTGAGTTTGGAGAAATGCTGAGCACCAATTTACCGGTAATTCCAGAATCAAGAATCTGTTTGGCCAAGTGGTTGATTTCTGTTAGAGACAAACAGTTCTCAGGTGAGCATTTCAAACAGCTGACTAAAGCTGGGCAAGCTGGAAATATACTTTGATATGCAAATACCCAGAGGGTAATACAGGACACTGTATTGTGTAAACATTCACACCCTTAAGGGGAAGCTATTCTGAGCTGTGCTTGGAATAAGTGCAGTACATCAAGGGATTAAGAACAAATCAAAGGAAAGTAAGATGCCAGACCTCAAGTCAGATGGAATTTTTTAACATAAAGTGGTAAAACAGCAGAGTAGTTAAGGGAAGTGAAATGGAGTTCGGAGAGACAGTTGTAAGGAGTTGTGTAAATTCAGAGATATAGAGCTAAAAACTAGGGCCAGATATATTAAAATAGAGCAGGAGGACGAAGGAATTACCGTATATACTCAAGTAGAAGTTGACCTGAATATAAGTCGAGGCCCCTTATGTAACCCCCCAAAATTGGGAAAACTTATTGACTCGAGTATAAGTCTGGGGTGGGAAATGCAGCAGTAACCAATTTTAGAAGTTCCCAGTCGCCACCCACCCTGCAAAATCTAGCCCTTTGAGCAATACACACACAAGGAGCTTCTTTGGTTTAAAAAAAAGAGTATAAAAAGAGTTTACTTACATAATTTTCTAGCAGACACTTATACAGCTCAGATTAAATGCAGGTTGAAAGAAGAAAAGCAAAGAAGAAAGCATATCCCCAAAAATAGTTCTGTCTATGTCCTTTTGCACGTGTTGAGGCAGAAAGGACACACATCACAGAGCGTCAATCAGCTGGAGCCCTGGGCTTGCCTCCATGGAGGTATCACATGCCGCTTCTCCACCCCCCCGGGGGGGGCAGCAGCGCACGGTTTAAAATTGTACCCCCCCACACCCGACCTGCATCTGCATATCGTGGATTTTCAATGATTGTGGGTCAGGTGGGTCCCTAACCCCCACGATAAGATGGGGGGGGGGTTACTGTATCATTATGGATGCCTAAGGACAACCTCTGGGTTGGAGAAATAGGCAGGATATCTCTCAGTGCCATTTGCAGAGAATCGTAAGCAGGTGAAGACATCTGCTTGGGAATACCCTGAAGCAAATGGTGAGCCACTGCGTGAGACAGAATGCTGGACTGGGTGGGCTTTGGCCTGTTCCAGCAAGGATGTTCTTATGTTATTAAGTTTGATTTTACTTGTGGAAAAATTAGAAGTGACATTGCAGACTGAGGAAGCTGTCTGGATGACCAGCGAAACATTTCTCTCTCTCAAAAAAAGAAGTCCAGTAGCCATGACTCAACTTCCAGATAAACTCACCTGGATGACTGAGAATCTTCACAGACATGGGTGACAAGCATTTTGCAGGTTATTATATCATTTTACAAGATGCCTAGATGCCCTGAGCACATCCGATCTCAACTGATTTCGGAAGCTAAGCAGGGTCGGCCCTGGTTAGTACTTGGATGGGAGACCACCAGGGAATACCAGGTGCTGTAGGCACTTGGAGTAGGAACTGGCAAACCATTCCAGTATTTCTGCCAAGAAAACTCCATGGATATGACGTCACGAAAAGTCGGTCACGACTGTAATGACGCAACAAATATCATTTTACAATGAACATCATTTATGCTATAAGAAAAAGACTGTGGAACTGTTTTCTTGGTCTGTTGACTGTTGCAGATTCTATTTGCCTAAAAAGGGAAAGAGTATAATGTAAGTTCAGACCTGCCACATTCCCCTTATCAAATAAAAAGTTATCCCGATTCTTTGTAGGAGTATGGAAGCATCTTAGCCATTTACTTTCAATGGTGCAAATAAATAGAAACATGGCCCACTATATGTTGGAGTGCAACTTGCATCAGCCCCATTTCATGAAATTTCAGGAGCTTTCTATTTGAGTCATACAGCACACCTTCCAAGGGGAGTAATGATGGACGTGAAAGAAATGTATCACAATGAACAAGTTCCTCAGTTCAGTCTCTGACACTTTTAGCTAAAAGAATCTTAATAAACATGGCTCCAAATCTCTCTGCCTGATCCTTCAGAAAACCATTGCTAATGGAAGCAGAGAGCTTGGAGAAAGAGGCAGCTTCTAACATTTGTTCCCTGAATCAATCATCTAGATATGACTTATGTTCCACCACTACTCAAGGAATTATTGGAGGAAAATCCCTTACCGAAAGTGTTCAACCCTATTTGCTAGTCCATAGAGATATTAATTATGGAGAAGGCAGAGGTAGTTTCTAGAATCCACATTTCCAAATGAAACCTGATGTAGTGGAGCTTGATGTACCTATGCGGACCCTGAGAGATGTCTGTCGTCTTCCCAGATTTTATTTCTGGTAATAAACCTGCATGACCATTCATCCACTGAATCTGGAAATTTGTGTCCAATAAAGATATGTACTTCAATATTGTGTGCAGCATGTAGAAGTTTGGTAAAATCTTTCCTTCCCTTTATACCATATTTTGTCTTCTCGTGTAAGGAGGAGGCAACGTCTCCATGCGCACACACACACACACAAGCGCCAGCCTGACCACTCAACGCACAAGCGTGTGCGTTCCCGCCCGCCCACCCACACACGCACACCCCTCCCCAGAAGGCAAAGAGAAACACTGGGGCACGCAACGCCAGGAGGAAGTGGTGAGGGCACAGGAGGGCGGAATGGGCTTTTCTCCATTGCAACCGTCAGTGCGGCGTTCATCGCCTTGCTGTACCTGCTGCCGCCTCCCACACTCTGTGCAGGAGAGATGCAGGCGCAGCAAGGCACTAAAAGCAAGAAGCAAACAGAGGTGTTTTTAAAAAGATGCAATAGGAAATCTCATTAAAAATATTATAAACAATAACAGACCTAAGAAGCGGACCTTGGAGCCTTTTGGGGGGGGGGGAGAATACAAGCCCAAGGATCCCCCCCCTTGCTTGCCAGCCAGTCCTCTGGGGCTACGTGAGGGATTTTGGGAGATGTAGTTCCCTCCCAGCTCTGCTCCTCAGCGCTTTGGCGTGAGGAGAAGCCTCAGGCTCTCCCACCTTAGAAGCAGCCATCGGGCAGGTGGGGGGGGAGAGATGGCAAAAAGATGCCCCACTGCTTGCCACTGCTGGACGCCACACCCTCCCTCGCCACAGAGCATGTAAGCCGGGGTGAAGACAGATGAGTGGAGAAGGGGGACATCCAGCCAGCCACCCAGCCAACATCCCTAGCATGAGGTGAAGCCCTGGGCTCTCCGGACTTAGGAGCACTGGACAGGCAGACGCGGGGGGGGGGGATGAAGGCCCATTTTGCAGCCGGCTCATCCTGCACCAGGAGGGACCTGAGCAGCGGGGCACTGGGTGGGTGGGGGACTGGGACTGCCAGCACCAAAGCCCTCCCATTTGTCACTGCCACACCACCTCACCCACTCTTCCCCAGTCCAGCCTTGGACCGTATACCTTTACTGACCCAAGTATGTTGAGGGCTTTTTCAGCCAAAAATAAGGGCTGAAAAACTCAACTTATACTCATGTAAATACTCCATAATAGATGGAGATGGAAGGCTTAGCCCTAGGGCCACACAAGTAATGGAGTACTGGTTAAGTATAGTAGCCAGGGAAGACTAGATTTTTCTTGTTTTGCACATGTATAATTTTCTTGCCAATGTCCAAAGATGTGTTTCTTGGTTTTGCATTTCTTTTAATTCTCACACTTAGCCACATGGGTGGTGTCAAGTAGGAGTGAAAAGCACCCTTTGTTTTTAGGGTCCAGTGGAAGAAAAAAAAAGTCTGGTCACTTTTTGAGTTTCCCTTCAGCTCAAGGGAACGTGCAAGGTGGTGGAGGAGGGTGTGTGTTACCATTACAGCTTCTTCCAAAAAAATTATCTCCATCATCTAAATCAGAATATGGAATCTGGCATTCCATATAAAGTTGCAAGAAAAAGTATGTGAACCATTTGGAATGTCATGGTGTTCTGCATTAATTTGCCTTACAATGTGTTCTGATCTTCCTCCAACTCAAGTGTATTGACAAATATAACGTGCCTAAAATAATCACACACACACACATTTTGATCTTTGATGTCTTTATTGAACACAATAATACAACACTGAAAACACTAGTGAAAAAAGTAAGTGAACCCTCAAAAAGCTAATTGGAATCTTGTTAAGAAAATGAGTTTGAAGGTGTGGACTAGAGCTACAATATGTTGACTATTAAAAACCACCCAAGCCTTTTGAGTTTGCTCCACACAAGTATATGTGTATGTGAGCCATGCCTTGCCCAAAGAGCTTTCAGAGGATCTACAATCAAGAATTGTGGATTTATATAAAGCCGGAAAGGGTTACAAAGTGACTGCAAAGATTTTAGAAATTCACCACTCTACAGTTAGGGAAATGATCTACAAATGGAGACACGTTGGAACTGTGATTACCCTACCAAGAAGTGGGTGGCCAGTCCAAATTACCCCAAGAGCACAACAAAAAATTATCAATGAGGTAAAGTAACAGCCCCAAGTGACAGCCAAAGATTTGAAGGCATCATTGGAACTGGCTAGCATCTGTGTTCATGAGTCTAGAGCAGTGGTTCTCATTCTTGAGTCACCCCAATGTTCTTGGAATGCAGTTCCCAGAAACCTTTACCACCAGCTGTGCTGCCCGGGGTTTCTGGGAGTTGCAGTGCGAGAACACCATGGTGACTCAAGATTGAGAACCACTGGTCTACAGTACATAAAAGATTGAACAAGCAGTGAGTCTATGGCAGAACCCCATGAAGGAAGTCATACCTTACTACAAAAAAATTGCTGCATGCCTGAAGTTTGTAAAACAGCTCATTGACAATCCACAGTAGTATTGGCAAAATGTTTTGTGAACTAATGAAACTAACTATTTGGAAAGAACATGCAGCACCACATCTGGCATAAAAAGGGCACTGCATATCATCATGAGAACATTATCCCAACCATAAAGTATGATTTGGGCCTACTTTGCTGAATCGGGGCCTGGCCAGCTTGCAGTCACTGAGGGGAAGATGGATTCCCAAGTGTATCAAAACTTTATTCAGGATAATGTAAGAAGGTCTGTATACCAGCTGAAACTCTGTAGAAGTTGGGTGACGCAACAGGCCAATGACCCAAAACACTGGAGCAAGTCCATCACAGAGTGGCTTCAGAAACACAAAACCAGCCTTTTGGAGAGGCCAAGTCAGAGCACTGATCTCAACCCAACAGAGACGCTATGGAGTGACTTGAAGAGAGCCATATATATGTGATGCCCAAATAATATGACAGATCTAAAGCATTCTGCCAGGATGAATGGGCTAAAATTCTTCCTCAACAATGTGCAGATCTCTCTCTCTCTCTCTCTCTCTCTCTCTCTGTGTGTGTGTGTGTGTGTGTGTGTGAGAGAGAGAGAGAGAGAGAGAGAGAGAGATTATTTTAAGCTATTTTAAGCACATTATATTTGTCAATACACGGCTTGGAGGAAGATCAGATCACATTGCATGACAAATTAATGCACAACACCATCAAATTCCAAAAGGTTCACATATTTGTTCGTGCAACTGTAACATTCTGCATAGACACCGAACAGATAAGGGAAATAAAAATTTCTCTGATTCCTGTACATATAGGAAGCTATTCTATCTCTCCATATTCTGTCCTAAAGATGGCTTCTGAATACAGTAATACCTTGGATAATGAATGCCTCTGATAACGAAGGATTAGGATAGCAAATGGAAATTTCTGGGTATAGGGCTGCCTCGGATAACAAATGTTGCCTATTATTTTTCATAATGCCTTGCAAAAAAAGTGTACCTGTGATGCATTGCTCCCCTGGTAGTTTGTAGAGGGGTGGGAGTTGAGCATTTTTCCACTGTGTTTTGGAGCCATTCTGGACATTTTTTTGCTGAGGGATTTGGACCGTTCGAACTTGGAAAGGTAGGGAGCTAGCTTTGATTTATCTTTGCACTGATTTCCACTTGATAGGAACAGGCTGGGGTAGTCTTGCTGCTTGTGTATGTTTGCATTCTTGCTGCTTTCATTTCTCTGCGTTTGCAATCTTTTATCATTTGCAGCAGGCAAGAACAAGCTGTGGTTCTCTTGCAGCTTGTGTTTGTGTATGTTTGCATTCCCCCCCCCCCATTGCATTTTAGATGGGAACAGGCTGGGGTAGTCTTGCTGCTCTCTATTCTCCATGTTTGCATTGCACTATAGGGTGGGGTGTTTTGGGGAGGTATTCCAGCACTGCATGCCTTTAAAGTGCACTTTATAAAGAGGGCTGGGGGGGGGGGGGAAACCCAACATTTTTTGCCTTTTTTCAGACGTCAGGAAGATTACTGTAATCTGTTTCCTATGCATTTCAATGGGAAACCACATTATGGATAACAAATGTTTCAGATAACGAACTGCCTCGGAGAATGAATTAAATTAGTTATCAGAGGCACCACCGTGTATAAAAGGCCAAAGATTGGATGGAATACTTTAAGTAAGGTTCTCTGGCTTTGTTTCAGTCATTCTTTGTAGGATTACTGCGTATGCAGCAAAGATTCATTCTGGTGCATCCCATTTTGGTATGTGCTGCCTAGCTATTATCCTGTGCTTGCCGTCAGGCAGCACAAGCTAGTAGCCTTGATTTTGCCCCTTTCTCTTCAGGGAGGGGATGTCTTTTGCTTTGGATTGTCTTGGGTAGAGATGTGAATGCCTGGGGGGGGGACAGAAAAGTTCAGAAGAAAACCATTTCCCCTTTTTTTTCTGAAGCCTTTTGGGTCTTTCCCCCCAAAAAATTGGAAAACTGAAAAAAGAAAAAAATATTATGCAATGTTTTATTTTAACATAATGAATAAAATATGTTAACTCAGGGTGTTCTAATATTTTCCAAATCATTTCTAAAAATATGCCTAATATCAGATTTTTCTAATTTCTGTGCACTGACAACAAGCAAGTCCTAGGTTACAAACTGAACTCTCCAATGCAAGAACAAGATGCATTTCTTCCTTTAGGAGGTGCTGCTATTGTCACAAGAAAAAGAAAAAGGTTTCACTTTTGTTTTTGCATGCGAGTGGGTATGTTTGGTTCTGTTCTGTCCTCTTCACTAGGCCTCAAAGCACTGGAAGAAAATACAGAGCAACAAAAATGAGTCTGATTAAATTTCATGCCCATTCATTGAAACTTAGTCCCAGTTCTTCTATACATTTTCCCCCTTTTCAGTTCTTTTTATGAGAATGAGGTTTTTATTTTATTTTTATTTAATACTGTTGAGAGGAAATATGAATAGTTAATTCTAGATTTTTAAATATTGTAGTTGTTTTATTCCACATAAACTACTAAACAGTTCAGATGATTATTACTCCATTTGTTACTTAAAATTACAAATAAATATTATTTTAAAAGTAAATTCTGTTTGTAATAATTGTTTGGATACACTATGTTTTAATATGCTAGTTGTGATAATTTTATGCCAAGTTAAATTGTCCATAGTTATATTTTATGTTCTTAAAGTAACAGAATGACTTTCAAGCTGAAAAGGGGAGTGGGGAGTGCTAATGTAGCATTATTTTCAATATTTCCAAAACAATTCCAAAAAATTCACATCTCTAGACTCTGTTGCAGTCTGTTGGACTCAGAAGACAGCAGGGACAGCTATCTTTCCTTATTTTAGTACTTCAGAGTGTAGCTTCAGTTTACTATTTCCATCTTCTCTTCATTTTCTCCTGTTCAGAGAGTGTGTGTTTGTGTTGATCGCTCAACATTTCTAAACTAGACCTAAATTAAAAATGTCTATCATACTTAAATAGTAGTAACCAGCACAACAGAAGAACGGAGCTCATGCATGTCTACTAATAAGAAAAAAGGAGTTTACTACCAAGTGTGAGGAAACTGGATGGGTTATATTCCAAGTCACACTTTATCTACATGGGAGGATAAGATTTGTTTTCCTTTAAGGCTATACCACGCTGAGCCTTAGACACCACATTCCACTCCTGATAACTCAGCAACAAAGATTTTCATGAGGCCTGAAAGGCAAGAAGTTACATTTTGAGAATCAAGTTACCCGACAAGGACTTGAATCTGATTGGTTAAGAGCATATTTGGAGAAAATGGATTTAAGATCTGACAAACGGCTAACTAGAGAGAGATAGGACATTAGAGTCTACATATTTCCGTCTTAATGCCTGACTATCTGAGGATGGATTAGGGCTAGAGACACAAAAGAACAGTTATGGTTACAGTATTTAGATGAAAATAATTTTAGACAGAAATATCCAGCTTTCATTATTTTATGGAGAATGTTTTCATATAGCTCACTTACCATAATTATCTGGATATCTGTTGCATATTGCTTTTGCATTGCTTTAAAACTGTACAACCCCCTTTTTTACTTTTGGACATCTTTTTTATACATTTTAATGGATCTTTTATATTTAACCCAGCTGCGAACATTGGAGGAAAGGGTGTGTGTGTGTGTGTGTAAAGAAGGTGCCTTGGCCAGAAGGTCCCTTGTTCACTAGTTTTGTTACTTTGGGTGGTCTACCTTATCTGGCTGGTGTGCTAGATACTAAGTGCACAATCAGGAAAGTTTTCTGCCTTGGGAAAAGAGACAAGTAAAAATCTAGGTTAGAAGCTTGCCCATAGGGATCATCCAACATGGGATCAAAAAGTGGTGGAAGACGGTCACTAGTGTGACTCCTTCACCTAGTCCTAGTGGAATGCCCTTAGGAGGGGGCTCCTTACACTGAGGACTAAGTGTGGGCATACATTCTGAGTGCATCTAAAATCGGACAGCTTTTAGTTCCCCTAACAAGCTGCAGCATGCCATGACTGATGACATCATCCACGTTGTCCAGAGAAGCAAAAGCAACAGAATGCTAGCTAAAACATTTTAAATTAAAATTAAAATGCATTTCTCTTTTATTTATATGTAATTCTCCAAAGAGCTGACATAACACATTATCATATAGTAGAACAAAGGACTCTCCCTTAATAATTGAATTATGAAGAACTTGTGGTCTGGTTCCTCACATAATTTGTCTTATCTATAAATGACAGGGTCATGAGAGGAAAAATACCTTTGAACTAAAAAGTTATTAAAATAATAACCTCTGAACATCTGGGAACTTATGGACCCAAGCCCCTTGGCAAGGAGACACAGTAGATGAGTGAACTCCCAACCATGGATTCCACAGTCAGAGACCTAAGCCACGTAAGCTATCCAGCAGTTTGAATTGATACCTTCAAAGATAAAACAGACCGAAAAGCAACCTTTCCTCCAAGCAGTGTGTGCACACAGAGCTTCATTGGCGTTGCACAGCTGTAGCAGAGGTCAATGCCTATTTATTTCCTAGTTTCAACAGAAACCCTCCCCCTGCTCCTGCCAGACCGACAAGGCCCCTGTGCAGTGGAAGTAAAAAAGAGGGAATATTTCTTAAAAGAAATGCAAATAGTTTGGAATCCAATACACCTTTCTACAAGTTTGAGCCTTCACAGCAAACTTCTAAAGCAAGGAAATGCTTCAAGCCAAGCAGCTTCTGTCTTTCTAGTAAACTGTAAGTACTGTATACCCAGAGACTGAAAGGGCTGAACTACTCTTCTGTTATTCCCACGACCAAGTTTAATTAGCTTTAAGTTAGGAAGACTGGGACACAGATAAAACTTTCAGACAAAGAATAAATAAAACATCAAAAGGGATATCAAGCAAATATACTGTTCAAACAACAACAAAAGAAAAGGCAAGAAAAGATTAAAAAAGAAAAAAGAAAAATTGTTCTTGGTACAGACTACTGTTGTGTCTTACTCTATACATGTGTTTGAATATAGAAACTCCTAGTGCCTGAAATACTTGACATCCTTTGATCTAGTTATGGAAATTGCTCCCAATTGTCTGCACTAGAGCAGAAGGGGCCATCAGAATTGCTGCTTCAACACTATGAAAAGTACATGATGGTGAAATGCCTCAAAGTATTATGAGAAACAATCCTGGAAGGATAAACTGTACCTGCAATTTGGCAAACCATGAGCACAAAGAGGAACAGCTGCTAGAAGCAAACGGGGCTGGCTTCTTTAAACTGGCTCTATCTCAAAGGATGCTATTTTAGCTTCTGCAACATAAACATCTGCTTCGCTTCCATTAAAATCTAACCACAAAGAACAGAATGTGAGCTTTCCCCAAAAAATAATGAGACATGTAGAAATTCCAACCCAGTACATACACTCACGTGTAGCAACATAATAAACGCAATTTGACCTGCTTTTCAAGTTCTTAAAACAGCAAACAAAGAACAAAAACGGTAAATTATTCAGGGTACAGTGCATATCCTCTAAGAAACTTGGGATGAACATAAGAGTAATCCACTCTTCAAACTAACGTAATTGGTAAAAATGATCACATTTAAAAATTCATACAGATCAGCTAGACAGCAACAAACACCAGGGGAGGTTTCTCTCCAAGTACCTCAGGTAAAGCATGTATCTACAAGCAAGACATTCTTGTCTGCTGTAATACTGTGATTATGGAGCACCATCACCATGGTTAATTAAAATGTTGCAAAGCATTAAGAACACAGACTGATCAAAGATGTTTAAATAGATTAATAAAACAAAGAAAGGAACAAAAATTCCAGAAATTTTTAAGCTCAGGGGAAACATTTTTTTTCTGGAAAAATGGATATATTTTTTTGGAAAAATTGAAAAAAAATGCTACGTTAGTATCCCCCCCTTTAACTTAAGTACTGTATATAGTTTCAGGTTCTTTTTTGTTGCTCTGTATTTTCTTCCAGTGCTTTGAGACCTAGTGAAGTGGACAGAACAGAACCAAACATGCCCACTCACATGAGACTTTTTTTCTGGCTGCAATAGTAGCACCTCCTAAACCAAGAAATGCATCTTGTTCTTGCATAGGCGAGTTCAGTTTGTAATCTAGTATAGTACTTGCTTGTCGTCAGTGCACAGTAATTAGAATAATCTGATAGCAGGCATATTTTTTAGAAATGATATGGAAAATATTTGAACACCCTGTCTTAAAATACAGTGGTACCTTGTATAAAGGAATTAATCCGTTCCAAATGAAATTCTGTTAAGCAAATTTTCCCTTGTACAAATTTCCCATAGAATGCACTGAAAACAGATTAATCCCTAATCGCGACCATTTTTCTGTTGTACGGATTTGCTCCATAGGCAATTCTGTTAAGCGATTTCCCCCATCTCCGGAAATATTTTCCTTTAAGTGAATTTTCTGTTAAACAAACTGCTTGCTAAACAAGGGTCCACTGTATTTCTTTCATCATGTTTTTAAAAATTCCATAATCAATTTTTCTTTTCCCCCCAATTTTTCTAATTTTTCAGGAATAAACCAAAAAGGCTTCAGAAAAAAAAATGGGGGGGGGGGGACTTTTTCTGGTTTTTTCCCTGGCCTTCACATCTCTACAAAGTCTTTAAAAATACTTCCCAATGAAATTAAAAGGCTTCATGGAGAAACCTTCATTTTTCACAAGGAGCAACCCTCGTAGTTGTGACATGAGCATTTGATACATGGTTTGGTCTGCTCTGGTGATGGGCTAATTCACTCCTTTTGCAAGTGACCACATAGTGTAAGTGCCAGCACATACCACTTCACCCCCTGAGACTTCCTGCTTGCACTTTTCTGGGTCCCAGTCTGAGGCTACTTCATTTTGGTTCACTTTCAGTAAATGTGATTGATGAGATTGAGCCAAAGCAACATTCGTTGTTTTCTATTTCCCAATACAGTGGAACCTTGATTTACGTCATTAATCCGTTCCAGTGGTCTAGACTTAAGTCAAACATGACTTAAGTCAAATGAATGTTTCCCATAGAAAGTAATGGGAAAGCGGATTAATCCGTTCCAGATGATGAAAAAGACCCCCGAGAACAGCAATTTAACACAAATTTGACTGGGATAGGAGATTCCTTCTGGGGATGTAAATGAAATGTCTCTTCAAAGAGAGGAGGTGGCAGTGGAATTATAGTCCACAAGTTATATGCCTCCACTATTTAATGTACATAGCAACAATGTCTAACATTTAAGTTTTACTGATTTTTAACCTGACGTTCCAAGTTCTGAACAACTCTATGCTTACCATTAGAGTCCCACAACTTTACAGCTCCCCAACTAAAATGCTTCCATTGTGGACCAGACTTCTGCAGCCAGATTTTTGACAAGACTGAGCCGACTGTCTAACCAGCAAGGCCAGCCCCGAGCTCCTGGCCCTTCTTCTCCTCCGGCAGCAGCGGCGGCTTCGGTGAGGCTGAGGACCAGCTCCAGGTGCTCTGAGCTGGTGTCGCCGAAGCCGCCGCTGCCGGAGGAGGGGAAGAAGGCAGGAGCAGTTTGGAGGCAGCAGCCGCGATGCTGGGTTGTGGCTGCCACCCAATTCCGGTGCCTTGCGCCGGGGCTCCGAGATGTAAGTCAAAGCCTGCAACTCAAGTCAAACAGGCCCCTTCTTGCTGCAAGTCAAATATGATGCAAGTCAAGCAGTATGTAAGTCAAGGTTCCACTGTATTGTTAAGTGTCTTAAACTCATCTTAATCAGTTATTGATACTGGGAAATTAAAATCTTTTTCTACTCTTTAATTAAAGTTCAGAGAGAGGAAGCAAAGTTTTTTTAAAGCCTATTAGGACAGCGCTCATGCTCTGTATTTTTTTTAAATTGAAAGCACCTCTCAGAAGAAGGAAATAAGGGAAAGAAGAGGGACATTTCTTTTTTGTTCCCTTCCTTTTTCTTTAACATGAGGTAGACCAGACTTGCCTTAGGTATGTATGTCATGTGTATGCAAGAATTGAACCACCCAGCATACCCAACCTCTATGTAAATTTAACCAACCCTATTTAATCCCCTCCAACCTAGCCAAAGATCTTTGCTACAGACAGCCTTTTCAGAAATGAAGACATCTACTATGCCTCTCCATTTGGAAATCCACTAGGTGTAATTTGATATCTGTAAATCTAGTACTTCATTCAGTCTGTACTCTCCATCCTGATACTATCTGCAACACTCATAGAGACATCATGTGCACTATGATCTCCTGACTCCACCCTCCTTCTCACCTAGCCTGAGAAAGAATTTTAAAGAATTCAATTGCTTGTTGCATTGGAGGTGGCCAAAAGGGCAGTAATCAAAAACTGTGATTCTTCATAAACCAATACGCACAGATCCGATTTACAAAAAGAGGTAAAACAGACGTATCTTATATTCCCATATCTACAAGAAACAGATGCAGAATTCCC